>OX030981.1:7517500-8767500 GCA_943735965.1 Eupithecia abbreviata | reverse complement strand
TTTTTTTATAGCCAATAGTCCTTCGCTATATTATAAATCTATATCGTCATATTATGATTGCAGCGTAGCTTCCCTCTGCAATATAACCTGTTCGGCATGAGTCAAACTATTTATTTGACTATAATCATAATAATATGGTAAAGATAAAGGCTTCAAAACTAAATATTCACACTTTCACAAAGAATTACATCATGTGGTCCCTTGAACAATGTGACTTAATCCGCATACCAGCTCGTTGCGTATTCTCTCACGGCTGTTTTGTCAGCAATGGACATTATTTTGAGTCTTGTTTTGCTCTAGAATTATAATGGCTTTGTTTTATTTTGATTTTAGATAGCAGTGAAGCAAGTTTTAGGTTTGCTTTTATCAAGCTATATGCCATGTCGGGCTGCTAAGTTAGGTAGGCTATCCGTTTGCAAAATTTTTAGGTCGACAGATATTTCGTAAAGCTTATATACGTACATACTTTCTAGAGGAACGCAATATATAATGTAAGTGAGTATGGATTGAATGTTTGAAAGATATTTCTTAAAGAGGACAGTCCGATAATGCAAATTTGCAATGTTAGGTATTGCTATTATTCAAAAACAGGTGTAATTCTTACCTAAATGTATGAACAAAGCTGGTTTTATTTTTATATTTGTTTTTTACTTAATTTACTTGCATTGTTTAAGTAAAGCACTATATATAAGCTTTCGTTTAAGATTTGTTCATCAAGAGCTGCAAAGCTGACCGCGCTGTAATGGCCTGAACCTGTGCTACTCTGCGCTTTCAGCCATCATCACCGCGGCCAGCAACCCACACATTACTGACTAGTCAGTGATGTTCTAAAATAAGTTCGTATTGTTACTGTTGAAACTTATAATTATTCCGCGAATTGTTATAAGCCGAAGGTAACCTTTAACCTCTTGAAAACTGTCATATTAAAGCAACAGTACAATGCAGTATAAAACAAGATTGTATACTACCTACATAATAACAAATTAGGCGCATACTCACATTTGTATTATAAACACAAATGTTTGGATGTTTGTTACCTCTTGACAATGCTACTGAACGGATCGGGCTGAAATTTCATAGATAAAACACGAATTCATAGATACAAGAATGTATAAATGTAAATCTAGTCCTGGATTAACAAATGGGCTACTTGTTACCCCGGAAATTTGATTGATCAAGATTTCAGATCAACTAGATCGTCATCCCATTTTGTGCGACCACACACATTCAAGAGGAATCGGGGTGGATAGAGCTAGTTTATCAATTCCCCGTCATCGGATAACAAGCTCTCAATCAACTTATCATCAATGCAGTTCCTTCTAGGAACTCTCAGACTGTCCGTTGATAGTTATGCTGGAGCAATGCCAACAGGAAAACATTATAGTGCTTATCGTATAATGATAGCTTTACAGTACAGCAACTTTAGCTCGGTAAGTGTCAACTAAGTATGCAGTCGTGAATACTTAATGCAGCTGGAAATACCGCTGCTTATGTTATGCTTTAGTTACATATTTATGGGGCGATGACAAATAGATGTTTGTTAGGTTTAATGGTGCTGGGTATCCGGAAGGCGCGTTCAATGTCGAGGTTAGACTTGTCTTCTTGAGTGAATTTCCATCAAGTTGTTTGCCGGAAGCCAAAAACTCGATGTATATTCACTATTATCAACTTCTGGCTTATTATCTTTGAGAATTTCAAAGGGGTATTCACGTATCTTGCTATTTGAGTACCTATTTAGGTTTTATACTTGAGCAGGGATGCGTTCTTGGGGGCTTATTGTCCGCGCTATTGTTATGGTAAGCCTACTGGGTAGGCAAAGGTATCTTTCTTAGTATCATCAACATGCTGTACCTTCTGTTGGGCATAGGCTTCTATTAAATCATAAAAACATAACACATTAGCTATAAGCAGCTCTTTTGAAAAATCAAGGTTTTACTTATTTATTATGTAAAGAAAAATTTTAAAATAATAATCATGATTTTGTTTAGCTTCTAGTCACAAAGCTGTACGAGCGCCGTGCCCATAGCGTTATTGAAATTCAGTAAACTAAGCTCTTTTATACTCAACACATTCACTGCGATCGCAAATCAGCCTGCCAAGCGTGGTAGTTATGGTTATATTATTACTAAACCTGCCTGATCCGTTTGGGGAATCGGTAAAACATACGTTCACAGCTGGACCTGCCCAGCTGTGAACGTATCTATTATCGGTAGATGAGAAGGAAATTCAAATCTAAACTCTTCTTTCGATACCATAACAAAAAAATAAACTTCATAATATCAGTGCATGCAACTACGCAAGAGCTTTTGAATACAAAGTTGCTAAAGTAACTTGCAAAAAGCTCGATCAATGTCTAATACCAACACCACTTGTCTGTAATGGTATCGGCATATCACGAATTCCAAAGGCCTGCACAGACTATTCACACCTTTTGTTTGCCTCTACACTATACAAGCTTTACTAAATTTTGCCGCTATATAAACTAACAACACCCTGCCCGGATAGCACAGCCATTGGCCATTTTGGTATCGGAGGGGTTAAAAAACCAAGAAGGTAAAGTGACTCGACTAGAGCTGAAAGTTGCTGCTTTCCCTTCAACGAAAATAAACCCAACTTAGGCGACATTTCAACGCGTCAAACCATAAAAAGATTTCATGAATATTCAACGAACGAAGTCCATGACTAAGGAGTCTACAAGTCGGTCAAGTTTCAGCCTATGTAACTCTGTTTCACGCGATGTTATGTCACTACGAGTAACTTGTTTCCGAAGTAGAATTCAATTATCTGTTATGTATATAAGTGTTTCATTCATCAATTAAAAGATACCTGAAAAGGAGAATTGAAGTATTTGTTAAAGAAGGGGCAGGCTATATCTCGCAAAGAACTCACAACCGCTGGTTGCGAGTAAACGTATTCTTGAGTGAAGGCCGCGACTCGACAAACGTAGTGTAGAACGCTCTCCGGGAGGTGAAATGATTTGCGAAAGACTGCAGGCAAATGCTGGATGCGGCAAGCTGAGTCATTAAGGGAGACCTACATATATTTACAATACATTGATCTGCTGCGAGTTAAGCATATAAAAAGTACCGATACTTCTGCACCTGTCTTATCTGCGGACCCAACCGTTTACTCCGTTGTATTTTGCTCATTAATAATGCGGTTGAGATTGATGGCATTCACGCGGTGCGCCGGCGCATTGTGAAAGCGAACCACCTGCTCGCGCGGTCTCGACTAGACCAATGGCTTTGCGGTTGCGTTTGAAAACAAACTAGGATTGATTGACGTTTTGCCTAACTGGCAGATGAAATTAAAATTTGCGTTCAAGCTGTTAACGCATTCACTACCTAGCTGTGTGAGCCTGCAAAAAGTAAGGACACCGAAATTGGTGGTCCTTCTTTTTGTGCATTACGACGTCTTCTTCGTTTTTTCAAAGTAGACCTCCAGATGTGGTGTAGCAAAGCGATAATACAAGGGCAGGGGTTACAACAGAGCTCCGATGGCAATTTTTTTAAAATTAAAAACCTACATTTGTTGCAAACCTCTCAGTTACAAGACATTATAGGGCTGGTCCACCAGTTCAAGGTCGCTCAGCGAGCTATGGAAAGAGCTATGGAAAGAGCTATGCTCGGAGTTTCTCTGAAGGATAGTATTCGAATACATCCGACAGAGAACCAAGGTTATCGACATAGCTCAAAGAATTAGCAAGCTGAAGTGGCAGTGGGCCGGCCATATTTCGCGAAGAACCGCTGGGGCAAACGTGTTCTTGAGTGGAGACCGCGACTCGGTAAACGTAGTGTAGGACGCCCTCGGACCAGGTGGGATGACGACTTGCGAAAGACTGCAGGTAGATGCTGGATGCGGCAAGCTGAAGACAGGGCGCTATGGCGCTCATTGGGGGAGGCCTATGTCCAGCAGTGGACTGATATAGGCTGATGATGATGATGATGATGACAAGACATTCGTATCGTTCCCATATAAAATTATTTGTCACGTACTCGAGCCTCATAATAACTAAGTTACAAAACTTTGTGTAGGTATGCCTAATTCGTTCAAGCATGTGCGAGGTTATTTTAATAGTTCCAATTCCGATCATACAATACAATTCATAACAGTAGGTACATTGCACAAACGGACATTGCAATATAATAGTAATGATCCGATAATATTTTATTATTATAACTTTTACGACAAATGCATCATTGCTGCTCTACCTTTGCGAAATCCTTTACCGAGAGGATGTGGAATGCAGTTCGAATGAGAATATATGTATTGAGCATATCGAATCGACTGACACAAACGTCAATATAATGGAATTGCTTGAAAAGTTATATAGGAAATAAATAAATTGAAAGCGTCATCTAGCCGTCATATTCCAGGCAACCTTTGGATGGAAATAATTATATGAATTTAAGAAAAGAAAAACAAAAACTAAAAAACTATCCCAAATACTACAAACATTTGTCCTGAGGCGGGAATCGAAGAAGTGACCTCCTGCTTTTCAGGTAGGTTGTCCATCGCCTCCTGCGCAAATGATGCAAAAAATGTCTCTGATTCAGTATATTAGTTCAGCAAAAAAACCGCTTTATTTACAATAAATTAAATAAAACCGGTTTTTTTGCCTTTTTTTCAGTCTTTGTTAAAAATTCAATGGGTTCCTTACTCTAGTCTAGACTACTGGATCGAGTCGGCGACCCGATAAAGACCTAATACAGCCGATAAATAAGTTATTTATGATTTCAATGCACTGCGTTGGCGTCCATTTCACACAGCGCCATATATGTGTGACAAAACCTACCGCAACCATTTCTGTAGCTAATCTAAATTATAAATGGATCGCTAAACGGCATATTTTTCCAATAAATATTTCTGTTTTTATCGATATATCTGTGACTAATGATTCTGGTGTAATTATTTTACTTTGTTCAAAACGATCGGAAAGTTTTAAAGGAAACTGTTAAAACTGGAAAAACGGGCTGGGATGTAAAGACCAATCTTATGCCTGTCGTTAATTGATCTAGATACACGTTCGGAAATCCTTACACCTTATAGAAGAAAGGAAATAATGTTATTTACATACTCGATCCCCTGGAAACCTAGATAAACGAGAAATTTGCCAAGCTTGTTTAGAGCTCTTAAAACTGGACCAAACATTACGTTTACCATAGGATCTATTGCAAATAAAACTCAATTGACCTAATTCAATCCATGCTCTTTTAAATAACTGGTGCGACAAAACTCTCGCAGGGTTTCAGATATACGAAAGTCTCAACAAGAACTGTACAAGAACTGCTTATTAATTTTAAGTTTATCTATAAAAAGTTTCAATCAAGTAAAAGATACAGTTTGGAACTAGTATTTACAGTTGAAATAATTGCGCTAAGTGTAGACTGTTTGACTGACTGAAATAATCTATAGGTAGCTCAACTGATTCATATCAAATATAACAATACCATTCGGAAGCCTCCCCAAGACGCTGGCTGCATTGTCCCGCTTTATGGCAGTGGATCCAGCTTATACATCCTACCTATCTCTTATACCTATTGCACAATATCTTTGTTCAAGAATTCCTTTGCTCAGCTTGAGCTATGCAGAGATCTCATGTTAGTAGATAAACCAATAAGCATTTCGTTATTTGTCTCAAGCTCATCGAACAGAACGAGCTTGCGGTCATTGTATTCAAATGCAACCTGTCAGGCGACCCAGTTCTGGTATCTCGTTGATCACAATGCGAATTCACGCATACCACTGAACAATGATAATATCTAGGTGTGAGATGTAAATGCCCCGTCATCGACATTGAATGAGACCTATCAATCATCGAACTATTGTGCTACGTCTAAAGATTGATGGGTTGAAATTGGCGAATATGTAAATCGATATACGTTGTTAGAGCTCGGATTTATGCTCGCTTGCTGACTCGTAAAGATATCTCTTACCAATAAAATGTATTGCAATTCATAAACAACTGTCTATGATGGGGATTGATGATATGATTTTTCAAGAAGTTCTTAATATGTGATTTCTATTTAAGTCTAGTTTGTCACTTTGCACTACGCCAGACACTATTCTATGAAAGATTTATAAGATTTGCGCAACATGTCAGTTGCACTTGCTACAATCGCAACATTAATCCATATCGACAATTTCAAAACGGCCATGTCAACGATTGACATTCTAACGATTAAAACATCCAAAGCAATTGCACAGCCAAAATCAGTTGTTAAAATAAGCGGCAAATCATGAACTGGATTAACTAGTGCAAGCGCATGTTTGGAAGTCGGAGAGTCAGGGCTAGTTGCGAAACTGAGACATGGTAGGGCTTCGTCAGGGCTGCCGGCACGACAACCGTCGACGGAAAAATATCTATACAAAAACAAAATTATTTGAAACAAAAACTTATTGTACTTATATGGTACAATTGCTGACTACCTGGGGTAGTAAAGTAGATAAAATACTTCCTTTTGCACCAACTATACATATATACATATACGTATAGTTGGTGCAAAAGGAAGTATTTTATCCTTATTTTTAATCCGTAGATTTTCCTCGTCGTTGTTTATATATTATTTTCTTTGAATTACGTATTTGTATAATTTTGGCGATACGAGGAAGTCCCTCTGAGTAGAATAATTAAATCAATTTAAAATGTCAAAAAGTACAAGCAACCGAGTTTACTAGGTTCTAGATATTTTAACGAATTTTGATTGTCATTTTGTTACAGTAATTATGATGTTGGTATTTAATTGAATGTACGAGGCTGGATCAACAATATTATATATTGTTGATTGTACTCCATATTGCCATACTTATCATTCTGGTGAAGTAGATTAGTGCGCGAGACAGTGGGCGTAATGTAATCGTTGCATCATTTCTCTATATAATTTATTGCGATGTTTGTTCTTGCTTCGGTCACTGACTCATTCTTATTTGAACTTATTTAGGCCTATTATTAGCCAGTTCATTAATTTATTAATCATACTTCAAAATTATAGTTCAAATAAATTGGTGCATAGACGGTAATTCCGTATTTCCAAATAGGAAACCTAGTTTTAGTAAGACAGGTGGGCATTCGAACAATAAGGTCACAAATTTACGACGTATGTCAACTTTATTTATTGCACAATCCTAATGAGACATATTTACTAAGCCAAGTGATATTCACAGCTGTATTTATTTGCCAAGTTTCAATTCCTGCCGCAGTTTCAACTTTCAGCGGCTACAAACATTTTCACATAATAATATTTCACATTTACCTTTCCACGCCATTAAAGTTGCCACTACCACTACGACTTATGTTTGATAAATGAAATGTGTTTCATAAAACCGACTGCCCAGCCTTATTTAGGATACACGTATTCCCACAAATGCCAGCAATTTGTTTAAATTACTGTTTACAAGCATACACAGAGCATTGTCTTTCATTTTGTAGGTAATTTCGTTTTAATTATGGCTGCGACCTCCCCGACCCTCGCGTACGGCGTCCACGGTCGCTCTTTCATTGCATTTGCGAAACCTGCCAGATTTGGAGCAGCAATTTGTGTGTGCTGTGTGACGTGACGTGTCCTAGACGTGGCGAACCAGCTTCAATCCTATCGTAAGGAGGAATAACTCGAACAATGTCCGTCGCTCCAATATATTGTATCCGATATCGACGCAATGTTTTGCCAATTTATCATAACTGTTTCTGCGGGCTTAGACTTAGACCGAAGATAACGATATTTTCAAAAAGGAAAACCTATTTTTGTATCGTTAATTTCTAGACCAACTTTTCATGCTAGAAGGCTGAGGCTAGCTAGAGTATTGAAAGGTAGGCAGTACATTAATCTCACGGATGCCTAACTAAATTATGACATACTTGTCCTAACACAAGCTAGTACAGCTAGTATAATAGTATAGTTAGGATCATAGTACGCTTCGCGCGTCGCTCTACCCAGGATGAATACCTGCGTGCTGCGCGAGTGCGCCGCGGGCTCACCTCTACCGACGTCGGCGTCAGCTCTACGCCGCCAGTACGCGTCTATGTCAACGAGCGCCTTTCAAGAGGAAACAGGCACCTGTTTGCCAAAGCAAGAGAAGCGTGCCGCCATCACCAGTGGAAGTACTGCTGGACAAAAGCGGGCCACATCCACGTACGCAAAGAACATGGCTCGATAGTCATTCGCATTCGAAGCGAGAGAGATTTGGAGCGGGTTTTTGTGAACTCTTCCGTTTAACTACTTGTATGCGAAATTCTAAGCGAATCAAAATACTCACATTTCATGCCCTTTATTTTATCATGTATTCTGTAGTGTATTACTTTACTAAATGTCTCCTAAGTGTGCTGAATTATTTAAATTTTTGCGTTTTGTCTTATTGTTTTAACATAATAAGTGAATCACTTGTGCGTAGCAGAGTTCTTAAATTACCGTTCAAAATATGTCAACTGATTAACTATCCTAAATTATTTATTACAATAATTTATGTAGACTTTGATCTATATTATCTTTATAACTTTAATATTTTTTCAATTTTATATCAGATATTTTATGTGTATACCATGATTAAGTTAATAGATTTACTATATAAGTTTGGCCGATATTGTAATCCATTCGATCTATGCTCTACACTCTGTTATTCTATTTTTGTTTTATATCGCAGTATTTTACACCGTTTTACTTGCCAATTCGTTTATTCCTTTTTATATACTACTCTAGATCACTGTCATTATGTTTGTACCATTACCGCATCTTACGAAAATAATGAGACCAAATCTACCAATACCGTACACTATTCACAGTGTACTCATTTGATTAGAAACTATAGTTATGGTTAAATTCCTAAAGGTAGGTTTGTTCAACGCGGGATCTCTTGGTACGAATCATGATGATTTTTTAGCTAAAATGAGTGGACATTGTGTAGATATAATGGCAATTAATGAGACCTGGCTTAGGCCGGGTGAAGACGGTCGCGCCCCCGTTGTCCCTGGGTACCGGCTCCGGCACATCCCGCGGCCCGCCTCCGTGCGCGGCGGCCGCGGCGGGGGGGTTGGGTTTTACATAAAGTCAGGCTTAAGGGCACGTATTTGGCAACATCCAGTAGATCCTCATAACCGATCAGTAGAGCAGATGTGGCTGACTTTGTCTGTAAATGGCAAAAAGTTGGCTATAGGTACCGCCTACCGTCCCCCATGGATGGATGTCGATTTATTCTTGGATGCTTTAACGGATACCGTAAACTCTATGCCTAACTGTAATAATGTAATTTTATTGGGCGATTTCAATATAAACCTCCTCGATGATCGCGATGGAAAATCAAAAAAGCTAAATATTTTTATAACCTGTCTTAGTCTTACTCAATTAGTCTCTACCCCGACTCATTATACTGACAAAAGCCAAACACTTATAGATATAGTTTGTACTAATTTAACGTCGAGAAATATCATTATTGAGCCGATGGGAAACTTAAATGGCCATTCCTTTATAACATGCGAACTTAACGTAAAAAAAGAAAAAAACTGCCCTAATATCATAAGATATCGTCCCATGAAAGATATATTACCTGAATTTTTCAACCATGACCTGAACAGTATCAGTTGGGAGCACTTGCTGTCAATTAAGGACACCAACGAAATAGTACATCAATTCAATGGCTGCATTAATCTATTATTTGATCTACATGCGACGGTGAAAACTGTCACTTTTAAAGAACGTTCCCCTCCATGGATAACTGACACTATTAAAATTATGATGCGCGAACGGGATGCTGCTCTCTCAAACTATAGGAAAAATAAGAGCTGTAGTAAAAAAGACTACTACCTTAGCCTAAAATCATTAGTAAATAAATCACTTTTTTATGAAAAATCTGCCTATTTTAAATTTAATATTAATAACAAAATACATGATCCGAAGCTGTTGTGGAAAAATTTAAAATCAGATTTGTTACCATTTCAAAACCGACACGAACTGCCGCAGCATTTTTCAGACCCAGACAAAATCAACAAACATTTTTTAAATGTGCCCGGTAGTACTTACGTTGAAATATCTTTGCTGACATATTATTTATTTCATAGCTTTAGCGACTCTGCTTTTCAAATTCATACCGTAGATGATAAGGAGATCGTTAGAATTATAAATCAATTGAAAAGTAACGCTGAAGGTCACGATGGCATTACATTGACAATGCTTCTTTCTACGTTACCACAATCTTTAGAGACACTAATACGAATCGTAAATAGCTCAATTGAAACCTCAACATTCCCAGATGTTTGGAAGGTAGCGCTCGTTCGACCTTTGCCTAAAAACAATAATCCTCAAGAAGTTAAAGATCTGAGACCAATAAGCATTCTCCCTTGTATTTCAAAAATTGTTGAAAAAGTTGTCTGCCAACAACTGTCCGAATACCTCGAAAGCAATAACATTCTTCCCGATGTGCAGTCAGGTTTTCGTAAGAGCAAGAGCACATCCACAGCTTTATTGGATGTCACAGATAATTTGTTGTGCGCTCAGGATAAAGGTCTCTGTACGCTTTTGGTCTTACTCGATTATTCTAGAGCATTTGACTCTATAAATGTAGAGTTACTTTTAGCCAAATTAAACTATTACGGGTTTGATCAATCTGCTCAAAAATGGTTCGATAGTTATCTAAGTAACCGTTTTCAACTCGTAGAACTCAGAAATAGTGATAGTTCCTCAACAGTTTCAGAGATAACACCTGTTCGCAGAGGAGTACCACAAGGATCCATTCTAGGACCAATTTTGTTCATCCTATACTGTGCAGATATCACAACCTGTTTAAAACACTGTCAATATCATATATACGCAGATGATGTGCAAATATATATATCTTTCAAACCAGACGAAATTGACACTGCAATTAGTAAGTTGACAGAAGATCTCAATAACATTATCTCATGGTCAAACAAAAACAGCCTTATACTTAACCCTCTAAAAACAAAGTACCTTATCTTTGGCTCAAAACACAAACTTACACAAATACCGGAACACATAAATATTTTACTCATGGGTGAGCCTATAGATCGTGTTTATGAGGCACGAAATTTAGGGCTCCTAGTAGATGCTGACCTCAGATTTGAAAAGCACATCACGGAGTCAGTTCAAAACTGCTTCTATCGTTTAAAAGTATTGTATAGAATTAGGTCACACCTGAGCGAAGAACTTCGAGTCCAACTTGTAGAGTCATTAGTCCTATCAAAATTAAATTACTCTGATATAGTTTTTGGTCCCCGTCTTTTGAAACGTACTCAGCGTCTTATCCAGAGGGTTCAAAATGCTTGCGCCAGGTTCTGTTTTGTGATACCGCCACGAGAACACGTTACCCCATTTCTAAACCAACACTACATCCTTAGAATGAAGTCGCGCAGAAAACTCCATTTAGCTTCTCTTCTTTTCGGTGTCGTCAAGTTTGGTGTGCCCTCTTATCTCTATGATAAGCTTATTTGGTTCAAAAAAGACGGAACGAGGAGAAAATGTTGCCCTATTCTAGCAACGCCACAAGGTTCTTCTGCTGCTTTCAGGGGTAGCTTTCGTTACGCAGCAACAAAATGCTGGAATAATATACCACCGCCCATCAAGGATCTCAGACATATAACTACGTTTAAATTGAAATTAAAACAGTTCCTGCTTAGGGCTCAGAAGGAGGATGAAAGTCTTAAAGATAACGATAGATCTGTTATCTGAAGAGAGTATCAAAGTGATCTAAATACCTATTTAGGGACACAGATTAGGAGACAATATTCTTAGTACTTACCTACCTTAGTACTATGAAATTTGAGAAGTTTTCTACCCATATAAAAAGAACTAAGTTGATAACTTATTCGCACCATCAATCAGACTTATTCGCAGTTTTTGGTTCGTATACATAGTGTAATTTTTTCGGCCTGACTAAGCAAGCCACAGCCCAGTCTTATATTTTAGTTAGAATTAATAAGGATAGAATTTATAAATAAGTATTATATAATGTATAACTAATAATGTATTGCAATTTTGTTTACTATTTTTATGTATAAATCACGCACCTGACGACCGTGACGTGACACGATCCCTCTGGTCTTCACTGAAAATCAGCGCTGGGTGGACACATTAGTGTGCATCCAGCACAATGCTGAGTGAAGGCCATATTTGCCATGAACTCTGCTACGCACAATAATTTGCAAGATATATAGTATTAATTTGCGTAGTTTTAAGTTTTTTGTGTATGCTAGTTTTTTAGGTAAATAAAAATATTTTCTTTCTTTTTTCTTTCTTTACACTAGTACTAGCTTGTGTTAATAATATGGAATTTTTGTATTGAATTGACTACAATTCAAGAAATTTGATTAACTAATTGAATAACCAAAATAAAAAGCCGATAAAAGGGCACCAGTGTAACCCAAGGTCAAAAGGTCTATGCAAAATTGTGCATCATAAAACGTTCGCGTGCATTGTAAACGTCAAAACGTTATAAATAACAGTTTATCCAATTACGTGGAACGTCACGTGGGCATCACGCACGTGCTTGATGCACGCAAAACTAATCCGGATCTTAATTGTGATCTGACAAAACGTATCCATTATATTTTACTAACAAGATGTAAAAGCAACAACAGAGATCTTCGTGAAAAGGCTAGTCCTGGGAAGCACGGCCGTACCTATAGCCGTTGTCGGTATCTATCGCCTACCAGTAAACATAGACTGAATAATTCGAAGGTGTTTTTAACAGGTGATACGGTGACGTCATACACGTTACTAGTTTTACCCATTGCTGTCCCCTGTCTTAGGGAATCACAAGTTTTCTACTTCCACTCCTCGCAATTCAACGCAATAATAGTAGTCAATTGCCCATTTCAAAAAAAATATTCGATTAATTTATTAAATAAAAACAAGTTTCAAACAAACCCTAAAATAATAACCGATGTCAAGGTTGGCCGAAGGTACCGTTCAATAGAAACGTCGCAAACCGTGAAAATTGACATGCAAACGCATCATCTATTGCCATGTACTCGCCTGATTTCGCTTCTTATAATTCTATGAACCTTCAACGGTTTGATATCTTTGACACACAATAACTTCATAAACGGTGTTGCAAGCATGTCCTTGCCTACTCCTACGGCTGCTTCAGACATTTATCGAAATTTACAAAGGCTTCAAACGCATATACAGCTCCCACGAAACTAATTATTATAACTACATCTTGTAATCTGGTCTTATTCATAGTTAGGTTTGTCTGTTTTAAGCTTCATCTATCATTCTACATCAGAGCTCTGATAGATGTGAGGGATATATTTATCTGCAAAAAGGCTTATTACAAAATATCAAATCAAGTACATATTATATAAAAGCTTGGGACGGGTTTTCCTCCAACTCGAAAAGTAACAACTAACAGGTTTAAACTTTCTTCGTCGCTTTTTTACTTTAGTCTACATACTAAAGCGACATATGTAAAAAATATCTATATGGATAATAATAACATAATTAAATAATAATTTAATTGCCATAGGGACGTTCTAATAACATCATAAATGAATTAAAAAATTACAATTGATACATTTCGGTCTATTTTAATTTTAAGAATATGACTTCCAAGTATTCAGTGATTGTATTAAAGGAAATAAAACATTTTTGCTTACATTTGTGTTCATTAGCTTTTTTTACTACTTCTAATACTAATACTTCACCAAAAATAAACTTAAGAAGTACCAAAACATCTTCACCTATATCCCTCAGACAGATCTCTCTGAGCTCTGATTTTAAAATGATGGATGAAGTTAGAGATAGAGATATTTTAATAATATTTGGCCTTGATAACTCTCTGCCTTACTAAAGTTCCAAAGTTATAGACTTGAGTATAGCCTACTGTACCTAGTTTCATGTAACTTCGCTTTATTGCAGTTTCCTAATAGGTTAAAAGCTGTCTATAATAATCTAGATCAGACATAGCAATGCGGACGGGCGTGCCGGATGTTTTAACACTACGCATTACCATTCTCAGACATTTACATACAACCATTCTGATCTAGTTTGTGTGACATAAATCATTCTATTAGAGCCATTTATTACTGAATTTCGGATTAATTTTAATGTTTCCTGGCGATAATGAGCTTATAATATAAATAATAAATGCGTAGTTTTGCCAAATTTATTTACATATTCAGACTTTTTTTCGATTCAAATCTATTTTATTTTTTTAAATAACGAAGATCCATTAGTATTACAGACGAGCACAACCTAATATCTAATTATCTAGGTTATAAAATAACTAACTAGCTTCTGCCCGCGGCTTTGCATTTGCAAGTTGTTAAGAATGTTTATCCAGGGCTAAATTAATTAATACCACTAACTTAATCGCTTCACCATATCTTAGAATGACACATTTTGGCATTTTACCATTGATTAAAGAAACAACGTGTCAAAATTGTCAAGGGTTGAAATAATTTTTACATTCTCTTTGAATAATTATCGACGTACAAGTACGAACAAAATAAATATTATCCCTATCTGTTGTTATCCGGAGTATTTTCGTAGAAATGATTTGTCAAGACATTGCAGTAAAACAATAAGGAATGTTGATAAATGGTTTAAAATTAAACACTATTATTTTATTTTAAATTTCATCGCCTTCTTTTCCCTGATTGATTATTTCTGTACCTATTGTTTATCTTTACATATCTCATCTTATTATGACGTTTCAGATTGATATGGATACCTGTAGATTGTTTGCGTGAAACAGTCTGCAGTTATCTCTAGTGTTTCAATAATACATAGTTATTCTAATCAGTCTCTATTCTTTGATTGTAATTTTATTTGTAAATAACAGTACTTCTTTAGTTTATTTTTATATAATTCAATGGTTAGAACTAGACTTTCGATCAAAAAACCTACTCACCTAAACATGAACTCAATTTAAAATAATCGTGCTTCAGCTGCTCATAAACAATAACGTATTACCTGGCACCCCTATTTACCGGTCCATAGTCAGCATGCGCCCGCGCAGTATCGCAGTGTCGCAACGGTGCGGTGTTGCGAAACTATCTCAATAATGCTCTATGGTCAGTGGCCCTAATGAAACCGCCCATTGTGTCTGTATGGGACATTGTTTGCTGTTTGTATGAAACTTTGTTTAAATTAACATGTCAGACCTTGACCGTTATATCAGTTGTGTTTATGGACTGTCATACCTACTGGTGGTATATTATTTTATATACATACTATTTGTGATAGATAGATATTTTGGATAATATACTGTATATCTTTATGAATTGTAGCATATGTGTTATTCTGATATGTAAGCTATATTATTCTGAAGTTTCATTAAAATCCATTCAGTAGTTTTTACGTGAAAGAGTAACAAACATCCATCCATAATTACAAACTTTGTAGTTTATAATATTAGTAGGATCTAATGATCGATTTTGATATATCCTAGTTTTCTGTCATGCATTTTTACATCTCTCACGTGTCTACCGAAGTTCTAGGGATATGCATATGCTAAAAACTATCTATTGTACCTGTCTCTTTTTCTAATCATTCAACCAAGGCAATAATTGATCTTGAATCTTGATAACGTTATGATTAGGTAAATTATCTCTTGATCTCGATTCTGTACCTGGCTAATGGTTTCATTTATAAAGCATGTAGTTTTTTATTAGCTAAGTATTCCAAATTGGGCGTTTTGCTTTATTCCTTATCTTCGATCTTAGTCTCTATATATCTAAACAAGGAGGTACATAACCCTTTATTACATCATTAGATCAGTCCATAACACGATCAAAATTAAGTAATACGAGTATTACTTAATTTTGATCGTGTTATGTCTGTGCAGCTTACAATTCTACGAGTTATCATTGAAATCTTTTACTTTTTTTTAACCAAAGATTAGGTAATGAATGCTGTAAGGGGAGATGCGAGAGGAATTAATAATGAATTAAAGCTAGTAGGCCAAAGATGAATGCACCTTTTGTGTGGAATGAAATACCACATTAATAAGAAACTAATGACATAAAGATGCACAAAAGATGCAACGTCGACCTCGTGTTGAAAAAAAAACAACCAATCTTCACAAAATTTAAAAAGCCCTCCAAGGACTTTATTTAAGACTATCATTAAGAATTTTCAATGCTAACAGTTAAGAATGGCAGCAACGAATGTCTTTATACAAAGCTAAGAAGACTCTCGATGAAAAAATTATATGGAAATTGTATCATCCGTTTTGAAGCTGCCAAGATCTGTGGCATCTTAGCAGCTTCAAAACAGACATAGATCCTCACGATAAAGCTAACAACCCTCTAGCCTAGCGGACCCAGCGTTGTTTGGGTTATTTATTACAAAAGGTGAATATTGATGACAATATTCGCCCGTCTATATGTCGGTTTAAGTGTTAGAGCGACTTAAGATATCTGGACGGATAACTAACTCGTGCATTCAACCTAATTCACTATCAATATGTTCACTCATACGTTGAATGTTATCAACGCACGGCCGTCGAGCTGGTCGAGCCACGACAGCACGACGCGCTGCCACGCTCCAATACCTTACCGCTATCATGCACGATCAGACACGACTCGTGTGGACCACCCTTAATTAGACTAATAAAGATTAATGAGATATGCCCCGGTGCCTTTTCAACTGGCGGCCTTTTTATTATTCTTTAAAGATTGCTAACGTGCGCGCATTTTTGTGTTGTGAGAAGTACTTTCATAGTCCACGATGCATCTGTATCTTCAGTTGCTTCAGGCTAGGCAGTGAATGTGTTAATATTACTAAGTTAGCATTACAAAATACAAATACAAAATGTTTATTCAATAATAAAGGATACATAGTCATAATCATATTTGAAGCCACCTTTTAAGTATTATGAAAATACTTATGCTAGGTGGCTTCGCTCTTCCACGTTTACATTAATTCATATGTATTAGTTTTTGTAGGCTTGACTCTATATAAAACTAACAATAGTAATTATATTTTAATAAGTAAAGTAAAAAATTTACTATTAGAGTACAAAGTAGGAGGGTAGGGCACAAAATATACACTGACATCTCTGACATCTCTAACAATAGTTTTAACTTTTAGTGTATGTGTAGAAAATTTGCGTATTTAATAAAATTATATTAAAAAATTGTATAATGTAGAATTTAGTATAAGTTTTGCGAAATAAAATAAATTAAAACCTATAATAATCTGTATAAAATAAATTAATTCATTAAATTAAATATAATCAATTACAATAATAATAAATGAAATCAGATTACTGCTCATACCGGTCATGCGGTGTGTGTGTTTTAGTGTGAGGGTGTGTGTGTGTGTGTGTGTGTATTTGTGTGTGTGTTTGTATAGCATTGCTGAAGAGTAGCTCGAAAGCTTGTAATAAATCAAAACGATACATATAGGTAATGATTATTTGTTAATGTCAACTGTGTCTGGTTGGACACTTTTCTGCCAATGGAAAATAATTGTAAAATTAATGTGTTATTTAATTATGAAGATTGTTTGATATTTTCACCAGAGCCTAGTTCGTTATCTAACAGGGTGTAACGTGCAGGTTAGGTTGGCAATCAATAGATTTCTTTCCGGCCCTGGTGGGGGCACAGAGAGGGGCCTCGAGGCTTCGCCTCATTACCCCGGCGTCAACTCGAGGGGTGACGACCCCTCGGTCCTTGGGTTTTGTGGGAATCTTTTCTTTCCCTTATTCTCATGTATTTTTGGCATCATTCCGTTTATAATATGGTTAGGTTGGCTTGGGAGACGAGATGTTGGAGTCCCCCTTACACCCCCGATACGTACATCTCTTTTTGTAAATTAGGTAATAAAAGAAGAAACAATAACCAAGAATCCATTTATGGTTATAGTACTAATTTTAGTCAAGGTGATCAATAATCGTGATGGTTGTAAACAATATGTGTAATTTTCAATTAATCAAAGCAGTATTCCAAAAATCAAAACAAATATTAATTACTTAATTTGCCTAAAAATAAAACATAATTTGATTGTTTACGTACTCAGTTAAAGCAATTAATATGATATTTGATTGCCGCCCCCGCACTTTGAATCAAAAAGGTCTGTTCTTAAAATAATACTAAACAAATAAAAAATTAAAACATTCCTAAATAACTCGATTATAATATAGGTAATTGAACTGTATAATAATAATTTTGGGACTCAATAAATAAGTACCTACCTTATTTTGTATTTTTCGTTTATATGTATTTGTTTGTATTTTGTAGAATTTTTGAAAAGTACATTTATTTCGTGTCTGAAAATAATAATAACTCAGTATATTATTATTATTAAAATGATTTCCGTAGTGGTCACGGCGTTATTATGAGTCGTCCTCAATTTGTCCCGTGGAAGTCGTAAGAGTCGACTACTCCCTTAGTCGACTTAACAGGGGAAGGCAAGGTCATTTTGGAAAAAAAATCTGGCTTTGGAGACATGCAGTCTTGGGCATGCATCGCAGTGCTCGGATGTGTGCTGATCGGGAATCATTGGCACCTGGAGTCCAAAAGCTATTATTTAACAAAATTTGTTGTTAGATAATGTGCACGTTCGACTATGAATTTTAATCAGTCATTATCGATTACCTGTTTGATTACGTAAATTACGTGAATTGTGTCAACGTCAACGCCCTGCGATTATGCGTGTAAAGCACGCCGTCCTCTGAAGCGGAGCTGATGAACGGTATTGCGTATTTAGTTAGGCGCGTCGTCGTCGGTCGCGTCGTCGCGTCGGCTGCAGAAAAACTGCATGCCACTTTGTATGAGCATAGAGAACAATATATAAACTTTAAATTATACTAAATCAAAACGGTAGTTTAATTAGTTCAATTATTTTAACGTGGCATTTTTATCATCTCAAACTTTAGTTCTTTAGTCGATTTTAGTACTTATACTGAGATTTTAGCTTGCCAGATTGAATTACAGAAATACATTGGAAAGGTGAATGTAAATAAAAGCTTATTAAAACATTTGTATCATTCATTATACAATTGAACAGATTTATTTGAGTTTTAAAATTAGGTACATAGGTAAAGGTAAAATAAAATTTTTAAAAAATATATATACAATACAATTACGAAATAGTACACAACTTGCAAAAATAAACAGCGAGAACACAGGCCACTGGGTGATATGGTCTATTCATATATAATACTATAATTATGCTACAGTGGACCGTTGCCTCGTGTAGCCATGTTTACGAGGGTCACATTTTTGGTCTCCTTTCTGCAACCTTGTTGCGAGTTTTAATTTGTGTGCGGGCTAATGAAATTGCTTGATTTACGGTAACGAGAACATGGCCTCTACTACAAACAGACATGAGTGACTAAACGATTTTACACCCACCAAGAATTAATTAAACAATGAATAAATAATGATCGACATTAGGTACCTACCTGAAAACCAAAACTACAGATTCGTAGTAATAAGCTCTAAAATTTGTTACGTCGATAACTTTAACTCAAACTTTTAAACAAAAGCTCGCAATTCAAATAGTTAAGTAAAAAATAACATTTATTATCATAATTTTTATATATTTTATGTACGTTTTATTAATTATTATAGTTTTATAAACACCAGGACCTTTTACAGCCAACTCTTATTAATTTTTATTTTATCTTATTAATCGCTGTTATATAAATACCGATATCAAGTGTATATGTAATACCTACGATGGAAATTAATGAAATACTGAATGCTGGACAATCTAGATAGGTATTTGGTATGTTCAATATCCTACATAGACTATCATTAGAAATTCCTATTTCATTCATAAAGATTTTGTTCATGAGGCATGTAAGATGTCGCAGATTTCATATACATAGTTTCTCAACGAACTAACAATATTTGTGTTTGTCCTCAGAAAACCTCGCGCCCTCGGAACTGAAGAAACTTAGGAACAAACAGAGGAAAGCTAAACGCAAAGCGGAACAGGAGAGCGCCCTGCAAGCACAAGTCCAGGTAACATTAACTTACATCGAATCTAAGTTAACAGGCACCGCAAAATAACTGCAAATAATTTATACTGTTTTATTTGGCTATGGGGTCACTAATAGATAGATAGAAAATTATTTATTGTAATTTAAATATAAAACTATGTACAGAAATAGTATAGATCGAATCCTCTCCATCCCTCCAACCGATTTAGGGAACATAGCAGAGGAAGGTTAAAAAATTGAAAAAGTTCAGCACTACAACTGACGACGTCTGTGGCACGGTGGGCGCAGGTCCGCCTGCGACGCGTGTTCGAATCCCAATTCGAAAAATGTTTGTACGATCTGCAGATATGTTATCTATGTAGTATAATAAAAAATATCTATGTAATGTATATTACAGTCATCAGTCAGTACCCATAACACAAGCTGTGCTTAGCTCTATTTATCTATAGATAGTTATGGAAAAGCTAGGCCCATTACACAAAACGAAAATTGATCAAAATAGGAATTATTTGTAATTCGTTTTCGAGCAAACGCTATCTTTATGCAAATGACTTATGAGTCTGTTTTGCACGAAAACAAATCAGAAACTTTGATTCTCGTTTCCCGACTACGGGTTCAGCTGTGCTTGTGATAAATTTGGAAGTGATCTTATTCCAAGCAACTTTTCGATCGTTATACAGAAAAGTAAGGTTCATACTCTCTGTTTCCAGGTGAAAAGGGAGCAGCATCACAAAGCGCGGGCGCAGGCGGAGAATGGCGATCCAGAAGCACCACAACTGGACGAGCTTGTACCTGACAAATTAGCTAGGGTATGTATCCAGTAAAACTTTTGAAACTATCATCCATGACATGGTTATGGTTAGAACTGGTAACGTTCGTAGCAAAAGACAAATAATGAGAGTATGTACATCAGTATGTCTGCCCATAAAAACTTACTCGCAGTGCCTTCAGTTATTCCGTGATCATGGCGCATGAGACTGTGCCGAAATATTGGAATACTCAGGAATCAAATCATGGTAAATATCGTTTTAAGTGACTTTAGTATGTACAGTCTACACTCCATAATTGACTATGCCCGCGATTTGGCACGCGTAGTTTCTATAGAAACGTTTTAATTTTATTCTATCCCATGGGAATGTTCATTTAACATTCCCTTAGAAAATCTGACGCGCTCGTGTAATTTTTTTTTCACATCGTCAATCCTTACGTACGACCACCGCCACCATGCAAACGATCAGATTAACATACGTAGTTACATTATAAAAATACGGGGACATGGATACAATATCTGACGCACTCGAGTTTGTCCGTGCAAACGTTTTTTTTTTACATTTTTGAAAATCTATAGATGCTCCCCCACCGATGAAAAGGTATACTTATCTCACATTTTTCTTTCTTTTTATCATCTAAGCGTCGCAACCCAATAGGTCTCTATGACCCTCGAGTAAATCTCCATTTAGCATCGTGGGCTCTCCCCTACTAATATGGGAGAATTCTAGTATGAAAATAAACGTTTGAAAATAAAAATTTGGAAAGGCTGATTGTCTAGTGCCCGCATGACAGGAATAACAAATCCTAAATCAACTCATCATCATCATCAGCAGTCCACTGCTGGACATAAGCCTCCCCCAATGAACTAAATCAACTACCGTCCCAATAAAAATCTATAAGGTCATCATTCAAATGAAAAATGAAATAAAAAGTGCTCCTAGGCCTTTGCTAATGTATCTCGATCCTAATGACTATAATCATGCACTCCTATTCTTACAATATTGATACGGAAATGTGTATTATTGTGTTTGATTGAGCACCGTACACATAATGCAATGTAATCAATATCATGAAGCCTACAATAGCGCACATTTCACTTCCTGCCTTTTAGGAAGTTGCTTCGACCTATATTTGAATGGATATATTTAGCCCAAAGGTTATAAGCTATTTTGTTGTGTGTATAAATAATAGCCAATCAGTGGTTAGCGACAAGAGACACAGTAATAATGCAATTAAATAACTAATGTTATAGTATAATAGTGAGCAGAATCTCATCTCAATTAAAAACTGCCTTACTACGGTTGGGTAGCTACGCTCTCAATAACAAATTTAAAAAATATCTAGTGTAGGTGGAGCAGTTTCTTACAAAGGATTTGCTCTTAATTTGGCTCCCGATATAAGAGAAGATAATTAAAAAGAAGACCTTTATTTTTGACGTGTACATACTCCCACGTAATGCTACTGACAGACACACACGATATAAAGTCGCGTAGATAAAAATTGGGGCTGAAAATGTCCGCCTATTTCACGCTGTCCTGTTTGGATCATATTGGATAAGATGATCTAGGCGGGAGAGCATGAGAGATGGCTGTCATTTATCTATTACACTCCTAACCTACGCGACTTATACACACAAACGTGCAGCATTTGAATTGATATGAGAGTGATGGTTCCAAGTTACTATAGAGGGTGCAGGAATTTATATGAAATTCGACCTTTATCTACCTTTGCTTTGACAATGCTCTAAGAAACTGGTAAAAATACTCGCATTTTTCGTATTAATTTCTTTTTTCATCTACAAAATGCTATGCTTCTCTATTTGTTCTTTTACAATGGTATCGCTCGAGAGGTCTTTTGTACAGTATGCAAGATTGTTTGTTATGTCATTGACAGCTCACGATTCCTTTGCACGATTATAAACAATCGTAAAGCCATGTTTATTTTCACTGTTGACAGCATTACGCATCGATTTTATTCTAGCATAGAAATAAACGAGGCGGAATTTTGTAAGGGAGAATTCGAACAAATATCATGTTAAACGAGAGTGACCAACCTTAGAATAATTTTACTCTTTGGACTTCACTCGCAAATGAATATTTATATTTTATATGTGTTTTGAAACTCAAATTAATATTTTCTATTTCTATAAATTGCATCATTCACGGTTTTTCCATCGCATCGAGTTGCCGATAAATAATCGCCTAAGTATTGTTACTCTAGGAAAAAACCATGAATGGTGAACGAATATGTTAGGCAACTAAAATAGAAATACTATTGTTTCAATACCGCGAAGGAACATTTTGTGTTTTTCTTATTATTGCTAGTATATAAACACTAATCGTGATCTCCCTTTGAACTCTACACTAGGATACGCTTTGCCGAATATATTTATTGCGTCAAACATGGTTAAAGCACTCATGTGTCACTAAATTCTAGCATGCCATAATTATAAATAAATAATTAGATATATAAGATCTAGCATTTAAAAAATCATTTATATCATAATCATAAGAGATCCTGTCCAGTCATCAGCCATCTAAACAATTTGATTTTAATTATTCTTAAATTTTATATCATTTGGTATTTTGTCATAATAATATCGTTTATTATTGTTTTCAGGTAGAGGATCCGTTAGAACAAGCACTGAAGTTCCTCCAGCCGCTGCGATTGTTGGCCGCGGATAGGATAGACACACATCTAATGGCCTTCGAAATTTATATTAGGAAAGGTACGATCTATTACTTATACTTTAGGTTAGGTTTAGGTGGAGGTACTCCGGTTTCCGCATTTGGACTCCAGTCGGTCCTTTATGCGTGTGTTTGCTAGCATAGCCAGCCAAGCTCCGTCCAGAAGCGCAGAATCTTCCTATGGCGCTACCATGCTATTGAACACATAGCGTAACGCGCGTTATCAGCGTTATTACGCTGATTTTAGGCATGCTATTTAACACTTAACGTAACCCGCGTTATTACGGTAATGTTAGCGCGATTAAAGCGTGTTAAGGTGCATTTTAACGCGAATAGAAGAACACGTTTGCCCCAGCAGCGGTTGTCGGTTCTTCGTGAGATATGGCCGTCCCACACATCCGACTATTGACTATATAATTCGTCGACCTCTGTGGCGCTGTGGGCGAAGGTCTGAAGCAGGAGGTGACGGGTTCGATTCCCGCCTCAGGACAAATGTTTGTAAGATCTGCAGATATCTGTTCCGGGTGTTCTGGTCGTTTTCTATGTATGCGTATGCATAATACAATACATTACATAAATAGATATTTTTTATTATATAATAAAAAAATCTATATCTATGTATTGTATTATGTTTATCTTGGGATTAGATAATGCTGTGTGAATTTTCGGGCTTATTTATTTAGTAGCTGTTTTCCGCGGTATCACGCGCGTTAAATTCGAATTTCACATTTCTAAAATATAATATAGCCTATGTTTACCGGGGATAGTGTAGCTTCCCAACGGTGAAAGAATTTTTCAAATCGGTCTAGTAGTTCCTCCTCCTATTCAATAAAAACAAACAAAAAATCAAACCTTTCCTCTTTGTAATATTAGTATAGATTTATTTTAATTTGTGTTCCAGATAAACCCCTCCTAATGCTTCAAAGCTTAAAGCGCGCGTGGCGACTGGACAGCGGCCACCCTCACCTGCACGACTGCCTGCTGCGCTGCCTGCGGTGGCTGGCGGAGGCCAAGCCGACGCTGCATCCCGATGTGGCCGCCGTCATCAGTGCCGAGATGAAATCCGTAAGTTATGCTGCCAGTAGATCCTACAGTATACCTACAGTCAGCGTCAAATTGATATGAGCGTCAGTATTCAAAATGATCTGAAAAATATGAAAGCAATTTTATGTACGCAGTTCGAATCATAATTTGTTGTAAGCCCGAAGACGAGGAGAGAGGTGTTCAAAATATCTTACTACTCATTGTTTCATATTTATATGAGCAGTCGTGGTGTTCAAAATTATCTTAGCAAACACAAGCCCTCGAAGGTAGTATGCCAACTCATAATTGCTTCTTCGCAAGACGTACCGTTGGTTTTACACCGTTGTGATTATTCCCAGATGGTAGCAGGCCGGAGCGAGCAACAAATAGCCGAGGAGTTCGTGGAAGGTCCCGCGAAGAAGTCTCAAGCCGCCGCGCTGTGGGGCGCGCGCGCCCTCTGCCGTCTGCAGCCCGAGCGCACGCCTCACGCCCTGCAACTGCTCACCTCGCTGCACTTTGACGATCTCTCTATACAGGTAAATAACTGGTGGCGCCATCTAGTTATGTACTTGGCAGTCTCAGATGACGGCGTTGTGCGGCGCGTCATATCTCTATGTTATCTAACCTGTGTGCACTTTGACGATCTCTCTATAAAGGTTACAGGCGCCTGCGATCACATATACTATCTAGATTTCGGGTCACATGCAAAATCAAAGCTAAAAGCCGTCTCCGTAAATAAGGCGCACTTGAAATGTGAGCTCTTATTTTGTTTAGTTCGATTGAAACACAGCCAACATAAACACATGTCACAACTTCTGAATACACATTGCGGCATTGTTTCTTGATGACCCGACATCTAGATAGTATTTGTGATCGCAGACTGTCGCCATGTAGTTCTGTACTTGGCAGTTTCATGCATTAAACCAACTGGAGGACATTGTCCAAATACGGAAAAAAGAGGTACTCCTTTCAACGCCTAACCTAATCGAACCTTGGCAGTCTCAGACGACGGCGTTGTGGAGCGCGCCATATGCCTGTTATCTAAGCAACCTGCGCATTACCTCTCCCCGGTCGTGTCTGTCCGTCGTCCTATTGGATTGCGAGAGTGAGGAATAGAGAAGTGAACATATGATTGTTCACACACACTTGTGTATGATAGAAGATTGATTGACGACCGATGTGGTGCCGCAGGCGAAGGTGCGCCTACGACGGAGGGGATTGCAGGTTCGATTCCAAACGAGACGGAAAACAGACACCATTCATTTATAGACTGGCCGTGATATAAGAGCTGCCTTAATGTGAGCCCTCACTCCTCGGGAAGGAAAAATTACAGAGGCATAGGCGAAGTTCCTATTTTAGATATGGGGAAAATACTAGAAAAAACGTAGCCTTGTATAATTTAGCTTCTATTTTTATTAGCGCCATCTAGTTCCGCGTTGACGAACATGGAACTAAGTGCCTTCAAGAAATCAAAATCGACACATGATTATCTATGCATTCCTGATCTGAATTTTTGACGAAATCTCATATTCTCTTTTCAGGGCTGCGTTGACGTTCTTTGGAGCCTGAAAGAAGGCAACTTCGGTCCCTGCGAGAAAGAAATCTCCGACTACGTAGCCGCCTGCACCGCCCGTTACCCCTACGCCATTGCGTTCAAACCGCCCGCGCCGCCCAAGGAGCTAGAAGAAAGCGAAACCACCGACGAAAACTCACCTCTGCAGGCGAAAGAGGTCGCTGTCAACAATTGAGAGGTTCCTTTACGAGATCGTAACTATTTGAAGTCTCTAACATGAAGTTTATGTATATTTTAGGGCCTGTGCACATTAGGACTTGACGTGCCGTCGTCGAACGCGCCTGCCTCTATGTCGGTGAACAATAAAGAGTTTGGTTTTTATTAATTATATTTTCGAATTTGTCGGAGCATGCATGGCACTTTAAAGTCATTTTGTGAATGGGCATTTAGACAGTAATTTCTGTGTTGAAAATTACTGGTATCGTTTGAGGTCTAGCAGTTGTACATTTTGAACAAATAACACTTCTCGAGTATGTGTTTGGGACATATATCCCCATCACATTTTTGACATGAAATACTTCAAAATGAGGTTATTCGGCTGTATGTATATTTTTTTTATGGTTTTTCGTCATTTATAGACCGATTTGGATGATTCTTTCGCAGTTGTATATGTTGTGTATGAAGTGGGTGATTACATGGTCCCAATTTTATTATTTTATTTATATTATAATTTCCCAATGGATAAGTATTTATCCCACAACTCTTAAAATCAGTTAAAAACTAAACTGAAGTCGTATTTAGTTTTTTTAAACAACCAAATAATTAACTTATGGAATTCGTAAATATGTTTTTGAAGATGCGGTGCGGTCTTTTTAACCTTTATAGTTAGTTCTATTTTATCATTCAAAATGTAATAACTTACTTTACTGATTACTGGTTTATGGTATTGTGAGAAGTAATTGAGAGCTTTCATTTAAATTTGGTATTACCTAGCGCTGGTCGCCCTTTTGATTGTTTTGTTAAGCGCGATATATATAAATATAGCGTCCAAAGTAGTTACAATTCACGAAAGGAATCTCTTGCCTGTGCACGTACTCGTAAACACGAAAATCGATGTTTCTTGATCGTTGATATTTGTTTGATTTCGTGCAAATGCAGTGACATAAAAAAACTTGCTCATAAGCAAGTCACGTAAGGATAGGTTTTGCACGAAAACGAATAATTAACTTCGATTTTCCTTTTCTAAGTAGGCCCCTGGTCTCTGGACCTTAACCAATAAACCGTCTTTAATGTCCGAATAAAATCAACTTAACATTTTCGGAAATAAATTTTAATTATTACCTACTCACAGAGTTCATAAAGACGACGACACTGTCAATTCAGATGCCCCAAAATAAAACCAAATTAATTGACAGCACTAAAATTGTTGCCGTCCCTTACGTAAGAATCGACACCAATGTTAGTAGACAAGGGTGCAGGTTTTTTTCCGTAGTAAAGCCATAGTAAAGACGGCTGTAACGATTTGAAATAAAAACATATAGAGTGCTTATCACGAAAGAAGTCCCCTAGACGCAGCTGTAGTGCAATAATTAATTTAGTGAATTTAGCGTTGAAATCAATTAGTTCTACTAATTGCCACGGGACTTCTTTCGTTAACAGAACTCTAGGTACGGTTTAGCTAAGGAATCTTACTCGTAATGAAGAGCTAGTTATCCTCCTCAGCACAAAAACTCGCTCGTCAATAATTGTCCACTGTTGAATGTGCCTTTCCAAACAAGAGGAGTTAATGTCATTCTTAGCAGGTGAATCGTTGATCGCAGTAGGGGTGTTTGAATACACAGAAGGATGTTACTGTCATACCCCTGGTAATATCTCTTAGTCGACTCGCAAGCCCGTTATGCACTAGCGGTAGACCTACGCGGTTCACCAGAATCGGAGCATAAAAATATACTGTAATATAACTGCCTCGCAGTTAACGTTAACGCATTCACTGCCTAGCCAAGTGCGATTCGCAGGGGCGCACCGCCGTCTAGGACCATCACGTACACATGTCATCATCATCATCATCAGCCAATGCTTGTCCAGACATGCTGAACATAGGCATCCCCCTACGAATAAATAATAAGTCGCCTCCCCTAATTCACGCCATAGCGCCCTGTCTTCAACTTGTCACATCCAACATCTACCTGCAGTCTACCGCAGGTCGTTATCCCACCTGGTTGGAGACACATGGAGCTTCCCATGAAAGTGTCTTAATGCGTAGGGGCGATTGTCGACTTCCAAGGGGTCAGTTGGAGCGGTCGATAACCGACACTGATTTTAAAGGCCGAGGTTTCTTCAAAACTCCACAAGTAACAAACTTCTCTGAATATTTTTAAACATACGCGATCAGAACAGAACATATGTACTATTTTAACGGGCATTTATCGCGTTTATTTACCTATCAACAGGTTTACACACTGTCGTGAATTCCTTTTGTGAATTTATATAGGCATTTCATATCAAATCTTTTACAAGCTAATTATGCTTATGATCAAATTCAATTCTATTTTTTCTAAGAGGCAGGATAGGTTTTCAAATCAAGGCGGCGCGGCGTGTATACAATTTGTAACTTATTTTTTAACGTATAATTCATTCAAAATTACTAGAACTAGTATACATAAATGGTATATATAAATTATTACATGTGTTGAAAATTTTACATGAAAATTGTGCAAACGGCAAGACCCTTGGAACGCAGATGTCTATGATAATTATTTTCATGTAAATTCATAAATACTATAGTTTGACCGAAACCGCTGTACCGCGCCTGAGGTATGCGAGCGGCGAGACGGAGGGGAAATATCGGCCGCTCCGATCCATCAGTCTGCCGTCAACGCATACTCTTGCTCGTTTTTCCTCGCCCCCCACCTCGCCGCACTTTCCTAACGAGCGGTTTCGGTCAAACTATATCAGGCGTCACAAATATTGCAATGTTCTCGAAGGAGCGGTACTACGTATTTAAGTGTTTTCCTCGAATTCGATTAAATTACGTGTGAATGTTCCTTATTGTTTCGTAGATAAGGTTTATATCGTACCAATGTTATAATTGTTGAGTCAGTAAATAAAATTGAATTATTTTTGCAGAATAAACAATCAAATGTTGTATCTTTGTTTTAATATTAAAGGTCTACTTAAGTTTGCTGCGATTTAAATCAATTTTAAATACTGTCGAGTGTTTCATAGTTTTTTTATATTGTTCTAGTTATTTTATCTAACACAATTGCTTTTCTGTTTTATTCAATGTTACTTGAACTAATCGGGTGATAACTTCTCATAAGTAGTTTGTAAAATATATTGTAGACGTTAGACTGATTGATATATCATTTAATAAAAAAATAATATTGTAAACCACAGTCTGACATAGGTGTCTATTTAGATGTCGCCAAAACTAAACTAATTTGATGTAACTCAAAATGATCCTATCCAACAAGAGGAAAGCTTAGTATATTATTAGTAAACACAAACGGGCTATAGCCAATAATTGCGACAAATACCGATGATGACAGTAAACATCACAAGAATTATGTATTCACTGATCCATAGATTACAAAAAAATATGTATTACATTGATTTGATGAACAAGATTAATTGTATTATTTTTATAAAATAATAATATACAGCAATCCGTCCTGACACGGTGAACACCAAAATTAGAGCATTACACAACTGTGACGTCATGTAAAGCCCACAATAACCATAGTAAAGAACTGACTTTCTTATCTTGACAATATTATGGTCATTCTGTATCATTATGAGAGATGTTCATGCATCGGTGACGTCATAGAAAGTAAAAGTATTGTAGCGTTTTAGAGCAAAATTTAAATTGCATTTTTAAAAGCTATTATATAGCTACTATATTTTCCCTTCTACTACTTCCTTTCGGAGTAGTTTCTCAAAATCAGTCATCAATGTCATCATGCCTGCCTTAATTTCCTATTTGTAGTATACTTGCGCTTCTGTGCGTAAAGCACTGAAGTTATATGCTTGTCCACTCACACAGGTTCGTTATTGTGGCTACAAAATCACGAAAATATCCCTCTGCTGTGACAGCAGCGTGTTTGTCCTCTATGATGGCATTCTTTATATTTCGATCGATGTGAAAGCCAATTTTAGTGCTGTCTAACTAGTTTAGTTTTGGCGACAACTGAATCCACAACCTATGTCTGATTATGGCATTGAATCGCAACATAGGCTTCTTAACCATTGTGGTAGGTATATTAGGCGCTATGCACCCAGAGCAAATTTTTGTTGAAACGATCAACTTTTTCTTTAAGGTTAACAGCTGATTTCGAGTTGACTGTTGCCACAATCATGATCAGCCTATATCCAGTCCACTGCGGGATATAGGCCTCCCCTAAAGAGTTCCCTAGCGCTCTGTCTTCACTGAGTTTACGGCACAGAGATCGAAGTTGTTCTGTCTGCATAGTGCCTTATTGGTCGAGTAAAATGGTTAGCCATAAGCTAGTTTGAATTACTGCCAAATATCAGATAGTAAAATTTACTTTTTCCTACAGCTAACATAGATAGACAAAATTGAGGTGTGATAAAGTTCAATATTGCATGTATTTTTCATAAAAAGTAACACCAAGTGTGGCCTCAAGTGTTCATCGGTTTGTATAATAGGACTTAGAAGTAATATACATAACGGACTTGTTCAGTATGAGAAATATTAGTTTGAACAGCCAGGTACGCTCTGTAAATAATAGTTATTAAGTTTCTATTGTAATATATTGTTACAAACTCCCCTTTTGTCATTATAGACTGTTTGTAAAAGTTTTGTTTGTGAAACTGTTGAATTCGGACCGTTTTGTTGTAGATATTTGTAAAGTTTGGACAATAAATTGTATAATTGAATACTCCTCCTATAATTGAATACATTTAGACAGGAATAACATAAAACTGATTTGATTATATTCCTTCGCCACTTCACTGAAAAATATCTTTGAATTACCGATATAATGAAATACTTTATTTTGTTTAGCAGATTTATTTGTCAATGGTTAAAACATGTACTTACATTGTTATAAAAAAATATTATACAATATTTCGTTATTTTATTGGAAATAATCCAATCATTATAATAATCAGTGTTCAAAAATGCTTTTCTTAATTTTTTTTACTCATCTCAAGATATTATCTGTCTATCATAAAGTACATCACATATTACATTATTTTTAAATTATTTCAATCAGAATAATCCAAGCGTTCATACGAGAACATATTATATGAGACATTCTTTCAGTGAAGCTGGTTTGTATTTTCTAATCTCATTTGAATTTCTTTTTGTAAACAGCTACGTTGGTAACGTACTCAATTTTTTAAGCAGAGTATTGTACTCTGATCTTGTACATAAAGTAATAAAATATTATTTTACAAACAATGATTTTTTATTTCTAGCACATAAAACAGTAGACTAGAGAATTTTCTAAAGGTGGGTACTGACCGGCGTTACGCGGCGTAATGTAACACAGCGAGCGTTCGTGCAGTCAGTACGGGGAAAGAAGGCGCTCGCAATAAGCAACGAGACGGATTTTAGCTCATATCATGCTCGCTGCGAACGTTACGTTACGCTTCGTAACGCCGCTCAGTACCCGGCTTTAGTTTTGAGATTGCGGCACATTCCACTTATTAGAAACTGATTCAGCTTAGCATAATATTAACACAATACATGGATAATTATTTTGTTATCTAGTCATGGTAAATAGAAGGAACAATACTCGTTCTGTAAAAAATTACCTAATATCACATGATTTATATGAGCAAAAGCTTAATAAATTGGTCACAAATAGATATTTGCATGACATGCCGTTTTTCTTGTGGTAAATGCTTGTTTATAGTAATTATTTTGTCTTATTATTAGATATCATCAAATAAATGTTCCCTTTCTCTTTTTTTTAAATGATCAGTCAATTTGTAATAATCGTTCTTATTTGCTCGGACTCATGTTTTCCCAGTCGACTGCACTGAAATCTATGACTATTCTGTTTTGCTTTGGTTTCAGTTGCCTGTAAAAAAACAAGTTATTATGTTATTTTTATTTTGTTATTTGTTGTTTCGAAGGATATATGACTTCTTGTCAGTCCGATTAACCAAGTGGTTTACTGAAAGCTAACTCAATTCAGCTTATAATTAGGTGACAGTTTTTCTTACTTAGTTTGCAGCAAAAGTGCAGTCTGCCAGCTACAGGTCTTGGAAAAACAGGCAAGGATACAAATTGCATAGTATACCTTGCAAATGTTCACTGTGAGCCATTTTACTTCTATTAATTAATTAATTTTACTTCTATATGCAGTTAGTATGCACTCTACTGTTCCGTCGGTTTAATAGGCGTGTTTAATATGTTTATTGTCTATTCCCGGCTTAACTGTGACGAGCTAAGCCAAACCTAAGTTAGCTTTTGGTCAGCCACCCATTTAGGAGCTACTTCCTAAAGTATATCATTCATACTAGCTGCGCTCGCGGCTTTGCTCGCGTGGAAATCTATGTATCAAATGGTGTATAAACCTTCCTCTACAAATACTCTGATCTATTTAAAGTAACCGCAACAAAATCCGTTGCGTAGTTTTAAAGATCTAAGCATACAAAGGGACAGACAGCAGGAAACAATTTTGTTTTATACTATGTAGTGATTTGGATTTGTTATCATGACTTACCAGTATTTAACACCTGCAGCCTCGAGCATTTTCTTGGAAGCAATATACATGGGTTTGTGTGCCTTCTCATCCGATAAATACACAACTTCTGTGATACCAGACTGAATAATCATTTTTGCGCATTCATTGCAAGGAAACAGACCAACGTAAATTGTACAGTCCTTGACATCAGCCGAGTTCTTGTTCATTATGGCATTCATTTCTGCATGGCAAACTGGAAAATACAAAAAAACTTAATTAGGTATATAGTACAGAGAACCAAGGTTATCGACATAGCTCAAAGAATTAGCAAGCTGAAGTGGCAGTGGGCCGGCCATATCTCGCGAAGAACCGACGGCTGCTGGGGCAAACGAGTTTTTGAGTGGAGACCACGACTCGGTAAACGTAGTGTAGGACGCCCTCCGACCAGGTGGGATGACGACCTGTGAAAGACTGCAGGTAGATGCTGGATGCGGCAAGCTGACAACAGGGCGCTATGGCGCTCATTGGGGGAGGCCTATGTCCAGCAGTGGACTGCTATAGGCTGATGATATTTAGTCAAGAGATTAAGATCTATTGTCATACCCTATCTGAGAGGAATCCATGCCCACATACAACACTTCTTCCACTAGTGGGACTAAAGAAATAAATGATTTTGACTTTGTATTTTTATTTGGCAATTACAAGTTGAATATTGAATACTGAAATTATAAAGGACATTAATATTCAGTAGGTTTTAAATGAGATAAATTTATTGGGGGCAGGACATTACAGGGTAGCATCCGGGTGGTATTGTTTTGAATAAATTTATTTCATTGATTAAAATTGGTTTTTTTTAAGTAGTGTTTTATATTTACCATAAAAAAACTTGCTGTCTAATGGTGATGGAGTATTTTTGCCCCAAGGAAAGTCATCATCATCACAGCCTTTTGGCATCCCATTGTAACTGAAATAGGCAATTGTATTTTTCAGTGATCATTCTCGACCAAGATCTTAAGGTGAAGTGGGCTTGCTTTTACGAGACAGTGACATCAAATAATAATAAAAATTCTATGTTTTTTTGCCATATAATTGATTTACCGGACAGTCAAAATGTGGGTTTTGGGACTCACATCACCTTGACTATTCATTTTAAGGCTGTTACTAGTCTATATAATCATAGTTTTCTTTGAAAAGTGAATCAAACATTTACAATTTCATTGATGTTTATAACAGATTATATAATAAATTATGTCAAGCTTAACTAACAAAGCTGCTAATTGTCTGATTATCTTTTGAAGAACACCACTTTCCTAAGGTGACTGTTAAAGAGATATCTAGAATAAAATTAGCCTTACCCGATACCAACAATAATATTATCTTTGTTGACAATACAAGCTCCAACTTGGTAAGCTGGGTCTTTACTCCGCTTCGCTGCTAAGAAAGCTGTTGCCATAAAGTAATCTTGCCAGTTGATATACCCTTCACGCTTTTTCTGGTTATCATCTCTGAAAAAGAAAGATGCTTAACTTTTTCATCCTAAAATAATTTCGCAGACTAAGGTAGGGCCAAGTAAGAATGCTGTGTAGTCTCTTCCATACCAGGTATGCTATGGCCAAACTCAACACAAAAAACACCTAAACCTAGACATCATTTCAGAGACGAAAGTGGCAGCCTCCAAACCAACTCCTCTAAAGCCACCTCAAAGTGACAAGCTTAAATAAACCCCAGCTGAGGCCCCAAGCAGATGCCTTGAGTTCCAACTCAATATATTTTTATTTACTCTGACCGAGTTCAGAGAAAATTTCCTAGCTGACTGGGAATGAAAATATATATTAATAATGGCTTGAGCTAGAGTTCCTATCCACATTGAAATGTAGTAGTAAGTGTAGTATCTCTAATAAATAAGCCTCAGTAAAATTTGATTGCACACTGCTTGTTTATCATATAAAACCATACCTCTACTTCTTGTGGAGAAGTAGAGCAACATTGTACTGAGACAGGACCTATTGGTTCGCTTTGTAGTCGCTTGTTGCTTTTTTATACTTAGTTAATTTTTATTTATGTTATTATAAGTAGTAACAAGTTGTACCTACTTCAGTGAATCAATAAATGTATTTTCTTTCTATGGGTACTTACGATATTGATAATTTCTCAGTAATTTCTGGTAGATCCATATTATATTTATTTATTACTTGCAGGTCTTATCTGGGTTTAGGTTGGTAGATAGCCTTGATCTCCTTCTTTGGCCTGGGCAGAGATAAGAACTTATGTAACTATTCACGTTTTCTTCACCAGCTGCAATTAAAAAAATACTACAAGTCTTAATTTATTTGTTTGTTATTGTTTTCGTAAACAAACCCGCGTGACTCCGCTATGAAATACCATTTGTATTATATATAAATATGTTCAGGTAAACAATGTACTTTACTTACCTACTTTAGGTTATTTTAATATATTTTTTTGCTAAATAATCATTTATTTACTTCCTGCCGCCTTCTTTATCTTTCCTTTCGAATCGAACTGGATGGAACTGATCACAGTGATCACTGAACTCAATCAAAGAGAGAGAGACTTCAACTTCTTGCTAGATGACTCTGCGTCTGGATTGATACAATTCTACCAATGTCCGTCTCATGGTAGCTTCGCAAGCTTTCTTCGGGTTACGCAGTAGTATAGTAAACATATAGAAAGAGTTTTTACAATAAAGAAAAATATTTAACTGTCAACAACATGTACCTATCACAAAACTACAAACAAGAGAATAAGAAGAAGCAGTGCTAAAATAATACTAAAAAATGCAGGATAATTAAAAGAGAATACAATAACTTAGAGCAGAATTGACCAGGCAAGGCGCCAAACAATGCAAAATAAACTTTGAAAAAACTTTAAACGTTTCTTCTCTTTCTACAGAGCTTCAACTTCAACTTTTTATAGCTCGCTGTGTTGGCTATTTCTATGGCTCGCTGTGCCTGCTGTGCTGCCCCAACTCTGCCACTATGAGCTATCTACGGTGAAGATTGTCTTTGACATACAGACAGATCATTACATCAATACGACACGCACGAGTACAAAATGCGTTAAGTCATGGGAAGTAGTTTCCATACAGTCAACAACCAATATTTACAAGATCTTGTTATAAACAAGCTATAAGCAAAGCTTGCATTTGGGGCTTGGCCCGGGGCTATATAATGCTGTGTGAATTGCCCAGCATAATTTATTTATTTTAATTTAAATAAATAAACCTACTGTTGTACCTATTAGTTTTATTCTATACGTTCTTTATGTTACTAGGTACGTATCTACTAACCAGTTATTATCTGTGGTTAGGTACCTTCTTAAGAATAAAAGAGAAATACCTACCTTCCTCTTCCTAGTTCCTGAATGAGTTTAACATTCACTGTCTAGAATTGAAGACCTTGCTCTGACCAGATTAAATTTTATGTAATTTTCAAGGTCCTTTTATGTAGGTAGGTACTAGGTACCTACAATTTTTTGATGTCATCAGAATTTTGAGCATTGTATTTTGCAACTAAATGCAACTGACATTGAACTGTATGAACGTATAAAGCATTTCACATTCGTGTTATTTTATTAACCGACAAAATATGAAAGAGGAGCAGATTCTATGTTCGGCTGTATGCATATTTTATTTAAGTGTGCTAGTCGATTTCTGTGACAATTATGGGCCGATTTGGAAAATTCGTTCGCTATGAGATAGGTAGTAGGGGATCGTATCCATCCATAGGTAGGCATCCCATAAACATTGTACTCCCGTGGGATCGGTTAGTTTTGTCCTGTTTTTTAAATCGGAGTAAAAGAGTCGATGGAATTGCAAGTCGGTTTTTTGTTTTTTAAAAACGATCAAATTAAATCCAATTTTTTTTAATTCAATCAAATCAATTTTTCTTAATTAAAAATTAGAGTTTCATGACAATGAGACAGCTCTAGATTTTGTAAACCTAAAATACCTACTATGTATATACGTGCCCGTATTGCCGTGACCAGATATCAAAAAAAGTCCTAAAAATTACGAAAGTAGGTAGGTAGCATGAACACACAACCACTTTATTATCTATCTACCACCATCATTCGGTTTAATTATGTAGGTATTACGCAAGTACTTAGTCACCTACCTAATTAATCAGGGGGCTAGAATTGTCACCTTATAATGTATTATTAGGGGACAGTATTCAGTAATAATAATTATTCAATTTATTTATTCATATAATAGCTTACAGCATAAAATTAATTACAGATTTGGTTCTTTGGACCAATTTGTACATTACAGGACAGTTAAATATGTGGAGAGACTTAGTAAAGTTGCAAATTCAAAATAATCCTAGATATTTTAAGTAAAGATGTTTATTTAGGGCTCCTTTAAAAAGAGCGCCTTTGTATACCTATAGGTGGCGGTCATCAAAGCCAAATCTAAATAACGGCGAGGTAGGTAGATAAGATAAGTACATGCATAGCGTAGGTATACGCGGCGCAGGTAGGTATCTACCTTCCGCACACATCATCCACAGCTGAGACCTGGCCTAAACATTTGGTTTTGTCATAAACAGTACCTACGCTTGGCAGGTAGATTGGTAGACGCAGTGGAGGTGTTCAATAATACGAAGAAGACTGCCCTTCTTCTGTCTGTACGTTCCTTTAATCAGTGAATGGCTGCCGCCACCGACCTTTTGATTATTAACCAAATATTTCAAGTTATACGTAAACATTACAGATTTTGTTCAAAGTCGGTACCTACATCCCTTACAGAGCAGCGTTATAAATCAAAATAGGACTAAACCACGCAGTTACGCACCTAAACATATATACACGTGTTATATCAATTTAATTACCTACTATATGTTAATTATTCAACTCGCGCTACTATTGCCAGCCTCCTTGAACTAGTAAATAGAAGCCTCGCTAATATGACCATACATCCGAATATTATCTACGGATAGTTATGTTATTTAATAAATAGCTATTTCATCGCTATTATGCCCAGCCCCTTAGCCCTTAGTTACCCACTGCTAGGAATATCGGCCTTCTTTCAATCGGGGCTGAGTCGGGGTTTTTTAAAGTTTTCAATTAATTATTGAAAGTAGTAGAAGTATTTATCTTGAAAGTCTTTAGGCATTGCTAAATTTGGCAGCAATAATATCATGATTTAAATGTATGGAAATTACCATAGTTTTTTAAAATCTTTATATAATAATAAAGGATTTCAATATATGAATGAAAATAACACATTTTGTTAAATCTTATCGGAGATCATTTTGTGCGGAATTATTACTCAATATTTGAATTTTTTATATTTTGCAATTGATTTTCGCAAAGTAATGCCTGAATCTATTTTTGATATAGAGAGTTTTATCAACATGCCTATGCCATGCCACCCTCGAAATTGTATTACCTATGTTATTATTATAGTGCGTTATTTTGATTGTTATCTGTTTTGTGTACCAATCAAATAATTAAATCATAATCTAGCTAGGCTGTAGTTGAGGCTGATGTTGAAGTTAGCCTTAGTACCTTTTTTATTAAGTCCGGGAAAGTATCATTTTTGCATAAACTATGGTCACCCGCATGATCACCTAGTTTTTCTTCATTCAGTAGTAGCATATCACAGATTACTCACTAGTACCTCGTAGTAGGTAGTTCATTGATTTAACTTCAGTTGATCATTAGTTGATAGCTCTCAAACGGGTGTTTTGTGGCATAGTGAGAGGTATTGTCCAAAAATACAACTTATTTAAATTGAATTAATTTATTGTGATTGTGACTGACGGGGTGTACAGTAAAGGAAATCATTTTAAAGTAAGTCTTTGTTTTTTGCTAGTTACCCCGAGCCCGAGGCAGACTAGCGCTACCTATTTTATCTTACTACTAGCTGACCCCGCGAACTTTGTTCAGCCTTAGAGGCAATTTAAAAACATGATAAAAATTATGCCCTAAGCTCATGGTCCCCACCAATTTTCAGCCAAATCGGTTCAGCCGTTCTTGAGTTATAAATAGTGTAACTAACACGACTATTTTTATAAATAGGTATAGACATAGATGATTTTATTCGTCCATGGTATAGATTACGTTGAACAAAGGAAATATTAATTTAAAATTTTCATTGGGGATTTAGCGATACCTTTTATAAGCCTTTTTAATGCCTCTGTAATAGTTTTTTATGTATAGTTTAGGCAGAATACGAAGTTGCCCTGGTGGTCCAAACTTTATTTTCGCATCGCTATCTTAACTTTTTAATAAAAGGACCCTAATCGAAACATGAAAAACGAAATTTGTCGTTTTTATAATCATCTTGTAAAGGACAATGTTGTGATTGGTTTTTCTAAATTTGACTGGTCGGTCGGTATCAATAGGTAAGTGAATAAATTTGAAATTAAGTAAGTAAATTTATTCCAATACCATCAAAGACAAGGCAATGTAACATAGCCTTTGATTTATTCTTATACTACTACACCTCAACTGGTCAAAGTCATCCCATTGATTATATTAATATTTAGAATAGAATATAATAGAATAGTTTATTTGTAACTCAATACACAAAAACTTAAAACAAACATGATAAAAAAAAAAAAAATAAAGGATAAACAGATTTTTGTAATTGAGTCACAAAACGGACTCTATCTCAGCATGGGTAAGTTGTAAGCATGTTACAACCAACGCTGGTCTTCCGGTAGAGCCGTTTGGTTTAATATTATGTTATATTATGTTTTATTTAATATTAATTTAATATTATTTTCGTAAATGTACTTCAAGCTAGCTCGTAGGTAGTGACTTATAGTCGTTACTAAGGGATAATATCGCTAATTGCAAAATAAGGAGCTTCCTGCACTTTAAAAATAATAATAAAAAATATTTGTCTCAAAAACATGAAAAAACCGTGGAGCATAAGGAATTTGAAGTCGCTTTCTAGTATTATCAAGACAATGAAATTATAATATTTATTTATTTGCACCTGCCGCACCGATAAGTAAGTAGGTAAGCATAAGCACTTGGCCTAAACACACTATTTTATTTGAAAAGGATTTATTAATTGTTAGGTTAGGTGTTCGGGTAAACCGACCACGCAGCAGATATGCAGTTAGCTGCGCTTGCAGTTGAATGCGTATTCGCTCGCGGTTTATACCTCCTACTATGCAAGTTCTTCTTTGGTTATTAAATGAATTTGTTTTATTTTAATTTAATTTATTAGTCTTTTTTACCGAACTCGAAAAAGGTGTTCGGCTGTATGTTTTTTATGTACATAAAAAATACCGTCGATTTCTCCGCTTTATGGACTGATTTTGATGATCTTTAGCAGATGTGTAAAGAATGATGTATGTCGTGTCGACGTGGTTCCATATTTTTTTCCGAGAGATTGGTATTTATCTTCTAAAAAAACAATAAAATAAATCATGCTAATAAATCCACAAAACATCATCTAGCCAGCCAGCTACCAAGCTAAGCAGAGCTTGTGTTGTGGATTGACTAGATGTCTTTTATTATAATTAATATACATAAAAGTATCCAGAACACCCGCAATAAATATTTGCTGATATACATACATAGGTAGGTTACAAAATGTACAATAATAGTTAACTGTATATAATATATATAGCCACCTAATATTTATCTTAAAATTTAAATTGCAATGCCCTTGCAGTGTGCATGTTGGACTTTGTTATTTTATTTCAAGACCTCTTTGTAGGTACAAATGTAAGCAATAAAAAAATTGAGTAGATATTGAATATTTAGGTATGCAATGCACCTAATGTGAGAGGTACCTAGTGTGATGATGAAGTGTGATGTAGGCAAATAAGTTAAACGTTGGTTGATAGATTTTAGTATTGGTTATCTTTGGTAGCTCTTTGTTTCTAGTCTTAGTGCTATATTAATTAGCACAATAAACGAAAGATCTAAAATCTTTCGTTCATTGTGTGTTTGTTTGAATAGTTATGAGGAAATGAGGTAGGTAGTAGGTAAGGTAAGGACTCACTAAGCAGTGAGTAGGTAGGCTGGAGCTACCTTATTTTAGTCAGTTGAAAAATTGCATCACTGAAAAAGTAGCTTTGCAAGAATACACTGACCTTGCTCTGAATATCACAGTAACCCCAGAAACCAGACAGTTTTGGACAAGTAGCTAGCTAAGACGTGAGTGAGTGCGGGTTCCAATTCCTTTAAAAATACCGTATAAACGTATAATATACAGAGTGTTTATTTTAACTGGGACAGTAGAGGGGCATCCATAACCAGAGTAGATACAGGTGCTGTTTTTTTTAACATCATCTCCTTTTCGGAGAAAAACATTTTGGCATTTGGCGGCGCCTTAAAATGAATCAAATCAAACACGTAAAAATATCTTGGATAAAAAACCAGTTTCCTATAGTTATATTATAAAAAAATTCGATACGGTTTTTCAATACGAATACTTTGCTGTTTTCTGAAAAATTTGTAAGTAGTGAAAAATTAGTAGTTTCACCTTTACTTGAAAGTGTAAAGGTTCTGCCTTCTGCCGATGATGACAAGGTATTGTATTTTTAAACGCTTATTAACTTGAAGCAGCTAGTTACGTTTGATACTAGGTACGTATCAAACGTAACTAGGTACGTATCAAACGTAACTAGGTACGTTTAATACGTACCAAGTTAATTTTAATCATACGGAATAATGACTGGCTTATTCAAGTCCTGGAATGAAGAAGAAACTAATCACACTAATATTAAATATGAGAAAGTTTGGATAGGTGGATGGATGTTTGTTGATTGGTACCTCTTCACGCCAAAACTACTAAGCGGATCGAGCTGAAATTTTGCAAAATAGGTAGTTTCATGTCTGGAATAAAATATTGGCTACTTTTTAACCCTTAAATCAGTTCCCATAATTATGATTCAAATAACCTTAAAATGATGAGTCACTTCTTATTTAGTGAACACATTAAATGAGTCGGCTATTGATCGACCACAACCTATGTATATATAAATACTTAACCTAAGAACCCTGTTCTCATGTAAATGACATTATATAATTTGTCTTTTTGAGAATAAATGAATATTAAACATTAAACGTTTCCATAAAAACAACGCGTGCGAAACTGCGGGAAGAAACGAGTAACCTAACTGAGGAAATATAATGAAAGAGGTTTTTCCAGACGAGCGACGCGTATATTTTTAAGTGAAGTAAATGTGCATTTATAGTGTTGCCAACGAGTTTTATTAAAAGGCGTTGCACCAGTTCAATTTCGACATTTAATTCCGGAATTGTTAAAATGAATTAAGAAGTAGTAACCTATAACAATATCTTAGTTAGTCAAGAGGAAGTAGGGAGGTAAGGCTAAGGGTTTCGTATCCGTGTTATGTTATTGTTAGGTTTTAAGTTGTGTTAAGCACGGAATAACAGAGTGGTATTAAATTACCTTATCCACGATTTAAAACACAGAAAAACTTTGATTTGCTATTGGAATGTAGATAAGATTAGGTTGGTACTTGGTAGGTACCATGTTTTAGTTCGTAATGGTTATATCCCATTCCCATTCTGCGGGATTACGTATAAGTTAGCTATGGTAAACATATTTGTCCCGAAGCGGGATTAACAACCTCCTGCTTCGTAGGCGGACTTTCACCTCTACGTTGCCACTGGGTTGTCTAACTTATAAAGTTATTTATAACTAACTATTACCCATGGATCCATTGACTTAGGATAATCAGCCGGCTGATCGCGCGCCAACAATCAACATAATGAAACTTCAAGTTTAAGTTAAAGAGGGCAGATTCTTTGTCGTATTTAAGGAACCCAAATGATTTTGAAGGACGACGAGACACAGAAGGAAATTTGAAGGTTTTGTGCAACGTTTATTTGTAAGGTTGGGTTTCCGTGTGCAAGTACAGTTTTATTGTAAAATTAGTAAAATTATTATTTGTCTTATTATAATACTATTGTGTGTTAACGGAATAGATGTAGGGCAATGTTCTATAAAGTAGGTAGCTCGCTATTATTTATTTATAAAGTAATTATACATATAAAATAAGGTAAATTTTCAAATTGCAGATTGATAAATTCTAACCTAATAATAATAATTACTGTGAGGGCTACTTAGTACCAATCCAATGATACTTGTCATTTGATATTCACTTTTTTGTTTTGTATCTACTGTTTTTACACACAGGTTGTTGTTTAATTCTTTGTTTTTTTTTTCATTTTATGATGTATAAGTTAGTATAACTTACACTACTTAACATGTAACCCTATTAGGTATTTGTTGTGTGCACATATGTAGTTTTCAAGCCAGATCATATAATTAATTGTTGTGTTAATGCATTATTGACGTCCGTCCGCCCGCCAGGTGGGATGACGACCTGCGAAGGACAGCAGGCAGATGGATGATGATTCTATTATTGCTTGTCATGTGTTTTGTGTACCCAATAAACGAATATAATAAATACAATATTTCAGAGCACCCGTACAACTTCTGTGAAGCTAAAGCCATGAGTGGTATAAACGCGGCTGTGACAGAGTTCCTGAAGGTGCTCCAAGGGTCTGGAGGCTCGCTGCTGGTGCGGACGCTGCTGCAGGCGCTGACATTGTCACAGGTCTTGCCCGACGGAGGCTGGGTGGACGACTGTAGGCTTGCAGGTACGTAACTTAGAACATTCTGGAATATTATCAAACTCGTTTAGTTGGTTATATAAACTAAAAACAGGAGGGCCCACCGTGCTGCCTTGTGGTACTCCAAGCCAATTGCGACCACCAGTGAGAGGTCAGGCGTAGGACAGTATCTATAGCTACCTAATACCTATGACGTATTTTCCGAGGCACGGGGTGGTAATGTAACACCGCCATCTTTCGAGAAAGATTAGAAATGATTATTCAAGAGCTTCAGGTCTATCACACATCATCACGTGCTATCTAGGTGATAGCGAGCGAAGCTGCGAGCAGGAGATAGTCCCAACTAACTTTATTAGGTATATGTATCCGAGTATTATACGTCCTTTAAAAATCAAGAGGTAATTTCGTAAAAGCTTAGATACTCATACGTTGTAAACGAAATAAATACTAAATAATACGAAACAACAACCATAGACTAATTAACTAGTTAGCTCTAGTTGCTTTGTTAGTCTATGCCAAAACTTACATGCTTGGAGTCGAGTTTCAGGAGAATTATTGTTGTTATGAAGCAATATTTTATTGAAGGAAACCTCTCATATCGACAAGGAATATAAAAGGCGTATAAAACAAACGACAAAAAACGGTTGGTTACAAAAATTTCACATCGAATTTGGCTGAAGTATACGTAGGAATTTATTTTCAATCTATCAAGAATCTTCGGTCAGAAACGACTACAAAACAACTAATTTAGGTGTAGGTGTACCTCAAGTTTTACATTCAAGTTTTTGACTTGTGAATTGTGATGCGACATTGAAACTAAACTCTAGACTTTTTGTAGACAGACACCTAATGCATTTTAATTTACAAAAAGTATGTACTACGTAATCAATTCTTCGTACCTACCTAATTTTAGCAAGTTTTACTAGAAAACCTAACAACCTTGACCATTTAATGCGCAGTCTCATAAAAAACTAGTTGTTAAATATCATTTTCTTAACCTGTTTGCCTAAAATGCCATTTTTACCTGATGAGGTATTTTTACGGAGTTTAGAAGTAAACGATGTACATATTTTTGAATAAATCAAATTTTTGACGCATTTCAATAAAATAAGACTGTCACGAAAGCTTAGTTTTTGTCTTGGCAGGTTAGGTAATGCTAGTCAGGCTTCCATCTCACGCATCGACTGTTGTTACTTACACAAAAGTGGAAAAAGAAAACAACACCTTAGTATTTGAGTAAGTAACTACATAATTAATTCAAATTCTTCATAAATATTTCAAATTAACTCTTTTTATAATAAACTAGCTGCGCGCCGCGGCTTAGCCCGCGTGGAAATCTATGTGTCAAATGGTTTATAAGCCTTCCTCTTGAATCACTCTATCTATAAAATAAATGCATCAAAATCCGTTGCGTAGTTTTAAAGATACACAGGGACAGGTAGACAGCATGAAGCGACTTTGATTTATACCTCTACTATGTAATGAAAAATCAAACGCTGATATAGAAACAAATTAGGACCAGTTTTTACAACTGAGTTGAGCTAACTGCTCACTGTTGCAAACAATCTAGAGAAAGCTCTGATCCACATCAATACCGATGGAGCGGCGTTCCCAGACGCTGCATTGCCCTGCATTTCTAACTAACCCAAAAAAAATTTGAAAAACTGATGATCATCTATAGATACCACCGATGACTTATCCATACATTCCACCCACCCTTGGCTTCGCCATGATATTCTGTAGTATTTCTTCACGACACTAAAAATATCTCCCCTGATATTTTTCCCGACGTTTCAACAGATTAACACACTTTCCTGGTCACCGATCGGGATTTTTTTTAAAATAAATGTGATAAATAAAATACCCGTTTAAATAGTCCTTGTAATTATGTTATCTGATCGCGTAACTTCAAAAATATTTATTCCCTGATGATATTTCAGACGGAGACACCTTCGACCATATCGTGATAGGATCTGGCTCGGCTGGTGGCATCATAGCACCCCGACTAGCAGAGAACCCTCATTGGAAAGTGCTGCTTATAGAACTTGGGGGCGATCCACCCCCTAATAGCGTGGTGAGTCTCTGCGCCGCCGCACAGTAATATTTTAGTGGTAAATTAATTACAGCCCATGTCATCTCACCGCTAGGCAAATGCCTCTCTTCCTTGGTAGGTAGGTACTGCATCTACGGGACAATTATTTTTGCTGTCAAAAATAATATTGTAGCAAAAATAATTGTCCCAAAATGTGGCTGATTGAATCAGCACCATTTTGCAAAAACTCTTTTTGCTGCTTATTTGTTTTTGGTATGTTCTTTATACCTAAGTATAATAAAATATATATACGTAATGTATTGTATTAAGTAGCTAGACTAGAGGTTGCTGTGTGGATTTTCCAGTATTATTACTATAAATTATTAAGAGCGTCTATATTAATATAGACGAGAATGTAAATTTTATAACTGGTATCATATCAGGAAGTAGCAGAATAAACTTCTAACACTATTTCGGGTGTGATTCTGAAATGTAACGCGTCTGTCTTTTCAGATCCCAAGTCTCTTTGCAACGCTAGCTAACACGGAATATGATTACTCGTATCCTGCGTCCAACCCCCCGGGAGTGGGGAACGCCCGCAAGAGCGCAGACATCCTTCTCAGCCGGGGAAAGGTCCTGGGAGGCTGCTCCGCCACTAACTACCTCGTCTACTCCCGAGGAGTGTCCCGGGACTACAACGACTGGAGCCGCACATCTCCCGGTTGGTCCTGGGAACAAGTCCTACCATATTTCAAGAAGTTTGAGAACATGACCGACCCGTCTGTCATAACCAAACCTCAAAACGCTGAGCTACATTCCACTGAAGGCCCAGTCAAAGTATCCAGGCCTGATGATAATCATGTCTACGCTCAAGTTAACAAAATAAGATTAAATGCTTTCAGTCAGATTGGTATCCCACATGTTCTGGAAAATAATGGCCCAAAACCATTTGGAGTAGCGCGACCTCACTTCACCTTTGCTGATGGTAGGAGATCGAGCGTAGCTGAAGCTTATTTGAGGAACGTTAAAGGAAAACCAAATCTTTGCGTGGCGAAGTACACGAGAGCAACAAAGATATTAATTAATTCTAACAAACAAGCATATGGAGTAGAAGTTCTGAATAGAAAGGGCGAGAAGTTAAAAGTTTACGCTCGATTTGATGTCATCGTGTCAGCGGGGACTATCGATTCAGCTAAACTGTTATTGTTATCAGGCATAGGGCCGGAAGAAGAACTCGCTAAACATGGAATAAATCCCGTTGCGTATCTTCCAGTGGGCTTAAATATGCAGGACCATCAGTTCGTACCGCTTCCGTTCGCCGGAAAAAAGGGAATCGAATCCGCTTTCAGCAATCTCCTAGTCCCGACGCAAATAAATGAGTTCCCGGTACCTTTTCAGAGCAGCTTTTTCAGGCTCGAAAATATACCTAGCGGCCCTGTGGACCGTCCTCAGTTCCAAACCTTCAACATTTATATCGGAGCTACCGCGTCCCTGTTGATATACTACGGATGCCTGTCATTCGGCTTTGTAGATCGGGTTTGTTCCTCCCTGGCCAAGCACAACCACATCAGGGAACTGGACATTATGTCTGTACTTCTCATGCATCCGAAGTCTACTGGATTTGTCAAGTTGAAAAGCGCAAATCCGTTGGACAATCCTATCATCCACATGGGGTTCTTAAAAGAACAAGAGGATGTTGTGATGCTGAGGGAGGGAATAAAGTATTTGAGTCTTATTGGTAACACTACGTATTATCGAGATGTACACGGATATTTGGCGAAGATAGATGTTCCTGGTTGCGAAGGGTGGACCTGGGCTTCTGATGAATATTGGGACTGCTATGTCAAAGCCACAGTGGGATCCATGCAGCATCCAGTCGGCACTTGTAGGATGGGCCCGGATGGGGTGGTGAATGAACGGTTGCTAGTCCATGGTGTATCAAATTTAAGAGTGGCAGATGCTTCAATAATGCCAGAGATATCTAGTGGCAACACCAACGCACCTACTATGATGATAGGAGAAAAAGCCAGTGATATGATTAAAGAAGACTATGATATTTACGCTCGGTATTGGTCATAGTACAAAGGTGCGGAACAGATATAGTAATTGTAGTTAATTGACCAAGTATAAGTCATGGCTAGGATAATTTAAGTACCTAAATTAAGGTTAGCTACATAAAAATTGTATTTTAATTGCTTTAGGCGGTAGATGATAATTTATCTAATGGAGCGTGCAGATTAAGTAACATGTTATATTATAAAGTTATTTATTTAACCTTAGATAATGTAAACGTGTTTTATGTATAACAATATGGTACATAATCTGGACGCATCATACATAATTCATATATTATAGATAGAAATTTCACTTAGACAAATGAAATTTTATAGGTACTATAAATTATTATCTATCAAATAAGAAAAAAGGTGTTTTTGATTTTCTGTTCACTTAAATTTTAGTCCACTAATGGAAGAAGTGAAAAAGAAACTAGTTCTTACAATGATTGAACGAATGAAACAATGAGGATTCTCACTTCTCAGAGGAACGCGTCTCATTTACGTGGTCTTTGTGATGCAGATGACTTATCTCAATGAGCGACTAGAAGATTCCGCGAGTAATTACCATACTGCGGGGCTGTGTGGATGTAGGTACTAACTACATAAAAAACCTCCTCTTGTAAGGGGCAGGCATGTTTAACAGTGGACGTAATGTGCTTCTTCAAATTCTTCAAATTATTACATAAATTTGCGAAAAAGAACTATGGACAGTCATCGAATTTTATTCGCAAATGCACGCAAAATCTATAATTTTCTTACTATCAATAACGGTGCCGATAGTAAGGAAATTATGATTTTTTTTGGACCAACAAAACAAAATAGACTTAGACATATCATTTATTTGCCACATTATTTATTATATATTTTAATTTTAGCCATTATTGTCTCACTGCTGGACAAAGGCCTGCCTTTTCTCCTTCCACTCCTCGCGATCCAACGCTGCAACATGCCATGATGTTTATTTGCCACATATAGTGGAAAATAAATAATACCTATATCTATGTCTCTATCTACACACACAATATACATTAACAATTTTTAAATAAAAATAAAAAACTTTATCAATTATTTATTCACACAATAAAGAACTCGGGTGAACTCGAGTGCAATACGTTAAAAAAAAACGAAATAACAAGTAAGTAGACACCAATGTGTGCTGCAATGCAAATAAGCCGTTTTAGAATAATGCCAACTGTTATCAACAGATGGCGCTGTAAAATCACAATGATTATAAGATGGATATAAAATTACTTCCCACATTTCCTCTCAAATTCTTGCTAATTCCCAAAGACAAGCCATTTATAAAATAAAAGAATAATAATGCTCCTACAGGATTTGGTAAATGTAGGGTGATAATGGTAAAAAGTACCGGTTTTTCGCATTAAATTGAATAATTTTCCTGACAAGGCTCAAGTAAATGAGATTTTGGATTAGCCCGCTTCGACTTGATCCTATTTTGTGAGAAATAAGGCATTATTTGTAAGTAGGAGATAATACCCGTAGGATGGTTACTTACTGCTGGTTTTGCAGTCATTTCTTCTATAGATATCTTCGATCACCAGATAGATGAATTGGTGATCGAAACCCTGCCCTAGAGGGCGAGAAATTCATTTTTTTTTAAATTTCTTTCGGCTTACAAAACAAGCACTTAGACAAGTAAAATTTTAAACTATAAAATAGGTATTATCAAATATAAATAAGGTGATTTGATTTTTTGTTCACTTCATTTTTTTATCCACTAGTGGAAGAAGTGAAAAAGAAACCACTAGTACATTCATATATCCCTTATGTGTCTAATAGGTACATAGTTGTTTGCCGATAATATAATACATACTGTAATTATGGCAAAACCCGAATAACGAGGTTAGGTTACAATCAGAATAACAATACAAGATTCCGTAAAAATAAATTTCCCTTTCACAAAATCCAATATAAGTATACGGTCAAATCCGAACGGTTCGCTACCTAAACTACGGAACCCAATAACCGCTTGACAAGAGTTCCGTAGTAACTGAGCGTACGTATGAGGTGTCAAGGTGGCCGGGTGCTTTTTATTGCGGAACCCTAATAACTTGCCCTTAGGTAGGGTACGGGTTGTTATTGTGTTATTGTAGTTGTAGTTTCGATTTTATATGTTTACTAAATATCAAATCCGACCAGGTTGGATGACGACCTGTGAAAGACTGCAGGTTGATGCTGGATGCGGCAAGCTATGGCACTCATTGGGGGAGGCCTATGTCCAGCAGTGGACTGATATAGGCTGATGATGATGATGATGATGAAATACCAAATATCAAGTGTTTTATTTACTTTAGACCTTACATGACTGTTGGACACATCATCAAATTTAATATAAGTACACCCGAAACAAATATCTGCAGATCGTACACACATTTGTTCCGAGGCGGGAATCGAACCCGCAACCTCCTGCGTTGCAGGCGGACCTTCGCCCACCGCGCCACATCGGTCGTCATAATAGAATAACACATAGGCTACAATTTATAAAGATATATTGTATATTATCTAAAATATCTATCACAGCGCGGGTGAACTCGCGGGGCGTAGCTAGTATATGTATAATACGAAACAATCCCTAATTAGTACAGAGACGTTCATATGGCATCTCCCAAGTAAGGTAAAGATTACATGACATTTAGCAACTGATCTACACGATAACCTTTAATCCAGATTAATTCACGCTAATCCCGATTTGCGAGCGAGAATCACGAACTTGACTGCATTAATCACTCGATACGTGTTTGTTGTGTGCTAATCGCTCGATACTTGAACAAGCTATGTTGTTATGGTTTTACACGTCAGGCAAAAGTTAAAACCAGTGCAAAATCATTGGAACTCAAGTAGTATACATGCTCTTTCACAAAATGACCTGGGTTATTGTGATAGAGCATCAAGCTGAGTCAGGACCTATTAGACCTACACACGCGCGCTTATCCACTTTCTGTGAGGGCTACTTAGTACCAAATACTACTTACATTTTGTACCTTTTAACTTTTTTTTATTTTTATATTTTGTCTATGTTACGTGTTTTTATAATAGGTACCTAAGTAGGTACTTTGTAGTCTAACATAATTATGTGTAATTAACCTTGTTTGTGTGTTGTGTTAGTGTTTAATAAATAATTTTCTTTCTTTCTTTCTATGTTTAGTTAATAACGTAGATATATTTAGGTTTTATAACTTATATTGTGCTAAGTGCTGCACATAGTAGGTACTCTGCTGGCGCCGCGCTGCATTGGCACCGCATGGCACTTCACATGGCTATTTGTATTTGTGTATTTGGCATATTTGGCAAACAATAACCATGTGTGGACAGTTTATTTGACAAAGTGTTCGAATTATTTGCCTGTTTGACAAATTATACCAAATACGCGTTACCGTGCGCTTGTCGGTTTCTCGAGGCACATCAAAGCAGTCAAATAGGCCAATACGCAATAAGCCGTCCACACAATGGCCGTATTGGCACCTTGCGCTCTGCTCAGTCTGCTGCCAAATGTTTGTGTGTTTGTTATTTGTGTGCCATGTGTGGATGGTCGTATTTGCCTCTTTTTGCATGTTCGTCTGAACGTCATATATTTTGCCAAATACAACAAACACTCAATAGCGAACATAAATAGCCATGTGAAGTGCCACCATAATGCTGAGCGGTAGTCTATTTGATTTCTCGGCGTAATTTCTTTTATTAGTTCCTGATTTGTATTATTTTATTTTTTGAATTACAAATAAACATTACCTATTTTCTACTTCACTACATAGTGTATAGCATCACTACATAGTATAAAACAAAGTCGCTTCCCGCTGTCTGTCCATCCCTATATATGCTTAGATCTTTAAAACTACGCAACGGATTTTGATGCGGTTTTTTTAATACATAGATAGAGTGATTCAAGAGGAAGGTTTATAAACCAGTTGACACATAGATTTCGGGCGAAGCCGAGGGGCGCAGCTAGTCCTACTAATATTATAAACGCGAAAGTTTGTATGTATGGATGGATGTTTGTTACTCTTTCACGCAAAAACTACTGAACGGATCGGGCTGAAATTTTGCTTACAGGTAGTTCCAAGCCCGGAATAAAACAAATGCTACTTTTTATTATATAAATCAGTTCCCATGGGATAGAAATAACCTTAAAACGTTTCCATAGAAACAACGCGTGCGAAGCCGCGGGCAAAAATAGTATTTTATATAAATGCACCGCACTGCACTCGCGACAAACCTTGTTTATCGCGTCTTCTGAAGCGAGTAGAATCTCAGAGAGCAGGTAAATCAGGGCGCATCAAGTTGTATTACAGCCAAATTGGATGTAAGGCTAGACAAATGGCAGCAGGAAACAATACACTCGACTTGATCGATTGCCGTCTCGCAGCATTCGGAGCGGGACGAAGTAATGCCTAATGCGGAGAATGTAGTTGATATGTGCAGTTAGATAGTGATAGTAAGACTCTACACTAGGTAAATTCGATGTGGAGTGTTCGTAAACAAATTGCTCGTCGTTCATAACCTTAAATTCACTCTATTGCCGCGTCTTTCCATCGATTTGGGTTCCTCCTTCCATAAAAAAATCTTAACACTTTGAGTGCTGAAAACGCACGGTATGAGTTTTCTACAAGTGACTAATATGCGTAAATCCACACTAGCGCAGTGGCTGAGAAAATACAGATCTTTGTGACTCAGCAGAGCTGTAATATTTTTCGAACGAAACGCATGTGCGGCGCAACACAACCGCTGTGTAGAGCGGCAGCACGAATTTTTTAGGTAAAAAAAAAAGATCGCAGTCGTCGAAAAAAAACCGCAGTCAAAGTGTTAAAATGTTTGTTCCCGACTTCTCGACTAGACGCCATACAAGTGCGTTTTACTTAAAATATTTACAGACATACTTTTGTCTCGAGGCGGGAATCGAATCAGCAACCTTCTGCGTCGCAGCCGGACCTTCGTCGCTTCGTTCGTTTAATCGTCGGTTCATCCGTTTCCACAGTTTTATCTTACTCTGCAAGGGTAATAACGAGGTGCTACGAAAATACGAAGCTTGTAGGCCAGCTGAATAATATATTACTAAGAACACAATGCGAGACTGCGGATACGTTCTTAAGCGGTAGCGGGTGGCATTGCACAAAGACCTGTCCTTTTTTTATTTATTTTATTTTTACATTCTTAGGACAACTTACAGCTAGATTAGATACAAAAAAGATTAGATACAAGAATATTTAACTTAAGGTCAATAAGAAGTTTCCACACATAATTTGAAAAAAAAAGCAGCAATTTAGAAAAGATTTACACAAAGTAGACGATTTATATTATAAAGTTAAAAGAAAAGATCACAAAAAATATATATATATATAATGAATATAAAATGAAAACTGACTTCAGTTAGCCAAGAAATTATTAACTAGTAGGCGCTTAAGCTGAACAGAAGTATTGAAAAATATATCAAAATCGTGATCTTTTACTAATGTGTTAAAACATCTGCTAATGGTGCTGCCTAATGGTGAACGAATTCTGTATAATGTAATATTTTGCACAGCAATAAACAGCAATCACAGTCAACAGTCCTTCCTGAAAATACTGTTACCGTCACCACCTTTATTCCTTACAGCATTTGAATGAATTAACCATGGCGTAAGAATCAATCCGCCTCCCAAGCGTGATAATTATGGCGAAAGACCCCCTTTATTTAGGAAGTACATCTACTTAGCATTATGTTTATTTTATTTATGTTATAATCTCAAGTATTGGATGTATGTGCACTGATCAATTTAAATAGGTGTCTAATAGCAATTGAATTGTATTATACAATAGGTAATGAACTGTGTGCGTCACGCATGGAGAGGACTGAGGGTCGCGGAGTGGTAATAGGAGACGGAAACCAAGGGCATTGACTTTGTCCTGGTTTATTTTACCATTTAATCATAACAGCAAGCAGATTAAATTTGGGGATTTAATAGACTATCTGCGTCTATTAAATCCCAAATTAAACAAAATGCTAAAACCCATGCATAGGCTGCTTTTAAAGAAACTTAAAAATGAGGAGTTTCTATGTTCGGCCATAGGTATATGTTTTTTAAGTATGTCAGCCGATTTCTCCGCCCATTGTGAACCGATTTTAATGATTATTTTACTATTGTACTTATAAATAATAATCCTGAAATGAGGGGAGGGACGAGCATTTGTCCCGAAAAACTAAAAAAAATCACAGTGTATGTCCAACTAAAGGAAATCGAAGCCGATTATCAGTTTTCAAAACAAAAAAATTCAAATGTGTTTCAGAAACAGTACTCCTCTGATACAGCTTGAGCTAAAACAGCTTCTCGCTCAGCTACCCGCGCCGCTCAGGACTCTGCCCGCTTCCAGCGAATTCAATCAGTTTTGCGAGGTGATACCCGAGTCTATGGGCTCGTGCATAAATAAAGAAGGCCCTTTGTACTACTTCGTATTTTATTGCCTCTGTCTGTAAAACAGACAGTGTTCGATGGTCTCGGCTGGATGGGTGGTCGTGATTGAGATATCGGTTAGATTGAAGCTATAGCGAGGTAGGTAGGTGTATAACTAGCGTCTGCCAGCGGCTTCGCATGTGTGAAATAAAAATATTAATTTATTGATTAATTTAATTTAAATTTATAATTTGATATATTGAAATACATTCCATTCTATTAGTTAATTGAATGATACCACCTTGTATACTAAAGTAGGTATATGTTAAGGTACCTATGTCTATGTAACTACTATTTGACGTGTAAGTAGTTTACTAATAAAGTGAACTATGAACTAAAAGTAGCTTATATATTATGTTATTTCAAGTCTACAAAGGATGTATTCAAGTTTTCAGCCCAATTAGCGTTGTCGTCGGACAAGCACCGATACTATACCTACCGGCATACCGGCTCTTCATCATCTATGATTATGATGAGACATGACAGTCCACTGCTGGACATAGGCCTCCCCTAATAGGCGCCATAGCTCCCTTTCTTCAGGTCGACATCCACTTGGCCGGACGACCTCTACTACGTTTGCCGAGTGACCGTTCTCCACTCAAGAACACGTTTACCCCAGAGCACCTCTGTAGCGCGGTGGGCGTTGGTCCGCCTGCGATGCAGAAGGTTGCGGGTTCGAAACCCGCCTCGGGACAATTTTGTGTACGATCTGCGGAGTTCCGGGTGTTATGGTCGATGTCTATGTATAATAAAAATATCTATCATTGTAATCTACTGTACAGTCATCTAGTAGGTACTCATATTATCATAACACAAGCTCTGCTTAGCGTGGGGCTAGATGATGCTGCACCGATTATCCAACCTTATTTATTATTTATTTAATGCTAATTCTAATTTAGATTATAATTTACATACATTCTGTTTTCTTTGGATTACAATACATATTTCATTATCCTACTAATATTATAAACGCGAAAGTTTGTAAGTATGGATGGATGGATGGATGTTTGTTACTCTTTCACGTAAAAACTACTGAATGGATTTTAATGAAACTTTACAATAATATAGCTTATACATCATACCTACATAGGCTATAATTATAAAGATATATTGTATATTATCGAAAATATCTACCACCATCACCACACGGGTGAAACCACGGGGCGCAGCTAGTTTACAATAAACACTTAGGTACTCATTTCGTATTATCACAAAACATGCTCATATTTTCTAAAAAACCCCACGATTGTGATGGCCGATAAACGAGTCTATACCAGTACCAGCTAGCTTGTGTAGGGTGGCAATGGCGACACTGACTGGCGCCATATTGCGAGAATAGACAAAGTTATGAATAAACTGCTTGTAACCGGAAAGCGGCGCGAGGCACGGCGCGGCCCGGCGGGGGGCGGGCGTCGTCAGTCGTCGTCGTCGCCTGTCTGTATGTTTATCTACGTGTACGAAATATCTTGAGAAGTTGGTTCACGTTCGTAAGGTACATATCCTACTAATATTATAAACATATAAGTTTGTATGGATGGATGGATGTTTGTTACTCTTTCACGCAAAAACTACTGAACGGATCGAGCTGAAATTTTGCATACAAGTAGTTCTGGGCCCAGAATAAAACATAGGCTCCTTATTATCCCATAAATCAGTTCCCATAGGATAGAAATAATCTTAAACGTTTCCATAGAAACAACGCGTGCGAAGCCGCGGGCAGAAACTGATATAATGTATAACTTTTATGTATATAATACATACCTACTAAGTAAATTACTAACCTGAAACTGACAAAGTTTGTTTATTTAACAAGGAAATTTATGTTTTTTTATAAACCTAGAGTAGGTAGGTAGGTAATTACCTACATTATGGCGGGTGGGTATTTAGTCTTATTTTTCTCAATTTCCCCAGTTGACTAAGCTCCCTTAAAGGGGAAAACGGGATATTTAATATTAAAACGTCCATTATTCCCCCTCAATGTTTTTTTTTAATTTAATTTTTTCTATTTGAGATAATTTGTTAAAAATATCTACCTATTACTTATATTTAAGGGTCCGTCAGGGTTGCCTATCATTAACGAACTGTAGGTATTACTAAATAATGTTACTACCTTTTAAAGACCTATTACATATAATATTTAACCTCGGTGCAATAGGAGACTTGATGATGGATTTAATAAGGGATCTCATCATCATCATCATCAGCCTATAGCAGTCCACAGCTGGACATAGGCCTCCCCCAATGAGCGCCATAGCGCCCTGTCTTCAGCTTGCCGCATCCAGCATCTACCTGCAGTCTTTCGCAGGTCCTCATCCCACCTGGTTGGATTTTATTTGAAGACAGTAATCATTTTAAATTTTTGCAAGTATTTATTTTGCTTTTTCTAACGGTTGTTTGGTTTTAAAAATAGCTTACAAATTCCGCTAAGAAAGTAGGTATAGTTTGTTCAAAGTGAAAATATGATGATTAGTTACCTACTTATATTTAACTTAAGTAGGTAGGTACTTAAGTTAAATATAAGTAGGTAACTAAAAACATGCATAATAAATAAAAATTTAATAAAAAAAATTGTATATCATTATTATCATCTAGGCCCTAGATAATAATAATATACAAAATTTATAAGTCGATCCAATTTCGGGCATTGCGGCGAACAATCCAAGTGCCCACATCAATTGAAAAGGATTACAGACCGTATCTAGGCGGGATGTCCATAATCTGCAAAAGTGCGGTCTTTGCTGACTGGACAAGAGCGGTGTTGCCAGCTAGACAGTAAAAAAATTCTACAAAACCGAATAAAACAATGGTATTTATTTATTGTGTCCCGCAATGTTGCCTGCTTTCATCATTTCTCGGGATATCAGGCTCACAGATCTCTCACAAAATAATCATGGCAAAAAATTTTACATATTAACATATTGTACGAAGAATGCACAGTGACATCGTCTCAGAGCTGGGTCCGCAGATTTTCCACTGAAATGGTGGTTTTTGATTCGGAAGTAATGCTTGAATAAATAAATAAATAAATGACATGAATAAAGGCATCTTCGTCGGCAAAATAAAAATTTTGCCTCACAGCGGATAATTTTTTGAGAGATCTGAGTAATAGATAGATAGATAAAGCATTTATTTGACACTGCAGCACTTGATATAAAGGTAACAATAGACTAAAATATTGTTAACAATAAACTAAAAACTATTTAAAAATTAGACATTTTAATAGTCAGACCTCTCGAAAAATTATTAGACCAGGCAACACTGCGGGACACAACAATAAATCTGGGGATTATCCACAGTGCGCTGAATCGGCTCTGTACCAGTGACGTCACAATTCTATCTTGCACGGCACAGCTTGTGACGTAGTAGCTTGAAACAAACAGAATGGTATATATTCTTTTCATTGGTTCTAGAAGCCAAGTTATTTTATGTCAACAAACAACTATTTACGAATGAAAACTAATCGTGAACTTCACTTATTATGATATTTACTGGTGATAAATTATACAATTCTAGTCTGGCTGTTGACAACCTCTGTGACGCGGTGGGTGAAGGTCCGCTGCGACGCAGGATTCGCGGGTTAGATTCCCGCCTATGGACAAATGTTTGTACGATCTGCAGATATTTTGTTTTGGATGTTCTGGTCGTTTTCTATGTACGGTGTACATCTACATACAATAAAAAATATCAATCTATGTAATGTAGGTATTGTATTATGTATAGGTAATAGTTGCACATAGGTACTCTGCTTAACTTGGGGCTAGATAATGCTATCGAGCATTTTATTTGTTAATTCTCTTTTTACACAAAAATAATTTGACAGCATTTAAAAATGATGTCATCCCTTTCATAACGATCGGAATAAAAAGGATGACATAATTTTATTGTGTTGACAAATTAATTTAGCTTTGGCGACATCAGAATTGACACCGTTATCAAATCCGAGGTCAGCGGCACTGTATGACATTTCGATCCGATGCTTAGGTACTACCTATTAGGGATGTAAAGGGGACTCTAACTAACATCTCGTCTCCCAATCCAACCTAACCTGCACGTGGTACACCCTGCTAGATAATGAAATTTCATATGTTATCATTTTATTTATAATTATTTTGACGACCGATGTGGCGCGGTGGGTGAAGGTCCGCCTGCGACGCAGTAGGTTGCGGGTTCGATTCCCGCCTCGGAACAATTGTGTGCACGATCTGCACATTTGTTCCGAGTGTTCTGGTCGTTTTTTATGTATAATAAAAAATATCTATCTATGTAATGTATTGTATTATGTATATCAGTTATCTAGTACCCATAACAGAAGCTCTGCTTACCATGAGGCTAGATAATGCTGTGTGAATTGTCCAGCATTATTTATTTATTTTCCATAGTCGACACTGGCAGGAAAGTGTCCAACTAGACACAATTGCCAGAAACAAAGAATTCTCATCATTACCTATTATGTAAATAAATAGTCCTGTATTTGCAAGGTATTTGTTAGTGCGTATTTCGTTGCTTCCGGTACAGTGACAGCTCGCGGGAAGCGGCTCGCACACCGCATCCGGCGCGGCGCCACTGTCGCCATGCCACTTCCGACTGGTCATTTGACGGACTGACGCAAGCCGATCCACGAATTTATTTATTTAGTTAATTTACATGATACAAGAATTTCTGCCCAACGTGATTTATTATTAATTGTGAAAAAACAACCCTCTATTAAAAGTTGTGACGTTTTATTTTTGCAAAATCAGCCTTTTTTCATTGATTTTTGTAATAATTTTAAAATATCTCAATAAAATCACTAAATTTTCAAATGTTTTTATTACATAAGGTTATTCTACATTATGTTATCTATTTTATAATAAAATTTGCATTTTCATATCTCAATCACCGAGTGCCTCTCTTTAACAGTCAATGAATAATGTTGTGATTGAGATATATAATATTCAAAGGTTGCCTGGAAGATATCGCTTCTAAGCGATTAGGCCGCCTATTGTACTTGTAACATGTAATGTCTTTCATTATGCTATCTGGTACTCTGTATATGGTACAATAAAGTATTTTGTATTGTAAAGTAGGCGATTTGTATAATAAAAGATTAGGAGAGACCTTATCGCTGACAGCGATCTCCCAAGCATTGCGGTATGGATGACGTGAAGACTTGACGTAGTTTCCCAAATGCTGCCCAGTCCAGCTGGATCCTCCTTTTGGCCTCCTTCTCGAAACTGTTTTTACCCAACTGCAGAATCTGCCCAAGGTAAGTGTACTCGGAAACAGTTTCGAGAAGGTGACCATGTACGACCACCGGCCTTGGATCAATGTGACCATTGATCATGCCTTTGGTTTTATCCAAATTCATGCCAAGACCGATACATCGGGAGGCTGAAGCTAGGCCGTCCAGCATCTGGTTCAGTTCCTCAAGCGACTCCGCCATTAAGACTATGTCATCAGCGAATCGCAGGTGTGAGATGTACTCGCCGTTTATATTAATGCCCTTTCCTTTCCAGTCCAGCAACCTAAACATATCTTCCAATGCGCACGTGAACAGTTTCGGGGATATGACATCCCCCTGCCTCACTCCTCTGCACAATTGGATGGGTTTAGACTGCTGACCCTGTACTTGGACACTCATGGTGGCGGCCTCGTAGACACAACTCAGCACCTGGATATAACGATAGTCTACTTGGCATCGCTGTAAGGAATCCAGAACAGCCCAGGTTTCGACGGAGTCAAATGCCTTCTCATAGTCCACAAAAGCCAGACACAGGGGCTGATTATACTCTTCGGACTTCTGTATAATCTGCCTCACTGTGTGTATGTGGTCTATGGTGCCATATCCTCCGCGGAACCCAGCCTGTTCCGGTGGCTGGAACTCGTCGAGTCTCCTGGCGAGACGGTTCGTGACCACTCGTGAGAACAGCTTATAGACGTGGCTCAAGAGTGAGATGGGTCTGTAATTCTTAAGATGGGTTTTATCTCCCTTCTTAAAAAAGAGCACCACCAAACTCCCGCTCCACGCCTTTGGAGTTCTCCCACTGTCAACGACGGCATTAAAGAGGTTCCGTAGCTCCTGTATTACAGGGGCTCCTCCGGCTTTAAGAAGCTCTGAAGTAATACCGTCCTCGCCGGGGGCTTTTCCATTTTTAAGCTGCCTTAGAGCTAACACGATGTCGTCTTGACTGATTTCAGGCAGTTCGTCGGTATAGTGGCGTGTCAGGGTGGCTCTGGAATCTTGGTCATCTCGTCGGTAACGAGGGGCATGTGCAGCGTATAATCGGCCATAGAAATCCTCTATCTCGGCGGATATCTCCGGCTTTGACAATACGGTCCTCCCGTCGTGCGTTTTAAGCTTTGTCAGGTGGCTCCTGCCAAGCTGCTGAGTGAATACTATGGACCCTCGGTTTCGCTCTATCGCCTCTTGAATGAGGCGCGTGTTGAAGCTCCGAAGGTCGTGCCGTACCATCTTCGCAATCCACTTGTTCAGGTCTGACCTCTCTGACAAAGTCGCTTGGGTGGTCTCCCGTCTTTTTGTCATCAGCCCAAGAGTCTCATCCGAGAGTTTGGACTTCTTGCCAGTACGCTGCTTTCGACAGAATTTGATGCCCTTGATAGATTATTACTCATGATATACACACAATGTAAAACTGTGTATATGCTCCTGAATAAAATAAAGTTATAATATTGTAAAACATTAACCTACTTTGATTGTATTGTTTTGTTTTATAATTTAAACCTTGTTATGTAGATAAAACCGTATTATATACACTGTTTTAGCTGTAAAATAATGTATTTATTAAAAGCTAATGTTTTATAAACTATTTGTGTGAAATAAGAAGCAGAAAATAACTTTTATGTCAAATAACCTACAAACTGGCAGTTGCTTACTCGCTGCTATAAAAGGCTGTCGTGTGGCCGGCAGTGGCACTTTGAGACCAGCCGTCGGACCGAGCGGAGCTCTGCCAGTTTGCAAGTTGTTAAAAGCTAAGTAGCCTTACTGTGTTACTAATAGTTGAAATAAATATTCTATAATATTTATGTCCTATTAAAATTTATATAAATAAATATTCTATAATATTCATGTCCTATTAAAATTTATATAAAATAAATTATATTGTTTAAATTAATAAGAATATATTATTTGAAACGAATTATTTAGTATTTAAATAATTATTGGAATTATGATCAATTAATAAACAATTTGTAATATAAATACTCCAATACTCTTTAGTAATTAATGATGATTGTAATTACGATCAATTAATAAACAATTTTTAATATATATGCTCTTATTCTATTTCATAATATATATCAAATCTATTATCAGAAGTGGGATGTATCCATAACCACAGACTATTTTTTTATTCATTTTTTTCGGTTCATCGTCCAATTATTTGCATATGACCTGCAAAAGGATGTGTAAGTCGGACATATAGAACCGATCAAACAAAGTAATTGGTAGAATCCATAAAACCACGTGTTATTTTTGTACTTCGCATTCTCTGTTCGATCATACAGTTTTTATTTATTATATGGCCGGCAAAAGCCTACTTCAGCATTTTTTTATATAACCTTCAACACTGTCTATAACTGGTTTGAAAAGATCGCTACTAACGATAAGGCCATCGTTTGTGCCTCACAATTTAACAAACAAACTTGGTACCGAGTCACGTTTTCCTTATCTACCTTAACTATAGAGTAAAAGACTTTTTTGCAATTATCTCGTAAACGGTAAGAGATACGTCAAAAATAACCAAAATTTTATCCCCCTATGAAACCCCACTCATAGAATTACTAATACTTCTGAACCACTTTGGATGACGTCAGCACCACGTTTTTTTTTTGATGGTGTAATAAATATTATCTATGTTATTGTGACTGGGATTTGTTAACATAATTTGCAGCTAAATGTCGAATAGAACATAGTAGGGACATCATTCCTTACAAAATACTTTGCTTGGTTTGAATGTCATTCCAGCGGCTGTGTCGGCGTGAGGGAGCTGTTGCCACGCTGTCCATGGCAAGACATCCACGCTATCCAGGGTACTGCGGCTATGCTGTCCAGTGCCCAGTTGCTGCCTTTCGATCAACAACCAAAGTGCTGACAGCTGGTGCAACACCATAAACTCCGCCAGTAAACAGTAAATAAGAAGCATGTTTAGATTTACGTAGGTTAAACAAAAGTAGTTTTTACTACTAACTAAGTCGATTTAGTATGTAAATGGCATCATTTAATAGCAGTGTAAGAAAATCACTTTGAATTATGTTTTCCTTAATTCGTTTGACATAAATATTAAATAACGTCTTTTGTAGCAAAGCGGTAGGGACTCCCAAGGACCTTTATGGTCAAAAGGTGCTTATTTCTGTGGCAAATTAGCAGCCCGTCCCAGCTTCGCCAGGGTGGTCATTTGTTTTAGGCAATTTAAAAAATAATCTCTTTCACTCCGTAAGAACCATCCTCGTACTTCAATAGCAACACATTCAGCAATTCATTTTTATACTATAGATATCATACGTACTAAAACATAGTGCCGTTTGCCTCAACCACCAGCTTAATTAGAGATCAAAAATAGAGTTAGCAAAAAAAAAGAAAAAAATGTGATTGATTATGTGATTTGGCAGGTATACGATACGTCATGTGATTTGGCAGGCTTACGATACGTCATGTGATTTGACGGTGTGTCATGTGATTTGACAGTGCCATGACTTGACTTGACTGTGTAACCATGTAATTTGGTTGCAAGACTTGATGGGTACCTGATCTTGATGCCATGCCATTTGGCTTTATTTATTTAGTCATGTCATCATGGATTTGACATAAAAATAAAATAATATGAAGGTAGTTTGTAGGTACTTTCAAATTCAAGCAAGTAAGGAACTACATGATGTTGTAGTTAGGTAATTATCTCTCATAATTATTTTTACTTAACAAAAAGGTAGCGGCATTCATTTAAAGTGCTATAATAATAGGACCATATAATATAAACAAATAGAAAAGTCATCTCTCTCTCTTAAAAAAAATAAACTCGGAGTCATTCTAAATTCAATGTATCTATCTACCTACGTTTGGAAGTAAAAAGGGGTTTTTAGTAGGTAACTTAACGGTTTCTGTTAATAATACTTGTGAATATAAAACGAGAATCTACAAAAAAATAACCTTCCGCTGGCGACCGGCGACCGTAGACTTTATTTAGACTTTTGATATTTGCAGCGGGTATAGCGAGTATATATGATAAGAAACATCGGTCAGAGGTAAACAGACTTTTTGACTATTACTTCAACTATTACTGTGCAAGTTATTAGTAATTCGAGTCGAGGCAATTTGATAATAAAATAAACATTGTTACTTATGAAGGTAAAAGAAAATGTTTGAGCTTATGTTGCCATTATGACGTTCATTAGCCATAAAAAGAGGTATTACGTTTAACTGAAAGTCCTTGCTCATTAAAACCATAAAAAAAAATTAGAAAAGCTATTTTTGTATTAGTAGGTAATAGGTACCTATTTGGCTGACTCGTACAATTCACCTCCAATTTATATAGGTACAAGATGTTTTGGTTCAGTTTAAAACTATTGGTTCTTGTCTCAAAGTCAAAATATTTATTTATAGAATGGGCACTGGGAGAAGTCAAATGTTATGCTATGAATTATTGTAAGAATATTTTGCTGTTTTACTGTTCTCTTCAATTATTTTGGAGAAGTGAAATGGAGACCACTGGTATCATAGATTACTACTACTGGTGTGTTCATATATCACTTATGTCTAGTACTTTCAGTAGTTTCATTTGCTTATCTAAATCTAAATAAAATGCGATTTAAGAAACATGACAATATTTATTTGGAGCTGGGCACAAATTTGAATTTCTTTTCTTGTTCTTGTATTTATATTATGAACATCACACTTTTTCGGTATACATTAAATTTTCATAGATGTATTGTGGTATTACAGGCAGAATATTAATGTCTCAACACTGTGCCCTTTGCTTTCGGAAACAAGTTCATCAAAATAAATAAAATAATTCGGACGAACTTTGTTGTTTAGGTGTGTTCTTATGCAACAGTAATTAAGTATGATATATATGATCGTGTTATATACATTATAAGTATGTTGTAATGTTTTGTCAGATTGGCCAAACGAATAGGAATAATTCAATTATACAATTGTGTGAATCCGTCTGAGGTTTGGGACGATAACAGCTTGGAATACAGATGTAGATAGAGTCGTTCTCTTTTGATCTCAAACAAGTTAAAAAGACCATAAGTGTTATTCTACAAGGCAAATAACAAGTTTGTTAGGTAGGTGATTTAGTATCGTTAGCCATAGGCGATTTCAATTTATTAAATAATTCCCATAACCGCTATGCTCTAAAACTGTTAAATAATTTGATGAAAATAATCAATTTTGATCGGGAGAATGGGAAACATAAAACACTGTTGTTAAAATGCCGGGTGTGAAAAATAACAAAGTAAAAAAATTGTAAGTACCTAAAGTACCATAGGTGTTGATGTTCAGACTCGTTAACATGTAAGTGATTAACCTTACCTCCTATATTATCCTTGTACCTGCTTATATTATTTGTGTTGATTCAGTACTAATATTGGACATAAATAATGTGTGTACATGAATAAATATACTTTCATACAGTTGGTAGAGAATATGATAGATTATTGTGTTACAAAAATAAAAATGAATTATTGAAGATACTGTTTGGATCAGATACATAAAATTATATTCATTTTGATGGTATAAAGTTAACTAACTAGTAAATTCGATTTTGGATAAATCTGTAATTGAACAACTTATATTTTTAATGAATAAGTTTGTTTGAATAATTATTTCATAAGAATAATATTGTAAGGAGCATACACATAGGTGGGTGGGTAAAACACTGGTCGATTCTTTGCCTGATGTTGACCTGAATGTCATTTGCAGTGGTGACAGGGTCTTCATGCCAAGGTACTGAATCAGATAATAAAATGTAATGAAATAAAATGAAATGAAATGCATAGACTGCTGGTCGGTCTCTGTCCTGATACTTCACTGAAAATTCATGTTGCAGCAGGTGATAGGTGTTGTATGGGAAGGTCAGAGATCACTTGTATGACTGTCATAGTCTCAGTGCGGGATAGTTACTGAGACTTAAACAGGTTAATTTTTGGGGCAAAATTATAGTTGGTACTTCGAGAACGAAGTACTAGTCAGTATGGCCGTGATAGATTATTACTCATGATATACACACAATGTAAAACTGTGTATATGCTCCTGAATAAAATAAAGTTATAATATTGTAAAACATTAACCTACTTTGATTGTATTGTTTTGTTTTATAATTTAAACCTTGTTATGTAGATAAAACCGTATTATATACACTGTTTTAGCTGTAAAATAATGTATTTATTAAAAGCTAATGTTTTATAAACTATTTGTGTGAAATAAGAAGCAGAAAATAACTTTTATGTCAAATAACCTACAAACTGGCAGTTGCTTACTCGCTGCTATAAAAGGCTGTCGTGTGGCCGGCAGTGGCACTTTGAGACCAGCCGTCGGACCGAGCGGAGCTCTGCCAGTTTGCAAGTTGTTAAAAGCTAAGTAGCCTTACTGTGTTACTAATAGTTGAAATAAATATTCTATAATATTTATGTCCTATTAAAATTTATATAAATAAATATTCTATAATATTCATGTCCTATTAAAATTGAAGGGTTAAAAATGAGAAGGCGTTAACTACACATTTTTGGCAAAATGAGTTATTGGTATCGTTGGATTCGGAATGAAATAAGCTACATTATGGCGTTCTTGAAATATCTAGTTTCAGCCCGCATTTCGAGATATTCAGACGGAAAAGGCGTTAACTGACAAAAAAGTTGTAATCTCTAAATCAAAAACGGTATAATATTCATAAACGCATCAAAAATATCTAAAATTCTACTTTGCTCTAGTATAGAAATGGTGTAAAAAACAAAAAGACGTTTTGGTTTTCGCGATTACCCTAAAAAGTTTAAATAAATTGCCTGAAAACAGAGTTAAAGTAATTTAAATCATTCTTGTATTCACTTGTCAGTAACAATTCATGCTCTCGTCTTGTGGTAATGTATGTTTACACCCCTTTTGCACTAAGCGATTGCACTGATCAAGCCGCGAGCCGCGACCACCCAAAATAAGCGCGCGCTTTTTTTATGAACGAAAGAGACAAATAATGCTAAATTTCTAAGGCGTGAATGAGATGTTATGTAGCGCCTATAAGTTTGTTTGTCAACATTTGTTTTTCACGCGTGATTGATTTTTTGATTTATTTTTTCAGTGCTAGTAAAGGTTCTTTCATTATTAATATAATAAAGGATTTATTACAAGATGTTTTTTAAATAGGATAAAATACGCAATAGTAGTGAAATACGATCAGATAATGCTGACGGTCATTGAATATAATAAGGTATTATTGTGGAATAATATAATAAGCTATATTAAGCTGTGTCGTGCCGGCCTAGATAGAATAGCACCACCCGTATTCTTCCCGTGGGTGTCGTAGGAGGCGACTAAGGGACATACACCGGGGGGCGGGCAGCAGCATCCCTTGCAGCACACTCAATACACTGCGATCCCCAATCCGCATGCCCAGCGTGGGGATTATGGGCATTCCCCCATATGATTGGACACGCCAAAAAGTGGCCCCCAGTTCCCGGCCGCCTTGCTTTTCCTGGCCATGGCAGCGGCCACGGTAACGGCGGGGCAGGGGGTGCTAAGAATCCCCGGGCTACATCAGGCTGCCACTCAGTAAACAATTTGATCCTGGCTACGTTTAACGGACGCACTCTGAGGCTTGACCACCATCTAGCGCAGTTGGAAGTGGAGTTAGAGAACATTAAATGGCATGTTCTGGGGTTATGTGAAGTCCGTAGAGAGGGGGAGGACACCGTAACCCTAGACTCGGGCCATCTTCTCTACTTTCGCGAGGGTGATAAAATGTCCCAGGGTGGCGTAGGTTTCCTCGTCAATAAGGCCCTCTCTAGCAACGTCCAAGAAATCTCCAGTGTGTCGACCAGGGTAGCGTACCTGATCCTTCGGCTGTCTGAACGGTACAGCATGAAGGTAATTCAGTACTACGCACCGACCTCGGCACATTTGGATAATGAAGTGGAGGATATGTATGAAGACATATCCAAAGCCTTACATAACACCACTAAGGCCCACTTCAACGTTGTTATGGGGGACTTTAACGGCAAGATGGGAATCCAGACTGGCAACGAATCCCGAATAGGCCCGCATGGTTGTGGAGTCAGGAATCACTAGGGGCAAATGCTTGTTCCTTGAGAAGGAGGAGCTGTTCTTAATGAACTGCTTCTTTAAGAAACAGCCTCAAAGGAAGTTGATATGGCAAAGCCCCGACACAGTGACAAAAAATGAGATCGACTTCATCATGATGGATAGCAAGCACATATTCAGAGATGTCTCAGTGATCAACAGGTTCAATACCAGATCTGATCACCGACTCCTCCGAGGCTTTCTGAATATCAACTTGAAGCTTGAAAGAAGCCCCTGTAATACAGGAGCTACAGAACCTTTTTAACACCGTCCTTCACAGTGGGAGAACTCCAAAAGCGTGAAGCGGTAGTTTGGTGGTGCTCTTTTTTAAGAAGGGAAATAAAACCCTTCTTAAGAACTACAGACCCGACGAGTCTTCATAAGCTGCTCTCACGAGTGGTCACGAACCGTCTCGCCAGGAGACTCGACGAATTCCAGCCACCGGGACAGGCTGGATTCTGCGGGGGATATGGCACCATAGACCATATACACACGGTGAGGCGGATTAAAATGCAAAATACAAAAGTCATAACGGGGTTTAAACGATATAAATCCTTTTTGTACTCAATGAAAGGCGATAATATTGGGGAAAAAAATGATTTAAGTGAAAAATGCAAGATATTTACTGTATTTTACTAGTGAGTAACATTTTTTACATACACTAACATTAATATAGACATATTTTACCATATTATAGTAAAACAAATCTGTTTCATTACGGTTTTCATAGTAAAATATCAAAATTAGTCCGCCAATGTTTGGAGCGGATTATCTCGAAAGAATGAAATTGTCGGTTAACGCCTTCTCATTTTAGACCCTTCAATTTATATAAAATAAATTATATTGTTTAAATTAATAAGAATATATTATTTGAAACGAATTATTTAGTATTTAAATAATTATTGGAATTATGATCAATTAATAAACAATTTGTAATATAAATACTCCAATACTCTTTAGTAATTAATGATGATTGTAATTACGATCAATTAATAAACAATTTTTAATATATATGCTCTTATTCTATTTCATAATATATATCAAATCTATTACCCTCATCCCTCAACGTTTCAACCAGATTGTGTAGGGTCTCGTCAGCGTCATCAGTGGGTTCCAAGGCAACAAATCTATTCCCGAGAAGCTGCTGAAACTTCTCGGTGCCCGCCATGATTTGGATTGGGTCAGGTCGGAGCGTGGACTTCATCAGACGGTTTCTTTCAAGCTTCAAGTTGATATTCAGAGAGCCTCGGAGGAGTCGGTGATCAGATCCGGTATTGAACCTGTTGATCACTGAGACATCTCTGAATATGTGCTTGCTATCCGTCATGATGAAGTCGATCTCATTTTTAGTCACAGTGTCGGGGCTTTGCCATGTCCACTTCCTTTGAGGCTGTTTCTTAAAGAAAGAGTTCATCAAGAACAGCCCCTCCTTCTCAAGGAAGTTGACAAGCATTTGACCCCTGTGATTCCTGACCCCATAACCATGCGGGCCTATTCGGGATTCGTTGCCAGTCTGGGTTCCCACCTTGCCGTTAAAGTCCCCCATAACAACGTTGAAGTGGGCCTTAGTGGTGTTATGTAAGGCTTTGGATATGTCTTCATACATATCCTCCACTTCATCATCCAAGTGTGCCGAGGTCGGCGCATAGACCTGGATTACCTTCATGCTGTACCGCTTGGACAGCCGAAGGATCAGGTACGCTACCCTGGTCAACACACTGGAGATTTCTTGGACGTTGCTAGAGAGGGCCTTATTGACGAGGAAGCCTACGCCACCCTGGGATGTTTTATCACCCTCGCGAAAGTAGAGAAGATGGCCCGAGTCTAGGGTTACGGTGTCCTCCCCCTCTCTACGGACTTCACATAACCCCAGAACATGCCATTTGATGTTCTCTAACTCCACTTCCAACTGCGCTAGATGATGGTCAAGCCTCAGAGTGCGTCCGTTAAACGTAGCCAGGGTCAGTTTAGGTAGAGTTTGGTAGCCTGATGTAGCCCGGGGATTCCTAGCACCCCCTGCCCCGCCGTTACCGTGGCCGCTACCATGGCCAGGAATAGCGAGGCAGCCGGAAACTGGGGGCCACATTCTTTTGGCGTGTCTATCCATGGGGGGGTTGATGCCCATAATCCCCACGCTGGGCATGCGGGTTGGGGATCGCAGTATAGGGAGTGTGCTGTAAGGGACGCTGCTGCCCGCCCCCCGGTGTATGTCCCTTAGTCGCCTTCTACGACACCCACGGGAAGAGTTGGGGTGGTGCTATTCTATCACGGCCGACACCACAATATGAGAATAAAGTTCTTTAAACCTAACCATAAATATATTGTATCTACTACTATTCCTATCTTTGATTATGAATGACTTATTCTGTCTGAGATACGACAGCTTCGCACTAAGTAGTAGGTAATTAGATTTAGTAGTAATATACCTATAGTAATTTAATTATTATAATAAAATTTTGGTACCTTACCTACTTGGCATCCTTCAACGCTACCTACACAACACAGATAACTTACTACTCAAGTTTCCCACTCATTCCCTAACGTTCTATGGTAACTCTTTTAGTTTTCAGGCTGTACGGCTCTGGAACAAACTGCCTGTTGATATCAGACTTGCACCTTCCATTAACTCCTTCAAATCTAAACTAAAGTCCCACCTTTTATCTTCAGTTGTCTAAAATTTTCCCTTCATTCTCCTCTCTTTCTTATTCAGATACTTGTTCCTGCTCCAACAGTGATCGAATTTTTTTATATTTTTTTTTTATCGAAATTTTATTTGTGGTACCTTCTTATTGTATTCAGTTATTCTTATTTGTATTTGTTCTTTTAGGTTAGTTTTAATTTAAGTAGTTTTGTATTGCATGCAATGTATTAAGTTTGTATTCTTTGTTTTTTACTTCTCTATTACTGTTTGTTTGTGTTCTACCAACTCTTTGTATATTATATCTTTTTCTCCATCCCTGGTTGCCTGGATGAAGCCGCTTTAAGCGATAAGGTCGCCTATTGTACTGTTATTATGTAAGATTTAGATATAAGGTGTTATTTTGTTATTTTGGGTACAATAAAGTGTTCATTCATTCATTCATTCCTACCTATTGTATTGTAGTTTCAATTATTTGATGTAGGTAGGACCTAATTAATGGTTCCCATAAAAAAAGATCTATAAATTCATATTTATTTATTGCATTGTATACATTTGTAGGTCTTAGTAAATTAGATACTACTACTGTGCTAACACTTAGCATTACATAGATAGGTAATGTAATAAATAAGGGACACAATGGTACCCAAGTAGAGCGTGGCAATGGCAATAGGCATGTACGGAGAGTGGAAGTGCGCAGAGGTTCTAGAAAATTATTGATTGCTTCTATAAGCAATTGTGAAATGATTTTCAATATACAGGGTGTCTCAAAAGAAAGTTCACGTTTGTTTTGATTATTGCGTGAACGCAAAGCTTCTGAGGGGCTCGGGGGATATGTCAATCGGTAGCCTGGCTCTTGGGAATTCAGAACATGAATATAACAAAAACGGTAATTCTGTGACTATAGCACGTAAAATTTCATCAATGTTCGAGGTTTTCGTCACCTAAATGATGCGCCAAGCATTCCTCTCATTCGGAAATGGGTAAAAGTTTGTGGAGGCCGGTTCAACACCGGATAAACAAGAATCCGGACGCCTGAGGCTATCCAGAGCGGAAGAGAACATGGAACGGGAATTCAGAAGCGTGCAAGTGCTTTGAATGTGCATAGATCGTCATGCTACACCGCATTTTGCACAAAGATCTAAAGCTGAACCCCTATAAAAGCACAAAAAAGCAAAGTACCTATTTGTATTGAATTAGACACGCTAATAAAATGTGGCTTGGGGCATTATGATGCTGTTTGTGTGGAATGTCTAGCATTATTTATAAATTAGGAACTATCTACCCCTACCAATAATTAATAAGGGACCTAAATATAAACAAATCATTAATTTGTTTATATTTAAGTCCCTAAGCGTCTCTTATTTGACACACCCTTTTCTAAAAACTGGCTGGGCATAGTGGGCACATCAATTACCTACCTGCTAGGGAGCTACGTTGTCGTGTCAACTAGAACATAAATAATTGGCACAATAAAAATAACTCAGAGATCTATTTTCTTAGTACGGCATTTATTTGAGATAACATACATAGGTAACTCATAAATCAAAACATTAAACGTGATAATTTATTAAAATTTCTCACAAAAAGCTAAAAATACTAGAAACTACTGCTTAGATTTACGATCTACATCTACTTCTAATAACAATAAATCAAAGTAGGTACAAGGTACTTTATTAACAAAGAAAATTACAATCAAGTACACACAATACACCTTAGGAAATAATTAGAACAAGTATTTAGATTTGAAACAATTGAGTTAACTGCAAACTTTCGAAAACAAGTTAGAGGTAGCTCATCTGATTTTATTTGTTGTTAATACTATTCAAATTAGTTTTTTCACTTTAATTGTAATCTTCTTTGTTTACAAGGAGTGTATTTGTTAACAATAAAAACTTGAATACAAAGTTATAGTCATAGGTATCTAATTAGAAATGAATCTCCTTATTGAAACTTCAAACTTAAAAATAACAATCAAAAAATCTAGGCACATTTAAGTATATACTACGCTTTTCCATAATATAATAATAAACCTACTTTATTACTGGCGATCAAACTGAGAAAAATAAAAAAAAAACCATAGAAGCTAGATAGCAGCGACATTTTGTTCTATGATGGTTGGCATCAAACTTGTCTATCAGGATGGTTCTTTCGCAATACTAAATGTTTTATTTGCCAAGCAAGTTTTATTGATGTGCACATCAAATAAAACAAAATTACTCTTTAAATACTGGGTACACGTGGGCAGTGATTTATAAATGTGGATTGAGAAATGCCAATTTGTAATCAGCTATCCATTTTGAAAACATATCCGTACACATCCATTGAACGGGAGACAATTTTGAATCGACCCACAATGTTTTCACAAATGCCTCCCCTTTCCTCTCCTTCAAAGTTAGCATGAGCGTTCCCAGAAAATGATGACCTTCCCTTTTTACAATAATATCGTGGCTCATTACTAAAATATCTGCAAGAGTAATATTATTATTTTCGATATGTGGAGCTAAGATGTAAGCTAACTTTTCAAATTGTTTTAGAAATGGAATATTTTTGTATAGTATGCGCAGTGTACAGAATATTTCCTTGATAGCTGCTTTAAAAATGCTTAGTGTTACAATATTAGTTTCGACTAAGAGAAATATTGCATTATTAAATATGGTAGTGTGTCGCGAGATCGAAGCTTCTTCCAAAATTAAATCCAAGAGAGCTCCGTGGTTTCGTCGAGGGAACTTGCTTTTTATGTCTAGCGCTAGAGTTTTCACATTCAAGTTTTTGATGAACCCTTGAATCAAATATCTGGCGGTCCTATATTGATCCTGAGATAAATCCTCTTGGGTAGTTATAGTAATAGTCGAATCTTTGCTGTCATCATGGAAGAGGGTGGTATCCTGATAAGATTCTGTCTGTAACTTCTCCGAGATACTGTAATTTTCATAAATATTTTCTTGTATTTTCTTTCGTTGCAGCCAGCTTAATTAATGCGAGATTAGTGCGAGATGGATCTCCATAGATTTTTTTCTGGTTTGGATGCAACACTTGCAACCCTGTCCACATTGTGTTTGTATGGACGTGTCCAAATGTTTGTGTTTTCGCGATTTTCCATTGTGCTACATGTCAACATTTTCATGAGAAGTCGCGTTCGATCACTTTTCTTCTCAATGTGATCCAAAGTCTTCGGTAAGGGAATAGTTCTCCAGTTCCTCTTACTGAGGTCTAAGGTATTTTGCATCATTCGTTTGACACGGTAGCAGATATCATCTGAATTTGGTTCTGAACTAAGAAGTTCATCAATTTTTTTCAATGCCTTTGAAAGCTCTGTAGAATTTTGACGCTTAATGATTCTGCCACTAGTAATAAGCAGCTCACAGGTATATTCAAGATTTATTTCTTTAGATTGTTCTAATAATTTTCTAAGACATTGATTTATACTTGTTGTAGTAACTATATTTTTATTGTAAAGTTCACCAATAAACTTGACGATCCCAACGTATCTCCTGTTCATTTGGTGGTCTTCCTCGTAAATATCTTGATTATTGCCTATCACAAATGTTTCAAAATAATTTTGGCATTTATTTATTAATAAAGAACGAAATTCTTTGACGTCAGAAAGTTGTTGGCACATATATGCGAAATTATGTGCTAAATCAGGCTCTTCTGTAAGTTTCTCATACAGCAGATCAATAAGAATATTGAAATGTTCTGTAGTGGTAATTTCGAAAGTTTTCACTTCCTGCAAAAACATTTCAACTTTCTTCTTTATTAATTCTTCCATAATATCAAAATAGTTGTCAACAAAAAGTTCAACAACAATGTTCAATGGTTTCTTGTGGGACAGGTCGAGTGCGCTTAATTCAGTGACTAAATGATTGGATTTACTTTGAGTGATTATGTCCAACAATTTTGGTAACTTTTCCAAAAGTTTCAGTGATTTGTTATCTTCGTCGTCTTCATGTTTTAATTCTGAAGTAATTTCATTCTCAGATAAATCTTCTTTGGCTCCTTCGGCTTCGTCTTCTGGTGCGGTCAAAGATGTGGAACTATCCTGTTTGAAAAGAGAATCATTGATAGAATTAAGAGGCGCTATCAAATCATCACCCGTATTTTGAGTCACACGTACATCCGCAGTGTCTAGTAATATCTGACTCAAAGTTTGTTCTATTGACATTATATCAACTGTGGCCGGATTTTCTTCAGTCAATATGATTTGGGTATTATCACAAACTTCAGGCGTCTCGAACATTGAACAAGGGTTTTGATTGGAATTACAATTTTCACCGGAATTAATACTGGGCATAGATTCATGATTTGTTAATATATCAACATTATTCGTGATTACTTTACCTAAAATCTGTCGGTTCTTCTCCATATCTGAAATATTTTGATCTGCCTCTTTGATTTCGGAGCTTTTTGTTGATTCTGTAGCTGATCCTTCGTCTTTTATTATTTCGGTTTCAGTTTCCTTAAACGGAGTCCTTTCTTTCGGATCCACCCATCTTAGTTTGTACTTTTCCTCGAAGCTGCTACGCGTGTGAAAGTGATTCTTGACGGAAATCATCATTTTAGATATCACCGGATCACCACGATAAAGGAGTTCACACACGACTTCAGGATGACTTGCATTTAGATATAAATTATCCTGAAAAAGAAAAAGTTTTATCTAACAACGCATAATGTAAAGCAGATTACTAAAGGCACAGGGAATTTTGGCCATTTTCAGCCATAATTTTAATCTATACAAGTAGGTAGAGGTAGGTACATACAATTCACCTGTCTGTTTGCAATGTCACAATTACAGCTTTTGAGTACTGTAGTAAATGCATAGGAACGTGTACACGGTAGGTAGCTCAAAAGGTATAACATTTTTTTGAAATCTCCTTTTTTTGTTGTAGCTAATCTACGAAGCGGCTAGACCGATTTGGATTAGATGGGACGTTCGTTACGGATCACTAAGGAACATTCATCATCATCACAGCCTATGTTAGTCCACTGCTGGACATAAGCCTCCCCTAATGAGCGCCATAGCGCCCTGTCTTCAGCTTGACGCATCCAGCCCACAGTCCTTTGCAGGCCGTCATCCCACCTGGCCGGAGGGTGTCCTACACTACGTTTGCCGAGTCGCGGTCACTACCAAAGCCAACGGTTGTCGGTCTTCGTGTGTATGTCACTACAGATAATGATAGATACAGACTGATGGAATAGTTTCAACCTTAACAACCACGCCACATCGATCGGTCGGTTTCAAACCAATTTGGAAAATACAATGATGGTAAGTATCAGTACATATACTATACTTAAGATGTGTATGCCTAAATCTAGGCAACCAAAGACATTTCTAACTTACCATTGCATTCTTTTCCTTTGGGAAACGGGTATTTTCATTGATAGTTATAATATGCTCTTGTATATCGCCAAGCAACGAGTATATGTTGTTGCGAAGAGAAGAGTTGTTGTAGTTCTCAAATGTTCTTACGCCTATCCAGCCCATGTTTTTAATAGAGTCGTGCGATTCATCCCAGTTGATATAGCCTGACTCACGCACAGGTTTCTCATTACAGTGGCTGCTCTTAGTGTCCGGTGCGTCAGGGCTTCTAGTTAGGCCCCCTGCTTGTTCTAAGTCCTTGACTCGGTCGCTCAGTTTGCTGATAGCTGCAGTCAGGTCCTCTATCTGCTGTTGTAATGGTTCTAGGACTCCCGCCATTGTTATTCTCTCCTGAAAGTAGTTTTTATACATTTTATTTATTTATTTTGTATGATAAAATTTACACAAAACATAATGCTAGAAAATGAATAACAGGCGAGCTTAACCCTAAAATGTTCTCTTTCTCAGTTCTATTCTAGCAAACCTTATTGGGAGAGAGATACAAAAGTGGGCACATGTGCATAAATAATAAAATAGGACAAAAAATAATGTTTACCTACTTATTTAATATTAAACTACTATACCTATTAAATTATATATAATTATATTAAACTACTATACTATTAAATTAGCATGGACGAATAAAAACAAGTGGTGTTTCCTTCATCTATGGTAAGCAGTATGTATATGTATAATATATAATAAGTAAGTTAAATTTTGTTTGTCCTATTTTATTATTATATATTAGTTATAAGTATAACCTATATTGCTATATATAATAAAATAACAAATTTTTTAGTTAGGTAATTTATATATACATATCTATATATATAAAAGAAAGTCGTGTTTGTTACAACACTTATAACTCGAGAACGGCTGGACCGATTTAGCTGAAAATTGGTGTAGAGGTAGCTTAGAACCAGGAGTCTAACATAGGATACTTTTTATCATTTAAACAATTTGACACATAGATTTCCACGGGGGCGAAGCCGCGGGGAGCAGCTAGTGTATTATAAATTAAATGAATACATAAAATACAACAGAATTAAGTTCTGTAAGAATATTTTATACAGTATTAACGAATACTTGCAATTGCGAATACGCGCATTATTGCTGAACAGGATTATCTTTCGAAATTGTAAACATTCAGAAAAAATATTGTTGACTGTATTTACAATATTATTTACACGAGCCGTATCAATACAATATTATTTACACGAGCCGTATCAATACAATATTAACTGCAGAGTCGCGGTATTTACTCTAGAACACGTTTACCCCAACGGTTGTCGGTTCTTCGCGAGATAGTACTTATACCTACCTATGGCCGGTCATACTATGTCCTACCAATGCCACTTCAGCTTGCTAATTCTAGAGCTATGTCAATAAACCGTGGCTCGCGCCAACTCTCCACTGCCTCGCACTCTCACCGCGCCCTCGACAGACTTCTTGAACAGAACCCGGACTGTGATATATTTGCGGGCGAATGGAAGGATATTATGTTGGTGTGCCGAAGTAGGGTGTGCCTTTGCGAGAGACATGAATGAAAGGACTAATATATTAGAGTTTGTTTGTATTAATTTATTTTTATTTTTAATATTAAAATGCATTATGTTTTTATAGAATTTCGTTTGTCTGGAATTTTTATAAATGATCAATTTATTATTATTAGTTTTGCTTATTGTGTAATTTTATGTATAATTTTTTATGTTCATTTGTTCTAAAATATAGGTATTGTAATGATCTAGTGTAATTGGTTGTAATATAGGTAATAGTGCTAGTTAATAATTAAATATATAAATTATCTTTTATCAATAAATTGTATTTCTGTATTTAAACGTACCTTAATAGGTAGTAGGCAGGTCCTACCCTACCTACCTCGTTACAATACTTCGTTTCATTTCTCAGAACGAAGAAACGAAACGAAGTGCGTCCGCGCACTCTGCCTCGTCTGTCTGTCCGTCTGAACGGAGAAACAGGGGCCGCAAACATACTAATTTTCGCTATATCTAAACTAGGCACTTTATATACCAAAGTTATCGACATTTATTTATATATTTAAGAAGATAGGAGTTTACAGTATAAACCAAAGCACTCACTATCTTATGCGACTATAAAACATTGACATAAGTAGCTCTAAGAATTAGCAAGCTGAAGTGGCCGGCCGTAACTCGCGAAGAACCGACGACGGCCGTTGGGGCAAACGTGTTCTCGAGTTGAGACCACGACTCGGTAAACGTAGTGTAGGACGACCTGCGAAAGACTGCAGGTAGATGCTGGATGCGGCAACCTGAAGACAGGGCGCTATGGCTCTCATTGGGGGAGCCTATGAGCCTATCCAGCGGTGAACTGCTATAGGCTGATGGTGATGGCTTTATATAGGTACTAATATTATAAACCTAGGTATCTATAGTTTTAAAGAAACTCACCAAGCAGTCACGTCCGTCAAACACAACACCAAATTAGGTACTATTTATTTACTTTTCTTGCAGAAAGAAACAGGAAAACGCCAAAATATAATAACAAAATTATCATCACATAGACCGACCGCTGCATCGATCGCTTGCATCACGCGGTGAATGATTTTTTATCTCTTATTCTTACGTTGCTGAGCTCGTTTGGCGTTGGCGCCTCCTACGCCTAGCGACTCGTATGTGTTGCCACTATTGGAAAAAAATAATCGTTACATTTACTACCGGTGAATACAAAAAAAATATTCTAGATTAACAAATTGCTCCTATCGTGTTTTGCGTATTTTTTTAAAATGAACCTGCCCACTCTATGTTTATGTTTACTAACTTTTTAATGTTTTAACTTTAACAGTACTTTATATTGACAATGCTGCAACTGCATTATTTGATCGATGGATAGATACAACAATACAAAACAATTATTATTTATTGCACACCATAAAAACAGATACACTGGACAGGAAAAAGACAAATAAAAAAATGTGTTGTACAATGGGCGGCCTTATCGCTTAAAGCGATCTCTGCCAGGCAACCTTTGGATGGACATGAAGTGTTAGAACAAGTATAGACGGTGGCGTGTTATATAGAATAATATTTAATTGGGACATACTAAAAAATACCTATTGATAGCTATAAGTATAAATACAAACATAAATATATAATATAAATAAAAAAAAATATAATATAGGTATGATGTATATCAATTAACAGTTTGATATTGAATTAAGGAAATGTTCATAGATCATATGTTGGAATATAGGGAGAGATTTAGCTTGTCGAATTTTGCTTGTAGATATGTAGATAATACTATTTTGCACACTTAGTTTATAAGAACAATATAAAATAAAAACAAGATATTTGTGAAAGGAGCCCTCGATTTACAAGAAAACAAAAAGATTACAAACAAATTAAATATGCAGTTATTGTTTTCTTATAAATCGAGGGCATGGCATATTAAAGCACTTTTAATCTATGTACTATATATGTATATGAAAAGAACTGTATATTCTAAGAACGTTATTTGTTAATCGAAGTTGCCTTGGTAAAAAGGCTCTGTTGAAATAAAATATTGATCTAATCTAGAATAAACTATAACTTAGTTGGCAATACAGTCACAGCCGTTTTTATTGCGCGGTACTAACCCGAAAGTTGTCATCGAATTTCGAATAGTCCCGCGATAGATGAAACTTGGCGCCATCTTATTGGCTGTCAGATAGCGCTGTCTCTGTCGTGAGTGTTGATGCGTGTGCTATTCTGGGAACTCCCGAGTTTGTAGTTCAGCTCAGCCTTCTACACAGTTGATAACCAACATCCGACAATGTATTGACAATATTTGAATCGTTTATTTGAGATTTGAGAAAAACCATGAAAAAACCCCACATGTCCTGTCCATGAGACTACATTTTACAGGAGGAACAAAAACACTGTAGGAAGTGTAAAAAAATCCCAAGTGTATTATGATTATTGTACTGAAACGCTAGAACCATTTATACACTAGGTGTCAACATACAAGATTCAAAATCCTAATATTATACTAATGGCAGCCCTTCCCGGTTTCACACATTTTGGTTACTTATTTAATAAATATTCATAATTTATTTGCTGCCGTTTATTTCTTAACATTGACTTCCATTACCCGTACCCCAGTAAGTGACGCCTATATCGCATAGTTATAGCACAGATAATATAAAACATGTTATAGTTAGCCGAGTGGAGTGAGCCACGAGACTTTTTCTAATAATTACATTTTTGTACTCGTGATATCGTTTTATCTTTCGAATAAAATATCCGAATTGTATAAATCAAAAAGTTACATAAAGGTATTAAAGCAGTCTTGAATATGAAGTAACTATTTTGGATAATATACAATATATCTTTATAAATTGTAGCCTAGTTATGTGTTATTCTGATGTATAAGCTATATTATTGTAAAGTTTCATTAAACATCCATCCATCCATACTTACAAACTTTCGCGTTTATAATATTAGTAGGATTTATTTAGATAAGGATTAATATCACGGTACAAATAAAGAGCCTTTTCTAGCGGCGGCATTTAAATGTTATTTTTAAAATAAATAAAAAAATCATGGTGTCTGGTAGAGATCGCTCTTGAGCGATAAGACCGCCAATTGTACTTAATTTTTAAGTTTTTACTGTACACAGTTTATAGTTAAAGTACAATAAATAATTTTCTATCTATCTATCTAAAAAAACACTTATTGTGACGTCACTATAATAGTCAACAGATTAGCAAATCATCAATAATTAATAATTATAATCCTATAAAATAAATAAATAATGCTGGACAATTTACACAGCACAGCATCATCTAGCCCCAAGCTAAGCAGAGCTTGTGTTATGGGTACTAGATGACTGATATACATAATACAATACATTACATAGATAGATATTTTTTTATTATACATAGAAAACGACCAGAACACCCGGAACAAATATCTGCAGATCGTGCACACAATTGTTCCGAGGCAGGAATCGAACCCGCAACCTCCTGCGTCGCAGGCGGACCTTCGCCCACCGCGCCACATCGGTCGTCCGTCAAAATATAGGTCCATAAAAAGTATCCACCATGCATTCTTTCATTCAATCTTTATTATTTCACCTGTCGACAATATAAGGGATCTTGGTTTAAATACTATTTATTATGTCCAAAAGTATATAAATAGGTAGTAAATAAAATATAATGCTGGACAATCCACACAGCAGTAGCCCCAAGTTAAGCAGAGCTTGAAATGAAATGAAAGTTTATTTCTTTAGGCTTACAAATAAGCACTTAGAAAGGTCATATACTATTCATTATAATAATAACATTATTTTGTTGTTCACTTCAATTTTTTGTTCACCAGTGGAAGAAGTGAGAAGAAACCACTAGTATGTTCATAACTTATGTGTCTAGTACATATGATTTGCTTATACATATGTAAGTTGTTAGATTTTGAGTTATGTTATGTATGAATGATGGTACTAGATGACTGAAGTTAAATATATAGATATTTTGACCAGAACATCCCGGATCAAATATCTGCAATCGTAAACACAATTGTCCCGAGGCGGGAATCGAACCCGCAACCTCCTGCGTCGCAGGCGGACCTTCGCCCACCGCGCCACAGAGATCGTCAATATAAACGCGTGCATTAGGTATAATAAATTATTAGCCTCCGGAATCCCTCTGACTGAAGGCCTCCCTTTCCGTTTTCCCATTCCATTTAGATTTAGGTATCTCTAGTCACTGTTTCGAGGTAGGTTGGCCATTGGCCACTATTGACTCACTAGATTCTTTGTGGTTACGTTGCATTGCAATGCCCTTGCAGGGTGCATGTTGGACTTCTGTAATTATTTTAAGATCTATTTGTACTTACCCGTGCTAGCGACATCTAGTTATATTGGAAAATGAAAATGAAAATGAATGAAAATGAAAATGAATGAAAATGAAAATTAATGAAAATGAAAATTAATGAAAATGAAAACGAAAAGTTTTTATTTCTTTAAGCTTACAAATAAGCACTTAGACAGGTCATATTTTATAGTTCACTTCAATTTTTTGTCCACCAGTGGAAGAAGTGAGAAGAAACCACTAGTATATTCATAACTTATGTGTCTAGTACATTTGATTTGCTTATCTGTAAGTTGGTAGATTTTGAGTTGGAGCAAAACTCGTTCCAAGCTTTTTTATCTTCTAAGTAATCTGATATTTTGTAATAAGCTTTTTTACAAAGAATGTGTTTAACAATTTTTTTAAATTTATTTATTGATAATTTTTGCAACTCACTTGGAGTTTTGTTGTAGAAGCGTATACATTGCCCTTTAAAAGATACATTTATCTTGTGTAGCCTAGTTGTGGGCACAGCGAGTTTATTCTTATTTCAAGTATTTACATTATGTATATCACTTTTTTTAGTGAACCGATTGATATTTTTATGAGTGTACAACAAGTTTTCATAAATATATTGACACGGTACTGTCATTATGTTTATTTCTTTGAATTTTTCACGTAGGGATTCTCTGGGACCCATATTATAGATCGCACGAACAGCCCTTTTCTGCAACACAAATACGGTGTTTATATCTGCAGCGTTCCCCCACAGTAGTATGCCATAAGACATAATACTATGGAAGTAGCTGAAATAGACTAGTCTAGAAGTATCAACGTCTGTAAGGTGACGGATTTTTTTAACTGCATATGCTGCAGAACTAAGTCTCGTTCGATAGTTTATCTATGTGTGGGCCCCATTGAAGTTTACTATCTAAGGTTATTCCCAAAAAAACCCTATTATTTACAATTTCTAGCGTTTCTCCTTTTACGTTTATATCGGCCTTAACTTGTTTTACATTAGGTAGAATAAATCTTAAACATTTTGTTTTGGTTTCATTAAGCAAAAGATTATTAATACTAAACCAATGGACTACCTTTGAGATTGCAGTATTTACATCGTCGAAATATGTGTTTTGTCGTTTCATTTTAAAAATTAATGACGTATCATCAGCAAACAATACAATCTCATGATCATTCTTTACAAGATGAGGCAGGTCATTAATATAAACTAAAAATAGGAAAGGACCCAAGATAGACCCTGCGGTACACCCATTGTAACAACAGACCCTTTAGATCGTTTCCCATTAATGTCAACTCTTTGTATCCTATCACTCAAGTAAGATGTAAGAAGATCCAAAGAGCTGTCCCTAATTCCATAATGATGTAGTTTCCTGATTAATGTTTCGTGATGAACGCAATCGAACGCTTTTGACAAGTCGCAAAAAACGCCTAAAGCATCTTGCGACTTCTTCCAAGCATCAAAAATATGCGATACCAACTCTACACCGGCATCAGTAGTTGACCTGCCACGAGTAAACCCAAATTGCTTACAATGTAGCAGGTCATTGCCATTAAAATGTCTAAGCAATTGGTGTAAAATAAGTTTTTCAAAAACTTTACTGAATGTAGGCAGTATAGTTTTTGAAATATTGGTCTAAAGTTAGTGGGGTCAGACTTACTACCCGATTTAAACAATGGGATTATTTTACTTTGTTTCATTAGATCAGGAAATACGCCACAATCAATGGATTCATTAAATATAAAAGCTAGATCTGGTGCAATGGTATCAATTAAAGGTTTAATAATTCTAACGGAAATACCCCAGAGATCTGTAGTTTTTTTAATATTTAAAAGTTTAAAGGTTTATTTTATATCGTTTTCATTAACATGGGTGAAATTAAATTTACTATCGCATTTAGGTACATTTTCTTTAAGTAATGATTCGGCTATTAATTGAGAAGAGTTCAGACACTTTGTAGTACAGATTGGAATGTCAGTAAAAAAAAATTCAAATGCTTGTGCTACCTCAACATCATTTTTGATGGAGCAATCATTAATCTTTAAATTGTAATCATTATAGTAGGTACTGACCTTTCCAGTCCCACTATTAATTATTTTCCAGGTTGATTTTATTACATTTTCACTATTTTTAATTTTCGAGCTAATATAATTTGATTTTGCTGTACAAACTTTTCTAAATATTTTTGAGTAATTTTTTACTTTTTCTTTGAATTCCTGACTAAAATTGTACTGCTTTTCACTGTACAGTTCATACAACTTTTGTCTACTCTTATGTATACCTACTGTTGCCCACTCACTAAAGCTAACTTTTTCTGAGACCAAGATTGATTTGGGTATGAATATTGAATTGAACGCAGTAGTGAATTTATTAAAAAAACTGCAATACGACTCATTTGGGTTGTTAAGTAAGTAGTGAGGTGATGGTTTAAAATCCCCATCCAATTTCAACCGTTCAAATCGATCTGTGGTCACAGGAATATACTTAAATCTTTTTTTACAATTATTATTTTTAACTTGATGTTTTAATTTAATTAGTTGACCTAAGTGGTCTGATTTTAAATTGCTTATAATTTTATGACTGTCAATTTTTTCATATTGGAAAACAAATATATTATCTATACATTTTGCTGATGTTTCAGTTATTCTAGTAGGTTCCATAAATGTTGGCCTAAGATTATAAGAATTAAATAAATTTGTTAATCTACTACTGAGGGAGTAAACTTCTAAAAGATCAATATTAAAGTCTCCACATACTATGAGGTTTTTATTTGATTTTGATAATTTAAATAAGATATCATCCATATTTTTTTCAAATATTTCAAAAGAAGCTGACGGTGGGCTGTATACGCTTGCTACAATAGTATGCTCCAACTCAACACATGCTACTTCAATGTGGCTTTCAACGGATAAGCATACTATGTCCTTACGTTCTTTGAATTTTATAAGTTTATTTAGTAATATTAAAGAGCCTCCACGAATAGCATGTGATCTGCAAAAAGAACTACCAACCTGGTGGTTGCTGAAGTTAAACATGAGCTCATAGCTTTTCAGCCAGTGTTCTGTTAAGCAGATGATGTCTACATAACTAATCAAGTCAGATTTGTTCACATTACCCCTATTTCCAAGGCATATTATTATATTTGAGTTACTATTCATTTTTTTATTCTGGATTATGTGCATAATATTATGTGCATAATATTATGCAGGTTAGAGTTAGGTAAACAATTATTTATTATAGGATGTTCCATACTCATATTTCTCGGAGGGAACTTATGTCCCTGGTTTAATTCGGATCGCTTTGTTAGCGCTTGCAAATTTTACCCGGAGTGCCATCTAGGTACATAGTTATAATTTTACTCTCAGACCCACAAAGCTACCTGAGTTTGAGTTTTCACATAGCTGCCGCCGCCGCCGCCGCGCCGCGCCGCCGCGTCATCGTCGCCACCAGGCTGTACCTATCTATCTTGTAAACCGTGATAATTAGACAGTTAAATTTTTCACAGATGATGTCATCTGTAGTTAGATTAGATACCTATTTATGTTGCTTCTATAACAAAACAACAAATGGAAGAGATCGCTTCTAAGCGATAAGGCCGCCCATTGTACCTGTCGCATATAATGTATTTTTGTAATGATTAATTTGATTATGGTGTACAATAAAGAATTTTTGTATTGTATTGTAACAAATGGTAGGTAGGCAGGCACTAAAAACAAAATTAAAAATGAATAGTTAATAGGGCTCCAATCCAAAAAACGTGATGCTTTTGCCGTTATATATAATAGAATAGATAAAGGTACGGAACCCTTCGTGCGCCAGTCGACTCGGCCGGAAAAAAAAACTTACATGAAATATCTATCTAATCTAAAAAATATGGTAGCTAAAACATCGACGTCTTACCCTATAAGACGATGAGCTAAAACAAGGAAATCCTCGACTTCTGGTTCCCTGATGATGACTTAGTGCCGGCCTTAATGGAGAGATTTAAAGACTGACTGATGAGAACAGCCTAAGTCTTTGATCCCTCCGAAATGGTCGGCAGTTCTGAATCTTCTCCTGTCTTCTGTTCTTGAGGATTTGCCTCGCCCACGAACTTACATCCTTGAACTTCTTTGTTCACTTCATTTGTGTTTACTTCTTTTGACAAAGATATGAGGTAGGTAGGTAGGTACCTACTTTGCTACTGAACTAGGTAGTAGGTAGGTAGGTATTGTAGTAACATGGTAGGTACCTACTATAGTCCGGTCAAATTAGACATCCAAGGACTGTGCCCAAGGTTACATAAAGTCCCAACCAGCTGAAAGTTGGTACAATTGTTTAAAACGTAATTATAAATAAAATTTGAATGCTCCCCATCATTCCCGTACTTGCAAAAAAAAATATTCAAGGTCAAAGGTCAAAGAAATGAGTTTTTCGCGATTTTCAGCGAAACGGTAAATTTTATCATAAAATTATCCCAGACACAGATAATATAATACATACTCCCAGACAAAAATTGTAGATCATAGAATTAACCTTACTCTTGTTTTTTGGTCTAAATTGACCGGACTACTAACTATGAACACTTTAGATCAAGTCTCCTTTCCACGGAACACAAAAAAAATCACACACAATCACAATGAAACACAAACAGATAGTCTCCTAAGTTCCTTCGGAAATAATTTGGAATTCACTTCTCTGTTTGCCGTGAGTTTTATTTCAGGCGGAAAATGTCGGCCGCCATTATGGCATTGCGTTTGATAAGAGATTTTAGAGGGTGCTTACTGTGGTGCTTGTCTTGATTATGTTGTGCTAGTACCTACTACTAGTCTAATATTGAAATAAATTAAAAGATAGGTTAGGTACAAAACACACTAAGTAAATATTCTAGTTACTATGTAGTTGGTAGGTACAGCTATATTACAACGTAGCAATAGGTAGGTACCTACCTACTTAATAATGTATGTTAGTATAGTAGTAGGTACTTACCTACTACAGTTTTCCAGTTGGATGCTACTGTTATTGATAACCAAATATTCTAGTCCTCCAAATAAGCAAGGTGACTCACCCCGTTTTAGACATCGCTTGTCCAATTCCGACCTTGAGTTCGTAGTAAGTACAGTAACCGAGCGTGCGCGGTACGAACTGGGCGGCCGGCCGTCCTTTCTTCTCACTCCATAATCATCCGTCACGTCATTTTAAAAGATTATCACCAATAGAAACCAAACGACACAACGCAATCGCAAATAATAAACATAAGTTTTAAAACAAAAAGGAACGCTTCTGTATTGTATTGCACACGCCGCAAATTATGAGAAATTCAGACAGCAGCGATAGGTTCATGGAAAAAGTACGAAAACGGAATACATACATTACACGCGATTGATGTGCGCATGCGTAGCATGTGACTAAATTGAAAAGTTTGGTGGTTTGCAAGCTGTTGATTGAATCACGTTGGATTTTTACTTCGGTCGGGTGTATTCGCCGCGGGAGAAACTCCAACAGGTGAGGCCAAAATAGCACTTTATGCTTAGCGTAGTAAGTTTTCTATTGGCTTAGCAATATTATTAGAATGAATGAAGGAGTCCGATGTCCTTAGAAGGAGTCAGATGGCAGGTGGTACCGATTTTTTACCGACTTCAAAAAAGGAAAACCTACTCCTTTTTAAGTATCTAATCAGTAATCAAATCACCTATATATAGTACCTAGGTATATAGTACCTAACCTACCCGTACCTGTACGGATACCATAGCCCTAAGAATTAATAGCAAGCTGAATAACGATTTAAATCTTTGAAGCTGAAGTGGCAGTGGGCCGGCCATATCTCGCGAAGAACCGGCAACCGCTGGCTGGTCGGAGGTCGGTAAACGTAGTGTAGGACCACGCAGCTTGTGACGTAACATCTGCCTGCAGTCTTTCGCTTCGCAGGTCGGACGCAGGTGTGTCAAGCTGACGACAGGGCGTGTGGCGCTCAAGGGAAGGCCTATGTCCAGCTGTGGACTAACATAGGCTGATATGATGATCTATTTCATGCACCTAGGTACATATACATATGTAATTTAAAACCGTAAAATTTTACGGGCGCAGTTGTAATGATAGGGATCCAAAACATAAACATACGACGTAGGTAGTACTTACCTGTCAGGCAGGATCCCTGTACCAACACAGATCAAAGGTTAAACCCTGAAATATTAGAAAACTCAAAAATCAAATCATAGTAGGTTAGGTACCTAATAAATGTCCCGTTTTAAATGAATTTTGTGTTAATATTAATATCCATCAAAGTTTCAAAAGTTTATTTTTAAACCAGTTTTTAATAGTTCCCTATTCTTATCCTGTTGCAGTTTCGTAGGTACACAAAACATTTTTAGGATGTAACTCTACATAAATAAAATACTATATAATATGTTTACCTACCAAACTTACCATGCGACGTTTTTATTATTAGTCAAGACACCAACCAACTGCGGTTGCGTGCGTGTGTTGCGTTCGCTTACGAAATAGGTAGAAAGAGTATAAACAGTTCCTAATGTTCCTATCTTACCACCAATCTGGAATTAAGATAGTTATTTCAATAAATAAATTTAAAAGAATTGTGAAACACGTCCTTTGTAAAAAGGCTTATTACAAAATATCGGATTATACGACCTTTGCTCCAACTCGAAAACTAACAACCTAACAAGGCAAAGATTTCCTGTTCGCTTCTTTACTTTACTTTTTTTAATTTTTTTTTGTTTTTTAAAGATTGAAGTGAACAAAAAATCTTAGTGATCATGATCACTTTATTTCATAGTTTTACTTAATCATGTTTTACCCGTTATGACCTACGGAGCTGAGACGTGGGCACTCACGATAGTAGGGCTGGTCCACCAGTTCAAAGTCGCTTAGCGAGCTATGGAAAGATCTTTGCTCGGAGTTTCTCTTAAGGATAGAATTCGTAACGAATACATCTGACAGAGAACCAAGGTTATCGACATAGCTCTGAGAATTAGCAAGCTGAAGTGGCAGAGGGCCGGCCATATCTCACGAAGAACCGACGGCCGCTGGGGCAAACGTGTTCTTGAGTGGAGACCACGATGACGACCTGCGAAAGACTGCAGGTAGATGCTGGATGCGTCAAGATGAATACAGGGCGCTATGACGCTCATTGGGGAGGCCTATGTCCAGCCGTGCACTGCTATAGGCTGATTATGATGATGATGATAAATATTATTAGTAGACTGATATCATACCAGCTGGGTAATTAACAATAGAGGTAGATCCATTAATTAAATCAGTGGTTTTATGAGACTTATAAATTGGAAAATTGTAAATAGGCATCATTAAACCCACTGAGGCGTTCAACGGAGAAAAATTAGAAAAAAACTTAAAGACTTAAGGAGGTTGCGGGTACGATTCCCGCCTCGGGACAATTGTGTGTATGGTCTGCAAATATTTGTTCAGGGTGTTCTGGTCGTTATCTATATAAAAAAAAAACTATCTATTGTTTGCATCTCTGTAATAAGTATATCAGTCATCTGGTACCCATAACACAAGCTCTGCTTAGCTTGGGGCTAGATGATGCTGTGTGGAGGCCTATGTCCAGCTGTGGACTAATATAGGCTGATGATGAGGCTTGTTTGTATTCTGAATAACGCGTGCTAAGCAGAAGAGAGCAAGAGAGAAGGTATTCGCGTAAATTATAGGAGTAACTAAATCCAAGGAATTAAACTTTTGAAATTATCATGGTTATGTACATGATGATTCATACTACCTTAAATTAATTGCTTTTTATTGGTCCTACCTAAATTGTTAATTAACCATAATATTGTGCAATGGCAGAAACAAGTACAGCTTGTTATGATAGCCACATGTCATAATGGGTAGCGTTATACGTTACGCGACGTGTGCCGCTGTGTACGAATGGCTTTATACACACACTTACAACTGTTAGGTAAGCAGGTGCATGTATGCACGTATTGTGAATGTGTGCGTAATTTATTTAAGCATAACATCATTTTAGTTGCTGCGTTTCGAGGTCGAACACGTGTAGACGTTGACTAAAGTTTTTTTTGGATTAATGAAAATTGTTCTACATTGCTGTTGTGCTATTTTTGGGACTTGTGGTGTGTTATTGAATCAACTCATGGGTAGGTCTTATTTAAGGGAACGGTAAAGTGACAAAAGCGCGTTATTTTTTTAACTTTTATACATACTTATGGAACAATACATACATACAGGTCCTTGTCTACATAATGTATATATTTTTATGTTTAATCATAGGTGAGTTATTATTTTTATTATGGGGGAAAGTCACGACTTTGATTTTTAAATCGAATTACTTAGGTACCTATTTGCAACGGGACCCTGTTACAGACAGACCCGTCTGTCCGTCTGTCTGTCTGTCCTTCTGTCAGCAGGCTGTGTCTAATGAACCGTGATAGGTATTAAGCCAGTTGAAATTTTTACAGATGTAGAGGATGTATTCCGTTCACTGGATGTAGGTATTTATGTTGCCGCTATAACAACAACAACTAAAAAACAGAATAAAATAAATATTAAGGTGACTCAGGGGGGTTAAGCACCCATACAACAAACGTGATCTTTTTTCTTATTTTTGCTCGATATTGATAACGGCAACAGGAAATATTCACAGAAAACTGATAGCGATAGCTATCACTGGGCGGTATAAACTTCAACTTCTTGCTAGATGGCTCTGCGTCTGGATTGACGTTTGAACGTGTGAATTCTGAGAAAACTTTTTTTTTTGCTTTGGGTGGCTTACTTACTAAGTTGAATAACATAACCTTCTTTCTTGTGCAGTCGGGTAAAAACAACAAAGAGAAACTTGAAACTACGAATTCATGATCAATGAATCATGAATTTTACAGATGCATTTTATCGAGTTGTTTATTGGCTTGCAGAGTTGAGCAGGTTTATTGTAAAATAAATATCTTTATAAATAAAGAAAGTTACAATCAAATAATAGAAATGAAATTAGAACTAGTAGGTATTGACAATTGAAATAATTGAGTTAACTGCAGACTACTGCAAACAATCTATGGGAAAAGATCTAGAGCGTGAAATATAGGCTAATTAATTATACATAATAGGGAAGACTATTTAGGGGCTGATTTCCTACGTTCACGGTAGGTACATAGGTACACGAAAATAATTCTTTTTGGTTTCTGTGGCCGATGAAAATAAAGTTACTTCTGTAGCCCCGTGTAGTTCTAATGTCTAAAAAAAACAAGAAAAAAACCAAAGAAAATGCAAAAACTACTCCAAAAATCAAATAGAATACAAAAACTACGTCAAAACCAAAGATAATACAAAAACAAAGAGAATATGAAGTACCTATTACCCCCCGTGCGTGTGTAAGTCACAGAACAATAATTTCCTAATGTGTTAGTATTCATCTATGAGTATTACTACGGTCAAAAAATGGCAAATTATTTCTGTAAGTTGTAATACCCATTTACCATGATCTCGGGCCATAAAGTGACCCGGTCCTTTGGAAGGCTTGCGTGGGGCCGAAGCCAACAGCACAGAGGCCCTTTGAGAAGTTAATCTAAAGGCGATGGCTACACATAGCGGGTATCATCCTCGGGTGCACAACATGATACACCCAAAGATGGTATCCGCCAGGTGTAGAGACTATTGCAAACAAAAATGAAAGAAATAAAACCAGGCTATTGTGATGGATGGACTGGGTAATCGGGTTATAGGGGAGATTGCGGACGTCTGCCATAAACTACTCAATCATAATGTTAAGAAGAGTGGCAGACGGTGGCTTGCCGAATGCTGGATGGGTTCCTTAAAATGTCGGAGTAAATTACCGGAGAGGAACAACATATGCGCAAACGACTGAGGGGTGTCGAGAGGTGCGGCCCCGATTTCACCATCACGAAGACTGCTCGTGAGCGGGTTTCCTCGCATATATGTAGATTTAATAATACCCATTATTATTATATCTACATAGTTATTGTCATAGATGAATACTAACAAACGGGGGTTTTTGTTCTCTTTAGTTACATTAACATTTGTTAGTACCATTAACTTGCAATAAAGTCCTAAGGACAAAATATATTTTGCGGGTAAACGTTCGACACCTGGCAAGGAGAGATGAACTCCGATGGACCAAAACCAGCGAATGGTGCTCCAGAGAAATATGGCGGCCGCGAGGCAGAACACCTACCCGATAGTAAAATGACATGCGAGGGCTGTAGGAAAATGGATCCGGGTGGCACAAGACTGCCAGCGATAGCTAAGCTAAGTAGCCCTATTATACACAGCGTTGTACCAGCTGGTAAGATAGAAAAATAGATAGAAACGTTCGGTAATAATCAAAATACTACTAAAACAACACACACACACATACACATACAAAATACGGTACTGATCACGAGGAAGAATTCAGTGTGTATCCTACAATTTATCCTTCGTTATACCATATTTTCCTCGCTCAGAAAAAAGCATTGCGACAGTAAAAAAAACGACGGTAAGTTTCTGCATTTATTGCTAAGAGTCAAAGCCATCAGATGAAATTCATCGATAATATATTTTCGCCTAACCTATTCAGCATTCATATCACACATTATCTGTTGGACATGCCTCCCGGAACGAAGGGAGATTTTGTCATAATCACGACGCTTGGCAAGTGGGTTGATGCAGTCAGTGTGTTAATAAAATACACAGAAGGAAGCTGGCTGATGCTGCCTTAATTCATCATCATCATCATCAGCCTATAGTAGTCCACTGCTGGACATAGGCCTCCTCTAATGAGTGCCATAGTGTCCCGTCTTCAGCTTGCCGCATCCAGCATCTGCCTGCAGTCCTTCTTCATCCCACCTGGCCGGATGGCGTCCTACTTTGCCCTTCCCTCGCTACTGTTAATAGCGTAGTGCCTAAACGTAGTATTTTCTGTTCCAGGCTGTATTCCGGTCAACTGTGCTCCGAAGACGTCCAAATGGGCGAGAAGCCGCGTGGGCCGGGCATGAGGCCGGAGCAATGCCACGGTGCCGTAGTTCGACCCCCCGCCTTCTTCTCCACATGAGGCAAATGTTCATCCTCACCCTCACACGCAGATTCATCCTCCTTGTCGCCTGCGTTACCTTCCTCTCACTTATCTGGATACAATTCGACTCCTCGACCCAACAGCCTATCGCAGAAAACCTCATCGAAGAAGCCATCGAGAATGCTAAAAAAGACGCTCGCTACTCAGAGGTTTACAGAAAAACCAGTCGACTCCCCAAAGCGATAAAGTACATTCTCCTCTGGACCGACAAATCCTATGCGCCCTTCTACTTCTTCGGCGAAGGGCAGAGGATGTTCATAGAGAAGAACTGTCCAGTAATCAACTGCTATGTCACCAGTGATAGAAATTTCCTCCACGACATGACAAAGTTCGATGCGATCGTCTTCAATGGCAGGAATCTTAACAATCTGGAGCTACCTGAACGTCGCTCCGCGCATCAGAAGTATATCTACGTGAACATGGAATCCGCAGAAAACTATCCCGTTTGTGATCACCGATATGATGGCTTCTTTAACTGGACGGCAACGTATAGACTGGATTCCGACGTACCTTATCCTTACATAATGGTGAAGAAAGATGGACAGGTTATTGGGCCGAAGAAGAACATGGTATGGCCGGATTTCCCTGAAGTCAGTGAAGAGTACGCTGAGAAATTGAGCAATAAGTCTAAAGCTGCCGCTTGGTTCGTTTCGTCTTGTTCGAGTAGGAGTAAGCGAACAGAGCTGGCGAACAGATTGGCGAAGGCACTCGAAGCATATAAACATAAAGTGGATGTGTATGGGTCGTGTGGATCGTTGATTTGTCCCCGGGCTAAGAAGAATACATGTGATTCGTTGTTGGAGAGAGACTATTATTTCTACCTGTCGCTGGAGAACTCGTTTGACGAGGATTACGTGACGGAGAAGGTGCTGACGGCATTGCAGCATGACGTTGTGCCTATCGTGTACGGCGGAGCTAATTATTCCAGGTAAGATTTCCTATCGTCTGCAAAACAGCATTAGCCATTATCTATACGTTCAGTCTTGAGTTCATTACCTATTGAGAGCAGACAGGCAGCTCGTGACGTAACCGAGATGCCTGGTAGAAGTGTTGTGCCGGACATACATTATAGGATCCTCATAGATTATAGAAATTTTCTGTAATCTATGGGTCTACTTGGGTTCGATCAGTAAACCAAAGGAAAGAAACTAAGTACAGGTAGGTGAAGGTACTTAGACTTACATCAAACTGAGATTTTTAAATAAAAAATATAGTTGCCAAGAAAATGGGCATTAAACACAATATTTTTTTGTTGCCAATCGATCCTGTCTTGTCTTTTAAACTGATCAAAAAACTTTTATCGAACCAATAGCGGATAGAGTAGGTAGGTACTACCTACTTAAAAGACAAAACGCAAAAATCTTCTCTCAAGCATCAATTCGCAGTTCTATGATTATTTATTTATTACCACTGAGTTATATATGTACTTCGTAGCACATATACATATATATATCGATGATTAACTAGAATGCGGCCATTAGGTTTGGGTTACAAGGCTTGGAAGAATGTTTAATGTTCGTGTTAGCTTACCTACGTAACGTAACCGTAGCGGAAAGAATATCGTAAACATTATGAAATATTTCATTGTTTGCAATTATTGCATTCACAAGTCTGTGATTCATACGTACGTCGTACTAATGTATGAAACACACAAACATATTATAGAGGTATGTTACGTTCTGAGAAAGAAAAACTTCAAATACTGATGCAAAATGAAAAGCAAGAAATTTGATACGGGAAAATATTATACTTACCTAGAATTAAGTACAAAAATATGATGTTTTTTTTCGTTCTGAAAGGAGGTTAATCTATACTTCTATTTTAATATTAGGGCTTTATTATAAAGGGCTATAGTTTGTGAGGTTGCTTGTAGGGGGTAATATCTGGATCTACAAAACCGATTTTGATAATTATTTTACCAATAGAAAGCCACGTTTTTTGTAAGTGTCATTTTCGTGCATAAAGATACATTTTCTCTACGTTCATCGCAAAATGTTTATGAAACAAATGTCCACCCGGGCGAAGCCGGGACGAACAGCTATGATTATATAATAAAAGTAAAGAATGTTTGTTCTTCTGGTTTCAGAAAAGTGAAATCTGACAAAATAGAAAAGTAATTTTAATTTAAATAACAATGCATCTCTTTTAAACCATTTCAGCGGTTAAGGACTACTTGAATAAGAATGAGGCAATACTATTGTAAAGTATTACAAGCTTTCGGTTTTCTTATTGTTTATTCATTTCCACCGTAGGTACGCATGCTACACTTGATGTCGTTAAGTTCTATTAGCATTATTACAATTTTATTATACAAGTAACACACCATAACTCTGATTATGACATAGGAAACACCCTTAGGGATTGTGTTAAAGAAAAAGCAGACAGACATGCCGGTATTAGAAAGAAAGAAAATACATTTATTGATTCACAAGTAGGTACAGCTTGCTACTAAATAATAATAATATATAAGTAAACAAGAACATAAAGAAATAAATAAAATTAACTACGTATGTATTATATACAAGCAACAAGCGACTCCACAAACCGAACCAATAGGTCCTGTCTCAGCATAATGTTGCTCTACTTCTCCTCAAGAAGTAGAGCAACGCTGGTTTTCTGACAGAACCATTGGCGCGCGCGTGTCCACACGGGTGGCAGACCACAGATAAGACAAAAATATATATACACATTAAATTGACATCTTACAACCTAAGATTAACTCTAACTTAGCACTAAACACACGATCATGACTTCACAAGAATAGACAAAAAAAATAATTAGTATTACTGGTTTAGTGGTTAATATCATAATACATATTCATATGAATATGAATAATATACCAAAGTATACAAAATTATCTTCAATCTATCCCTTTTCTTCCAGGTTTCTCCCACCGAATTCCTACATCGATGCCAGGAACTACTCCGCCTCACAACTAGCAGCTCGCCTAGACAACATCATCAGCAATCCCAGGCTGTACAGGGAGTTCTTCAGCTGGAAAGGTCACCTCACCTTTACTGACCCCTCGAAGACCACCAATGTTTGCGATGTATGCGCTGCGATCAACAGCGCTAAGGCTAAGCAATTCTCGGTCTATGATAACTTTAGGAAATGGTGGCATCCTTTTTTTCTCACCAGATGTCCTAAGGATTTACAAATTTAGGTCGTGTTCGTAACAAAGGAATAAGGAAAATACATTTTTAGAACATTTACCGCGTCGAGACGGTCGAGTCGCCATGTTTTTTTTTTGACAACTTCCTTCTTCGCTGTTTGAAGGTCCGCTCGCAGGAGGTTTTATTTGTAGTGTTCTTTCTGTTAATTATTGTTTAAGTTATGCCTAGATCCTATAAGTAGGTCTAGTCATTGGGGTCAATGCAGGCGTCGCCAAAACTAAACTAAGATAATATCACAGGACTATATTTCCGTCTCTTTCATGAAGATTGAAATTAAAAGAGGTAGCATTTTTAGTGTCGTCAAATTAGATAAACCACGGGGTAATTTTTTGTTTGGTATATGACGACTATGAAGTTGTGTAATTATTGACAGATGAGAGAATGAGGTCTGAATGACAGAATGAAGTATTTCATAGACTCAGTTACTTTAGCCAGATAGAGATGCGTGCGAATCGGTCCACTCGCAAAAAAATAAGGAATTTTATCGAGCCGACGAAGACCTATGTATGTTATGTAGTATGTTACGAAGATTATTATAGATCATTTTTGTATGAAAAATTATTGAAAATAGAATTTAAAGTATAGTTTAACACAGTACCTTAATCTATCTTACTTATTTTCACGGAAAAACGCGTATAATGCCGCCACGGGCAAGTAATAAATAAAACAACAAAATTAATAACTATTTTTTATATATAATATTCCTATTCCAAAATAAAGTCATTTAAACGCCTAGTATTACTTACCAAAAATTAAATAATTGCATAGAATAGACACCTCTAGGTTTAGTTTTGGCGACAGCTGAATTGCCACAATTATGAAAGTTTGTACGTGCCTTAGGTATTATTTTGTTAAATGTTTGCTATGGGATTCTAGACTTTATAGTACTTGTTAATAAGTACTTACTAGTTTATTACTATTTAGTTAGTACTTATGATAGGCGCACGTGTTACCTAGCGTGCAACAAATGGATTGATGATTATATCGTTGATAAGAAAATTAGCGTGAAAATATACAATGTTAGGTATACATTTGCCATTATTACTTGCATTTACGTAGCGTGCCATTAAAGATATGATAAATATATAAAATTTAGAATAGCTACATCGACTTGACTGTAATACGGAATTAAGGGACGTGACAGATGAATCATAACAATGATACGAAAATAGTAATGATCACAGAATTTTTTAAATTACGCCTTTTGGCATTTTATAGATGAAAAAAACTACAGAACTATGCGCGCACGTCAGGCTTCTGTTGAAGTTAAACCATGTTATCAATCTAATAAAAATATCTAAACGCACGCACTATCTAAACTCTAGATTCTACAGTTTCTTTCATCTAGGTTCCCTCGTGGCGATTCTGCCACCATTGTCATGGTAAAAGCGATATATTTGCAGAATTGGGCCTCTGATGGCTAATATTGTTCAATTGTTTGGTTGTTGTGGTTTTAATGGGTATTTATCTACGTATTTATCGCGTTTATTTACCTATTTTTCGTGACGTTTCAACAGGTTAACGCACTGTCAAATAACGCGACAAATACCCGTTACATAGTACTTATAATTAATTAAGGTTAAACGAGCCTCTTATCTTCCCATTCAAACGTTGAATCAAACGTTGAAGGTTAACTACTAGGTACACTGTTTGATGTTGACCATCCAAAATTAAGAATATTATCAATTGATGTCATTATTCTATCTATGTTTGCATACACACAAAACCGTAAAAAATATACATTCGAATAATACAAACTTCTAAACATTCGCATTTCATCACTGACTTTAGACAAGCTTTGGTTGAAAAGAAATAATATACGGAGAAAGAAAAAACTCTAAATAAAGCCGTTCCGACGACGTTTGGATATTCAAACGTTGAAATAAATTTATTTAAAAAGATACGCTCAATAAAAAACTTTTTAAACTATCATGGTTATTAAAACTAGAGTCATGGAAACTTTGAGTGCTGAAAACGCACGGTATGAGTTTTCTACAAGTGACTAATCTGCGATAATCCACACTAGCGCAGCGGCTAAGAAAATACAGATCTTTGTCACTGTAGTAGTGTGTTTTCGAACGAAACGCATGTGCGGCGCAACACAACCGCTGTGTAGAGAGGCAGCACGAATTTTTTAAAAAAGATCGCAGTCGTCGAAAAAAAACTACAGTCAAAGTGTTAAAACGGGAGTTTTTGAGTTTTCCATTATTTCGGCACAGTTTCATGCGCCGCCATGTCAGTTATTGTCCGTGATCATGGCGCATGAAACCTGTGCCGAAATATTGAAAAATTATTAATAAATTATTATTATTAAATGTCTGTTCACATATTTTTACGCGTTCGTTTTAGGAATTAATCATTGTAGGTACATTTCATCATAGTGTGCCCTTTCGCATATCTCAGGTGAGATAAATCACAGTTATGCCTCGTCTACCGACGAGTTTGCGCCGCTGACTCGTTTAACCTTAAGGAATAAGTACAAAAACTAGTCTTCGAAAAAGTAACTCTTTAATTTTACCCAAAATGTAACTGTACCTACTGATATGTATTATGTGCTAGGTATTGTGTATATGAGTATATGTAGTGTACATGTATTTAATTGGATTTTGCATTTAATTGTATGGAAACGAAATTAACCTCCAAATTGATTGACTGTGTTTTGATGAAAAGTGTTATGTATACAGGTTATTATAGCTTGTAGGTAAAAATACGTGAAACTACCTAATCAATGATTTTTTCAGTGTTCTGGTCGTTTTCTATGTATAATAAAAATATCTATCTATGTAATGTATTGTATTATGTATATCAGTTATCTAGCACCCATAACATAAGCTCTGCTTAGTTTGGGACTAGATAATTATGTGTAAATTGTCCAGCATTATATTTCATAGTTCCATTAGTAGAAGAGAATTTTACAAGGTAGTAACCTAATCCACTCGGTAGCTTGCGGTTACTACCTTGTAAAATTATCTTCTACTAATGGAATCTATTCATATAATATCGATTGAACTTCACTTGTTAAGTTCTTTGAATCACTTATTATTATTTATTTAAGTATTGTAAGTGTTCCTAATGTACACCATTGATTAGATAGGTAAGTACCTACCTAAAGGTAAGATCTCAAAGGTGACTTGTAATTGTAACGGGATATTTACCATGATTTGATGAGTTTTCCAATATTAGTCATTTATTTACCTATTTATTTGGAAGACAGTACATCCTACTAATATTATAAACGCGAAAGTTTGTAAGTATGGATGGATGTTTGTTACTCTTTCACGTAAAAATTACTGAACGGATCTTGATGAAACTTGGAACGTACATAGTATGTGTACTAACATATATGTAGGTAGGCTACTTTTTATCGTGGTACCACGCGAGCGAAGCCACGGGCGAAAGCTAGTAGACATTATAAAGAGGTACAATAAGGATTTACATAGATCAGTGAAGTCTCCACTATTAACAAATTTATACATAAAACATCACTAGTTTTATGTTTAAATTTGTTTTTATGTATACCTAAACCCCGCGGCTTCGCTCGCGTGGTACCACGATAAAAAGTAGCATATATGTTAGTACACATACTATGTATGTTCCAAGTTTCATCAAGATCCGTTCAGTAGTTTTGGCCATGGTAAATATCCCGGTTTAAGTGGCTTTTGTGTTCCATGATTGTTTCCAAAGTTTTATAAGAACTGTACGGATTGTTGAAATTTGATACGATTTTTAAGCTTAACCATACCTACGCTAGAAAAAGTAGGTAAGCTAGGTAAGTAAGGTACCTAAGGTAAATGGAAAACATTGTCGTTAAATTTTTATGCATGCTATGGGCAATGAAATACAAATTCTGATAAACTAACGAGTTTTATGGTCAATTTCGCATTTTAACGTGCATTTATATTTTTATTGTTTTTTTTATTTATCGTAAACTGTTCTTCCTGACGAGTCTTTCAACTGCTTCCATAGAAAATAGGTATAAGCTCTATATATAATAAGATATCTTTATCTATGTATTTTAATTATATATATTTATAAATAATATCTACGAGATAGAAATATATTATTTTAATTTCGGATAAAATTATTTTGTAATAATTTTATTTATTTACGATTTTCTATACATCTATTAACATTTATTAATGAGAAAAATAAGAGGCACAGTCATTCATAAAAACGTCCAAGATGGCGTATATCAAATTGTTTTTATGTTCTCGTGGCGAAACAGTGAACTAACATATTAACGCAACACACGCGCGCCCTCTATTCCTAGGAGACTTCTCTTTTTGAACAGACTCTACCGACGCTCGTATAAATTTGACGCTGACTGTACCTGCCTCTATACAGGGGCCGTATTCTGCTAACCACTCGTTGCACTATGACAATGGTTTCTTTGCTGAATCGTCCATAGATGAAAGAAACTCTAGATAGAGCGCGCGGTGTTATTTAAACGGAGAGATATCAATCTCTCCGTGGGTTTCAACCCTGACGCTTTTGACACGCTTCCTTCCATATGCAGTTTCTTTCATCAAAGGAAAAACATAAAATGGGCATTTTACACAATACTATTTTGTTGCCAATCGATCCTGTGTTTTAAACTGATGAAAAAAACTTTTATCGAGCCAATTGAGGTTTGAGTACTAACTTAAAAGTCAGGAAACGCAAAATACTTTCGACTTTGACACTTTTGACACGCGTCCTTCCATCTGTAGTTTCTTTCATCAAAGGAAAAATAATAGTTTCAAAGAAAATGGGCATTTTACGCAATACTATTTTGTTGCCAATCGATCCTGTGTTTTAAACAAAACTTGTATCGAACCAATTGAAAGTCAGGAAACGCAAAATACTTTCACACTTTTGACACGCGTCCTTTGACACTTTTGACACGCGTCCTTCCATCTGTAGTTTCTTACATCAAAGGAAAAATGCCACAATGTTCTGTTCTGAGTTGAGACGATACCGTTGTTATGGCGAAGCGATAAATTTAGTGGAATTCGGGCGCAGAAATCTTGATATTCGATTCTATCTTCGAGAGAACAGGTTATCTATTGCATTTAGAAGAGCTTGTTTGTTTGTATGAGTCATCCAATGTTAACATTTATCTCCCAAAACAGATCAAACCTTTTTTGATCATAAAAACCCAGTTATTTCTGGGAGTTTTCTTAGTTATGTCAAATGGAAATCGGTACAGCGACGTACAACCGTGGTGTTTTGTAGTTTATTGTAAAATTGAGGCTGAGATTGACAGCTACAGATTAGTAGCTTTTACTAAAGAATAAAACTGATTTTGTTTTATGTTGGTATAATAGCTTTGTTCGGTTAGCTAGTTCTTTTAAAATGTATAACATTATGTTAGGACGTGTTTACATTAAATAATATGACTTTATTCAGTGAATTTAATGTTATGTACTTAAGATATATGATTATTAAATACTTTGGCTATGAATGTTTAAAATTGTTTTATTTATACAACGAAATATTGGTTAGTTCTCTAAGGTATGAACGGCCGTTTTCTCGTGGTCCTACTATTTTGTCCCACTAGCTAGTATGACCACGAGGGAGACCAGCCGGGTGATTATGTAACTCGCGACCGGTTTGCGACAGGCGTAAATTAAGCAATCCGTGCTGTCAAACGTTAATTTTGTATTAGTTTGACACCAGCTACAACGTCAAAATTGGTCAAAATTGGCGTTTGACAGCACTGATTGCTTAATTTACGTCTGTCGCAAACCGGTCGCGAGTTACATAATCACCATACGGGTCACTTTATGGCCAAGATCATGGAAATCAGAAACACTTAATAATAATGCAAACAGCATTTAACCACCGAAAATCCTCCTCCTCTGGTATCCAAAATCAAATCAATTCCACAAATACACACTTGGCTTAGGCCCGTGTCTATATTTCTATTTATGGTAGCCAACAGAGGCCCTAGGACGCCTGGTGGGAAGATGACCTGCGAAAGACTGCAGGTAGATGCTGGATGCGTCAAGCTGAAGACAGACGCTATGGCGCTCATTGGGGGAGGCCTATGTCCAGCAGTGGACTATCTTAGGTTGATGATGATGATGAGAGAGTTAATCTAAAGGTTAGAGCTACACATACCTAATATTATTAAAGTCTTAACATACATACCTTTACGTACATATCTATAAGTATAAGGTAGATATCCTTACAAGTTGGATGATAAAATCGACCTTTCCTATGAGGAAAAAGCAACCGCATTAAAACTAAAACTAAAGCCACTTTGAACCGACGCTAACGAAAAAACTTGGACAGTGTTAATTAGAAAAGTTTGGCACGTTCTTAGGATGGCCACACAGAACTACAGTTGGTGGCTAAGTTTGGCACGTTCTTAGGATGGCCACACAGAACTACAGTTGGTGGCTAAGTTTGGCACGTTCTTAGGATGGCCACACAGAACTACAGTTGGTAGCTAAGTTTGATAAATCTTTATTGAGAATTTCTTTTGTCTAAAAGCCAACCTAACCTGCACGTTCACCCTGCTAGATAACGAACTAGGCTCTGGTGAAAATATTAAACATTATTCATAATTTTTTTGTGTGTACGATCTGCAGATATTTGTTCCGGGTGTTCTGGTCGTTTTCTATGTATAATAAAAAATATCTATCTATGTAATGTATTGTATTATGTATATCAGTACCCATGTAGTCTAGTACCCATAACACAAGCTCTGCTTAGCTTGGGGCTAGATGATGCTGTGTGAATTATCCATTTTTTTTTTTTTCTTTTTTATCATAAACTATAAGTAAGTCGTAGCCAGAATTTCATAGTCGGGTATAAAATTATGTGCCTTGTTAGATTTTCGTGATGGTGGATAAAGACAGTGAATGAAGCCTAGGCCCTGGTCCGAATCAAGAAAAAAATACTTATTATTTTTGTAAGTTGTGATTTTATGCAAATGTAAATCTCTTATTGGCCGTAAGTTAGATTATTAAGGTTTAAATTATTTAGATAAGGGCTGTTGATTTTGTTGAAACAATAAAATAAAATAAAAAATTAGGTGACTGTATAGTAGGTATAGGTACTACGGGATACACAGCACAAATATTTTTTGTTTTTCAACCAAAAGAAAAAGATACGACGATTTAAAAGCGAATATTCTTTAAATTATTCTCAAATAAGATTATTTTACTGTTCACTACAATTTTTTGTCCACAAGTGGATGTGAAAAAGAAACCACTAGTATTTTTAATATATCTTAGTGTCTAATACATGGTTATTTATTTAAGTCTAAATATAATATGATTAGATACATGTATCGCTGCAGCAGTGGACTAGTAGGGGCTGGTGATGATGATGAATCAATAATGTGCCATGACATCAGCCGCGCGCTGTAACAAACTAAAGTTTTGTAACACGTGCGTGAGTAAGGTCTCGAATCTAATACTGTTGAAGCGAGTCTTCATTGTCTAGTTTAATACCGAAGATGTTTCCGGACATTAGACTTTTCCGTACAGCGGGTAACTAAATAAATAATGCTGGACAATCCACACAGCATCATCAAGCCCTTATATAAGCAGAGCTTGTGTTGTGGGTACTAGATGACTGATATACATTGGTTGTTATCAATTGTATTAGGTTTGTTAATCATTACGTTTAATGTGCAACGATTTGACTAAGTTTGGGAACGTGAAATAAAAGTAAAAAATAACCAGTAGTTAAGTGATTTTGGAGCATGTTACGTTGTAAATGGAGGCAGTTTCGTAAAAACCGGGACGTTGAGTGGCTGCTTGCTATCTCGATGATGTAGTTACGCAGGGCCCGCGGCGCTATGGATGCACGAATGGAATGTGAGGTGAGGATATGGTAGGTAAATGTGAGGACACGTCAAAACCTATAGTGGTTTTGACGGAAGGCTGAGGCCAAACGAGCGTAAATTTTGAGCTGTCAGTCCCGTAATTTCGGTCGTGTAATTTCTGCTGCCCAAAACACATCACGACGCAAAATGAGTTACTGTAATCTGCTGACTCACACGCATAGTTCCAACCGAATTCGCGGGGGTGAGGAGAGCGTCAGTCGGGTACAGATTGTTTGAGATTCGACACAAATTAAGCAACTGAATAAATTGCGCCGGTCTCGCATGGCAGTCCAACAGTTTTTCTCCTAGGCAGAATTCATAAGATCGAAAATACGCGACCCACAACTCAAAAAATTACGCTCGTTTGGCCACAATATTAGCGATGCGATGAGAACTGCATCACGCGGTATATATATGGTTCTGGCAATCACGCCGCATCGCCAGATTTACGCTCTTCGTTACCGCGATAGACAATACAAAGAGGCGTAAGTAGATTTGTCGCACCGCAAACAGCGTCCTGCCTACCCCTTCATTGAATTACTGGTTACTCACGTCGTCGTATCGATATAACTTTTTGTTGCGTAGGTACATACCTACATATAATACATTAAATGTGCCCCGCGGCTTCGCCCGCGTGGAAATCTGTGTGAAATGGTTTATAAACATTCCTCTTGAATCACTTTATCTATTTAAAAAAAACCTCATCAAAAGCCATTGATACATAGGGACAGACAGATAGCGGGAAGCGACTTTGTTTTATAGTAGTGCAGTGAAGAAGATAAAACTCCCACAGTTTAGCAGCTGTAGGTAATCGCTTGCGAGACTGTAAGCGTATGTAGGACGCTCTCCGACCAGGTGGGATGACGACCTACGAAAGACTGCAGGTAGATGCTGGATACGTCAAGCCGAAGACAGGGCGCTATGGCGCTCGTTTAGGGAGGTCTATATCCAGCAGTGGACTAATATAGGCTGATGATGATGAGTGCAAGATAAGACTTAACACAGACAAAACACAAAAGTGAATACAACTGTGGGTACTAACACAAGTAGCATTGGGTTGGTACTAAAGTAGCTCTCACAGCAATCAGATAGCGCGCGCGTGTAGGTCTAACAGGTCTTACTATAGTTTGACCGAAACCGCTGTACCACGCCTGAGGTATGCGAGCAGCGTGATGGGGGGGGGGGGGGGGAATATCGGCCGCTCCGATCCATCAGTCTGCCGTCAACGCGTACTCTTGCTTTTTTTTCCTCGCCCCCCACCTCGCCGCACTTTCCTAAGGAGCGGTTTGGTTTCGGTCAAACTATAGGTCGTACTACATAGAACCAATTTATCCCAATTCCTAAATCCCAAATCCGATATTTCAAAGACTAACGCACTCGGCCACTTCCAATCGGGCGTTAAGATTTTTATTACCTCGCTAATTGTACGCCACCACCGACGGCTATAAAAGTTATTAATTGTTTTCCCGCCATCCCTTGCCGGAAGTTGTAAATACAGTATAGTACTTCCGGTCGATTGGCAGTCTTTTTGTGCGGATATGTGGACATTGGGTACGGGATTTCTGAGGATTTGTGAAAATAATCATCAAAGTCATGTTTTTTCGACATTTATATATCTCAGTCAATATTAAAGTTTAAAACAAATTAATGGTATACTAGTATCCATAACACAAGCTCTGCTAAGCTTGGGGCTAGATATAATAATGCCTAACTAACCTCACTCCTCACTAATTTTAAGGAGATTTAAATCTAATGACAGAAGGACTGTTGATAATAATCATGATGAACTAAAATAAAATATAACCCGTACGGTGTTTATGTAACTCGCGACCGGTTTGCCACAGGCGTAAATTAAGCAATCAGTGCTGTCAAACGTCAATTTTGACCAATTTTGACGTTGTAGCTGGTGTCAAACTAATACACCCGGCAGTTGCGTTGGTTTGTGAAATCAACAAGGGACCAACCTCATGAGGTTCGTCCCTCAATGTGCACGGGTTTGGTAGTCAACTATGCCTAGATCTTTTTTCGAATTACGTAAACTTCAATATATTTTCTTTGATTCCTTGAATGTGAAACCACGATTGCGCAAAAAAATACGGTTAAAACTTATCATGAAAGTATCTCTTACATAATTTTGTCAAGATTTCAGGAACCCTGCGGTCTATTGAAATGACTTATATTTGATTCGTAGTTTATTACTTATTGTTTGGTTCCTTGAACCAGTTTCTTCATAACTTGTGTATTTTTCTTGTTAATAAGAAAAAAAATGATTTTTGCTCTTACGCCTTTCGCGCATTCATCATCAGCATCACCATCACCTATAATAGTCCACGGCTGGACATAGCCTCCCCTAATGAGCGCCATTTATTTATTTATTAATGTAATCAGAACGACATTAGGCCAATTATACTAATTACAGAATAGCGCCTTGTCTTCAGCTTGCCGCATCCAGCATCTAACTGTAGTCTTTCGCAGGTCGTTATCCCACCTGGCCGTAGGGCGTCCTACAGTACGTTTACCGAGTCGTGGTCTCCACTCAAGTTTGCTCCAGCGGCCGTCGGATCTTCGTGAGATATAGCCGGCCCACTGCCACTTCAGCTTGCTAATTCTTAGAGCTATGTCGATAACTTTGGTTCTCTGTCGGATGTATTCGATGCGAATCCTATCCTTCTCTTAAATCCATAAGTAAATAATTATAATTCAAGTAACCTAAACGGGTTTTGGCTAAAAGCATTCTATTGTTTCACTTATTTGTGGCGGCTCCATTAACAGATTGGGGTTAGTTGGTAGGAATTAAACAAAGTCTGGCATTTAAATACACAAACAATAATGCCTACTTAAATTATTAGGCACAGTAACAAATTTATTCATCTCAGTCTATGTCGATATGTAAAAGTTTGGATGTATGGATGTTGGTTACCTCTTTACACCAACACCACTGAACAGATCGGGCTGTATTTTTGCATACACGTAGTTCCAGACCCGGAATAAAACAAATGCTACTTTCTATCCCATAAATCATTTTGCGTGGGATATAAATAGCCTTAAAACGTTTACATAGAAACAAAAAGTGAAGCTGCGGGCAGAAACTAGTATATTATAAAAGCGAAAGTTTGGATGTTTAGATGTTTGTATATATGGATGTTTGTTAATTCTACACGACAAAACCACTGAACGGATAGGGCTGAAATTTTGCATAGACTTTAAGACTGGAATCAAACATAGGCATAGGTACAGATAGTACTTTTTATCCCATGGGATAGAAATAAATTTAAAACATTTCCATAGAAACAACGCGAGCGAAGCCGCGGGAAGAAACTATCTTCCCGCGGCTTCGCTCGCGTTGTTACTCTATAAAAAGCGAAAGAATTTTCGTATTGGGTCTACAACAAACGATTCCAATTCAAACGTTGTTTTAAGTTTGACGACAACCTTTTTGGCCTTGTGGACGAAACTTCTGCTCCACCTTAAAAGAAAACCGTTTTTTTTTTGCCCGCGGCGTTGTTCCCTCGTACGTAACTCAAGTTTTACGAAAAAAGAAATCTGTTTGCATGGAAGATGTTGTAGTGTCCTCATTAACCTGGCCTTTTAGCTTCGTGCTTTTGATCTCCGAGGCTGCGTCAGCCAAGAGTGTCGGAAATCACCCGATGGATGGAGGGCCGCGCAGGGTTGCCAGGAAAAGGTTCAAAATCAGAATCAAAATAAAATAAAAAGTTTATTCTTTAGGCTTACAAATAAGCACTTAGACAAGTCATATTTGATACTAATTCATTACTATCAAATAACAATATTTTAATGTTCACTTAAATTTTTTGTCCACTAGTGGAAGAAGTGAAAAAGAAGCCACTAGTATGTTCATCCTATGTGTCTAATACACTTAAGATATACTTTATTTGTAGCTGATAACTATAACATTAATAATGTACTAAGATTAATTATAATTAAAAAAAAATTGATCCATGGAAAACTCGTAGCTAGACAAAATATAAGTGCACTAAATAAACATCATCATCATCAGCCTATAGCAGTCTACAGCTGGACATAGGCCTCCCACAATGAGCGCCAAAGCGCCCTGTCTTCAGTTTGACGCATGCAGCATCTACCTGCAGTCATTCGCGTCATCCCACCTGATCGGAGGGCGTCCTACACTACGTTTACCGAGTCGTGGTCTCCACTCAAGAACACGTTTGCCTCAGCGGCTGTCGGTTCTTCGCGAGATATGGCCGGCCCCAAAAATTCTTCATTGTTTTCGACTAAATAACAATTTAGCCTGAACTAGGTAATCCTGTGTTTCTGGCGACAAGAGTGCTTAAATTATTTTTAGTTATACATAACTCAAGAGCGGATGAACCATTGGTCTGAAAATTGGTGGGGAGGTAGTTTAGAGGATACGGACACTTTATCCCGTATTGGTATAGATTTGAAACACAGATTTCCACGAAGGCGAAGCCACGGGGCGCAGCTAGTAGTACCTAATAAAACATCATCACATAATATTTAACACAATAACAAATGTTTCCATGGCAACGGGCGTAAGCACATATAAATTGGTCCATATCATTATTTGTTTCGGGTGTTCTGTATATCAAAGTAACATAATTAATGTATTATGTATATCAGTGATCTAGTACCCATAAGACAAGCTCTGCTTAGCTTGGGCTAGATGATGCTGTGTGGATTGTACAGCATTATTTATTTTATTTATCACTACATAGTATATAACAAAGTCGCTTCCCGCTGTCTATCTGTCCCTATGTATGCTTAGATCTTTAAAACTACGCAACGGATTTTGATGCGGTTTTTTTTAATAGATACAGTTATTCAAGAAGGAGGTTTATAAACTATTTGACACATATTATTTATGACAACAAGCTGAGATTGGACCTTATTGGCCGCGCACATAGGGAAAGACCAGTTTTTCTTACTCTTGGGACTCTACTACAAGCTACTTTTTGTTAAAGTTTAAATCCCTACGACTTGTTCTGTATTTTTGTGTGTTTTCCTTTTTTTTAAACTCTGAATAACATCTAAAAAAATACTTCACTGTAATACTACATAAAATAAATCCTGAGTTATGTAACTTGATTTTTCTGTTAACTGTACATTAAAGCAAATTAGGTATATAGTCCCAGTCGAATGATTCAAAAATGTGATCAGGTAACTGGGACCGCGGTCCTAGTTATGTATGGGCCCAGTCGCCTGCATCCTCATAACATTGTGTGTGGCTATCAATAAATTCTTCTATTCTTTTTTTTTATATTTCCAGGCAAGCGAAGCCGCGCCGCATGTCGCAGCTAGGTTATTAATAAAGTATGGCAACATTGGCAACACTGGCAGCCCTAAGACCCGAGTCTGCGGCTAATAGATATCCATTACCGGGCACTTGTTCCAAGCCGAGCGCGCAATGTATTGCCATCCGACTACATCCAGCTCTTAGGGTTTTTTGGAGGAACATATTAATCACAAGCTAAGGAGCCGTGATTTTGATAACATGACCTGTGGGGCCACCACGCTATTTAACACAACGTATCGCGCGGTATAGTCTGTGCAAAATGAGAAGTCTCGTGGCAAAACGGTGATCTATATGAAAATGAAATGAAATGAAAATATATTTATTCTGATAGAGCAAAAAACTTAATTATCTAACTACTAGCTGCTCCCCGCGGCTTCGCCCCCGTGGAAATCTATGTGTCAAATTGTTTAAATGATAAAAAGTATCCTATGTTAGACTCCTGGTTCTAAGCTACCTCTCCACCAATTTTCAGCTAAATCGGTCCAGCCGTTCCCGAGTTATAAGTGTTGTAACAAACACGACTTTCTTTTATATATATAGATAGTAAAGAAATACAGCACACGACTTAATAAGACTTAAAGTATATAATTGATAATATGCATTGATATATATATTTTATTATTAATAGACATATCTAAAATTAATTTAGTGTAGATCAAGGTTCATGCTGAGCTGAATGTTGCGAGTAACCCCACAACGCTGATTTTCAGCATGTACCATTGTGATGATGACGTACGAGACTTTAAAAAAAAAAAAAATAATAATAATGCTGGACAATTCACACAGCATTATCTAGCCCCATGGTAAGCAGAGCTTGTGTTATGAGTACTAGATAACTGATATACATAATACAATACATTACATAGATAGATATTTTTTATTATACATAGAAAACGACCAGAACACCCGAAACAAATATCTGCAGATCGTACACACATTTGTTCCGAGGCGGGAATCGAACCCGCAACCTCATGCGTCGCAGGCGGACCTTCACCCACCGCGCCACATCGGTCGTCATAACTTACACTTACAACTTACAACTAACATATGTATAAACGCAACAAAAGTAGTACATTGGCAGACGCGCGCCCTCTATTCCTAAGTGACTTCTCTTTTTACACAGACTCTATCAGCGTTATTACGCAAATTTAAGCGCGGATAACGCGTGTTAAGGCGCATTTTAACGCGAATAACGCCTTTTCACGAGTTATTCGCGTTAAAATGCGCGTAATAACGCTACTTATATGTGCTTACGCCCGTTGCCATGGAAACATTTGTTATTGTGTAAAATATGATGATGTTTTATTAGGTACTACTAGCTACGCCCCGTGGCTTCGCCTTCGTGGAAATCTATGTTTCAAATCTATACTAATACGGGATAATATCCTATGTCCGTCTCCTCTGAGCTACCTCCCCACCAATTTTCAGCCAAATCGGTTCAGCGGTTCCTGAGTTATAAATAGTGTAACTAATAATAATTTTAGGACTCTTGTCGCCTGAAACACAGGATTACCAAGTTCAGGCTAAATTGTTATATTTAGCTATATTTGTTTATTAAGTGCACTTATGTTTTGTCATTGTGTTCACACAGAAAACAGTAAAAGACTGCAGGTAGAACCTGCAGTTTTTTACTGTTTTCATAGAGGATCCCTTATTTTTTTGAAAATATTATTATTGCCTATGTTCACCGGGGATAGTGTAGCTTCCCAACGGTGAAAGAATTTTTCAAATCGGTCCAGTAGTTTCGAAGCCTATTCAATACAAACAAATAAACGTTAAAAACTTTCCTCTTTATAATATACTAGCGGACCTTCCCGGCTTCGCACGGTTTTTGTACGGATCCCTAACTTTTTGAAAATATAATATAGCCTATGTTCACCGGGGAAAGTGTAGCATCCCAGAGTTGAAAGAATTTTTCAAATCAGTCCAGTAGTTTCGGAGCCTATTCAGTACAAACAAACAAAAAATCAAACCTTTCCTCTTTATAATACTACTAGCTGTTTCCCGCGGTTTCACCCGCGTTAAATTCAAATTTCACATTTCTTAATTTTAATATAGCCTATGTTCACTGCGGATAGTGTAGCTTCCTAACGGTGAAAGAATTTTTCAAATCGGTCAAGTAGTTTCGGAGCCTTTTCAATACAAACAAACAATAAATCAAACCTCTTTAAAATATTAGTATATATGTAAGTATAGACTAATAACCTACCTGCCTAAATTACCCATTGTAACAATATCGCCTAATTATCGGGACTAATAAGCTTCGTGTCGTGTTCCGGTTTCGACGAGCTAGGTCATCGGATGAATGATTCTACCCCGTATTAACCCTTTCAATTTCCATTAATGCTTGGGTTTAACTAGCAAATTGACTGTTTTCATCATCATTAGCCAATGTTAGTCCATCATCATCATCAGCCTATAGCAGTCCACTGCTGGACATAGGCCTCCCCCAATGAGCGCCACAGCGCCCTGTCTTCAGCTCGACGCATCGAGCATCTACCTACAGTCTTTCGCAGGTCGTCATCCCACCTGATAGGAGGGCGTCCTACACCACGTTTACAGAGTCACGGTCTCCACTCAAGAACACGTTTACCGCAGCGGTTGTCGGTTCTTCGCGAGATATGGCCGGCCCACTGCCACTTCAGCTTGCTAATTCTTAGAGCTATGTCGATAACTTTGGTTTCTATTAATCAAGTAAGTTCGATTACTCCACGCAAAGCCACGTGAAAAGCAAACACACAAAAGCACTCCATTATTCTTTTAAATTGAATGCCCGAGTGAGCCCGCTAAATGGGCCCCCTTCAGAGGGTGGTATGGTAGACAAAAATCTCATTTCCTTAGCCTGAGTGGCACTGGGCCTGATAGCGACGTATCTACCTTGTTTGCGATTTAACACGCGTGGCTAGTGACAGAAGAATTAGCATAGGACACCGCGCGCTTTCAGAATGGGATTCATCATGACGACCGATGTGGCGCGGTGGGCGAAGGTCCGCCTGCGACGCAGGAGGTTTCGGGTTCGATTCCCGCCTCGGAACAATTGTGTGTACGATCTGCAGATATTTGTTCCGGGTGTTCTGGTCGTTTTCTATGTATAATAAAAATATCTATGTAATGTATTGTATTATGTATATCAGTTATCTAGTACCCATAACACAAGCTCTGCTTACCATGGGGCTAGATAATGCTGTGTGAATTGTCCAGCATTATTATTAAATTAATACACGTATGGCATTGCTGAGCTAGAACTGTAGTAAGTGAACTAGCTCTCGCACGTACCTTCTCCCTAATTACATTGTACTTTGTACAAGCAGTCCAATGCTGGACATAATAGGCCTCCCCTAACGAGCGCCATAGCCCCCTATCTTCAGCTTGCCGTATCCAGCATCTGCCTGCAGTCCTACGCACGACGTCATCCCACCTGGCCGGAGGGCGTCCTACACTACGTTTGCCGAGTCGCGGTCTTCACTGAATGGAATACCTACTGTATTAGGTATATCAGTCATCTAGTACCCAAAAAATAAGCTCAGCTTAGCTTGAGGCCAGCTAGATGATGCTGTGTGAATTGTCCATGATTATAAAAATATTTTAAAAAGTAAACGACTTTTCCGTTACCTATTGTGCAAACTCATACCAACCGCTCCACACTACACGTTGTCAGTCAGACAGACAGCGATATTTGATATACAATGACAATGACTAAGTGCTGGCAATAACTGATTATACATTTACTAGTGGTTGCCCACGGGTTCGCGTTTATTTATATATATATAACTTTTATTACGTACTAAATCAGCGGTAATAGACAAGTACAATTTTTAACTAAAATTATAGTTTAGGGTACATTACTAAGTAAGAAATAAACAGACTTTATTGATAAATAGCTGTTCCCCGCGGTGTCACCCGCGTTAAACTCGAATTTCACTTTATTAGGTGATTTTTTCACACCTTGGGTTATATTATTGGAGTTTTAGTAAGGATCCCTAATTTTTTTGAAATAATAGAATAGCCTATGTTTGCGGGGATAGTGTAGCTTCCCAACGGTGAAAAAAAATTTCAAATCGGTCCGGTAGCTTCGGAGCCTTTTAATACAAACAAACAAACAAAAAATCAAACCTTTCCTCTTTATAATATTAGTATAGATATAGACTAGCCCGCGCCTTCGCCCGCGTGGAAATCTATGTGTCAAATGGTTTAAAACACTTCTTCTTGAATCACTCTATCTACTAAACAAACCGCATCAAATCCACATAGGGACAGACAGACAGCGGGAAGTGACTTTGTTTTGTACTGCGTAGTGATACTCCAGGCCTCGAACTACCTGAATGCAAAATTTCACCCGAACCGTTCGTTGTTTTGGTGTTTAGAGAGAACAAACATCCAAACTTTTGCAATTTGTAATATTAGCGATGATTCATTCAAATTCTGTTGAAAAATGTTGATAAACTCCCATGAACGATTCGATAAAAATAAATGATCTGTTTCATAAATAATACTCTAGCTGCGCCCCGCGGTTTCACCCGCATGGTGATAGATATTTTGGATAATCCTACTTCCTACTAATATTAACCCTTAATTACTCGCGTGGGGTGTTTAACACCCTAGCGACTGTTTGATCGTCTCTAGTTATTGGAGTTTCAAATTTACAACGCTAATTTTTAAATCTTAATCATAAATCCAATACAAATGTATGAAGATATTGATGGAGTCTATATCCTTATAAATGTCCATTAGGTTAGTAAGTTTTCATTTTGTATTTTTTTATTTATTTTTTTTTATTTCCCTTTTTCAAGTTATATTATTCTATTTTTATTTAATTTTATTTGATTTTATGTGTGACTTATTTTGTGACATTTATTTTTAATTTTGTATGTATTTGGTAGTTTTTTTCTAGTTCTAAAATTGGGGTGGAAAGCACGCCACGCGAGACTTATGTATGTTCTTATGCGCGAGTAACTAATGGCTAATTGTAGCCTATGGCTATATTATTGTGAAGTTTCATCAAAATCCATTCAGTAGTTTTTGCGTTCAAGAGCAACAAACATACTTAACTTACTATATATGTACATCCTCACAAACTTTCGCGTTTATAATATTATTAGGATTTAAACAGATAATCCATTGTCATGAATAATCACTTATTGCTCGAACCTAGTGACTTGAATCCTTATCGTGTGTCATTTCGCATCATCATCATCAGCCTATGATAGTCCACAGCTGCACATAGGCCTCCCCCAATGAGCGCCATAGCGCCCTGTCTTCAGCTTGACGCATCCAGCATCTGATCTACCTGCAGTCTTTCGCAGTTCGTCTTCCCACCTGGTCGGAGGGCGTCCTACACTACGTTGGCTTTGAGACAAGGGGGATAAAAATATCTCTGCACGCTGCAGAAACCCGGCCATCTCATCAGCACCCTGAACGACTTGTACTGGTTCCTTCTCTCTGATTGTATGGCTTTCCTACTTCACAGATTACAGAGATATTCGGACAGGCTACTCACGTGTGTCGAGTTTCGCTTTGCAAGAAAATGTATTTGATATCCGATATCCTCTTACATATAGATAGAAACACTTTATTACATACACTAAACAGGAAACAATATAGAAATAAATATTAAGAATAGATGAAGTATAAAGGGCGGCCTTATCGCTGTCAGCAATTTGATCTAGGCACACAATAAGGTGTACACTCATGCTTCATGTTCCAGTCCACTCTACTTCCTTCTACAACAACTCATTTACCGCCCGTGCTGTAAAACTTTGGAACACATTACCAGTCACAGTAAGGCGTGCAAAGACACTACCAATATTCAAGAGTATGCTAAAGGAACACTATTTGTCCCTATGTCACTGACCACACCCTTGTATCCCTTTATAAAATTAAGAGTATGTATTTATATAAGTATGTATATAATTAGTTATATGTATTTATATTTATTTTAAGTAGGAACGTATTTTTATGCAATATTTTATAAATTAATATAATGCACACAGATCCTCGAATCAAGATGTACAATCCAACGATCCTATCCATCCACGGTTGTCTGGTAGAGATCGCTCTTGAGCGATAAGACCGCCAAATTGTCACATGTTTTGTATTTTATTCTGTCTTGTTTGTTTTATTTTGTAAGTGTGCAATAAAATAATTTTCTATCTATCTACTCTGTACTGCATAGCTTTAATCTATTCCTAGACGCTGCCTTTGTCTACATTTTCCAATATCCCCAATACAATCGTGCTTGGCTGTGACCGCCGCGCCGCCGCCGGCGCAAATATTATATTTCTATGCCAACTAATAATGACCGCAGCGCTGATGTTTAGTGATAGCTGTCTATTGCACGAAGTTTACAATAATATTGCCACCTGCCCCCCCTTGCACCCTGTTAGGTTAGCAATCCACTGTGAGGGAAGAAGACGAGCGAGCGAAGCGATGCCGCATTGACGAAGATGTTATGGTTCACTGTTTTTAATTGATATCCATAGAGTTACGAAGTTTACAATAATATTGCCACCTGCCCCTCCTTGCACCCTGTTAGGTTAGCAATACACTGTGAGGGAGGAGAAGACGAGCGAGCGAAGCGATGCCGCATTGACGAAGATGTCATGGTTTACTGTATATACTTGATATCCATAGAGTGACGAAGTTTACAATAATATTGCCACCTGCCTTGTATTATGTTCCAAATAAAGATAATTTTGTTTGTTAGTTTTGTTTGAATAGGAGACGAGCGAGCGAAGCGATGCCGCAACATTGAGGAAAATTGTTCACTGTTTATAAATTGCTATCATTGATTGTGATTTTGTGCATACAGGTATTGATTTCAAATCTTGGTACCTAAGGCTACTAAATGCTTAAAAACCCTGTCAGGACGCACCAATTATTTTGAATGATTGATAGTAAATAATATTTATTTACTACCGAGTGGAAATTTATTTTTCAAATAAATTTTATAAACCTTCATCTTGACCCACTATCTTAAAAAAAACCGCATCAAAATCCGTTGCGTAGTTTTGAAGATTTAAGTATACATAAGGACAGACAGACAGTGACCTTGTTTTATACTACGTAGTGATTTACCATCGCCTCGCTTCGCTCACAGAGGAAAGAAGCCCCCACTAAAGGGGATTGGGGTGGCGCCGCTCATTTCTCAGATTCGGCCCCACTATTGGTATTGCCGGGTATTACGCCGAATGTTGGCTTTCATAGCCTGTATGTATAGCGTATTGCATTTTTAATAAACATTTTTACGGATTTTGGGTTATGGTGGTTTTTATTAGTAGTTTCAAGCTAGAGAAATGGGGTACATTAACTAAATAAGTGGATAATAGACATATTACTATATCTCAGAAAAGAATAATACATTTAAAATAATACCCTTTTAGTATTAAATTTATATCTAATTCTGTAAGTTAACATCTATGTAGGTAGCTAGGTAATGTTTTGAAATTAAATAAACTAAAATTAAAAATAAAAGGAGCTTATTTTTACAAACAAACCCTTCTTGCAACTCAAGATGACTTAACTTTTCTTTAAATTTATGAAAACCTATAGTATTATGATAATTTTAGCTTCATACAATAAATAGACGATTAAAAAATTGAACACACCATGTTGCAATACGCTGTTTAGTGCATTTCTAGCTGAAATTGTGTAACTACTTAAAATAAAACATTATGTTGGAATCCAAATACGGGTAACGCAGAATCAGTCATCGTGGCATATCTCCAACAGCGTCTTTCGGCTTAAATGATGATGATGAACAAAATATTGCCAGTTCTAAAGATTCCTAGGTCTACAGCGGTAGGTAATATTTGTTTAATCTGCAACCGACGACAGCCGCAGCGTTCTATTGCTTGATAATCTATGCTCTATATTTAACGTCTCGACTCGACTCCAATATCCGATATTAAAATGTAGAGCATCTCGACTGAGAATTTGCGAATTTCTCGCGTATTTTGTGGAATGATACAAATTGGGCTTTTAAGGTATTCGGGGGATGACAGTACTTTGGAGATTGTAATTTGGTATAGTGGTTTTAGAGGTGGTGAGTGACGTCACATGCCGACTAACAGGCCAGTTTTTAAACGTGTGTTATTGATTCAATATCTCTGAGCTAATGCTATTAAATAATGCTGGAATATTCACACAGCATTATCTAGCCTCAAGCTAAGCCGAGCTTGTGTTATGGGTACTAGGACTAGATAACTGATATACTAACATATTACAAGGTGGAAATTATTATTATACATAGAGAACGACCAGAACTCTCTGAAAAAATATCTGCAGATCGCACAAGCATTTGCCCCGAGGCGGGAATCCAACCAGCAACCTCCTGCGTCGCAGGCGGACCTTTGGGCAACCGGTGGGCAAAGGTCCGCCTGCGTCACATGAATGGTGACGACCTCTGGGTCGTCACTCGTCACCATTCATGTGTCGCTGACAAGACTTTCTTGAAAGTTTTCTTAGTTATATGTATTTATGTAAATTGGTGAAGCTGTTTTACATAGCAAACATCCAGCACCGCTACCGCACAACATAAAATAATGCATTTAAATGTGCTTAAACTCATACATTTGCAGTGACAAAATGGCTTAGAGCAAGCTCTAAGCGGACCCGTAAGTTGCCTATTATCTGATGCAGTCAATATAAAATGCATCTAAGTATCAAATTTAATTCATTTATTGCATGATTGCATTTATTGCATGTTAAAAAGTTCTTCACAATGTATTCTGTCTGCCCTATTGGGCGTGCAATGATGTAAAATTAACAATAATTACCTACTATAAATTCTTAAAAAATAATAGTAAAACTGAAAAATTCACAGACAAATAATAAAAGCAATACAATCAATAAAAAAATAATTAGAATATAAATTTTAATGCAATGTTTATATCTACAATTTATCTGTCATAATAATAGCAAATAGTAATAGCATTTTTGAGTCAATAGTTTAGTCACCTGCCTCCGAAACAACGAACAAGGTAATATCAGCGGACTAAGTGCATAATTGAATGCATATTTTTGTGGATGGTATTTTTCGTTTTACAAATTACCATAGCCGTGAAACGAAAAATACTGTAAAGTACCCGAGCAAAAATAACTTTTTCAGAATATTTTTGCAGTACTATTCATAAGTTTAAAGAATTAAAAAAAAAAGTCGTGCAAATTGCCTCGCACTCCTGGGAAATTAAACGGCCTGTTAGACGAGGATGGTTAGACTAATTATACTGAACCCGATGCCTAGGAAATTCTGAAAATGCTAAAATATTTGTAGGAAGGAAAAAATTGCGCTAAAATATGAGTTTCTAGCTAAAGTTAGATATTATTTGTTTGAATTAACGGTAGAAATAGAGACGGTATTATCAATTTCTAGATACTACTAGATTCTACGTGCGAGCAGATTTTTCAATGCAATGGCAAATGAAGTTGATTTTTTTACCACTTTGACTGCGATTTTTTTTCGACGACTGCGATCTTTTTTTTAACCTAAAAAATTCGTGCTGCCGCTCTACATAGCGGTTGTGTTGCGCCGCACATGCGTTTCGTTCGAAAAATATTACGGCTGTGCTGAGTCATACAGATCTGTATTTTCTCAGCCGGCAGCTCAGAAAACACATACCGTGTGATTTCAGCAATCAAAGTGTTAATACTTCTCCAAGTAACTTCAAATATATTTGTAGTAATCACTTCTTTACTGTATAACTTCACTTATTCATATTGTTTGTCCACTAATTATTATTTTTAATATTCTTTCTTAATACTTGTGAAAACTTGTAATTGGCCGTCCCTATACAGTTTTTTTAAATCAATTTTTGATGGTGCACTTTTGACTTATTTTGAAAAAAGCTAAAAATCATGATAACTTAAAAATGGTTCACTTTTGCATGATGCACATGGGGGTGAAAATTATCGCAAATAGTCACCCCTATCACCTCCTAACGTGAATACGTCGAATTAGGTACCAATAATCCTGTATATACTTAATCTTTATTGTTTTATGTTTAGCCGTAAGTCTTCCGAAAATTAAATAAATAAATAAATACGTAGTATAGAGGTCTAGATTATGTTCTAGTAAAGTTATAAAAGTTATTAGTTTTAAATTAAATACTAGTTTCTGAACGCGGCTTCGCACGCGTTGTCTGTGGAATCTTTTAAAGTTTATTTATATCCCTATATGTATTTTTTTGATTTATGGAATAAAAAATAGTGAATGTATGATACATGGGTTGTATTATTCCAAGTCTGGACCTACATCTATGCTGAATTTCAGCGATCCGTTTAATGAATCGATTGGGAACGGCAGGGTTGCTAGGTTTAAAAATACGTGTTTGTACACCAGCTACAAAAAAATTCCAGCTACAATAACGCTAACGCTAAATATTCTCTAACATTTTCGATTCCGTAGGTGTACCCTTAACCCTACACTGTACTCGTATTCCCTGTACTATGTAGGTAAGCCCTAAGTATAGGGTTCCGGTTGGCATGGCCGTTTGTCTGTGTTTATTGCGGGAGCCATTCGACACCCGCCGGGTTTGATTGAAAACAAGATATAGGAGACTTTCTTTGTTTTTATTATTGAACCTTCTTCGGAAGAGAGTTTCCTGCTCTAAAATGTTGACCGAGGGATAAGATTTGTATGTTATCTATATAGTAGGTATATACATAAATAATAACCTTCTTTGAAGAATTTGGTATTCTAGAAACATCTCGAAAGGCGGACATAAAGTTTTGTTATGGAATGCTATGAAAATGAAACATGATTATTGTTATTAACTAAAATACTGTATTCCTGTATTCATATACAGGGTGTAACATGAGGGTAGGATCATCGGTGGATGGTGGGTGCGGGACTTAAGTACATATCGATTTAACCCACGTGTTCAGCGATATTCAATGGTTCAAAAGTTATTTTATAAAACTAAGGAATTAAGTAACGAATAAAATTCATGATCAAACGAACTTAAACAAGTCAAGTTCGATCACAATTATGTGAACGGCTTCATTCTTAGCGATTTATTACATAGTACATATTATTGTAGTATGCTCCCACACACCAGCCTTACACGGAACCTTGTTTCCGTAAACGTATATGTAAAAAATAAATCGCTAAGAATGAAGCCGTGAAACATAATATGGACTTAACGATAGGATAAAAGCGCGCAATAAAAGTTCCCTACCCTTTATCACCGAAAGGCCTTATAATTTCGGCTTGATAAATTTTTCATCAGCTAACACAATAATACAGAGTAACTCAGTTTAGGGCTGGAGGCCGAGCCATTCCCAGATTGAATTTTTACGAGTGTCTGAAGAAAATGTCTATTTTACAGGCGGGAGATGTCGGCATAGTGGATGAACGTTTGACTTCCGAACTAGAAATATGATTTTACAGGCGAGAGTGTTGTCGGCATAGTGGATGAACGTTTGACTTCCGAACTAGAAATATGATTTTACAGGCTAGAGCTGTCGGCATAGTGGATGAACGTTTGACTTCCGAACTAGAAATATGATTTTACAGGCGAGAGTGTTGTCGGTATAGTGGATGAACGTTTGACTTCCGAACTAGAAATATGATTTTACAGGCGAGAGTGTTGTCGGTATAGTGGGTGAACGTTTCGACTTCCAAACTAGAAATATGATTTTACAGGCGAGAGTGTTGTCGGTATAGTGGATGAACGTTTGACTTCCGAACTAGAAATATGATTTTACAGGCGAGAGTGTTGTCGGCATAGAGGATGAACGTTTGACTTCCGAACTAGAAATATGATTTTACAGGCGAGAGTGTTGTCGGTATAGTGGATGAACGTTTGACTTCCGAACTAGAAATATGATTTTACAGGCGAGAGTGTTGTCGGTATAGTGGATGAACGTTTGACTTCCGAACTAGAAATATGATTTTACAGGCGAGAGTGTTGTCGGTATAGTGGGTGAACGTTTCGACTTCCAAACTAGAAATATGATTTTACAGGCTAGAGCTGTCGGCATAGTGGATGAACGTTTGACTTCCGAACTAGAAATATGATTTTACAGGCGAGAGTGTTGTCGGTATAGTGGATGAACGTTTGACTTCCGAACTAGAAATATGATTTTACAGGCGAGAGTGTTGTCGGTATAGTGGGTGAACGTTTCGACTTCCAAACTAGAAATATGATTTTACAGGCGAGAGTGTTGTCGGTATAGTGGATGAACGTTTGACTTCCGAACTAGAAATATGATTTTACAGGCGAGAGTGTTGTCGGCATAGAGGATGAACGTTTGACTTCCGAACTAGAAATATGATTTTACAGGCGAGAGTGTTGTCGGTATAGTGGATGAACGTTTGACTTCCGAACTAGAAATATGATTTTACAGGCGAGAGTGTTGTCGGTATAGTGGATGAACGTTTGACTTCCGAACTAGAAATATGATTTTACAGGCGAGAGTGTTGTCGGTATAGTGGGTGAACGTTTCGACTTCCAAACTAGAAATATGATTTTACAGGCGAGAGTGTTGTCGGTATAGTGGATGAACGTTTGACTTCCGAACTAGAAATATGATTTTACAGGCGAGAGTGTTGTCGGCATAGAGGATGAACGTTTGACTTCCGAACTAGAAATATGATTTTACAGGCGAGAGTGTTGTCGGTATAGTGGATGAACGTTTGACTTCCGAACTAGAAATATGATTTTACAGGCGAGAGTGTTGTCGGTATAGTGGGTGAACGTTTCGACTTCCAAACTAGAAATATGATTTTACAGGCGAGAGTGTTGTCGGTATAGTGGATGAACGTTTGACTTCCGAACTAGAAATATGATTTTACAGGCGAGAGTGTTGTCGGCATAGAGGATGAACGTTTGACTTCCGAACTAGAAATATGATTTTTTTGTAACTACCCTGTATAATCAGCTTCTGCCCCTGATTTCCGGGATGTAAAGCCTATATTCCAGGAGTTGTAAGGGGTTTACGAAAATGTTGTAAATATTTTTTTATATGACCTAATGATGTACATAATATGTTATGCAACACTCTCAAAATCTAACAACTTATGCAAATCAAATGTAATAGACACATGTTATGAACATACTATAGTGGTTTCTTTTTCACTGGCGGACAAAAAAATTTAAGTAAACATTAAAATAATGTTATTTGATAATAATGAATCGTATAAAATATGACTTGTCTAAGTGCTTCTTTGTAAGCCTAAAGAAATAAAAAACTTTTGATTTTTGATTTTATGTTTTAGATCCCCTGGTGGCCTTGCCAAGTCAAGTTGGACTTCCACTGACAAACAGTTAAAGATACCCTTTATTTCAATTAATAAAAAAATATTATGACATTAAATGCAAATTTCTCATAAGCTTGCATGATCTATAGGAAAGTCTACAACCTTATTTATTTATATTAAAACCCCACCAGATTCCGTTGTTATCGTTTGTAACACGAAGTATAAAATACCTACGTAGGGCAAGCCTAGCTTTTAAAAAGTTTATAATAATAAATAATAATGCTGGACAATTCACACAGCATTATCTAGGCCCATGGTAAGCAGAGCTTGTGTTATGGGTACTAATTAACTGATATACATAATACAATACATTACATAGATAGATATTTTTGATTATATATAGAAAATGACCAGAACACTCGGAACAAATATCTGCAGATCGTACACACAATTGTTCCGAGGCGGGAATCGAACACGCAACCTCCTGCGTCGCAGGCGGACCTTCGCCCACCGCGCCACATCGGTCGTCGTTATGTTTCTGCATTCTAGGATTTAATTATCTATGTACATTTTAAACCCTAAATAACATTTTTATTTTTTTTGTATTTCATTTCATTTTATAATTATATAACCTGCAAGCACACAGATCCCCTAGTACTGTCCAAGATCCTATCCTTCCATGGTTGTCTGGTACAAATCGCTCTGTAGCAATAAGACCGCCAATTGTATCTAGTTTTTTAAGTTTTTATTTTACATTGTCATTTTATACGTGTGCAATAAAGAATTATCTATCTATCTATCTATCTTTTGACACTGGGGCATTCCAACCGTTAACACTTTGACTGCGGTTTTTTTTCGACGACTGCGATCTTTTTTTTAACCTAAAAAATTCGTGCTGCCGCTCTACACTGCGGTTGTGTTGCGCCGCACATGCGTTTCGTTCGAAAAATATTACGGCTGTGCTGAGTCACACAGATCTGTATTTTCTCAGCCGCTGCGCTAGTGTGGATTTACGCATATTAGTCACTTGTATGTAGAAAACACATACCGTGTGATTTCAGCAGTCAAAGTGTTAATCATTTTGTCACGTTGATTATCCAGTCTTTAAATGGAATAGATATGGTCGCCACAGTATATCCTTTTTTCCGGGCATGTCGACATGTCGAAGCACATTTTACTCAACTTATGTATAGATAGATAGAAAGTAGATTAGGCTAGTCATAGATAGATAGATACATAGACAATACTTTTATTGCACACTTAAAAATAAAACAAACAAGGTAAAAAAAATAATAATACAAGATATGTGACAATTTAGCGGTCTTATCGCTCAAGAGCGATCTCTACCAGACAACCGTGGATGGATAGGATCGTTGGATTAAAAAAATGGATGGATGTCATAGGCTCAGAACAAAATAGGCTAAAAACTGGTGATAGTACCCCGAAATTATCACAACCACATTCAAGGCCCATCCACCGTTCGGTTATTTTATCTTTCGTAAGTTATTTAGACCAGTAAAATGAAACGTCTCGGTCCGAAGATAAAACCGATGGTTTCTTGGAGGGTCCGAAATGTGAACGTTTCGTTTTATTCGAGGCTCGATAGTCGATGGTGATACTGATTCATTCGCGGTCGTCTGATAGGCGAGCTGCCAAGTTTTGAGGGGACGGAAATTGTCACTAGCCTACTGAAAAAAAACAACAAAGCATTCCCTTGCACTTGTTTCTGTATACAAGTGAAAACTTAATTAGAGCAAGGCGTCAATCTATTCGAGCCCTAAAGTACATCCGCCCCCTGATTATGTAACTCGCGACCAGTTTGCGACAGGCGTAAATTAAGCAATCAGTGCTGTCAAAAGCCAATTTTGTATTAGATGACACCAGGTACTACGTCACCCAGCAATCGAGCACTAGGTTTCCCTCTGCCGGACAATCGGTGAACTAAAAATTGCTTACTTTTCAAGTACTTTTCATATATCTTGATTCAAATTGGTATTACGTAAAAGCAACACGACAGCAGTAGCGACTCGATTTCAAAGAGAATATAAAGTATGACAGCGATTTGAACTGTCAATATAGCAACAACCTCAGCATCTGTTTATTTGGCGATTGCGACTGATAAGTTATTCAGAATTTTATGAAGAATATGCCTGTGTGACCCCAAGTTATAAATAAAAACCGTGAAACGCTTAGATTTTTCATTGGAACGATAAAAATAACTATAGGTAAGTTGTAGTTTCAATAAATTATACCTTCCTTCAGAATCTAAAAATCATTACTTTGATAGAAATTGTCCTCTAATGTGTACCTTTAATACAATAAATAAATGTTTGTTGTAATTTCAAAGATATGGCACGTACTGTCCTTCTCGTAGAGGCTCTTGAAAGCGAAGATGGGAGAGTTTAACTTGAGAGCGCTCGTTTGCGGCGAAATCTTAGAGATCAAGCTAATCCTTCGACATTTTCAGATACCTACGAGTTTGGAGCCCATTATAGGCTCTCTAAAGAGCTATTCTCACGATACTGTGCCATAAACTTAAACCACATACCTATGCCTGCAAAGCGAAGACGAACAAAAGTAAGCTTGGAATGAAGACCCACATTGGGATCAAGATCAATCCCAGATGCTACAAAATGAGCGTCGACAAGTTTCTATTCTGCCATTGTGGAATAACAAAACATAGCCTGCACTGCATCACTACATATCTATTATGATATGTGATATATAAATGAGTAGCTTTGAGCTGATTTGTCTATATCACAGTGTTTTTAAAGTTTTCAGTACATTTTTTGTTAACCTTTTGTAAGTAGGTAGTTCAATTGTACTGTTTAGTTCTGTGCGATTTTGAGTAAATAAATGTGTCTGTTAAATGTTTAGGTACACCTATTGTACAGTGACATCCTATTAAATATATATCTTTCTATTATGACTTAAATAAAGAAGGTAAGTGATATACAAGTTTATTATTTTTTACAATATGTCCAATAATTTACAGAGCATTATAGTGAGAGAGGCCTTTACCCAACCTGGGGACCCTGCTAATAATCAAACATAGTGTTATAGATATAATAACATAATAACAGTACCTAAATTAGGAATCAATGTAGCAGGATCAAAAAATGGCTTTTTTAATTTATTTGTTTATTTATTATAGTAAGAGATGCCCCCGCCTGCTGGCGCGCGGCATCGGCTTGCGTTCGCGTCGCCTCTGCTATTATAACGGCGGCATCAGCCAGCTTGCCCTCTGCATTTACTCGCCTCTGCTCCAATTCAACAGTCCACGATGATCCAACTCTTTGACCTATAAAATATTTAAGTGAATTAGGTCAGCTGTTTATCGCAATTGTCATTTTCCTGAGAAAATATGATATAAGACTTAACAGCCTCAACCGCTGCCCTCGTGACTCCTCATGCTGTTTGGATTCTTACACCTTTTGCACCGCTGCTGGCAGGTTTTTGTTGCACCTCCCCGCCGCCGCCGTGACCGTTTAAGCCTCGTAGCAAGATCATTTCACTCACGACCTATGGTCTCCTTTGACCTCTCTCCCAAGCCAAAGCCTTTGGCAAGGCTCGAGTGCGTCATGAGGTGCTGCAGCAACTAGTCTAGCTGGTTGTCTGAAGCTCGATGTTCCACTTAAATTACAAGAAGATTATAGAGACAGGAAACAAAACTACGCATTATAATTGATTGATAACTTACTTTTAGATCCAATATCCAAGGGAGTTTACGAAATCTTGTAAAATTAATTGAAAACTAAGAAAAAAATAACAAACATAACAACAAAAAACAAATCAAGAAAGACGCACAGAATAAAAATTGTACCATAGATAACGTTAAAACTAGAAATAATTGTTTCCACCTATTGCTACTCTGTTGCTAGTGGCGCTAGGGAACGTTAAAACTACAAATAATTGTTTCCACCTATTGCTACTCTGTCGCTAGTGGCGCTAGTGTCCATAGTCAATGAGCAATCAGCAACAACTTTGCGATCGGTGCGCGACAGGCTTCCGTAATACGGTTTTTAGTGACACTTTGCACCCGGTCGCGGAGCGGTTGCGTTCGCGTCGCTGTTGCTGTTGCTTTTACATAATCAGCCTGCCGTATTTTGGAACAAAAACCGATGTGGCGCTTGACGACCGATGTGGCGCGGTGGGCGAAGGTCCGCCTGCGACGCAGGATGTTGCGGGTTCGATTCCCGCCTCGGAACAATTGTGTGTACGATCTGCAGATATTTGTTCCGGGTGTTCTGGTCGTTTTCTATGTATAATAAAAAATATCTATCTATGTAATATGTATAGTATTATGGATATCAGTTATCTAGTACCCATAACACAAGCTCTGCTTACCATGGGGCTAGATAATGCTGTGTGAATTGTCCAGCATTATTTATTTATTTTTATATTTTACTATGTAGGGAAGACAGGGCGCTATGGCGCTCATTGGGGGATGCCTATAATCTACTATAGCAGTGGAGTAACATAGGTTGATGATGATGACATACTATGTAAGAATAATAATTACTATCTACTCCATAACTTAGAAATTAAATAATTCATCTACTTTGTAAGCCTATTTTTTGAAAAATATATATTTTTTGTATTTATTATTATTCGAAGTAATACCTACCTAAGTACCTAATATGAACCTAATAATGCTGTCGCTAACGCATACCTGTGTCCTTATGTATATCCTACTAATATTATAAACGCGAAAGTTTGTAAGTATGGATGGATGGATGGATGGATGGATGGATGTTTGTTACACTTTCACGTAAAAACTACTGAATGGATTTTAATGAAACTTTGCAATAATATAGCTTATACATCAGAATAACACATATGCTACAATTTATAAAGATATACATATATTATCCAAAATATCTATCACCACGCGGGTGAAACCGCGGGGCGCAGCTAGTAAGTATATATATTTATTTGATGATTAGTATGTAGTATATTACTATGTAAGTATTAAAAGTATTTTATTAATAATATATAATCTATATATAATTAAGTACACAGGTACTGTCAACGATCCTATCCATCCATGGTTGTCTGGCAGAGATTGCTCTTGAGCGGTAAGACCGCCAATTGTAACAAAGGATCATCATCACCAGCATTTGTTTGTTTACCTGCATACTAGTATATCTTTATTAACTGAAAGATATAAAATAGAATTCTGAAATAGGCTTTATTGCTTTAACATCCTAGAGAGCCCCGACAAACTGACAAACAGGACAATCAGACGTTTCAACCTCGTTACCTAATCACAATATAAATAAAAGGAGCTATCCTGTTTGTACGAACAAACGAACTGAACGTACTAAACAATATTACGTGATCGATTGCAGTAACGAAACGGAAAAATGTACAAATACTGCTATAGGAATAAGGAAGGATTATTTTGCGATGGGATAACAAGGGAAGGATAATCACAGATAATGATATAAGTGCTGTACTGTATTCTTTCTTCTTCATCATCATCATCAGCCTATAGCAGTCCTTTGCTGGACATAGGCCTCCCACAATGAGCGCCATAGCGCCCTGTCTTCAGCTTACCGCATCCAGCATCTACCTGCAGTCTTTCGCAGGTCGTCATCCCGTCTGGTCGGATGGCGTCCTACTCTACGTTTACCGAGTCGTGGTCTCCACTCAAGAACACGTCTTCCCCAGCGGCCGTCGCATAAACAATAAACTAGGTAACATAGTCATAATAGTGACTCAAAGTCCAAAATAATGAAAAATAAAAAAGCCTTGGAAAATATCAAATTAGACTCTCAGAAAACAATTTATATCTTTCAGTGGGGGCGCTGCGAGCTTGAATAACGAAATCTACGCGAACTCTCTGAATATAGCTGTAAAGATTTCTCTGAATACAGCTGCAAATGTCTCTTGATCTAATAATGCTTTTAGGGGCCATTTAAGAACGTGTGTTTCTTTGAAAAACATATGACGACAAATACATTTTGTAATATCCATATATATATAGTGGATTCAATTTTTTGACGACCGATGTGGCGCGGTGGGTGAAGGTCCGCCTGCGACGCAGAAGGTTGCGGGTTCGATTCCCACCGGAACAATTGTGTGTACGATCTGCAGAAATTTGTTCCGGGTGTTCTGGTTGTTTTCTATGTATAATAAAAAATATCTATCTATGTAATATATAGTATTATGAATATCAGTTATCTAGTAAGTATCCATAACAAGCTCTGTTTACGAAGGCGAAGGCTGTGCCGAAGGCGGTCCATATCAGCAAAAATCTGACATAATTAATTCAAAATTAAATTAAATTCTAAAATTATAATGTACCTACACGACTATTAATTCTTTCTTTTACTATTATTATTGTTTTAAAATTGTACATATGAATAACTATTGGGATATGGAATAAAGCTGTTTTTATTTTATTTTATTTCATAGCGCACCGCGATTAAGACTCAAGACCGCAAACATGTTCATGAGTGCAGACCACGACTCGGTAAACGTAGTGTAGGACACCCTTCGATCAGGTGGGATGACGACCTGCAATAGACTGCGGGTAGATGCTGGATGCGGCAAGCTGAAGACAGGGCGCTATGGCGCTCTTTGATACCTATGTTCTAGCAGTGGACTGCCATAGGCTGATGATGATGAGATGTTCAACCCCTTTGCATTCTATCTAGTTTAGCTTTCTAAAAATAATCGGAAAGAAAATATCCAAAAGACGGCACGAGAAAGGCACCTACCAGCAATTTAATAAAATGGCGCTCGACTACGTTAGCTCTGCATTCGTTCGGTACAGATTCTCTTTCTAATAACATTATGCGAGGCGCGAATTTCGTATTTTATTGAATGTTTTCAGAATCGACGAATTCACTTTTATATATGTTTATGTGCGTAATAACCTTTTAAGGAATTCAATTCACCAAATTGTATTATATTTCTATGAAATTTGGCTTATTTTAAACTAGCAGCGCTCCGCGGCTTCGCCCGTGTGGAAATCTATTTGTCAAATGGTTTATAAATTTATCTTGAATCACTCTATTAAAAAACCGCATCAAAATCCGTTGCGTAGTTTTAAAGATCTAAGCATAAATAGACAGACAGCGGGAAGCGATTTTTTTGTAGTGAAGCAACGTTGGAGATTTAGAAGCAACGTTATTTGAACTTACTTTACGACTACCCATTGTATATATTAATTATTAAGTACAATGTTGAACTCTAAAAGCTATTATTACGAAACAAGGCTACCATTAGAAACTGAACTTACCAACAAAGAAACAAATAAAAGCCATTTTTCCTTAGCAACAAAAAAAAAACTATTCAACTAAACGACTGAACGAGATAACATAATTCACTTACCATTATTCCAGAACATTCCTAACTTCGGTATCGATGTAGCTCAAAATATACGGCTTGTTCACTGCTTTCAATAATACATTGTTCAACATTGTTAAGATGCTGGTCCACCAGTTCAAAGTCGCTCAGCGAGCTATGGAAAGAGCTATGCTCGGAGTTTCTCTGAAGGATAAGATTCGTAACGAATACATCCGACAGAGAACCAAAGTTATCGATATAGCTCTAAGAATAAACAAGCTGAAGTGGCAGTGGGCCGGCCATATCTCGCGAAGAAACGAACGCCGCTGGGGCAAACGTGTTCTTGAGTGGAGACCACTCGGTAAACGCAAGCTGAAGACAGGGCTCTATAGCGCTCATTGGGGAGGCCTATGTCCAGCAGTGGACTGCTATAGGCTGATGATGATGATGATGATGATGTTTAAAAGATTAGGTAGCGAAATCTAAGGACCTCGCACACCCGGGTATAAATTAAGCTTAAGAACTAAGACCAGTGTAAATAATTGAATTGATTATAAAAAATTTAAAAACCGACCCCAACTTCAAAATCCATCATTAAATCCACAATCAACGGAGTAGTCGACGAACATTCATAAAAAACATACATACATAGGTTGCGGGTTCGATTCCCGCCTCAGAACAATTGTGTGTACGATCTGCAGATATTTGTTCCGGGTGTTCTGGTCGTTTTCTATGTATAATAAAAAAATATCTATCTATGTAATGTATTTTATTATGTATATCAGTCATCTAGTACCCATAACACAAGCTCTGCTTAGCTTGGGGCTAGATGATGCTATGTGAATTGTCCAGCATTATTTATGATTTATTTATTAAATACGGAATATAGAACCTCCTACTTTTTATATGTATAAAGTCGACTTTTTATATGGAGGAAAATTATGTCCCTTTTTAACAGAATGTAAATCAGTGCTGGCTAATGCAATATTAACCCACCGCGAATTTTGATGACCGATGTGGCGAGGCGGGAATCGAACCCGCAATCTCCTGCGTCGCAGGAAGACCTTCGCCCACTGCGCCCCATGGGTTGTTGGTATTATTATTTACCTATTTAATTTATGAAGTGTCCTAGCTATCTTGACTTTGCTGTGACTATCGCCGCACACGTGACCGGGGGCACAAATGTGTGCAGAAAAACTTCGAGAAGAGGTGTAGATGCCTAATCTAGTTTAGTATTGTTGACTCCGGGTGTTAAGGATCCCTTTGAAAATAACGTGACTTAACAACTTGGGGAAGTTGTGTTGCGAGGCAGGGTGTTTATATGTAGGGAATTACAGTTAGGTACATCGTATCGTAGGGTAATTGGAAGGTAATAGGCAGATAGATAGATAGATAGATAACACTTTATTACACCACACAAAACAGAAACTAATACAGAGATAAAAACTTAGAATAAAGGTATAAAGGGCGGCCTTATCGCTGAGAGCGATCTCTTCCAGGCAACCTTGGGATGGACTGGACATGAACGAACAATATAGACGGTGGCACTTTAATAAATAATTGGTAACAAATACACTAAATACCTACATTACAAACATTATAATAAACTTACATAGACATAAGATAAGGCTATCAGTATTTTATATGGATAAATAATGCTGATGCAGCAGTTTTTAGCAGGTTGACCTTTTTGAGTTCCACTCTATGTATTTGGGTCTAATGATGTCTATATAATTCTTATTGTCCGTCCGTATAGAATTGAGTAGACTTCCTAGGAAAGTTGTTCCTGTTTCCCGTACCGAGGGAGGTTTGCAGGTTCAAGTCCCGTGGAAGTTGAAAACATTTTGGGACATAATTACATTTACCTTTTGAATTTATCATGGTTGTTAACACTAAATATAACAATCGGGCAACCGAGAAGTCTGCCATAGCGGAACATCTTCTCGAGTCTGGTTCAAACCACTGGATCGAGTTGCACAATCCACAAGTAATCTCTACAGAGCGACACTACATACCAAGCACGGTACATGGTGGAGGCCACTGAGATTACGAAACATAGGAACTTCAACCGAGATGATGGCTTCCAATTATTGGGAGCCTGGAACTCTGTTGTGAGAATGTGCAAAAACAGAAGAAGTGATGTACCAACCGCGTCGCGTTCTTATACCGTCAGTGTTGTGTGTCGTGATCGAGCTGTGGTCGATAATAATGAAACCGGTGGTAGTGGTAACGTTCGTAGCGGTATGCCTGCCCATAAAAACATACTCGCAGTGCCTTCAGTTATTCCGTGACCATGGCGCATGAAACTGTGCCGAAATATTGGATAACTTAAAAATAAAATCATGGTAAAATCCCGTTTCAAATTACTATAGTATTATTAAATTTATTAGAAATAACCCCTAGTGTGAGGCATTCACATTTCTAAATAGATTTTTAACTTAGTACAAACCATTCGAGATCCCATAAATCAAACAGAACTGCTAGCAGAAACTATCTCTGAAATTCAGTACAGGCGGGCACATAATACCCGCGGTTGTCTGAAGAGTCAATATCTTAAGAGTGCAGTTCTCAAGGCAGGCGATATACAGTTACAAACGACTTTTGTTGGCGATGGTACTGGGGGATTTTCGGTTAAGCTTTACTTTGTTTTGCTCTTTATTGCGGAGTGTATTAAATGTTAAGGGTGTAAGCTGTGTCAATCTGGTTTAAGATTATGTAGGAGAACATATTCATGTATCTGCTACTAATATTTTAATAACACTAATCTTCTAATATATAAAATATTTTCTGTTACCCGCGGTTTCACCCGCGTTAAACTCGAATTTCTCTTTATTACACCTCTTTATTATTCTTTATATTTCTCTTTATTTATTTAAGGTGATTTTTTACACCTTGGGTTACATTATTAGAGTTTTAGTAAGGATCCCTAAGTTTTTTGAAAATATAATAATAATAATAATAAAATCATTTATTGCCATTTCTTAATCTAAACTAATATTAAATACAAAAAGAAATTTCTTATAATAGGCAAAGGGAGTATACTCAGCATTGTGCTGCATGCCAAGACATGCGGCGCTGGTTTGCAGTATACTGCCGTCGGATAGGTGGTCACCGAGGGGATGGGATAGCGGGCTAAAAGTAGACTCTTATACTTACAATTGTACAATTAAAAACTCATATATAAACATATTAAAACAAAAATTACTAGTGAAGTATTATCCAATATAATACGTTATTATTATACGATTTATTTAGGGTTTGTGAATGGGTATAAATGAGTGTGCATGCTAGCTCTCCTGAGGCACCAGTCTCATGAGAGTCTGGGCAACTGGAGACCATATAAGAGTGTGCATGTGCATGTGAGTGTGTGTGTGTGTGTTAGGGGAGGGTGTGTGTGTGTGTGTGAGGGAGAGAGGGTGTGTGTGTGTGTGTGAGTCAGGGTGAGTGTAACTAAGTGTTTAGATGTGTATGTATTTTTATGGGTGATTGAGAGAGTAATTTTAAAGTTTAAAGGTTGTTTCTATCATGTGCTTCTGTCGTGAGAGTAGGAATATTTTAACCTTTCTTTTAAATGTTACAAAGCCAGTTTTAATTCTTAATGGAGGCGGTAAATTATTCCAAATCTTTGAAGCCCTGTATTTGAAACAACCCTTAAAACCATTAGTCTTGTGACTCGGGATGGCTAGAAGGCAAGTATGTTTGGAGCGAGTGTTACGATCATGTGAATCCTTGGACCAAGTAAACCTTTCAAAAAGATATTCTGGTTTCTTGTTACAGAGGATTTTTTGAATCGTGCATGCTATATGAAGTTCTCGTCTATCCTTCATGTTTAAAATTCCTTAAATAAAATGAAATTGAAACTAGTTGAAGAAGCTTTCTCCAGGAATATCTACCTTTCCTTGCAATCACCAGATTGGAAATTTATGAGTGTTACATAAATAAATAAATCCATAGAGAGGCCGTGTTATTGCCAATACACTCGGCCAACGTCTTAGTCGACAGTAAAGATTCCCTCATTCCCTGGTATAAATAATTTATTACTTGCTGCCCGCGGCTTCGCGTAAAATTTTGGGGAATTCTCGCCGACGAGAGAGGATTTCCTGGTTTCATAAACAAAAACTCTTTATTTAGACGAAACCTTATAAAGAAAGAAAGAATGAAAGAAGGAAGGAAAAGAAAGAAAATAATATTTTTATTTACCTTAAAACTACCATACACAACAAACTTAAACTACGCAAATTAATAATACCTATGTTACAAATTAATGGTCCTAGCAGTGTTCATGGCAAATATATTATAAATACACCCCTCCTATCACCCTAAGGTTTGATGGAAGAAAAAATTACTTAGTTTTCACTTCTATCGGCAGTCCCTAAAGCCCCGTTTTTTTAACGAGCTTCTAAGCGTCTAACTTAACACTTTGATTGCTGAAATCACACGGTATGTGTTTTCTACAAGTGACTAATATGCGTAGGTAAATCCACACTAGCGCAGCGGCTGAGTAAATACAGATCTGTGTGACTCAGCACAGCCGTAATATTTTTCGAACGAAACGCATGTGCGGCGCAACACAACCGCTGTGTAGAGCGGCAGCACGAATTTTTTAGGTTAAAAAAAAGATCGCAGTCGTCGAAAACAATCGCAGTCAAAGTGTTAAGAAAACAAAACACTGCTCAGCACATTTCTTGCCATTTTTATAAACTTCTGTCCTTTCTCAAGAGCAGAACAATGGGTATTGAAACATTCAAAGGCTTAGGGGTCACGTACACAACCTAAGGCTATGCACATAATGCTGGCTGTAATACAATACTGGGTCCGCACTAAACTGCTATAAGTATTGCAAGTCGGGCGGCATTTGAGGCTCGCGGCGCGCATACTGATTCAGAGGGTAGGAGTTACGAAAGTCTTGATGTGGCGTTATGGCCACTAAAAGTATTTTATTTTTGTTTATTTGGGAAATAAACAGTACATAAAACATTACATGAGACAAGTCCAATGGGCCTAGGGGCCGTTCAAACATACGTAAGCAGATTTATTACAATTATTTACCCCCCCATCCCCCTTGTCAGCAAAAGTAAGCAAAGCTCTTACCCCCCCCCCCCCCCCCCATGCTTAAGTAAACATTTTTCAATTAGAAATGTATTTTTTTATATTATAATTATAACGTTATAACTATAATTTTAAAAATAAGAAAATACATTTAGGATAGATATTAGAATTTACTGATACAGTATTCAACATATGTCTACTCGCTATAGTATCTAAACGAAACAATACACTGATAGAGGAAATTTAGACAAGTGAATAGCGCGCGGTAATTCGCCTAACCGGTTCTAAAGCGAGTGTCTAAACGTATGCATTATTTTGTGGGAATCCCCGAAAATGCGTTTCGTTTTCAGGCATAGACATGTGAGGGTTGCCATTCATATAAAAAAGTATATAACTACCGATGACGTAATCATTATCTAGACTCCCCAACCCCCCATGTCATCCAAAATAAGCAAAACAAAGACCCCCCATGTGCTTACGTAATACTTGAACGGCCCCTTATCGCTTAGAAGCTATCCCTTTCAGGCAACCGTTGGATGGAAGAATTATGTGAATTTAAGAAAGGCAGGAAGTGTACCAAAAATAAACTAAAATAAATAATTATTTATATGCGAATACGCTTTTTTTACTGTAGCACATGCCAATAGAACAGTAAAAAATTTATAAAATTGTTTGCAGTATCATATTCTACTTCCTACTTCTATAATGTCTTATGGGCATACTGCTGTGGGGTACCTGTACCGCTGCAGATATAAACACCGTCTTTGTGTTGCAGAAGAGTGCTGTTCGTGCAATCAAGCGATCGAAGTGAAAAAAAAACAAAGTGATCACTTTATTGCCTAGATTTTTGTAATTGGAATTTTACGACGAGTCCAAGAGTCCTGTAAGGTCTTAAGAATAAAGCACTTTGATGTTTAAAAGTATAAGTAAAAAGATTTTTATTTTTCCATTTTCAACAGAGACGAATAGCATACTTGTATAAATAAAATAATAAATAAATAAATAGTGCTGGACAATTCACACAGCATTATCTAGCCCATGGTAAGCAGAGCTTGTGTTATGGGTACTAGATAACTGATATACATAATACAATACATTACATAGATAGATATTTTTTTATTATATATAGAAAACGACCAGAACACCCGGAACAAATATCTGCAGATCATACACACAATTGTTCCGAGGCGGGAATCGAATCCGCAACCTCCTGCGTCGCAAGCGGACCTTCGCTCACCGCGCCACATCGGTCGTCGATAACTAAATTAACAGAGAAACTGAGCAGATCAAACCATAGCGGTCTTCCGTGGAGACCGTGGTGCGTAAGGTGACCTAATACACGCATACAAACAAGAAACAAAACTTACCTAGCCTAGTTTTTTCATAAGTTATTTTAATTTTGATACGAGTTCAAGAGGTCTTAAAAATAAAGCACTTTGATATATGTTCAAAGAAATGCCACATCCAGCGTTTTCTAGTCCTGCTCTAAGTTGGCTACTTTATTTCTCGAGGTGAGTCTCGTTGAAAGTGAGATAGTTCACTCCACTCGGCTGCCTGGCAGGCGGCTCACGTGCCGACGAACTTTTTAACCGAACTTTTCTATAGTTCCGGTGATTATGCCGGTGTCAATAAAGTTTTATAGAGTCTTCGGGATAGTATAGAGGTTTCAGGTTCCCTTTTGCAGTTCATTTTACAGAAAGGTTGATGACCGTTCTGTGAAATTCTTGCAGCTTTTTGTTTTAAAGCAGTGAGAGTTAAGAATGTGATTTGAAAAATATTTTTTCGGGTCTGATTGTTAAATTATGAATATGAAATGTATAGAAATATGAACCAAAGTAGTAGTAATTAAATAATATCCCAAAAAAGTCGATATCGACCGGGTTTTGCTCAGTAGGTTAGATCATTCGAAATTAATAGTCGATATAAAATTTGACTTGTTTAAGTGCTTATTAAATAAAAACATTTTTAATTTTGAATTCCTGTACTAAGGGAAGGTCGCGGGTTCAAGTCCCGCCTAAATCGTTTTTTCCGATTATTCAATGTTATCGCGCATTATAGGTATCCTTCAATCGATTCATTCTATTCCTCCTTTAGAAATAAGAAAATATGTAAAAAACCCTCACCAACCAATCCATCCTACCAAAGCCATATCGATTAGAGAGTTATTCCGAATTCGTCTTAATATATTCGGCCCATACTAGACCGAATCCGGAAAATCTTCATAATCTACGTCATAAGTAGGTAGTAAATACTTGCTTTACTACAAATATCTGTAGAAGCCATACTATTAGAGATTTATCCCGATTTCGTCTCAATGTCTTCGGCCCATACCAGTCTGAACCTGGAAAATCTTCGTAATCTACGTCATAAGTAGGTAGCAAATACTTGCTTTACTACAAATATTTGTAGAAGCCATACTATTAGAGAGTTATCCCGAATTCATCTCAATGTCTTCGGCCCATACCAGTCTGAATCCGGAAAATCTTCGTAATCTACGTCATAGTGGTAGTAGATACTTGCTTTACTACAAATATCTGTAGAAGCCATACTATTAGAGATTTATCCCGAATTCATCTCAATGTCTTCGGCCCATAACAGTCTGAATCAGGAAAAACCTTCGTAATCTACGTCATAAGTAGGTAGATACTTGCTTTACTACAAATATTTGTAGGTTATAAGAAAGTTATGTTCCTTTGACTCCCCTCAGAGTAATAAAAGTCAGGCGATATTAAGATTCAAGGGAAGACCTCGCCTCAGGGCGCTGATCTATTGGCTCCCTCATCTTACGAGATAACTTAGAAGTGGCCTGCAAATAATGGTCATAGAAGTATACTTGCCTATACATACTTGTTACATATGGTTGGGAACATGGGAGTTTTGACCGAGTAACATTGTCAAACATAATGCTTTGTAAAAAGGCTTATTACAAAATTTCAGATTATCTCTAGACGATAAAAATGCTTGGAGACGATTCAAAAATATTGAAGTCAAAATAAATCAAAGTCTCAGTTCTACCTTAAACAATGGAAGGTACAGTACGTTAGAAAAGTAAATAAATATTTATTTATAAACAGAAACGGACATAAAGGGGGTTAGTTCCGCTATGCACGAGTCCCGCTTTGCTCGGATTAAAAATACCTAACAAAAAGTGCCGCTATGCTACGAATTTCTCAGTTCCACCTTAAACAATGGAAGGTACAGTTCGTTAGAAAAGTAAATAAATATATATTTATTTATTTACTTTTCTCCCCCCTTTATGTCCGAGTTTTACTTAAGTATGTAATTTGAAATTTCTGACGTGTACGACGTACGTACAACAGTCTTTTAAGGTCTGAAGGAAGTAAACCACTTTGAGTAGTAGAAGGTAGCAGTAGGCTGAAGACACGGCGCTTATTAGGAAAGGTCTTTGTCCAACAGTGGACTATTATAGGTTGATGAGGATGATGATTAGTAGTAGTAAGTATACTAGAATGACTGACTAAGAGACATCGATAAAATAACATTATCTTTTACAGCACGTCAGCATTGCATGACAGCGGGGCTGGCTGCAAGCCGACATCTTGGTGACGCGTCCTATTTGTGTTGATATGAATAAGTTTAGCTACCTCTAGATTGTTTGCAACAGTCTGGAATACCTCGCTTGAGGGCCCTGATCTATTGGCTCCCTCATCTTGCGAGGTTATTTACAAGTGCCCTGCAAATAATGGTCAGAAACATACATAACCTTATATATTCTAAGGGAAATTATTTTTCGTCGTCGGCTGCATGTAAATCCTACTAATATTATAAACGTGAAAGTTGGATGTATGGATGGATGAATGTTTGTTACTCTTTCACGCAAAAACTACTGAACGGATCGAGCTGAAATTTTGCATACAGGTATTTTCGGCTTATTCCCAGAGGTCCATGACTCTATTGTTCTCAAAAAAGTAAGTTTCATACATCGTTTCCCAGCGGTCCACGACATTTTAAAATACCTAATATTTCCGGGTCCATGGAATTGTTTGGTACAGTTAGCACGAAAAGCTTCGATAAGATAGGATAAATTTTAGTGTCTTCATGAAATAAAAGACAATTAATAAAAATATCAGGATTTGACTTTTTATTGGATCATAAAAATAATTCAACAACGTTGAATAATATCAATCTTAAGCATTAAAAGTCACAGTTTAAGTATAATCACAATAAATCAAGAAATATTAAAAATATTAATCTTGTACTAAATTGACAAAACATTAAAAATCACATGAAATCACCTAAGGCATTAAAAGACAAATTAAAAAATATTAATCTAAATAGACTAAATCTTAAAATCACAGTTCTAAGATAAAAGTTAAATATTTTCTTATTTTAAAAAAGAAACAACAGTTCAAATAAATGACATATCACGCAACAACTTTATAGATTACTTGAAAATGTTGCCGAGGCTTTTATATAGGTTAAGACTATCGATGATGCTTATCGATTTTTGTTTATATTTGTTACCGATGATTTTTAATTTCAAATCAGTTTAAACATTATGTATGATATTTTTCATAATACCTACTTAGCTTGTTCCCGGAGTATGTGTATCAATTCTAGTAGGTAATCGGGTTTTTTATTTCAATTGACCGTTTAAGGTTTTGTGCCACGCCTCCACTTAATTGGTGATCCGGTGTCGTTACTTTCCACAATTCCAAATACTGGTGGTTGGTATGGAAGGGTTGTTGAGCCAATAACCAATACAGTAGTCATTGAACAATCTGATTTTTATACCATCTTCGACATCACAATTCACAAAACAGGACCTGCCCGCTGCAGGGAGCAAGGTCAACTGATAAGAAATAATATTTCTACCGCATCCCTGCATGCTGTATAACTCGCTCAAACCTAGTCTAACACCCATATTCTTAGTCGTTTCCTCCAGATTTCTTCGACTCGACTCATCCTTACTCCAACAAAATCGTATTCTCAGTTGACAGAAACGTCCTTCACTTGAGATTTTTTTTGGCTCACCTCAAGTTCGAGGTAAGGTGGGCACTGTCAAACGTAAGGTGCCTCATAACCAACCTTAAAACTCCCTCAAGACCACTCAAGACGATAAACGATTGTTTTTTTGTGTTGATTTTGATAAAAATGAGTGAAATTTTAGATTTTGAAGAGTTTATAAATTATTTACATGACAATCCATACGCTTATCCTGCCCGAAGATATTTACACGACGCCTCAAACCCTTTGGAGTTTTTTAGTAACGAAGAATTTCAGAAAAGATTTCGATTTCGTTTTGTCTAAGAATACCATTTTCAAGGCAACTCTCGAGGAAACCTCCAAATCTCCTTAATTGAGATTGATTAGAGGAACATTATAAGGAAACGACTAAGAATATGGGTGTAAGTCTATTTCGCTCTAATGGCATAAAGACTCGCTAACAAAACAATCGACCACGCGAAACCCGATTGTATTGTTATTACTGACTGTACTTTAGTAAAATCTCATAGACCTTTTGGGAATTAATGTATGAAAATTTAAAATTCTAGTAATAATTGTCGTGGACCTCTTGGGAAATGACAAACAATAGAATCATGGACCTTTGGGAACAAGCCAGTTCTGGGATAAAACATAGGCTCCTTATTATCCCATAAATCAGTTCCCATAGGATATAAATAATCTGAAACGTTTCCATAGAAACAACGCATGCGAAGCCGCGGGCAGAAATTAGTAAAATAATATAAAATAAATTTAACCTTTACAATACAATACAAAAATTATTTATTTTATACCATAATAAAATCATTACAATCATAGATAAACACTGACAAATGTTGAATTTTATGAAATTCGAGTTTTTTTACAACGGGGACCCCGTGTTTGTGAGATCTAGGCCTAGTTTGAGAGGCCAAACTCGTTTCGCCTCTTAATGGTTATTATGTACCTACAAACGTTTTTTTCGTCGTTTCTTCTTCGTCACGTTTCTATGACCCACCACCAATCCATCGAAATCACAGCCTTACGAACCATACTAGACACAAAGTTACCTCTAGTTTAAAACTACCCCTTTAGAAAGTTATGAGCAGTCAATGTTTGCCGGTCAGGTCGACCCACTGACTGCCGCGGGACTTGATTACCGAAAATATTTGTTGAGGTCATCCTACGATCTAATATAACGGATAATATTGGAAGTAGTTTAGGGAAAGTTACCTCTTTGATTGCCCATAACGCACGTCTAACTTCGGTGGTGCTCCTCTAATACCCGGGTAAAGGCTAGGTAGTGGAAGCGTTAAGTCTATTATTACTAAATTAAATTTTATTTAATGCCACTTAGTTTTATCTAGGTTTACTTTATTTTTTACAATTTAATCTAAATGTATTAACACTTAGAACGCAAAGAAGTATTGAGATTAGAGCATAGACAAGTAGAAATTGTGTTACCATAAATCTAATCCAATATAGACTATTTATATCTCAACACTTAGAATGGAAAGAAGTATTGACGTTAGAGCATAGACAAGTAGAAATTGTGTTACCATAAATCTAATCCAACATAGACTATTTATATCTCAACACTTAGAATTTACCTAAATAAGTATTGAGGTAAGAGCATAGACAAGTAGAAATTGTGTTACCATAAACCTAATCTAAAATAGCCTAATTTATGTCTCAATACTTAGAATGGAAAGAAGTATTGAGGTTATCAGTCCATAATAATGTTAAACTATTTTGTACATGGTAGCCATTTTTCATGAGAAGGCACGTCACAGGCGACGAACATAGACTAGTAGAAATTGTGATACCATAAATCTAATCTAACATAGAATATTGTCTCAACACTTAGAACAGAAAGAAGTATTGAGGTTACCAGTCTATGTAAATGTAATGCATGAAAAACAGGACAGAATTGCTGCGTCTAGGGCGAGTGCTTTACAAACACACCGGGACATACGGACAAACATCCGGCTCCTGACCAGCTTTCTCGAGTGTGGACCTTGTTTTTCTATTAACTCGGCTAAACCGGGATTTATAGCGAAATGTTATGACATTTTCAAATATATACAATTTGAAATATGAGCCTTAGAGAACTTGATTTAAAATTAGACAAATTGGGCGTTGTTTTATTATTTTTACAAAATACCGAATAAACACGAGCCTAAGATTAGAGAACTTAGTTTAAGAAGATTAAATAGAGCGTTGTTGTTATAAATTTTTAAGTTTTTTTTTAATAAATTATAGAATTAGTTTATTTTTGTTAGTTTGATTTCTAGATCTAGTATTTATCTGTGAACTAAAATGAAATGAGACCAATCATTTATTTGCAAGAATACATTTTCATAATTTTTTTTACTATGTCTGGTCATATAACTTTTAACTGGTACCTATACTACTGTATTTAAGTTGCAAGATTCCTTCCTTCATACTAACTAATAGGGCAGAGAATAAAAGCTTGAGTGCGTCTATGGCGCGGTAGGCGAACGGCGCGGTCCGCCTGCGACACAGGAGATTTCATGTTCGATTCCCGCCTCGCGACAAATGAATGTATGATCTACAGGTATTTGATACGGGTGTTCTGGTCTTTTATCTATTTGTAATGCATTGTTTTATGTATATCAGTTATCTAGTACCCAAACCCATAGCCTAGATAATGGTGTGTGAATTGTCAAACACTATTTATTTATTTATTTGTAATGTAATTAATGATCCTTTTTAATATCCGTCGTTATGAAACGTACGGCTCCATTTTTAATCTTGTCAGCTAGTTTAGTTTAGCTTTGGCGGTATCTGAATTATAATCATCATCATCATCAGCCTATAGCAGTCCATTCCTGGACATAGGCCTCCGCCACTGAACGCCATAGTGCCCTGTCTTCAGCTTTCCGCTTGAATTATAATAGATAGATAGATACACTATGCCGTTCCAATCCTTTTCTGAATTCCATACTCAATGGCTTAACGTTACTTCACATTAATAAAACGATAATAAAAGAGATATCGCCGGACGATCGTAAAGTCTCTGCGTGAAACTACCGTTATAATGTGCGAAATAAAATGCGACGCGCCTGTGTACAATCACCTTTATTTCAACTAGCTACAGCCTGTGACGTGACTCGGGAACAGAAGTGCCTGCTTTTTTTACATTATTTACATTTTAAGTGTCAGCTAGAAGCTTTAAAATAACGGATGAAGAGGAAATACCTAATCTAAATCATCCAAGTCAATGGCGCGAACTCGTCGGTAGGCGAGGCCTAAATGTATGCTAGCTCACCTGACATAGTGCTAAAGGGAAAAAAGACTACCTATCTAAATAAAGAATTAGCATACGTTTTGAGGATTATTTGAGATTGATTACTTAACATTTTGACTGCGGACTTTTTTCGACGACTGCGATCTTTTTTTTAACCCAAGCCATTCGTGCTGCCGCTCTACACAGCGGTTGTGTTGCGCCGCACATGCGTTTCGTTCGAAAAACATTACAGCTGTGCTGAGTCACACAGATCTGTATTTTCTCAGCCGCTGCGCTGGTGTGGATTTACGCATATTAGTCACTTGTAGAAAACACATACGGTGTGATTTCAGCACTCGAAGTGTTAAGCAATTTTTATCAAGTTTTAATGGATTGATCTACTAATTAATAAAACGGCTACCGTGAAATGAACTGACCGACCGTCGTATTTTTATATAAACAAACGAAATAGTTACGATTGCAGGGTGTGTTAGATTAGATTTTGGATGTGTGAAGTGATTTCAACTTTATGTCCAGAGCAATAAAGAAACTATTGGACTGTTGTGTGTTATTTGTTTTGATATGCACGGATTGTGTTAAGTTTTTCATGTTGATGAAATTTTTTGTGATTGTTACCAGTTTATTCATATTGACTGGATAGAACAATGCAATAGAAAGAAAAAAAAGAAGACAATCGTGGTTTATGTTAACTTTTGTTTTGTGGTCAAAAGTGATGGTTGAAAAATTTTTTATATATATTTTTCATATTTTTCTATACCTATGATTATTTTGGCAAAAAATAATAACACGCGCGCGGTCTTAATATGGAAGTAAAATTTATTTATTTATTTACAAACGTACCTCTATTTTTACGGGAACACCCAATGCAATAGAGTACATATTTAAATTTAATATTAAAATAAATATGCCTGACCTTAAACTTATTATTCTAAGTGCCTAACAATTCAAACTAAATAGAGCTTGTGTTATAAGTGCTTGAAATGCTGTTTTTCAATCATTTTGAAATTCGCTTCAGCGCGATCCTAAATTCCAGTAGGAAGACTTGTCTCGGAGAATTTGACCGTTATAAAAAAAAACTTAAATAATAATTTAGATACAGACATGCAAGGAAAGTTCATATATCCTACACTACGTTTACCGAATCGTGAAATAAGAAATACAAAATAATTTTTTTCCATAGGCCTAAAAAATCAGCACTTATGTAAACAAGTAAAATTTTACAATACAAATTATTATCAAATAAGAAATATCAAATGAGGTGTTTTAGATTTTCTGTACTCTTCAATTTTTTGTCTACTAGTGGAAGAAGTGAAAAAGGAACCACTATGTACGTAAAAAAAAAAAAAATACAAAATTATTTATATGCCATTTCACTTATATGTTTAGGTACACATTTCTGGCGGCCCCCGCACGAGGCAAGCCTGTGTCGCGGGAAGCCTGTTTACAAAGGTAACTTTAACGATACAGATTTAAAGAAACGGATACTGATACAGGGCAAACAAACAAATACAATAACAAAATAAAACTAATATATTATATATGTAGGTGATACAAAAAAATTATTAAACAAATCAAGAGCACAAAATCTGCAAAAATATGCGTCACTCACTGATTACGTATGCGGAGAGCGGAGTTACTGTATATTTATGTATATTCATATATCTCTTATGTGTCTAGATGGTTATTAAATAACGTAGTAACAAAGTCACTTTCACAGTAAGAAGCCAAAGCTATCTCAAGATCTTCACTTCAATTTTCTTATCTCGATGTAAGATTATGCCTCGTACCTACGTACCTAGCAAGCAAGTGAGTGCAATGTACTTCTTACAAGAGGTGACTACAGTAACTAAACCCTAGTTTTCCGAGTGAAGACTAAATCATTATCACAGTGGCGATTTGGGAACGATTTTAAGGCGACGTTTGCTAATAGCGGCGAGCTCGAAGAGTGCTCGCGAATTCGCGGCGGTTTAGATATTATAGAAAAAAATGCAGAAGGTACACAAACAAATTTGAGTTTTATTTACTACGAATTTAGAAAGTTAGTCCCTCACGAAGTCACCAAACGCAAAAACCTGTTTCAACTCAGCTCGTGTAAGAAAGGGCTAACATGCAGGTGTTTGCATTCACCTCACATCGCACATTCAATTTCTAACAATGGCGACTCGTAAAGACGCTACTGCAAAAGTTTATTAGTTTCTGTTCAGCCAATTCCATGCATACGGTCACTTAGTGACGATGGTTGGATATCGTTGGGTCAATGCACTTTCGTTCTCTCTTTATCAGATCATTCCCATATCTCGCGAAGAACCGACAACTGTTGGGGTAACTGAGTAAATGAGTTCTTGAGTGGAGATCACGACTCGGTAAACGTAGTGTAGGACGCCCTCCGACTAGGAGGGATCACGGTCCTATGTCCAGCTGTGGACTAGCATAGGCTGGTGATGATCAAAGGGAACAGAAAGTTTGTTGTTGTCATACTTATGAAGCTGTGGCAAAGCGCGCGAAGGTCCGCCTGCGATGCAAGAGGTTGCGGGTTCGATTCCCGCCTCGGGACAAATATTAGTACGATATGCAAGAGAAACAACAAATATCTGCTCTGGGTGTGTTCTGGGTAGCTTCTATAGCTATATAATAAAAAAAATATAGTCAGTGAAACTTATAATGTCCACAACGAAAGCTTGAACCCTAATAATGTAAGGAAAGTACCTAAATAGATGTAAGTAGATAAGTAAAACCCTAGCTCTAGCCAGAAGATCATAACCCCATAACATCCTGAACATCTGGTCAACACCAATACGTGCGCTCCCACAGACAGTCAAAGCACGACTGACCGTAAAACTGTTTACGATCTTCGGTCAACGCCATCTAGTAGCGGAGATTGGCAACTCTACACTAAATCTAGGACGTCGCGACGCCGCCGGTTATAAACTGCATCTTTTACAGCTTTTAGAGTTAGATTTGAACGACCTCTGTCGTTTGCTAAATGGTTTATTGTAACGTGAACTTTAGGTAGTGGGGGTAGGGGGGTCACTTCTTTTTTGTTACCTACTACCTCACAAAGCTATACCTATGAAATATGTTATTGCTATGACCAACTATAACGATATTATGCCCGTTTTGTGCATTTTGTTAACCTATTTTTATTCCTGTACCTAGAGTAAACCACTTCAACACCTTTCGCACACCTTTACTTCAATCTTACTAATATTATAAACGCAAAAGTTTGTAAGTATGAATGTTTGTTTCTCTTTCAAACAAAAACTATTGAACGGATCGGGCTGAAATTTTCAAACAGGTCCGGAAAAAAAACATAGGCTACTTTTTATACCTTAAATTAGTTTCCATGAGAATTGGAATGGATGTTTTTTACTCTTTCACGGAAAAACTACTGAACAGATCGGGCTGAAATGTTGAATACAGGTAGTCCAGGCCCTGAATAAAATACAGGCTTTCCATAGGATAAAAATAACCTTAAAACGTTTCCATAGAAACAACGCGTAAGAAACCGCGGGCGGAAACTAATAATTCATAAAACGTTATAATATCTGAAATCAGTGCGAGGATCACGCACTTTGCCGCGAAATAAACTGGCAATCGGAGAAGTGGTGTCGGAGGGAATCCTTATAAATCCGGTCTCACTCCTGCCTTATTCAATCTCCGGGGATGGGGGATTTAGCGCGCTGGATGAGGCAACACTGGCAGTAACGGTTTTGCTTTCCTTCGTTTAAAATCAGTATGTATTAATTTTGCCAAAAGCACTCGTAATTCTAGTGAACAAGAGTACACGATGGTGTGGTCCGTCCGGGAGCCAGGTACGAAATTGGTCAATTATTTCCTCCCAAGCCCTAATATTCCCTAATTGCCCTTCGTACCTAATATGCATTATGTATTAATATTATGAATACTCGTGACCCAGCTGCGACTCCGTGGGTTGGGCAGTGGCAGCGACGATGACTTTATTCCCATGGAATAAGGTTCAAATCAGAATTCTGGAATTTTCTGGACTTGGTCATAAAAATCTGTCACTGGTTCCCGGACCAGTGGTGTAACTGACCGAAAAGATTAGGCCGAAATTTCGCATAAATGTAACTCTTTTTTTGTCGCCGCCCCGCGCCGCCAGGTCCTAGAATCAGCCCGTTTTGAGCCCGAAATAAAAAAAAGACAGGACTATGAAAATAAGCAATGCGAATCCTTGAGCAGAATTTACAGTAAAATAAAATCAAGAGTTCTTACTCACCGTCCACCTCATGAGACCACCTGGGTGAACCGCGCTGAAAGCTTTTTTACAACGGATCACTAAACTTGAACGCGCCTAACTTTATATTGGTGACATAATACCTACGGTGTATTTACGTCAGCAAATTGACAGTTATAGCATTTGACTTATTGTACAGTTAAGCAGAAAATGACGTTCCTGAACCTATTTTGTGGTCTGATGCGGTGGATGGTTGGTAAGAACTAATTTTCAACTGTCTCTTTCAGTTTCCACAGTTCCCTAACTGAGTGTACTTTACAGAGAGTTCATGTTTCGAGCCGGGTCCGATATAAAAGTCCACTTTATACCGGGTGACCGCGACTTTTGTTTGTCTTTGCGAGTCTTTGCACTCAGCGGTACTAACTTTGATGTGAAATGGACGTATTAAACGAGGCTTCCTTTTGGAAATCGCTGGGAAACTATTGAAAGCGATTTTTAGGTTTCTCTGCAATTCTAAATAGTTTCAATGGATAAGGTACCTAGCTGTGTGCAGATTATTTGCCCCACGTGGAGGTTTCGTACATTTCAAAACAAAATAACACTGAATATTTTTAAAATGTTAAAAAATATATGAAACCTAACTATACTTTTATTTTACTTTAGCTGTTTCCCGTATTTTCACCCGCGTTAAATTTGAATTTTACATTTCTAAATTTTAATATAGCCTATGTTCACCGCGGATAATGTAGCTTCCCAAAGATGAAAGAATTTTTAAAATCGTTCCAGTAGTTTCGGAGCAACAATACAAACAAACAAAAATCATACATTTCCTCATTTTATATTAGTATAAATGTTTTGTTATCTTATGTGTTGCCAATCAAATATTCTTTTTATTTTGGAAAACGGTGGAAACGAACGCAAACAAAATAAATCTCGCTGCCGTCAAAGTTATCCAAGTAAAAGCAGCCCGTACTGACCGTCCAAACGACCATTTTATTGGCTCTATAAAATAACGGCAGGTGTAGCGTATTGTTTGTGACTTTCCACCTTTTAGAACTTATGTTGCCCTGGTAGATTGGACAGAAATATTATATTATATTGCACTCGTTTCAGCCCGTGAATTCGAACGCGTTGTTTCTATAGAATAAAAGTCTTATGGTAAAACCTAAGGATCAGTCTCGATACAATATTATAGGAAGCGACCTGCGAGGGACTCGAAACGAAGGTAAAAAGCTAATAATTTATTGTCTGACAACCTATGACCAAATGAATGAATTAATGAGTTTCGAATTACATTGCCATTCTTAAAAAGTTCTCGAAGAGAACTCGAACTCTCGAGAGAATTGATATTTTTTATTGTTAGTTACATTGTTTTATATACATTTTCACTAGTTGAATTAAATAATATAGATTTAAGTATTAACTATTCTAAGAAAATTTTAGTTTTTAAAAGAATCTATCTAAAAATATAGTATGAAAGAATGTAGATTAGTGTAATAGGTATGCCCACGATACTCAATATATATTACACATTGATGCTTTTGTAATTAGTAACTATAAAATAAAATACATAAAACAGAAAAAAAGAATTAATTATATGCTTAACCGGAACCCGAATTTCCCGTGGCAGATCAAACCTACAAGTTATACAAATGAAAAATCGGTTAAAACAATAAATCCCAAAGCTTAAACACCCAATTCAAGAAAGTGCCCCACACGCAATTCCCGCGTCGCTACAGCGTTTTGCGAATAGGGCTACAAAATATGCAATTTACGAATGTCTTGGGGCGGGAATAGCCCAAAAATGTTCGCATGGAGAGCAAATCACCGAAAAATGCTCGTATCTCGCCGAAAGGAACTTCAAGAGGCGATAAAAAAATCTGCGACGTCGAAAAAGTCTCTATGCGTTCTGAGATTAGATAACCGAAGCTTACATGATTTTATAGTTCGAAATTGAGGTCTTGGAGAGAAATGAGGATAGCGAAACAGATCTTTATGCTTATAGAGAGAGGGCTCAAAGTATGTCGTGCTTGAGATAATGTGAAATGCTATAGTATCTTCGCCGAGACCTATGATGTTAAGCAAACGTCTTATAGGAAGTTTGATAGCTAGCTAATTTAAAAAAAAAATACCATAGAGAACTAGTTTCAGATTAAAATACTTACTATACCTACTTATATATATTTTATAGGTACGGTCAATGAGGAAAACTCTACGAAATACACAATAACAATGGTTAACTAAAGTAAGGTGTTATCAGTTTCTCGTCAATTTAAAGTATATACCTCTATATAACATAAGTTCTGGTAATATATAAATTACATAAGTTCGTTTGAATTAGGTATGTATTGAAAGATAAAAAAATCGTAGTTCTTCTTTAAACAATTACAATTTTAGTAGGGTTTTTTCGCGGAAAAATGGAAGGATGCCATTGGGGTGCACGGTCTATGTAAAGGAAAGGGGATCTCTTTTGATATTGATGCAGTATCCATATCTATCATTTTAATTTGACAGGCCAAACTAAACGTTTTCTTTTTAATACTAAATGGTCGAACTATTGTTTGATATTAACAAAACGCTATACCTCCTACGGCTCTTACTTAATTTCAAAGTTTCAAGAAAAGCTATGTTTTTTGCCTACATTCATATATCCTACTAATATTATAAACGCGAAAGTTTTTGAGTATGTATGTAAGCGTGTTTGTTGCTCTTTCACGCAAAAACTACTGAATGGATCATGATGAAACTTCACAATAATATAACTTACATATCAGAATAACACACACGGCTACAATTCATAAAGGTATATTGTATATTAACCAAAATATCGATCACCACGCGGGTGAAACCGCGGGTCGCAGCTAGTATTTATATAATTTTTGATACACGAGGTTTTTCTCATACCCAAGTATCAAAACATGTCCGTCCTCGGGTTTCTTTCAGGGCGTGCCCACCACGCCCAGCGCTGGGACCCTGATGAGTCCCCGGACCCTGGCTCTGATTTATTACTGCGCAGTACACGCTCATAAATATGTGAACTGGGCACGGGAATAGTTACAAAGAGGTACTTAGAAAAACTACGCACTTTGAAAAACCCTTGATAAAATGACAATTATCGTGCCCAATAACTTCTAAGAAACTATGTAAGCGACGGCTTTTCACCGTGAAAAGCATGACGGTGCACTTTTTTTAAGCTTCTGGTTTGATTCCCGTCATGAGACAAAACAATCGAAAGTAATAGCAAATATGTTCCCGGGTCTAGGACAATTCACACAGCATTATCTAGCCCCATGGTAAGCAGAGCTTGTGTTATGGGTACTAGATAACTGATATACATAATACAATATATTACATAGATAGATATTATTTTTTATTATAAATAGAAAACAACCAGAACACCCGGAACAAATATCTGCAGATCGTACACACAATTGTTCCGAGGCGGGAATCGAACCCGCAACGTTCTGCGTCGCAGAAAGCCTTCGCCCACCGCGCCACATCGGTCGTCATTTATTACATACCTGTAATAAAATACTCTTTGGTCCCGAAGCGGGAATCGAATCCGCAACAATGTACGGCCTAGTCGCAAAACGCTTACTAATACTAGAAAACAAGTCGGTTACGGGGTTAGATTCTTCGTAAAGTTTGGGGCTAGCTAGAAGAAGTATAAAAACAGAACAATAGCATTTATTTCTTTAGGCTTACAAAATAAGCACTTAGACAAGTCAAATTTTATACTATTAATTATTATCAAAATTTCGTCCACTAGTGGAAAAAGTGAAAAGAAACCACTAGTATGTTCATATAACTACATACTTAACACTTTGACTGCGATTTTTTTTCGACGACTGCGATCTTTTTTTAACCTAAAAAATTCGAGCTGCCGCTCTACACAGCGATTGTGTTGCGCCGCACATGCGTTTCGTTCGAAAAATATTACAGCTGTGCTGAGTCACACAGATCTGTATTTTCTCAGCTGCTGCGATAGTATGCATATTAGTCACTTGTAGAAAACACATACCGTGTGATTTCAGCAGTCAAAGTGTTAACCATATTTTACAATTTATTTCTGCAATGTTAAATTAAAATTTCACTCTGTAAAACAACAAGGTATCTATCATGTTTAGACTGAAAGCTGAACTTGCGTACTTGCCCATCGGGGCATACAAGTCAAAGTTAAAAGCCTCCATACACGTAGCTCGCTCAAACTTTATTGAGAAATGGCTCCAAGAATTGAATCTGACATCCTCCTTGCGTACTTTAAAACACGAAAATGTCTCTACAACCTCTCCAAACAAAAACAAACCTTATAAACCAAAACCTTAAGGTTAAAACTCCTGTAAAGTTATTGCCATGGTTTTTATCAAGAAAGCGTTTCTTCCATATTTATTAGTTGCTCTTTTTGTGTGTAATGGATTTTTAAGTGAATAAACAACAAAAGTAGACGCCATTTTACATTATGATCATGTTTAATAAGCTGAATAATGTGTTGAGACGAGATAAGTAGCTAGTGGTTTCTGAGGTCAATTTGACTAAGATGTTTCGTTAACGGACCGCAACTGTCCTCTGTTGAAATGGACCTCTTTTGTTTTTGGCATTCTATATTTAAAAGAAGAGCTAGCAGGAACAAATGCTGGATGGGCCTATGTCCAGCAGGGGATTATGATGGTTGTCGTTGATTTATTAGAACAGGGTAAATGGCCTACCCTGGCCTACCCCCGAAAAACGCGCCTGCTGTTCCATTTTCAAAACTGAATTCAAATTAAATGTAGTGTTCTTTGTAAATGGAATAAATAAAAGTAAATAAAAAGTCGAGTATTTATGTATGAGGAAGAATGTTTTGTACATAATGGCTGATGATTTCAGACAAAAATAAAAAATAAAAGTGAAAATACATTGAATCTCAAGGGAGTAGATTTGAGTTTGACGCCTACTAAGCTTCGGTATGATGACACGCTTTTTGAGCAAGAGAAGTGTAAAATAAATTAAGTACTAGAGCTATCTATCCTTTGAAACTATTCGTAACTACTCAGCCTCTGCATAAAATACCAGGAAACAACAAATATTTCCAATAAATTCCTCTATGATTTGTTGGTAATCATTAATGAAAAGCGAAAGGGTTTTTTTTCAGTTTTCGCGGAGGCGGTCGGTGGTAATAATTTATGAAACGGCGTTCACAATTTACGCGAAGACAGCTTTGATTCCAATATGTGTTGTGCTGTTTTGATAGTAGTACCTAACGAATAGAATACATATAATATAATTGTTTTGATAGACTAAAAACCGACCTCAAATTCATTGATTTTTGACTGCGGTTTTTTTTCGACGACAGCGATCTTTTTTTTTTACCTAAAAAATTCGTGCTGCCGCTCTACACAGCGGTTGTGTTGCGCCGCACATGCGTTTCGTTCGAAAAATATTACAGCTCTGCTGAGTCACAAAGATCTGTATTTTCTCAGCCGCTGCGCTAGTGTGGGTTTACGCATATTAGTCACTTGTAGAAAACACATACCGTGCGTTTTCAGCACTCAAAGTGTTAAACGCTTTATTTAGTACCTTCTGTTTTTTTGAAGTCGTTTAAAAAGCATGTAGACACGATCGTATTCTGAAAAGCAGTTACGTCATAAATAAATAATGCTGGACAGTTCAGCATCATCTAGTCAGTTGGATCATCTAGTTCCAAGTTTAGCAAGGCTTTTGTTATGATAACTGATATAGGTACATAATACAATACACTACCTATATAAACAGATGTTTTTTATTATACCCAGAACACCCTGAACACCATGAACAATTACATCATATCTGTAGATCTATACTAATATTATAAAGAGGAAAGGTTTGATTTTTTATTTGTTTGGTAGTAATGAATAGGCTCCGAAACTACTGGACCGATTTGAAAAATTCTTTCACCGTTGGGAAGCTACACTATCCCCGGTGAACATAGGGTATATTATATTTTCAAAAAAGTTAGGGATCCGTACTAAAACCGTGCGAAGCCGGGAAGGTCCGCTAGTCGTATATATAACGTATGTACTTAATTATTTTGCAATTTCAATAAAGTTTGTGAGAAGGTCGATATCAACTATGCTTTAAAACATGACCTATTACGGTGCTATGCATTTTGAGAGTTAGTTACCTAATCGTGATTTTGTTAATATCTCCATAATTAAATAAAAAATTACACTACCTTATCTATGTATTACAACAGAACTTAAGGCAAAATAAGTTCGTCTTTTCGAGACAAGGACGAACGAACGCGCGGGGAAGGCGAGAAAGGGAGGGAAGAGCGGCAGAATGATCGGCTCGTGCGCAATTTCACTGCTTTTTATTTTTTAATTTGTTGTTGCTCTGAAATAATACTTTTTCTCAAAAAACGAACACCAGAATTGTCTAAAGTATTTATTAAGGAACACGTAGAAGACATTTCATTACAATAATATTAAATAACTAGCAAATAAAACTGGTTTTCCCGTAGAGTTATCTCTGTAAAAATGAAGATTTAGAGGAAACTTTACCATTTTTTTTCTATCGAGTCAAGTTTAGTCAATCGTGTTTCGACTCCCATAACTTACTAACTAATATCCTTAACTTTTGATCCTCATCAAAATATATTTGAAAAATAGGTATTTTGTTCGCTTCAAATTGATTTTCCGTTAAGTCAAAACGTGGGTTTTGGGACTCATTTCACCTTAAGTTAACTTATTACTTTATTATTATTATTATTATTTATTTATTTATTGATACAAATTTGATACATTTTGTTTATAGTATCTTAAATCCTAACATAGGTTTATCTAGATACTAGAGTTCTCTTAAAAATAATAAGGTTAAAAATTAAAATTAAAGTAATTAGCGCGGTAGGCATTCACGCAACAAGCACTTTGAGTGCTGAAAACGCACGGTATGAGTTTTCTACAAGTGACTAATATGCGTAAATCCACACTAGCGCAGCGGCTGAGAAAATACAGATCTTTGTGACTCAGAAGAGCTGTAATATTTTTCGAACGAAACGCATGTGCGGCGCAACACAACCGCTGTATAGTGCGGCAGCACGAATTTTTTAGGTAAAAAAAAAGATCGCCGTCGTCGAAAAAAAACCGCAGTCAAAGTGTTAACTCTCACGCACCGTAGCTCTGTGGAATAAATATATTATTTGCTTAGAGTTCAAATAAATATTCAAGTATCAAAACTGCTTAGCCACAGTAACTCGTACCATAGGCGGAACGGAGCGAGATGAAAAATCACAGACGACTTTTTTTATTGTACAAGTCACCACCCTAGGGAGTGAAATTACCTACAAAAGTGTCTTTATGAATATGAGAAAATACGCGGAAGCCTTTGAGAGGGACTGAAAAAGAAAATATACAGTGATTAAAACTTGTGACAGAATGTTTGCTTTTGGAAATTTTTAACACCATTTGAAAAGGATTATGGTTTAAAAAAAATTAAATGTCTGTACGTATTAAAGTGATAAAATATGATATTTCGCGGGTATATGCTGCGTCCCATAACTGAGTCTATAGTATTTCAAGGGATTTTAATCATATTCTTCTATCTTTGAATTGATAGAACCGCTATCACTCTGATGAAGTCCCTCGCTAAGAGACGAAACATTGGTGTTCTTCCAACACAAATAAGGTTAGAAGTTAACCCACTTACATCCTTTATGAAATTGTCAAACTATATAGTCAAAGTATTCGTTTCCTCCCATGGTTACATTTTTGTTGATTTATAGTTTCTTTACTTTCGTATCGAACCTTACACAAATTCAAAGTAGCAGCACGGAGTCAGGAAGTTGGCGGTGTTACACCCCCGTGCCTCGGAAAGCACGTAGATGTTGGTCTTGTGCCTAACCTCTCCCCGCTCATGTCGGTCTACCATCCCATGGGATTATGAGAGTGGGGGAACAGAATTTGCACCTATGTTTGACCGCACGCTTGTGCACTATTATACCTATGTCCTGTGCACCTGGCTAGTCTTCGTTCAAACTGGCCGCTAGGAATCGAATTTAAGTACTCTAGTGGTTAGATAAACCTATGTCAGGATTTTAGATGCTATTAACAAACTGTAACAAATTTGTAACAATAAATTAATATATCTAGGTATCTACTTTAAAATATCACACTTGCGCCCATCATAACACTTTTGTCTACAACAGTACACTCAACGGCGCGGAAGGAGACAGTGCGATATAAACGCGTCCACTGCCACATAAATTGATATTGACGACGACTGTACTTTGTCCGTGGGTGATAATGTTGACAGTGACCACATTTCTGTTTCTCTGATGGACTTTGTTCATTGAAGACGCGACTGTGAAAAATGGTCTGGATGGTTGAATGGTAAGTGATATAAATGGTTTTTAAATGATAAATTAATGTTTTATTTCTTTTTTGAGTGCATGAAGGGTCTTTGTCGAAATAAACATAAATATAACTCGAAGAAAGCCATAAATTCATAAGCCCTCTTTCAAAAATTTTTATGATGACCCTGTGGCGCGGTGGGCGAAAGTTACTGCGACGCGGGGAGACGCGGGTTCGATTCCTGCTTCGGGAAATTTTTTTGTATATGCAGGTATTTTTATTTATCTATCTATCATTCATCTAGTATCCATAACACAAGCTCTACTTAGCTTGGGGCTAGATGATGCTGTGTGAATTGTCAAGCGTTATTCTTATTATTAGTTATTAAGTTTGCTCTAATATATTCTACTCTCTGTCTTCTGGTGATGACATTGATTTTTGAAACTTTTTTATAGGAGTAGGAGCAAAAGTAATTTCTAGTTTCCATTTATTTGTACGAGTTCCTATTCTATTCAAATAAATCTTACCGTTAAGGTCTGGGATGTTTAAAATACTTTATACTATATATTTTATGGACGGTATAAACATTTTTTTATGGATGAATCACTAAATGAATCTGGGGCTCCATCAGAATACCTATTTCAGGCTGAATCTGGATTAGAGGCAGAAAATAAAATCATCATCAATCAACCTATAATAATCCACTGCTGGATATAGGGACCAGGTCTCCCCTAATGAGCGCCATAGCGCTATGTCTTCAGCTTGACGCATTCATAATCTGCCTGCTGTCTTTCGCGGGTCGTCATATCGTCGTCCTATACTACGTTTGCCGAGTAGCGGTCTCCACTCAAAACACGCTTTGAAAATAAATAAATAACTAAGAAATGAAACGGCCAAAAATTCAATTGTTGTGCTTCTGATGTTAGTAACTTATTTTCTATTATTCCATGCTAGTTATCTTGAAACGTTTGAGAGGAAAACCACCGTCTTTAGGAAAGTTAGTAGAATTGCATAGAGCCTTCCCATGAAAAAAGAAGTTGAAGGAATTGTATTCTTAACTATGAGTCTTGATTCTCAGTTAAAGTCAAGTTTCAGTGTATTTATTTTAAATACACTGAAACTTGAGTGGATAAAGCCTTAATTCTTGATGTCTTAAAACACACGTGAAAAGTTTAATCCCCAACTTTCTCGCATTGCCAACAAACTCCTACCAATTACATTTTTACTTAGCAATAAAACTGACAGATCGGGCACTTGTCGTAAGTGCGATAACTCCAGCAGTCATCCACAGGCGGCGCCACTGGCGAACACTCGAAAATGAAAATATATCGGCACTTGTGTGCGCGGTTGTACGTCTTCGAGTGGGCATAAAGTTTTTCGAGTTTATCAGTGAAGTACAGTTAAGGACAATATTCTTTAAATTGAGATGTAGGTCATTTACGTTTGTTCGTTTAAGCCACACATAAATTAATTAGGTCATTATGAACATTTAAATTTGCCTTCATATAATTTATGTATACGTTTCCTATTAGACATAAAGCGTGCGAAGTCGCGGGCAGAAACTAGTAATCTATATGAATATCCTACCGATGTTACTTTTAGTATTTAAACACACCAAAAATTTAAGTTTCATCCAAAAGCATAAATCATAGTTATCTAACCAGAAAAATGAAAACACCACTAGCTATTTAATTCCGCTAAAATGCATGTTGGCAACCAAGCGCGAAATAAAATCAGCTCTAATCTCAAAGCTCATGTAATAAAAAGTAATAAAAATGTAATAAAAACATTACACGGTACAAAGCGAGCATCCACTGGCCTTTTGCTTATTAAGTTTAATTTTTAATATTCGGGCTCGCACCGCGTGAAATTGCAATCCGCAAAGAATTACCAAGAAAAACATAGCTACCAGTGTTCTTTCACTTTTTTACGTTGCTGTACCTTTATAGATATGCCTAGTACTAGCTGCTCCCCGCGGCTTCATATTCATCAGCCTATAGCAGTCCACTGCTGGACATAGGCCTCCCCCAAAGAGCGCCATAAGGCCATAGCGCAGCGCCCTGTCTTCACCTTGCCGCATCCAGCATCTACCTGCAGTCTTTCGCAGATCGTCATCCCATCTGGTCGGAGGGCGCTCCACTGTACTTATCTATACTTAGTTATATAATACAGAATAACTTCGCTATTCAAATATTATTTTAAGATAGTAGAGTTTTTCGTGGCATAAAAAAACGAATTCTTCAAGAACCTATCGTATAATGAAATTCTTATCAAGTCTTCGCCTTGGGGAAGGAAAATATTATTTTTGCTCCGCATTAATGCGAGAACTGTGTATTGTGGATATTATGTGATGGATCGATGCAGGGATGTAGTTAGGACAGAGGTTTCGGGCTACTTGGAACACTGGCTAAGTCTCTTACGGAGTTTAACCAGCAGTTAACCTGAGTTAGAGCCTTTTTATAACAACTCTATACATGTATGAGTTCTATGCTTAACTTCGATAATATCGATATCGTTCATATATCTATTCTATAAGTGTGTATTGTTTTTGTTGTTATAAATAAATGTCTTTCTATTCTATTCTACTTTAAAAAATTACAAAAGTTTTACATTACATATGTGGTACATAAAAAAAGCTGGACAATTATTTGACTATCAATTTATTGTGTATTGTGCATGGTTGATATTTTTATTGTATATAAAAAATATCAACCATCTAGATTTTTTATTTTTACTTTATTTTCAAAATTTTGGGAAAACTTACAGCTAAGTCTTTAAAATAGTTATTTTCTTAGTACATGCCGGAAAATACCAGCGCATGTGTGCTGAAGGCCAATTAAAAAGTTTCCGCAGATATGATTTGATATACTTAATAGGATACCTGGTTTTTTTTACATTGCATTAGCATAAATATACAAAAATCTTTATTAGAAACAAGAGACTTAGTATAGGGTACAATTATGGGCTGACTACTGCAAAAGTTAAGAAACTGTGTAGCGGAGTCAGCGCCTTTCGCCGCAAACAAAATAAATAGGTATGTTTCTTTGAAATGAAATAAATTTATTGTAGAAACTGTGTACAAAAAGATCTTAAAAGCTAGGTGAATCAACAGTTTATCCATTAATTATGGATGTACAATATTAAACTTATATAACTAGGTAATTTAATGATTATAATATTTAATGTCATTATTCTTTGATGTCATAAAAACATTTCTCTATGAGCCACATACGGAGTTTTGTCTTAAATTTACAAGTAGGCAGTTCTCTCAGCTTAGCTTTACAGAAATAACAAAAAAAAAATGTGTGTAGTGTGTATGTGGTGAGTGTGTGTGTGGTCGAATTAAATATACAATTTCTCCACCATCTCTCGGATTAAGGCAAGTGAAAGGCAATAGCATTTATCCCTTAGGCTTACAAAATAAACACTATTACAGTCATATTTTATACTATAGATTATTATCAAGTGAACCTTTACCTACCTAACTACATCCCTGGATCTCCCCACCCACTCTGGGGGACGACGAAAAATCTCAACTAATAAATTGATGTATCACCATCGATTTTATGATCGAATGGACCTAATAATAGACATGTAAAGTTTTCAAGTTGGTTTTGAATATATCAGAGCCTCTTATGTTATTCAACTGGCTTATGCCCATGGCTTTGCACGCGTTTTGTCCGGATCAAAAACCAGCCTATTATTTAAACCCCACGACACAGTCTTGCTTCGTGCGGGGGTCGTGTAATGTGAACATATCTAAGTGAAATAACTTTAGTATTTTGAATTTCATTATGAACTGTTCAGTAGTTTAGGAGATCATAGGCTACAAACATGTTTTCGGTTTAAAGATGTTTATTTCTCATAAAACAAAAATGTTCACTTATAATCACACCTCCGGGGCCAGAGGCGGTAAGTAGGTATGTATATCTATGTTTTTTTTAAAACTCTAAGTACTTATGCTTTATTAAAGTTATTATATATTTTTTACGATTGTTTACGATTTTTTTTAATTTTTTTGAACGTGCTTATACTTTTTTGATATTCCATCCCATCAGGTACCTACCTGCAGTGGGCGCGGCAGTGTGTAAATCTGCTGAAATGTCGGAGGAATATACATAGGTATAATAAATGCGGTAAAGACCCATTACTGGTTAGTCTCACATCGGACAGCAAACAGTTGAATCGCGCGAGATCAAGTGAAAATCTATACTAGGTAATATTATAAAGAGGAAAGGTTTGATTTTTTGTAAAGAATATAGTATATTGCCATGTAAATATTATAAGTATTATATTTTATTTTATAATGTATGTATAACCTGCAAGCACACAGATCCCCTGGTACTGTCCACGATCCTATCCATCCATGGTTGTCTGGTAGAGATCGCTCTTGAGCGATAAGACCGCCAATTGTATCTAGTTTTTTTAAGTTTTTATTTTACATTGTCATTTTAGTGTGCAATAAAGAATTATCTATCTATCTATCTATAGGCTCCGAAACTACAGTACCGATTTGAAAAATTCTTTCACCGCTGGGAAGCTACGCTATCCCCGGTAAACATAGGCTTTATTATATTTTCAAAAAAGTTAGGGATCCGTACTAAAGCCGTGCGAAGCCGGGAAGGTCCGCCAGTTAAAAATAAATAAATATTTCTGGTAGGTATGTCTTTGGTCCGCACGTCGTTTTATAAAACTCAGCTTGAATGAACCTCCACAGTCGCCAACGAAAATGATTGAGAGACAATGAAAAACAATGACGACCGATGTGGCGCGGTGGGGTTCGATTCCCGCCTCGGAACAATTGTGTGTACGATCTGCAGATATTTGTTCCGGGTGTTCTGGTCGTTTTCTATGTATAATAAAAAAAACTATCTATGTAATATATAGTATTATGTATATCAGTTATCTAGTACCCATAACACAAGCTCTGCTTACCATCGGGCTAGATAATGCTGTGTGAATTGTCCAGCATTTTTTTTTTTTTTTTACTATGCTTTTTATTTCCTTAATTGCTCTTTTCGTGCTACATGGTCTTTTATAAAGGTTACCAACCCCGCAGTTCTAATATTTTTATTCAAAATGCTTCACAAAAATTCTTTCTCCGTAATTCAAGACGTGTAGGAATGAAATTCAAACACCTGATGATTAACCGTGCACGCTATATTCATTTTTTTTCATTCATTTTGTATTCATCCCGACGTTGCCGAATGTATTCATGGAGCTCTTCCCTTTGCTTGACTTTTAGCGTGTTCCTAAGCGCACCGTGTACTGCTCGATTCAATTAAAATTATAATGGTTATTCGAGCTTAACTTGAAAGATATAATTTATGAAAAACCTTTTAAAATTAGCATGGTAAATAACACAAAATTAATTATATTATTTTAGTACCTATTATATTACTGTAGTGGTTAGGTATTCTGAGTATTTTCTATATTTAATAAAAAAATATCACTCTATATTATGTTTTATAGTATTAAGTATATCAGTCATCTAGTACCTATAACACAAGCTCTGCTTAGCTTGGAGCTAGATGATGCTGTGTGGATTGTCCAGAATTATTATTATTAGTATTTTACTTCATCTATTTAAATTCTCGTTTAAAATATTTATTTTATAGAAAATACAAAAATATATTATGGAACTATTCTACAGTAAAAAATATATCAAAACGGTAAATCCACCGACCACGAAGCTAGGCTCTTCTTATTAATAAGGCGTTTGTGCTTATTCTTACTGTTATTATAGTAATAGAAAAATAAAAGAAAGGGTTGGGTTAGGAATAAGGTACCTTTTTAGCAATTTCGCCGACTTTCCTCGTGTTTTTACGCTCCTTTACAGAATTTCTCGGTCGGCCGCCGCTAATCTGTTGATATTGATACAGCGGCGGTTTATTTAAGGTTTTTGACTCGCTTTCTGAGGATTTATCGTTTATTCGGGTTTAGATGACGATTTCATAGGTAATAAATTCATGTTTTTAAGGTGAAATTCGGAAATGCCGCCGTCGTCATCATCTTTGTGCTTTAAATCCATGCAATTCGCAGGTCGTCATCCCACCTGGTCGAACGGCATCCTACACTACGTTTACCGAGTTGCGGTCTCCACTCAAGAACACGTTTACCCCAGCGGTTGTCGGTATTCCGTGATATACCTATGGCCGGCCCACTGCCGTGTCAGCATGCTAATTTTTTGAGCTATGTTGATAGCTTTGGTTCTCTGTTGAATGATTTCGATACGAATCCTATCCGTCAAATATCATAGCTCATTCCTTAGCTCACCAATAAAGATGCCACTAATAACAGAAACATAACTACTATTATAAAACAAAGTAGCTTCCCGCTGTTTGTCCCTATGCTTAGATCTTTAAAACTATGCAACGGATTGCTATGGATTTTGATGCCGTTTTTTTTAATAGATACTGATTCAAGAGAAAGTTTCGTAAACCATTTGACAAATAGATTTGAAGCCGCGGGGCGCAGCTAGTCTATACTAATATTATAAAGAGGAAAGGTTTGATTTTTTGTTTGTAATGAATAGACTCCGAAACTTCTGCAACGATTTGAAAAATTATTTCATCGTTGGGAAGCTACACTATCCCCGGTGAACAAAAGCTATATAATATTTTTAAAAAAGTTACGGATCCGTACTAAAACCGTGCGAAGCCGGGAAGGTCCGCTAGTCTTATAATATAAAAATGAATCGCTGAATGTGTTGCTAAGCGCAAATCTCGAGAGCAGCTGAACCGATTTCGCTAATTCTTTTTAAGAATATTCCTTGAAGTACGAGGATGGTTCTTACGGAGAGAAAAAAGAGTTTTTTTTTAAATTGCCTGAAACAAATGACCACCCGGGCGAAGCCGGGACGGGCCGCTAGTTATTTATAAAAGAACACAACAACGCTTTAACATAAACGTCACTCAAGCATAGATCTATGACTGAGCAAGCTTTATAATACAGGTTTTGATAAACTTAATTGTACACCTACAATTTACAATGCACAACTATTGGAATAGTGTTGCCAACTGCCGTGATAAACTTTTGGCTGGAGTCACAGTAGGTAGACTGTGTCCATATGGACTCATGGATTGAAGCTTCAAGTTTCACGCGATTCAATTGAATCCAGTGCATAGGTATTGGATGTGGCAAATAATGGACTGTGATTTGATTAAAATAGTAAAGATATTAAAATAGTATAAATTGACGACATCTATGGCGCGAGCGACGGGCGAATGGCCGACGCAGGAGGTTGTCGATTCAATTCTCGTCCCGAGATAAATTTTTGGGCCATCCGCAGATATTTTTCGGGATCGTTTCGGGTATTCTTGGTGTGTTCTGTGTTGTGGTTCTTTGTTTAATAAAAAAATACAAGTTTTGTATTAAGTATATCAATTATCACCCAGACTCTGCTTAGCTAGGTGTTGTGTTAATTGACAAGATTTTTTGTATTATAACAAATATACTAGCTGCGCCCCGCATGGGTCATTTTTATATATATGTATATAATTAATCCGATGGGACGGAAGACCCAACACGACCGTGGAGAGGTCGCTTGTAGGACCAACGGCTTAATCTATTTGGACCCAAATACAAACTAACTATAGAATTTTGAAGAAAAAAAAAAACCTTTTTTTGTGTTAATTAGAGGCTAGACAGATACATGTATATTGTTCAAACAAACTATTTAAAAAATACTTTCTAGTACATGAGTAGTTATTTTAGTACATGAGCAGTATATTTTATTATCTCTATTATATACGTAGTGTGGACAACAGTTTATATTATATATAAACTGTTATCCACACTACAATACAATACAATACAATATAGCTTTATTGCACCATCAAATATAAAGAAAAGAATAAAAAATAAAGGATCTTAATACTAACTAAATCTAGTGGCACAATCGGCGGCCTTATCGCTAAAAGCGATCTCTTCCAGGCAACCTTATACCACACTACCCAAGGGTAGAGAATGCTATCTAGCATTATGCTCGCTTATGTACAACTTTTGTGCAATTAAGTATAGGTATTCTATCTATCTAACTCCATCAATACTTAAACTAGGCACCATTGAAGAAGTTTTACACAGTCTTCCATCTGGTTTTATCATAGTCCAGTAGTGTAACCTCTCAGATCCGCCCGCGGGAATGCACGAACCAAATTTAATTTGAACATGCTTAGCGCTCTGGACTTCAGTTCGCCTGGAGTTCAAATTTGAACATCGGGGACTATTTTGACAACTGCTGTCCGTCGCGTTTTTGTATAGATAGATTATTAATTACTAGTTTTTGCCCGCGGCTTCACACGCGTTGTTTCTACGAGTATATAAACGCTTTAAGGTTATTTCTATCTCATTGGAACTGATATATGGTATATAAAGCCTATGTTTTTCCGAGCATGGACCTACCAGTATATAAAATTTCAGCTCGATCCATTCAGTAGTTTTTGCGTGAAATTTTAGTAGTAACAAACTTTCGCGTTTATGATATTAGTAGGATAAAGGATTAAGCACTTGGTTCTCACTGAATTCAAATAAATTGATAATATCTGGATTAAGAATATGCAATACAATTAAATAATATTATTTTTGTTTTATTTGCTACTTGCATCTGCCCGTGGCATTAAACGCCTTTTTCAGTGATAAAAAATAAGAGAGATTTGATGAAAATTATAGTTTACCACACTAATATGGTAGGAGGCCTATACATTTTATTATGGGCAATACCCTCCGTATGATAAGCTTAAGCGCTTGCTTAGCAGGCCTGCGCCCAGCAGTGGATATAGGAACGCTGTTAATGATGTGGATGAAATTGAAATTAAAGTTTAATAGATAGATAACACTTTATTACATCACACAAAACAGAAAATAATACAGAGATAAAAACTTAAAATTAAGGTATAAAGGGCGGTCTTATCGCTGAGAGCGATCTCTTCCAGGCAACCTTGGGATGGACTGGATATGAACGAACAATATAGACATTTAATAGTCATTAAAGATAGAACAAGGGTCTACTGGTCTGGACCTTTGTGGCTTTGGTCATGCTTCGGTGCTTGTACCTTCGATATCGAAGGCTCTTCCTACGTGGCTTCGTCTTTGGATTTGTCATGTTTTCGTCCTCCACTCGTAATGTGAAAATAAATGCCGTTCAAAAATAACTATATGCTCCAACTTATAGTTTATGTTTATTTTATTTATTTATTTAATGGGAAACTAGAAGCTTATGAATAACACAATAACAATTTCATTAATAATAGAAAGCTTATTGAAGGTTGTCACGGATAGATAAATAATAAATACATAATGCTGCACAATTCACACAGCATTATCTAGCCCCATGGTAAGCAGAGCTTGTGTTATGGGTACTAGATAACTGATATACTGAATACATACATTACATAGATAGATAACAGAATAATATAAATAGAAAAACTGTGAAAATAAAGTGAATGGTTTAGCATCTATTTGACGACCGATGTGGCGCGGTGGGCGAAGGTCCGCCTGCGACGCAGGAGGTTGCGGGTTCGATTCCCGCCTCGGAACAATTGTGTGTACGATCTGCAGATATTTGTTCCGGGTGTTCTGGTCGTTTTCTATGTATAATAAAAAATATCTATCTATGTAATATGATGTATTATGTATATCAGTTATCTAGTACCCATAACACAAGCTCTGCTTACCATGGGGCTAGATAATACTGTGTGAATTGTCCAGCATTATTTATTTATTTATTTATTATCTACATAATAAAGATGAATTACATAATCTACATAATAAAGATGAATTACATAATTATCTTTAATGACCACTGACATCTTTTGACCCTATTATAAAAGTATTGGACAGATGCACTAGTATATTCACTCTATTCAGAACTTCATCGGCACGAAACAAATCCGCCGAGCAAACGGTAAGACAAGCGGCGAAATAGTGTGAAAACGTAAAAAAGGACTGAAAAAATGAGCGCGAGGTAGTGCTGAGCTTTTCTCCCAGAAATATTCTAATTATCCGGCTTTTGGGGTCTATCAACCTATCAAGGTGGCAGGAATCACAAAGTATCACACTGATGCCTTTACTCACGAGTCTACAAATAAAGACAACGAAGATAATGAGTTAAACCCATTTGTGAAGTGAGTCAGATAAATATAAATCGCACGCTAGGTTGTAGTAATACGTCTACAATGGTAGTGAAAATCATCAGTCCCTATTAACCCAATTTTAAAAAATTAGGTGGTACTATGTTCCGTCATTTATGGACCGATTTGGATAATTATTTTGCAGTTGTATAAAAGATAATTTCGAGGTTGTCCCATGAAAATTTAACTCCCGAGGGATAAGTATTTATCCCGAAGACTTAAAACATAGTTCAAAACTTTGGAAGATTTTAGGTCTGTTTATAGTTTTTTTTAAACAATAAAATTAATTACGATCGAAAGGAAAGGATAACAGCAGTCTTAGGCTAGTCTTAGGTCTAGTTTCTTTAGGTTTTTGTCCAGGGTATTGAAATGAAAAAATATGAAAAAATGAAATGAAATGAATTTATTTGTTAAAAGACTTACACAGACATAATAAACTTAAACTTAAATGTAAACTAAACGTGTTGGTAATCATGTAAATCCAGTAACAAAATGGCTTTGCCTCAACATGAGTTGGATGACTAGCATGCTAGCAACCAACGCTGGTCTTCCGGCAAAGCAACTTGTTGTTATCTTATTGGGCACAATGTATTGTGTTACACAGCAAGTTCGTGCAGTCAGTACGAGTAAAGAAGGCGGTTCAAACGACTAAACAGACGGATTTTGCACACGGTGTAACATATCATGCTCGCTACGTAGCTGGTACATTTACGCCCCGTTACACTGGTCAGTACCCAGGTAAACATTAAGAGCACTGTGATCTGCCATTAGGCGTACAAATTTTCACAAACAACAAGATATAGAGCGTTAAATGGGTCAATGAAAAGTCCGGCTTTTCTTCTTACAGCTTTTCCCATCCCTATCAAATCCCCAGCGAATCCGACTGCGACGGAATGAAAATTGGATTTGGCTCTGATTGGATTTTTATTTACTTAAGACAAGAAAAATTTCCTCCCGAGGCGACGTCTTTATAAATGATTTAGAAATGTCTTCCTTGGCTGATTAACGGAAAACTGGAGAAATGTAGACTTGGATGTTCAAGAAAGCCTTGTTCAGGTATCAGTCGTGTAGACAAAGAATGGGATTGAAGATGACATCAATAATATTTAATGAAATTTATAATTTTCTATAATATAAAAATGAATCGCTGAATATGTTGCTTAGCGCAAATCTCGAGAGCAGCTGAACCAATTTCGCTAATTCTTTTTTTAGAATATTCCTTGACGTACGAGGAGGTTCTTACGGAGAGAAAAAAGAGATTTTTAAAATAAAATTGCCTGAAACAAATGACCACTCGGGCGAATCTGGGACGGGCCGCTAGTATTTAATGAAATATGATATAAGCGGGACAGATTGCTGTCCCGCATTTGTTCTCAATCGCCTTCTCTAACTACAGGAGTAAGAGTGAGAGTTATAGACTACTTTTGGAACATGAGTATTGCCGAAAGCTGTGTGGATTGTCCAAAATTATTTATTCAAGGTTGTTTAATAAAGGTTTTTTGAATTTTAATGAACATGAAACTAAACTACATAAAATATTTCAGGCTCTATTCTACTAATATTATAAACGCGAAAGTTTGTAAGTATGGATGGATGTTTGTTACTCTTTCACACTACAGAATGGATTTAAATGAAACTTCACAATAATATAGCTTACATATCAAAATAACACATAGGCTACAATTCATAAAGATATATAGTATATTATCCAAAATATCTATCACCACGCGGGTGAAACCGCAGGGCGCAGCTAGTACCATATACAAATACATATATATACAAGTGTTTCATCAATGGAGAGGCCCTTTTAAGACATTTTCTATTTTCTACATTCGTAGTTTCTTATAAAAACCACTAACGAAATGTCCTCGGATCGCTAAAAGCTACATTGTTATTTATCCTCAATATTTCTAGCACTGACTGGTCTTTTCATTTCCGAGGCGAGGCGCATTATCGACACAGATAAATATTTTTCGGGCCACTCCATAAATAACCCATAATGGATTCCCATTCCGATGGCTTGGGGTGGGACTCGAAGTATGCTTTACTGGAAAGGAACGAGGAAAGCGTGAAACTGATTTTTATTTCAAGTTCCTTCTACCTATGAATAAATATCAAAGTGATTTATTTCCTTTAAACCTTACAGTACACTAGGACATGTCATAAACAAAATAACTGCCTATTTATTAGTAGGTATCAAAAATTTTGATGTGACGAACGATGTGGCGCGGTGGGCGAAGGTTCGCCTGCGACGCAGGAGGTTGCGGGTTCGATTCCCGCCTCGGAACAATTGTTTGTACGATCTGCAGATATTTGTTCCGGGTGTTCTGGTCGTTTTCTATGTATAATAAAAAATAAATATCTATGTAATATATTGTTTTATGTGTATCAGTTATCTAGTACCCATAAAACAAGCTCTGCTTACCATGGGGCTAGATAATGCTGTGTGAATTGTCCAGCATTATTTATTTATTTTATCCATTTCGGACCTACAATAATCTTCTATAATATAAAAATGAACCTGAATGCTGAATGTGTTGCTAAGCGCAAACAACGAGAGCAGCTGAATCGAATTCGCAAATTATTATTTTAGATTATTCCTTGAAGTACGAGGATGGTTCTTACGGAGAGAAAAAAGAGAAAAAATTTAAAAAATTTGCCTGAAACAAATGACGGGTGGTCATTTGTTTCAGGCAAATTTTTTAAATTACTTCTGGGCGAAGCCGGCACGAGCCGCTAGTATTTTAATAATATAATATTTTAAAAATACCATTTTTCCTGTGATTAACGGGGAGTCATGCCGCATCCAGTGGTTGTCTGATCGAAGTACAGTCGGACTTTCATCTATTCTTATTGAAGGACAGTCAGCATTGTTATTGAAATGCGGTATCATTTCACGCAGACTTTCAGTTTAAATTGATTTTTAACGTTCTTTCTGATGTTCTTTGCAAATTCTGATACATTTTATTTTGTTTTGTATTTTTGAGGGTAATGCCATCTCGAGAAATGGCGTGTATCGATCGGTGGAACGATGCGTAATTTGTTCGTGTTGTATTGATAGACAGGGCCTTGAATTTTTTAGTTTCAGTGCTGTTTCGGAACTGAGTTCCTAAATATCTAGTCTTGTTGGAAATACTGTATTTTATGTTCGTCTCTGGATAGAAAGAGCAATAGAAAAATATTTATTTTGCTTACTCTGTTGCAGCGTTGGATCGCGAGGAGTGGCGGGAGAAAAGGGAGGCCTTTGCCCAGCAGTGGGACAATAATGGCTCAAAATAAATAATAATAAATAATACTCTGACTGACAACTTGAGGTTCTAGATATCTAGACTTGTTGGAAAGACTATATTTTAATGTTTATCTCTGGATATAAAGACATTTATTTAGCTCTTACTAATAAAACTGATTTCATGACTAAGGAATAAGAATTTCTAGACTAAGGTAATCAATTAAACCATTAGTAGTCGTCTTGTAACTTTGTTTAGTATTATTTTCAGTAGCTGTTTGTGGAAATTTTTAATTAGACTTAAGTACTTTGTCACATACCGACTCATTATGTTACCTGTTTATTTCCTGAATATTGTTCAAATAAATGAATTAAAAAATACCGTAAATTAATACGCCGTAATGATTTTAACTAGATTAAATGGAAGCTATTCGTAGTTTAAAATCCAAATACTTATAAATATTTTATTTGCTTATAAATTAGCGCTTTATCCAGAAGTTTTAAAGGCATTTTAGTATATTCTATTGAATAATCTGGTAAGCGACGGCAGCTTGCATTTCCATAATATCCGTTGTGTGGAGTCGGGAAATGAAGACCTTATCAGCTCTCGGCAATGTATCAAGAGTGAACGCCTTAATTTCGTGGGATTTTAACGTCTAAAAGGATTTTTTGGAGTTAAAAGAGAAGACATTTTTTATTATTAATAAATAAATCATGCTGGGAAAATTATTAAATATTTAATGTAATTTAATGGTTAGTTTAATACTTAGTCGCGAAACCTCTTAATAGCCTTCTGTTTTATTGTCGTTTTGATTTTTGTATGTACTGCTGTTTTTTCTTGAATAAATCAATCAATTCGTACCAGCTATTAAATAGATATATAGAAAATGATTTATTATACCCTAAGATTAAACAGAAAACAATACAGAAATAAATACTTAGAACAGAGGAAGTATAAAGGCGGCCTTATCGCTGAGAGCGATCTTGATATATTTATCTATGCCTATCTTGCATTTATTGTAAAGAATCTTGTATGCAGGTTCGTACATCCTACTTAATATTATAAACGTCAAAGTTTGTAAGTATGGATGTCTGTTTGTTACTCTTTCACGTAAAAACTACTGAATGGATTTTAATGAAACTTCACAATAATATAGAATAACACATAGGCGACAATTCATAAAGATATACAATTATCCAAAATATCTATCACCACGCATTAGGGGAGGCCTAACATAGAGCTCCGACTAGGTGAGATGACGACCTGCAGAATACTGCAGGGTGATGCTGAAAACAGGGTGCTATGGCGCTTATTAGGGGAGGCCTAACATAGAGCTCCGACTAGGTGAGATGACGACCTGCAGAATACTGCAGGGTGATGCTGAAAACAGGGTGCTATGGCGCTTATTAGGGGAGGCCTAACATAGAGCTCCGACTAGGTGAGATGACGACCTGCAGAATACTGCAGGGAGATGCTGAAAACAGGGTGCTATGGCGCTTATTAGGGGAGGCCTAACATAGAGCTCCGACTAGGTGAGATGACGACCTGCAGAATACTGCAGGGAGATGCTGAATACAGGGTGCTATGGCGCTTATTAGGGGAGGCCTAACATAGAGCGATGATGATGATGAAGGTATGGGTTTGTATGGCATAAACATAGAGACGCCTATGCACTGCAGTGGATCGACAAGGGCTTGTGGAATGATAATAATAAATATATGTTTTCCAAAAAAAATGCCAAAAAACCACCTCTACAAAAATCTAATCCGAGCACAAAGCCTTTTAAAATCCAGTGTAGTCCCTGTAAGCTGTTATATATCGGTACACATCACCGCAGCGATACCAATCTAGCGGGCCAGTTAATTTAGCGAACACTCAGCGATGCCTCACTGCCAAGTTTGGCCAAATTTAGTGGGAGCCAGATCGCTTAAAAATTGCTTTTCATGTAGACTATAAATTAGGGGTTGGAGGGTGAATATTCTACGCTCATTACTGTTTTGCGAAGAACCGACGGCCGCTGGGGCAAACGTGTTCTTGAGTAGAGACCACGACTCGGTAGCGTAGTGTAGGACGCCCTCCAACCAGGTGTGATGACGAGTTGCGAAAGACTGCAGGTAGATGCTGGATGCGTCAAGCTGAAGACAGGGCGTTATGGCGCTCATTGAGGGAGGCCTATGTACAGAAGTGGATTATCCTAGGCTGATGATGATGATGACTGTTTTTGAAAGAAGTTTGGAGCTTGTGTAACGCAAATTGTATCAGAATAATAATATTGCATGGAAATTTCACACAGCATTATCTAGATAGTTAAATAGATATTTTTTTATGGCACACTTAGTATAAAATAACAATGTAAAGTAAGAACTAAAAAACTAGATACAATTGGCGGTCTCATCGCCCAAGAGCGATCTCTACCAGACAACCATGGATGGATAGGATCGTGAATGAATGAATGAATGAACTCTTTATTGTACTTAAAACTATAAAATAACACCTTATATCTAAACATTACATATTAAAAGTATAATAGGCGGCCTTATCGCTGACAGCGATTTCTCCCAGGCAACCTAGGGATGGAGAAAAAGATATAAGCAAACTAAGAGTTGGTACATCACAAAGAAACAGATGGAGAAGTATCAAAAACAAGAAATAAAAAATTAAAAAAGTATACAAACTATATGTTTGACGACCGATGTGGCGCGGTGGGCGAAGGTCCGCCTGCGACGCAGGAGGTTGCGGGTTCGATTCCCGCCTCGGAACAATTGTGTGTACGATCTGCAGATATTTGTTCCGGGTGTTCTGGTCGTTTTCTATGTATAATAAAAAATATCTATCTATGTAATGTTTTGTATTATGTATATCAGTTATCTAGTACTCATAACACAAGCTCTGCTTACCATGGGGCTAGATAATGCTGTGTGAATTGTCCAGCATTATTTATTTATTATTTATTTATTTATAATAATTTTTTAGAAAACCAAAAGCCGGCAATTTTTAATAATATATTTCTTGTGTTCTGAGATCGAAGCTAAAACTCCCACCTTAAAGTTTGGTCCTTACTTTTTATTAGGTACATTCTGTATAACTGATATTTGTAGTCAAGTCATTACATTAGATATATTTTTTATACCTAGAGAAATACCCAGAAGAGCACCCGGAACAAAGATCCTCAAAAGCTTGGGGCTAGATGATGCTGTGTGAATTATGCAACATTATTTATTTATTTGTCTCGAGGCGGGAATCGAACCCGCACCACCTGCTTCACGGACGGACTTTCCCACCATCCTTCAAACTAGAAAATTTATCAAAACTCAAATTGCTGTTAGCAAAACAATCCTTCACTAGTTCATAGGACGGAAGCATGAAACAATTTACTTACTTCATTAAACTTAATCGTGTACAACACTAACTATATTAAGGCCCGTCCACATTGAGGCCGTCACTTGGAGTGCGCGCGACATCGGCCGGCAAAGTGGTCCGTAATCGTGTTAGCGTGTACACGTCTTAATAATCTGTTGGTTTTGCTTTTGTCTCATAATATTTTGAGGTCAAACATGTTACTCAAATGAATATTACTCGTTATTTTGTTTACCGTTTTCGACAAAAGCAAAACCAAGGAATTAGACGTATATAATATAAATAAAGAAATAATGCTGGACAATTCACACAGCATTATCTAGCCCCATGGTAAGCAGAGCTTGTGTTATGGGTACTAGATAACTGATATACATAATACAATATATTACATAGATAGATATTTTTTATTATACATAGAAAACGACCAGAACACCCGGAACAAATATCTGCAGATCGTACACACTATTGTTCCGAGGCGGGAATCGATCCCGCAACCTCCTGCGTCGCAGGCAATATGTATGATAATGATGTTAGATAGAGTGATCCAAGATGAAGGTTATTAAACCATTTAACACATATTATGTATATTTCAACGCGGGCGAAGCCGTGGGGCGCAGCTAGTAGTAAATATAAATAAATAAATATGACAGATTTAAACCAGGAATAAGTTTCAGCGACAAAATTAACCCATCCCCGTCTATGGAATGCTCTCCCTCTGGACATCAGACGTGCAAAATCAATCCCTATATTCAAAAAACTGCTGCATCAGCATTATTTATCCATATGAAATATTGATAGCCTTATCTGATGTCTATGTAAGTTTATTATAATGTTTGTAATGTAGGTATTTAGTGTATTTGTTATCAATTATTTATTAAAGCGTCTATATTGTTCGTTCATGTCCAGTCCATCCCAAGGTTGCCTGGAAGAGATCGCCCTCAGCGATAAGGCCGCCCTTTATACCTTTATTCTAAGTTTTTATCTCTGTATTATTTTCTGTTTTGTGTGGTGTAATAAAGTGTTATCTATCTATCTTAACCCAAAAAGTATTTCCCAATTTAAAACTATAATTGTTTGTCACCATTCATTTTTAATTGTAGATGAAAATTATCGCTAAATAAGGCATTTTCAATGGCGGGCTTTGATTGGTTTTAACTCTGACAACAGATTCGAATAATTGATGCATGCGTAATCCTGGGGCCTGGTGTGAATACTCGTACAGGCGGTGACACAAGCCTTAACGACCGATCGAGACGACCATTACCGATGCTAGCATTAATTTTAATTTTAACCTTAGTATTATTATGAAATGAAAATGAAATGAAATGAAATGAATTTATTTGTTAAAAGATTTACACAGACCTAATAAACTTAAATGTAAACTAAACGTGTTGGTAATCATGTAAGTCCAGTAACAAAATGGCTTTGCCTCAGCATGAGTTGGATGACTAGCATGCTAGCAACCAACGCTGATCTTCCGGCAAAGCAATTTGTTGGTGTTACACTAATACTTTGACTGCTGAAATCACACGGTATGTGTTTTCTACAAGTGACTAATATAATAAATCGTAATTCCATACTAGCGCAGCGGCTGAGAAAATACAGATCTGTGTGACTCAGCACAGTTGTAATATTTTTCGAACGAAACGTATGTGCGGCGCAACACAACCGCAGCACGAATTTTTTAGGTTAAAAAAAAGATCGCAGTCGTCGAAAAAAATCGCCGTCAAAGTGTTAAGAGAACTCTAGTGTCTAGGTAAACCTATGTTAGGATTTAAGATGCTATCAACAAACTGTAACAAATTTGTAACAATAAATAAATATATCTATCTATTTGTCCAAACAAACTGTGTAATATGGGCTGAAGGGGTATTTGGGTGCGTTTATTAATGGTTTTTTGTCTGAAATAACAAATTTTAATTTAAGTAATTTGATTTAAAAAGGCTGCAGGTTCGATTCCTGCTGCAAGACGTATGTACGATCTGCTGGGGCCGGAGTGTATATGTATGTATATGCATATTATTTTTGTGTCTCGTGAATTATTAACGAATTACACTACTGTCTAAGTGCTTATTTGTAAGCCTAAAAAATAAAAAAACTTTTTCATTTTCATTTTATCTGGTACACCTAAAATAAACGACGATATTTGACGACCGATGTGGCGCGGTGGGCGAGGGTCCGCCTGCGACGCAGGAGGTTGCGGGCTCGATTCCCGCCTCAGAACAATTGTGTGTACGATCTACAGATATTTGTTCCGGGTGTTCTGGTCGTCTTCTATGTATAATAAAAAATATCTATCTATGTAATGTATTGTATTATGTATATCAGTTATCTAGTATCCATAACACAAGCTCTGCTTACCATGGGGCTAGATAATGCTGTGTGAATTGTCCAGCATAATTTTTTTACACGCTGTTATTTTTGGGTCAGATGTTGCTGTCTGTGCCTAATATATTTTTTTTATTTTATTGGAGGCCATAGGGTGAATTCGGTTGTGGTTAGAATGGATGAGAAGAAGCAAATAAAAGGAAAGACAATTATGATAAAAGCCTCAAAATGAATTAAAACTTAACAGAAGTTGACGTTATGCTGTTCAAAAATTAAGATGAAGCAGTTTCTTTGTTCTAGATAGATCCGTTAATTGTAACAACATTAAAATATACCTACTAACACAACTCATCACACATATCACTGAAAATTAATGATGACTTAAATATCCCCACAATCCACCGTTTGTCAGCGATAGTACCTCCAATAATAAATAAACTGTCAAAACTGTCGCCCAAAAAGATAGTGCCGACAATTTGACATGCGTAATTGTTAATAATTGTGTGCGCGACAGTACCTACTGTTCGATTCCGTGCATGGCTGGATGGAGATATTTGAAAACGACTGTACTGCGAATAGTACATTCTATGGGGACATTAACTTTGTTTCATATTTGTGTCTATTTTCAGCAGGATGGCTGCATTGTGGCATATTGAGATATAATAATCATCATCATAGTATGAAACAAAGTCGCTTCGCGCTGTCTGTCTGTCCCTATCTATGCCTCTTCATAAGCCCATCATAATCAGCCTATGATAGTCCTTTGCTGGACATAGGCCTCCCCCAATGAGTGCCATAGCGCCCTGTCTTCAGCTTGACGCATCCAGCATCTACCTGCAGTCTTTCGCAGATCGTCATCCCACCTGGTCGGAGGGCGTCCTACACTACGTTTACCGAGTCATGGTCAACACGTTTGCCCCAGGGCCGTCGGTTCTTCGCGACATATGGCCGGCCCAATGCCACTTCAGCTTGTTGATTCTTAGCGATAATTTTGGTTCTCTGTCGGATGCAATCGTTACGAATCCTATCCTTCAGAGAAACTCCGAGTGCGACCTTGAACTGGTGGACCACCTCTATCTATGCTTAGATCTTCAAATAGTTACTCGGGTCAAAAAGGTTGCCATTTGTCCATAAGTGGCTAACGTAATTCCTTGACAAAAACTTTAACGATTTCCGATTTTGAAAGAAGGTTCTTAACGTAGCTTCACTCCGAGGCTGCCTCTAATCAAGATCCAACTTTATTCACCCATTATAAATTTAAGGCAACATTACACATGATTTCGTGCATTCGCCCACAAAGTTAGATTGCGGCGCCGCCGCCGTTGCATTATACCTTTATACAGCGTTCAAGCAAGGCCTTTTGTCCTGGTAACTTCGTTAATATGTTTCTCTTGCAAACACACAAATAATAGCATGTTTGTTTTAAATATACGAGTTAAATTTTAACAAAGTTTGATGGAAATACAAATAGCAGCACTAGTTTCTGCCTGCGTCTTTGTTTTTCGATGGTTGAGTTATTTTTCTTTATAAGTACAATTTAATGGGTATTCATCGCGTTTATTCTATTTTTTTAGTTCTGAAACGTCGGGAAAATAATATAAATAAACGCGATTAATATCCTTTAAAATGTAAGTACTCATAATTTTATTATGTGTTCAGATCGCTTAAGTTTAGAGCTATTAATTTTCTTTGTAATGTATACTTCAAGACTGATGATGACCGCCTTTACTCTGGAATCTATACTACCCTTAGTCAACTCTTACGATATCCTCGGGTTAAATTGGAGGGGTCGATTCTTACGCCACTCGCGCCACACGTAAAAAAAAAAAAAAACAATAAAGAAGTAAAATCATACGATAGACACAATAGTTTTGAAAATAAACCGGAAATCTACTTCGTATCCCTTAATTATACACTGTTTAGGTTTTGTAGGATAAATACTGTTGTAAACCTATACATATTTGTATTGAATAGACATCTTTGTCTGTTGGAAAGGTACATAGTTTACCACGTTACCCTCGCGGTTGTCGGTTCTTTGCGAGATATGGCCGGTCCACTGCCACTTCTGCTTGCTAATTCTTAGAGCTATCTCGATAACTTTGGTTCTCTGTCGGATGTATTCATTACGAATCCTTTGTTTTTTTGTTCATTATTATATTTTTGGGACTTTGAGTCATTTTCATGACTATGTCAGTCCCGTATATAACAGTAAACTGCCAGAGAAACTCTGAGCACTGCCACCCCTTGGATCACTCTCTATCTATTAAAAAACGAATCAAAATCCGTTGCGTAATTTTAAAGATCTAAGCATACATACATAGGGACAGACAGATAGCGGGAAGCGACTTCGTTTTATTCAATTCAATTCAATTTATTTAATTCAGCTTCACAAAATACATGTTACAGCCATAGAGAGTTAAGGTAAAGAGTAAATCAAGACATATGTAGTTACGAAACTAAAAAATAAAACATTTTATTGGAAGGGACACAGCCTGCGTTTACAGACGCATGGCATTATGAATATGCGTCCAGTGCTTCATAAAAGCGCAGTCCGTGTCCAGCCTTCCAGCTATAAGGTTCAGATAGCTACTGGTGCCGCCCCTCACCCGGCGCATTAGGGATGCTGTTCTGTTGCGGATGATTGCGTAAAAGTCATCAACGCGGGACTCTGCAAACATCCCGGACGCGCTACAGAAGCGGGGCAGTCCCAGTAGCACTCTGAACGCGTTATTATACTGGACGCGCAGGGCATTCTAGCATTTCTGCGTGTAGTTAACCCACAGACTGCACGTATAAAAATATTGGCAGTACGCTCTAATAAACAAACTTAATACTTTATACTATGTAGTGATTATAAATAAATAATGCTGGACAACTCACATAGCATTATCTAGCCCCATGGTAAGCAGAGCTTGTGTTATGGGTACTAGATAACTGATATACATAATACAATACATTACATAGATAGTTTTTTTTTTATTATACATAGAAAACGACCAGAACACCCAGAAACCTTCCAAAACCACAAAAAATACTACAAAACCTTCCAACATGTCTACAGGTACACTCTACATTTCCACGCATTTTTCACCAGTTAATGATTGCTACAATTTTCTCTCATTTCCCGGAGGCTGTAATGAGCGATCTAATGACGTAACTCTATCGGTTGGGAAAATACGAAACCGGGCTGGAAAGTATTGGAGCGAAGTAAAGAACGGGATTTTACTACGGTCTTACTTTAAGGGACCTCTAATTAGAGTCTCGAGGTAGATTCGACTTGATATTACTGTGTGATAGTGATAATTTATTATCGATATATACTTACTTAATGTAATTTTATTGTTTATTGAAATGGATATGATTTGTGATTTTTAATTTATGATTTTGTAATGTAATTAAAGTAAGGTTGACTATGATTTTGTGTTGCTTTTCTGTATTATATAATTATTTCTAATTTTAATATTAAATTTAAATATGGGTACTCTATTGCATTGGGTGTTCCCGTAAAAATAGAGGTACGTTTATAAATAAATAAATAAATTAAAGATTAATAACAGAAATACAATGTATTGGTCAAATCAACATACTTATAATGGGGCATTCCTCGAAGCGCACCTAAATAAAGCGCACTTAGGCGAAGCGCACCTAAGTAGGTACTTCCACATCGCACACCCTCAGTAAACACGTAAATTCATAAATAAAAAAGAAAAACAAATAAAAATAATAAAAATATAAATTTAAAGAAAAAAAAATGAATCATAAACGGAAACTTGGCAACTACTCGGTAATCATAGTGTAGGACGCCCTGCAACCAGGTGGGATGACGACATGCGGAAGACTGCAGGTAGATCAATCTGAAGTATGGGTATATAGCACTCATACTTCAGATGGGGGAGGCCTATGTCCAGCAGTGCACTAACATAGGCTGATAATGATGAGGACGAAAAACGGAAACACAAGATTATTTACAAAACAATAAGATATCGGAAAAGAGAATTACCGATCATTATTAAATTCTTCATAGCTCAATAGAATCGAAATAAAGCAAAGCTATCTATAACCCGTTGTCTTCAAAGCGAGTTACCAATTAGTAACCGAGCCGCCTTGAATCGGGTTCCGTACAAATAAGTGAAAAACGTCTAAGTATAGCGGTTTAGGGTTCCGCTGTAATTGCTGCGCTCGGGGCGCAATGGCAAAGAGTTAGAACTGGTGTAGATAGAGGGTTCTACAGATGCAGTTATTTGGAAGATATAGTCTTCATTGAATACAACTCTTAATATTTCTCGAATGTTCATACTTTTTTTATTATTTACCTGCGAGGAATGGTTTCTACTACAGTATATATGTATGTATAGTGTTCCCGTAAAAATAGAGGTACTTTTGTAAATAAATAAATAAATAAATAAATAAATATTACCTGTGGTTTCTACTATGCTTTTTAACGATACTTGAGCAAACGAAATGTCAAACCTTGGATCCATAAAAATACATAAAGGATTTATTATTTATGAAATAATTTCATTTAATAAAGCATGCCAAAAAGTCTACTTCATAGACCCAGTTTTAAAGTTATAGATAATAAAAAATAGTAATAATTTATTTTTAAGTTTCATTTTTTTAATAGGCTTCTGTTTGATATTGAACTTTTTTATTTTTAATCGATATTGTTAATTGTTAATATTATTTATTGTTATATTGATAAGGCCGACGATTGTACCACTAGATATAGTAGTATTAAGATCCTTTAGTATATTTAGTATTTTTTTGTATTGAGTTGCAATAAACATATATTGTATTGTATTGTATTTTTTTTTCTCAGCTAGGTTTCCTTTGAAGAAAATACACTGTTTACTTAAAAAGAAACAAAGAATTAAATATCACTCGAAAAAAAAAGAATTTAAACGCCTTTTTTTTGGAATAGCTAGCTTATCCATCTTTTTTTTTTTACATCGATTATTTTCGTTCTAATATCCGCACATTTAATTTGATCAAGTTTCGATAAAACACTTTGTATATTTAGATGACCATTCCCTTTATTCTCATGGGGGTGATAGCACCTAACACTATACATACCCATAATATATAATAAAAAATATCTATCTATGTAATGTATTGTATTATGTATATCAGTTATCTAGTACCCATAACACAAGCTCTGCTTACCATGGGGCTAGATAATGCTGTGTGAATTGTCCAGCATTATTTATTTATTTATAATATATGCACTAATTAGTAACGCAAACAAAGTAAATCAATCAATGTGTTTGTTTAAAGCTATGCCTGCTCTGGAATAAGCTCGTGTGATGTCAATCTATCGTTATAGGTAAACAAATGTTATTCCATTATGTTTAATTTAATATTAATCATGGAGGTCTATATCGTAAAATTGTATGGACTGAAATTTTGTGAAAAATATATGTATGTACTTATTTATGCTCTGGCCGAACTCATTCATCCGTCAGACACAGGATGCTGGGCAGCACCACTAGCTTGCTAAGGGTTCTGGTGGACAGACATTGCAGAAGCCTGCAAAGGCACGAGATGTCAAGTTTAATGAACCCTTATGCTAAACAAATATCGAACGAAATTCGGAGACAAAGTTACCTGTATTGGGCGCCAGTGAAACACTTGTGTTTTACTAGTGACCTGCCTACGATGAGAGTGGCTAGGCCAAAAGGAAACACAGGAAAAATATGCTTACAATTATATTTATCAGTTTTACAGTAGGAATAGAATAGAATAGTTTATTTGTAACTCAATACACAAAAACTTAAAACAAACATGATTAAAAAAATAAAGGATAATCAGATTTTTGTAATTGAGTCACAAAACGGACTCTATCTCAGCATGGGTTACTTGCATGTTACAACCAAAGCTGGTCTTCCGGTAGGGTTCGTTGTCTCCGAATTGCGTTACTAGAAAATAAGTGCCGCTGGCCTAAGCTGGAGAAAGGTCCAACGTGGTAGGTCTTCTAAGTATTCTAAATGTCTTCTAAGTGTTAATTTGACAAATGTAATTTGACCGTGATGTAATTTTAACTACCTGTACTAAACATACATAATAGGTATGGATGTAATTGTCTGAATTTGTTTTGATTCCGACAATTACATCCATATTATAAATAATAATAATAAAAATATAAATAATGCTGGACAATTCACAGAGCATTATCTAGCCCCATGGTAAGCAGAGCTTGTGTTATGGGTACTAGATAACTGATATACATAATACAATACATTACATATATAGATATTATGGAATTATATATTGGATTAAATATTGGAATTTATTTTACCACAAAATCGAGTAACTCTTGTTATTAATTTTTGACTGAATGTTTGTCCTACATGTCGATTTTAGCTTCTTCCTAAGAGCAACAATTGTTCTTAGGAAAAACGCAAATGGACAATAACAGCAGACAGTAACTGTCAAAGTAAGTTAAGTTACTGTTTATATTATATTAGATGCGCCCGGTGGCTTCGCTCGCGTTAAAATCTCTGTCAAATGCCACAACACACAAGTTCAAACTAGTGGCCCGCGAGCTTTATATCATCTGATATCGTCAATATACAATGCTACTAAATATTACGAGTTAAAGCTGTTATTTGAATGCACATGGTTTTGCTGTGTAGTAATAGCACGGCTCTAATCTGCGACAACCTTTAACCCGGCTTTGTTCAACTACACCAATTACAAAATCGGTTATTTACGCGTTTTCAGTTCTAAACTCTAGTAAAACATGCACTGTCAGCTTTATAACCTCATAAACATCAAATAACAGACAATGTTTACAAAAATAAACGTAAACTAAGTTACAATTTAAGCTTCTACGACATTTCCCGCCCTGCCTTGCGAGGGCGGGCGGAAGTGATGTCACGATGCACTCCCCACAGGAAGTGGCTAAAAGCCTCTGAGTGCATTTGTCTAACAGTTTCGTCGGAGGAAATCGATGGACGCGGAAGGAATTTCAATGAGTAGTTAGGAGTTGGCGGTAGTTTGAAGAGATTGGTAAGTAGGTACGAGTAGGAGTAGATGGACGAAACTACGGACCTGTGTGAAGCGATTGTTGGATGCAATAGGCACAACATAAACAAACAAATAAATAATGCTGGACAATCCACACCCGATCACCTAGCCCCAGGCAAAGCGGAGCTTGTGTTATGGGTACTCGATGACTGATAAATATAATAAAATACGTTATATAGAGGCACATAGGTATTCTTATCATACATAGAAAACGACCAGAACACCTGAAACAAATATCTGCAAATCGAACAAAAAAAATTCTCGAGGCGGGAATCGAACCCGCAACTTAGTGCGTCACAGGCAGGCCTTGGCCCACCACGCCACAGAGGTCGACATAAGACAAGTCTTAAATAGTTTCTAGTGAAACATAAATCGACAAATACTGAATCTTGTAAAAAACAGACTTAGGCCCGAATTATGTTGGCCGATGACTGATTTTAAGAAACTACTCCGAAATGTTTTTGTAGATGTCACACTTTGAGTGCTGAAAACGCACGGTATGAGTTTTCTACAAGTGACTAATATGCGTAAATCCACACTAGTGCAGCGGCTGAGAAAATACAGATATTTTTGACTCAGCAGAGCTGTAATACTTTTCGAACGAAACGCATGTGCGGCGCAACACAACCGCTGTGTAGAGCGGCAGCACGAATTTTTTTGGTAAAAAAAAAGAACGCGGTCGTCGAAAAAAAACCGCAGTCAAAGTGTTAAACATTTCGGAGTAGTTTCTTACAATGAATATAAAATAAATTATATTTCAGAAAAAAGGACCTTAGAACAAGGAACCTAAAATATTATTGACGACCGATGTGGCGCGGTGGGCGAAGGTCCGCCTGCGACGCAGGAGGTTGCTGGTTCGATTCCCGCCTCGGAACAATTGTGTGTACAATCTGCAGATATTTGTTCCAGGTGTTCTGGTCGTTTTCTATGTATAATAAAAAATATCGATGTAATGTATTGTATTATGTATATCAGTTATCTAGTACCCATAACACAAGCTCTGCTTACCATGGGGCTAGATAATGCAGTGTGAATTGTCCAGCATTATATTTTATATTAATCCCTTTACATTTCATACAGTAATTACATATATCCAACGACTCTATTAACGCTAGAAACTTCTCGAAACAACAACCTCATCAGTTATTAAATCTCGTCTTTCATTTTAATATTTCCAACAGTTTTCACGCTTCGCTGAATTTCGATGACATTTTATATGACGGGTAGTCAGAGTGATCAAACACGTATAACGCCATCAAGCGCGTATGAACAACGTATGTACAGTGTTCATGTAATATCTCAACTCTGCTCATACTAACAAAATTTCAGCCCAATTCGTTCAGTAGTTTTGGAGTGAAAAGGTAACAAGCCTCCATACATCTAAACATCCAAACATTTTCATTAACTTCTATAATGAGTGAGTGAAAAATTACGATTTTTTTAAATTTTAAACAGGAGCCTAGGCATCGGTGCCTATTAACACTTTGATTGCTGAAATCACACGGTATGTGTTTTCTACAAGTGACTAATATGCGTAAATCCACACTAGCGCAGCGGCTCAGAAAATACAGATCTGTGCGACTCAGCACAGCCGTAATATTTTTCGAACGAAACGCATGTGCGGCGCAACACAACCGCTGTGTAGAGCGGCAGCACGAATTTTTTAGGTTAAAAAAAAGATCGCAGTCGTCGGAAAAAAATCGCAGTCAAAGTGTTAACGAAGTCTTACGAAATTTCGTAATGAAAGTAGGCCTATAAAATTTCAGATTCGTTCATTCGTTTTGGTGTGACAAGGTAACAAACACTAAACATCCAAACTTTCGTATTAATAATATTAGTTTGATATGATTGATTACTTGACTATTTAACACAATGCCCAAAGGAACCAAATTTGTTTTTTCTTAACTGGTTACAAATCAGTTAGTTACCAAAGTGGCTGAAGGATTACACACTAGCTGCGCCCCGCGGTTTCACCCGCGTGGTGATCGATATTTTGGATAATATACAATATATCTTTATGAATTGTAGCCTATGTGTTATCTAATATTAGTAGGATTATAACACGTCGCCGACATTACGTGTTAGTAAATAGGTTTATTTTATGTATGTTAGATTAAGGTATATACATATTTCGCATGGGCCGTAGTTTTTAAGTATTTTCCATCCTGTACTAGACTAATGTTGCCTGAAATGAATGAATTTATTATTATCTCATTACCATGATCTCGGGCCATAAAGTGACCCGGTTCTTTGGAAGGCTTGCGTGGGGCCGAAGCCAACTGCACAGAGGCCCTTTGAGAGAGTAAATCTAAAGGCGATGGCTACACATAGCGGGTATCATCCTCAGGTGCACAATATGATACACCCAAAGATGGTATCTGCCAGGTGTAGAGACTATTGCAGAGAAAAATGAAAGAAATAAAACCAAGATATTGTGATGGATGGATGGACTGGGTAATCGGACTATAAGGGAGATTGCGGACGTCTGCCATAAACAAGTCAATCATAATGTTAAGAAGAGTGGCAGACGGTGGCTTGCCGAATACTGGATGGGTTCCTTAAAAAGCCGGAGTAAATTACCGGAAAGGAACAACATCGGCGCAAACGACTCAGGGGTGTCGAGAGGTGCGGCCCCGATTTCACCATCACGAAGACTGCTCGTGAGCGGGTTTCCTCGCTATTACGCCATTAGACACTTCCACCCCCGAGTCTACATCCTAAGATGCATCTCTCGCGACTCCACTCAGACCGGCCAATGAAGGCCAGAGGTGGGGATCTGGTTCTCTTGGGATGCCACTCCGCAAGCGGAGACGAGAACCAGGAACTTCCCCGGGAGCACTCGGTACCCATGGTGTCGCTACTCACCAACAGCTCGCCACAAGCTGCCCTGTGGGCTTATTATTATTATTATTATAACACTCTGTCGTTTATCACGACTCTACAAGCTGGAGTTTTATACCAGTAGTTACGTCGACACCCAACAATAAAATCCCAATCCCGCTTCCGAAAAAACTTCATTTTTTATCTTTTCAACGCAGCTCAGTTAAACAATTGCTGTTTTTTTATTGTTTTTGTTTATTTTCGCATAAAAACACGCTGTTTTCGGCGGGTAGTCGACCGAGAGTGACGGCCTGTCGTGCCCACTGATGTATTGATTTTTAATGTTTTGAGGTTGCTGGTGCGTTGAATGCGGTTTGATGATTTAGGGTGGAATTCACCGGCCGCCAATGTGCCAATACAAAATGTATACGGTCCTACGTTCAAATCAGCGTGCGAGACCCAAGGTTGTTCAGTTCAGTTGTTATTGATAAACGGTAAACGTAGTGTAGGACGTCCTCCAACCAGGTGGGATGACGACCTGCGAAAGACTGCAGGTAGATGCTGGATGCGGCAAGGCGGGCGCTATGGCGCTCATTGGGGGAGACCTATGTCCAGCAGTGGACTGCTATAGGCTGATGATGATGTTTATTGATAAGAATTTTCTTATATGTCAAACATAATACATAGGTTAAAAAATACATACATAAAGGTTTTTTCTGTGTGTATGGCTAGTGTTTTTTAATAGTTAATCAAACGATTAAATTTTTTTTATCATTATTGGGCATTTTCTCTTTAAATGTATTTTTGTTTCTTTTTATATTTAGTTATACCATATTTGTTATTTTGTTTAATTTATAACTATATATTATAGTCATATATGTACATATGTATTGTAAAACTATTTTTAGCACGCCAATCCACTATAAAAACATGAGTTTTTGTTCGGCAGGTTGAAAATGCCTCGGTTTTAAGCCCACCCTTTGTATCTTAGTGCAATCAAGTTTATACTAATATTAGTATAAGGAGGATATGTTTGATTTTTTGTATTGAATAGGCTCCGAAACTATTGGACCGATTTGAAAAATTATTTCACCGTTGGGAAGCTACACTATCCCCGGTGAAGATAGGCTATATTATATTTTCAAAAAAAATAGGGATCCTTACTAAAACTCCAATAATGTAATCCAAGGTGTAAAAAAAAAACCTAATAAAGTGAAATTTGAGTTTAACGCGGGTGAAACCGCGGGGAACAGCTAGTTTTAAATAAAGGTGATGATCATCACTCTCATTTAATACCTCGAAACACATTTCCATTTCTCTCAAATCAAAGTCACCTAAATTGACAAATACCAGGAAACTAATAGACATCAAGATATCTGATCGGTAATAACTAACGAAGCCAATGATTGTTTGTTGGTGACGTCAGGTGTCTAAGTTTGAAACGCATAATTAAATTAGGTATTCAAGACTAATTCTGAGCACTTAGACAGGCTACCTCTAGTTTAGAATTAATTTGAGCATTGTTTGTTTATGGATTTCGGAGACCGTAGCTCTAGGTAATATTTAATGAAAATAAAGAATTAGCAAGCTGAAGTGGCAGTGGGCCGGCCATATCTCGCGAAGAACCGACGGCCGCTGGGGCAAACGTGTTCTTGAGTGGAGACCACGACTCGGTAAACGTAGTGTAGGACGCCCTCCGACCAGGTGGGATGACGACCTGCTAAAGACTGCAGGTAGATGCTGGATGCGGCAAGCTGAAGACAGGGCGCTATGGCGCTCATTGGGGGATGATGATGATGATGATGATGACTCACTGGTGTTATAGAGCGCAATGTACCATTCGAATCGAGCATGATACTTCAAATTAAGAAGAAAAAAGCTGCGATCCTTTTCCCCCGGTACTGACTGCACGAACGCTCGCTGTGTGATACAATACATAATACCACGTAACTCAAGCGTTAGATGTAGTACCACTTCTAGAAAATGTTAAATCAATTAGTGGGCATGGAACTATTACGCTAGTTGTTCTGTATCGTGACAGGAACGTAAGTAAACCCGCAAGCGGGAGCTAGTTTCATCCATGAAACAAAGACTCCTACCATCCTACTTCCTACTAATATTATAAACGCGAAAGTTTGTAAGTATGGATATCTGTTACTCTTTCACGCAAAAACTACTGAATGGATCGGGCTGAATTTGCATACAAGTAGTTCCAGGCGCGGAATAAAACATAGACCATTTATCCCATAAATCAGTTCCCATGGGATAGAAATAACCTTAAAACGTTACCATAGAAACAACGCGTGCGAAGCAGCGGGCAGAAACCAGTATCCAATAAATGTTCAAAGAAACCGAAATAACTTCCGTAAGAACGAAAAAAGGTTTCCCATTCAAGAAAATTTTCAATTCAAACACCAACATTATTACATAGAGCCATCAATCACACAGAGTTTACACAGCACGCATAAACCAGCCGCTGTTTACGCATTAAAACGGTATGAAATGAGAAAGTGCCCCTGTCGGCGGCGCCGTGACTTACATGAGGGTATTTTATAAATTCCTGGGTTATTAGGGTTCGTTTCACTGCCAAATGGAATTATCCTCGCGATATGCTCACTGTATTTCTGTTTTCGAAGACTTCTATACACTTCTATTCGACAGAATTTGTTAAAAAAAAAGAGAAAAAACATTTTGGGAGTCACCATAAAAAGGATTGGCCGAACCGTAAGAAAACGAATGAATTGAAAAAAAATACTTTAATTACTTTCGTACTCATCAAAATGAATGGTGGTAAACCATCACGATAATGGACACAATGAACAAAGACATTTCTGTTCTTAACTTAGAGCTGTGAAATGTTTTAAGCACCTAATAATAAAAAAAAGAGTTTATTCATAGCCCCTTTCACACACACACACACACCCTGACACACACACGCATATTTTACATAAAAGGAAAACACAAAAATATGATATACAGAATAACATAAGCCTAAGCGGATTTAAATCTTTAAAATAATGCAGAAAAATAAGCAACATGTAGTAGGGTCCCACCCAAGAGTAAGAAAGATATGTCGTAGTGGTTAGATTCTACGGAACCCTAGTTCACGTGCAACTCGCACTTTACCAAGTTTTATTTTATAAATTCCAGGGGCGGTCGAGACGAATGTCGGCCACTTGTCGGCCTCTGTCGCTCGTTTGTCATCTCTGAATTTTTTATGCTCTACGCGGGATGATTTTTGAGATTGCTACATTTATGAGGGATGTTGGTTAGTTTGATTTTAAGGGTTGAATATGTGAATTTGAAATGGGTGAATAATAAAACAAACTGTTCGAATTTATTATTACGAAGCGATATTTGAAAATACCTAAAAAAAACAAATAGTTGACTTTAATTGTAAAAAATGCACTGCAAAGCGATACTGATACTATATTTATTTTTTAAATCCTTTTTTCGATCCTTTTATATATTTTTATAATGATTAGGTACATATTTATATTTCAAATACTTTTTCTACTTCTAAAGACACTATGTTAATCTATATTAACATAGTGTCTTTAGAAGTAAAAATAGGTGTAAGCACACTCGTACTAAAATAGATATATAAGCAAATACAGTACGTATTTTATAAGTATGTTCTAAGTACTAGTTTTGTTTTTCTCATAAATGATAATTCTTTGAGAAATAAATAACCTTTAAACCGAATTATGAAATCTCACAAAGAAATGCTTTTTTTTGTATTTTTAAAACTTTAAAGGCCCGTAATACCTACCGACAACGACGACGAAGAAATTGAGGACCTCATTTGATTTTTTAATATAAATAGTTGGTGAACAAACGGATGACGATGACGATGATGAACTTGATTTTCAACTGTAGTCCTACAAACCTAGATTCAATCGCAATCCATTAACCTCATTCTGAAGACTCGTTAATGTTAATTACTAAGTAAGTAATATTGCGTGTTGAATGCACTTTGTACGAGGTAAAGTTTCTAAATGCTACGGAATTTTTTTTCAAGGGCGTCTTCTTCATAAAACAGTATTTATGTATCACTTGAAGAAATGGCGTCCTTAGACCTGAGTTCGGCTTGACGATAATATCGAGAAGTCCTCGTGACGTGACGTGTAATTTTTCTATAGGATTTGGTGCTGCAGATATAGCAAGTTAAATCTATGACGCATTGCATCTGTATTTTAGAGGCCTTAGGAGGAGTTTTGTATTGTTTACGAATAGTAAAAAGTGTTCTTGTATGGAGGGAACCATGCATACAGTGCCTTGCAGTGCCCCTAGCGGATATTGAGAGAAACTACTTTTCATAATTTGACAACAATCGATACTTTGCGAATGAATGGAATTAATGAATAAATAAATAAATAATGCTGGACAATTCACACAGCATTATAATAGCCCCATGGTAAGCAGAGCTTGTGTTATGGGTACTAGATAACTGTTTTTTTTTTATTATACTTAGAAAACGACCGGAACAAATATCTGTAGATCGTACACACAATTGTTCCGAGGCGGGAAGCGAACCCTGCGTCGCAGGCGGACCTTCGCCCACTGCGCCACGTCGGTCGTCAAAACACCTGAATTAATTAATTCGATTATTGCAAGTTAGCAGCACAATTTTCCAAGAAAGCGGTAATAAACGATATCTTTTTCCATATTGGTGTGTTGCACATACTAGCTACTCAGTCCCGAATATCACCCATTCAATCTGTCCCACATAGGATGTATTCACAGTCTACACCCAGCTTTATAATCAAATGGGAATCAATGGCACTGAATGGCACTGATTTGATTCGGTTTTAAGGGTTTTTTTTGTGGGTTTAAATGGATATTGGAGATGAATGGAGACACAGAACTTCAGTTCTATTTCAAAGTAGATAGTTTTTTTCTTTGTAATTAACTAACTGTATAAAATGTGAGGGGTCTCATTTAGATTTTATTTTAATTATTTATGTATTTTGCACTAAGGTACAAAGGATGGGCTTAATGCTGAGGCATTTCCTACCTGTAACCTGTGACCAAAAACACGTTGGGGGGCGTAGGGTTGGCGTGCTAACAATAGTTTTACAAATATTTATGACTGTATTATAGTCATAAATGTTTATGACTTTATAATATATAGTTAATATTTATGACTGTATTATAGTCATAAATGTTTATGACTTTATAATATATAGTTAATATTTATGACTATATAATATATAGTCATAAATATTGGACTATTTTAAGTTTGGAGTGGCTCGTAGTTTCTCTGAAGGATAGGATTCGTAACGAAGAAACTTTGCTGCTTGTAACTGCATAGCTTGTGTTATGGGTACCAGATAACTGATTACATAATACAATAGATGGATATTTTTTATTATACATAGATAACGACCAGAACACCCGGAAAAAATATCCACAGATCGTGCACACATTTGTCCCGAGGCGGGAATCGAACCCGCGACCTTCTGCGTCGCAAGCGGAGCTTCGCTCACCGCGCCACTGAGGTCGTGAATTAATTACAAAGATAAAAACTATCTAATTTAAAAAGTTTCTGTGTCTCCATTTATCTCCAAAATCCATGTAAACATCCAAACTTTCGCTTTTATTAAATTGAATCGAACACGCAACCCACTGCGTCGCAGGCGGACTTTCGCCCACCGCGCCACAGAGGTCGTCTCACGTATAACTCACGTATAATTATGACTAAGTTTTATGAACCCTCCAGTGGCTCATGGAAATTCACAACGGATAGTTTATCTAGTGGAATCGTGCGCTTCCAACAAGCTCAAAATATAATTACGGACAAGCAGGCATGCAAACTTCTAAATCCTAACATTCCTAACTCATCGGGCGCCGCTCGCAACTGAGTCTTGTACGTGTACCGAGATCTATCATCTATCTAGATAACTAGATATGGTTCATCGTAGTCTCGCTAATCTACACTAATAATAATATAATTAATAAAAAGCAAAGATTTTATTGTTTGTTTGTATTGAATAGGCTTCAAAACTATTAGAACGATTTGAAAAATTATTTCACTGTTTGTAAAACAATTCACAAGTCGATTACTTAAAAAATAAGGTAAGGTACGTCGCAGGCGGACTTTCGCCCACCGCGCAACAGAGGTCGTCTCACGTATAATTATGACTAAGTTTTATGAACCCTCCAGTGGTTTGTGGAAATTCACAATGGATTGTTTATCGTTTATCTAGTGGAATCGTGCGCTTCCAACAAGCTCAAAATATAATTACGGACAAGCAGGCATGCAAACTTCTAAATCCTAACATTCCTAACTCATCGGGCTTGTACTTGGACCGAGATCTATCATCTATCTAATAATAATATAATTTATAAAAAGCAAAGATATTATTTTTGTATTTATTTATTTTTAAAGAATATACATGATTTCTTATATTTAACACTCTTTAAACCCGTAGGGGGTTTGACCCGAATGTTACATTCCTCGGGTTTCAATCTTAAGATAAAGTGTACACAATTATGTAACTTTGTATGTAGGTACAAGCGAAATAAATAAATAAATAATAAATAATGCTGGACAATTCACACAGCATTATCTAGCCCCATGGTAAGCAGAGCTTGTGTTATGGGTACTAGATAACGGATATATGTACATAATACAATACATTACATAGATAGATATTTTTATTATACATAGAAAACGGACAGAACACCCGAAACAAATATCTGCAGATCGTACACACAATTGTTCCGAGGCGGGAATCGATCCCGCAACCTCCTGCGTCGCAGGCGGACCTTCGCCCACCGCGCCACATCGGTCGTCAATAAAGCAATTAGGTTACTCATATCTTATCCCTCGCTCTTCCAGTATACTAATATCTTTGTCCCGACGTGAACTCAGTTCAATACGAATCACCGAAACTCGTGAGACATGTGACAGAACTTATTCGGACCGGTACGAATTGTACCTTGGACATGGCACGGGTTAAACTACTTGCTTGTAACATTGATTTTGACGACCGATGTGGTGCGGTGGGTGAAGGTCCGCCTGCGACGCAGGAGGTTGTGGGTTCGATTCCCGCCTGGGAACAATTGTGTGTACGATCTGCAGATATTTGTTCCGGGTGTTCTGGTCGTTTTCTATGTATAGTAAAAAATATCTATCTATGTAATATATTGTATTATGTTTATCAGTTATCTAGTACCCATAACACAAGCTCTGCTTACCATGGGGCTAGATAATGCTGTGTGAATAGTCCAGCATTATTTATTTATTTATTTATTATTATTGATCATTGACTTGGTACATTAAATATTCATAGGTTTAAATGTACATATATGCGCACTTGATTAAACTGGAATGGGATAATTTCGGACACAGATAATTTACATTTTTTTCTTTATACATAGAAAACGACCAGAGCACCCGGATTAAATATCTGCAGATTGTGCAAACATTTGTCCCGAATTCTTGAGTGGAGACCACGACTCGGTAAACGTAGTGTAGGACGTCCTCCGACCAGGTGGGATGTTAACCTGCGAAAGACTGCAGGTAGTTGCTGGATGCGGCAAGCTGAAGACAGGGCGCTATGGCGCTCATTGAGGGAGGCCTATGTCTAGCAGTGGACTGCTATAGGCTGATTTGTCCCGAGGCGGGAATTGAAGCCGCAAAACTAAAATCCCATGTGTTTATGCAAAAAAAAATATTGTCTATAGTAAATCACCTATCGTCTTCTTTTTTAAGCGACACAGTCTAACAAAGTCACATTATTTTCCTTCAAATCAGAGTAAGGTCCTCGAGATATACTTACATACAAAATATTACGCATAATGAGCGAAACGTTTACAGCCATGACGAATGGATATAAGATTTCCATCATTACTCACAATGTAACCACTCGCACTTGGCCTCTAACTCTGTGTAGAATAACATTTAAAGTTGCGAAAGAAGAAGGCCAGCCTAGACTGGATCTTCTGGGAAAAATTTGTTGTGAATCTTGAGAGAATTGTGTAGTTCTCTAAATGCTAACGAGCATGATGTTGAATGGATAATTTGCTGAGGAAATGTTTTGTGTTTTTCTATTGTAGATTAGTTTCTGCACGCGGTTTCGTACACGTTGTGTCCATGGAAACGTTGCAAATATATTTCTTTGTCATGGGAACGGAAATGTTTTATTCCGATTTTTTTTATCTACTAATCTTTATAATACTAATATTATAAAGATTGAAAGGTTTGATTTTTTTATGTGTTTGTACCGTATGTATAGGCTCCGAATGTAATGGAGCGATTTGAAAAAAAGCTCCACTATACGCGGTAAACATAGGCTATATTAAAATTTAAAAATGTGAAATTTGAATTTAACGCGGATGAAACCGCGGGAAATATATTACCTATGTATATATAAATAATATTATATTTTTAGGGAGATAATAGTGTGTACTTTAATTTAATTTAAGTTATATTTAAGATTACATTTTAATTTAAAAAAAAATTGGTCGAAATGAAAATGTAGGGGGTCTAATGTCTATGCTCTTTCCAAAATGTCATTTTTTTATTTTAATTTATAACCAAATCTGGTATGTAAGTCAATTTATATAAATATTATTTGCACGTAACCAATCATTAGTCTAGGAATTAAAGATAAGTTATCAGTAGGTTATTATTATGAGATTGGTGATGGGTATTGTAATGAGAATCTGTTATCTATCTACCGTTCATCTAAAACTTTCACGTTTAAAATGAGATATCCGTAACCGTTCTCACGATAGGGCTGGTCCACCAGTTCAAAGTCGCTCATCGAGCTATGGAAAGAGCTATGCTCGGAGTTTCTCTGAAGTATAGGATTCGTAACGAATACATCCGACAGAGAACCAAGGTTATCGACATAGCTTTGAGAATTAGCAAGCTGAAGTGGCAGTGGGACGGCCATATCTCGCGAAGAACCGACGGCCGCTCAAACGTGTTCTTGATTGGAGATCACGACTCGGTAAACTTAGTGTAGGACGTCCTCCTACCAGGTGGGATGACGACCTGCAAAAGACTGCAGGTAGATGTTGGATGCGTCAAGTTGAAGACAGGGCGCTATGGCGCTCATTGGGGGAGGACTATGTCCAGCAGTGGACTAATATAGGCTGATGATGATAATGAACCACTTTAAGTATATTTCCGTAGATGCCTCAGCCTTAGAACCCTGATCATGTTAACCCAATTACGGCTAATAACCAAATCGGAATAAACAGAGAACCCGAAAATTCGCCTCAAAAGCAAATTATGCAAACCTGGCCGCATTATTCTCGTTTTCGACAATATATTTAGCATTTGAAGCAGGTTGGAGATTACGTGGCTGGTTGCTATTGCTATGGCTATTGCTGGAGAGTTTCAATCAAATTGTTTATGAGCGAGTCAACCATGAAACTCTATTTTTTTCTCTCTTAATTTACAAAATAAAACGATTACAGAGGCATTAAAATAAAAAGCTTAGTACCTCATCATCAACCTATGTTAGTCCACTTCTGGACATAGGCCTCCTCCAATGAGCGCCATAGCGTCCTGTCTTCAGCTTGACGCATCCAGCATCTACCTGCAGTCTTTCGCAGGTCGTCATCCCACCTACTCGGAGGGCGTCCTACACTACGTCGAGTCATGGTCTCGACTCAAGAACACGTTTGCCCCAACGGCCGTCGTTTCTTCGCGAGATATGGCCGGCCCACCGCCACTTCAGCTTGCTAATTCTTAGAGCTATGTCTATAGTAGGTACCTAGGTATCATAAAATAGCCTATGATTATTTTAATTATCTTAGCTCAACGTAATAATAAGATAAATAAATAAAATTAATAAATAATGCTGGACAATTCACACAGCATTATCTAGCCCCATGGTAAGCAGAGCTTGTGTTATGGGTACTAGATAACTGATATACATAATACAATACATTACATAGATAGATATTATTTATTATACATAGAAAACGACTAGAACACCCGGAACAAATATCTGCAGCTCGTACACACAATTGTTCCGAGGCGGGAATCGAACCCGCAACCTCCTGCGTCGCAGGCGGACCTTCGCCCACCGCGCCACATCGGCAGATTAAATAGGTGGCGGCGCTAGTGTGCCTCGGGGTACCTCGGAACTGATTTATGGACTAAAAAGTATTAACAAACTAAAGAGAATCCTAGTGGACAGGGCATACTATTCGTTTAGATGAGCGTTATCTAATTTGTCATTAAAGAATTAATGACAAATTAGATAACGCCAATGTCGCTGATCCACACTTATAATATTTATTATAAGTTTAATTTGATCAATAATTATTATTGGTAAAATTACCAAAGACATTATCAAATTATTTATAAATGACTCCTGCACTTAGATTTAGAACTATTTATACTACCTATTTTATACTTCGTGTTATTTCGTTATGTGTTTTTTTCTTTGTTACCCTATGTATTATTATGTTTGACATATAAGAATATTCTTATTAATAAAGAACTCTCTATGTGTCGTGGTTATTACAGACTAGCGGACCTTCCCGGCTTCGCACGGTTTTGGTATGGATCACTAACTTTTTTGAAAATATAGCCTATTATGTTCACCGGGGATAGTGTAGCTTCCCAACCGGTGAAATAATTTTTCAATTAGGTCCAGTAGTTTCGTAGCCTATTCATTACAAACAAAACATCAAACCTTTCCTCTTTATAATATTAGTATAGACATCGGATAGGTAACCTAAAATAAATAAAAGCTTGTAAAACACCCTGTTCATGTATATTATCAAATTGATATTAATCAAAGGCAGTTCTAGGTTCTTGTAAACAGTTAGTTGCTGATACAAACAGAGTTACGTAATTCCCTCTCACAGTTGTACCGGAATAAATGGTTGTTCCGGCACGTCCTCTCCGTTCGCACTCTACTCACGAACTGATTTGAATTTGGAATGTTGTTCGCTTGGCTGACGACGGTGGGGATATTTAGCTTTCTGGATTTTTAGGGAAATGTTCATGTATTTATTGGTTTCGTGTCGCTATATCGATGTTATGGTTGTAGATTACTGAGTAACATTCCTTTTCTTGAACTAGCTGTACCTCTCGGCTTTGTCCGCGTGGTAATCTATATGTCAAATGGTTTATAAACATTTCTCTTGAATCACTCTATTGATTCCTGAAAACTGCATTACAATCCGTTGAGTAGTTTAAAAGATTTAAGCGAACAGACAGCGGAAGCGACCTCATTTTATACCTACGATGTGACTTACAGCGATAACTTTGGATGGAGAAAACTATATAATAATAAGAGGCAGAGAATGTTCCGAATTTCGTAGATTATGAATAACATTTTTCAATTTTTACGAGTAATTGTTACCTCATCATCATCAGCCTATAGCCACTGCTGGACATAAGCCTCCCCCAATGAGCGCCACAGCGCCCTGTCTTCAGCTTGCCGCATCCAGCATCTATCTGCAGTTTTTCGTAGGTCGTCATCCCACCTGGTCGGAGGGCGTCCTACACTACGTTTACCGAGTCGCGATCTCCACTCAAGAACACGTTTGCCCCAGCGGTTGTCGGTTCTTTGCGAGATATGGCCGGCCCGCTGCCACTTCAGATTGCTAATTCTTAGAGCTATATCGATAACGTTACTCCTATCCTTCAGAGAAAACAATTTTTAACTGGAAGAATAAAGCAAAACACTATTTTTCCTACGATTTGCCTTATATTTTGATACATTAATAAAAAAAAATCGTATTTATTACGTTCAGTATTGACGACCGATGTGACGCGGTGGGCGAAGGTCCACCTGCGATGCAGAAGGTTGCGGGTTCGATTCCCGCCTCGGAACAATTGTGTGTACGATCTGCAGATATTTGTTCCGGGTGTTCTGGTCGTTTTCTAAGTATAATAAAAAATATCTATCTATGTAATGTTTTGTATTATGTATATCAGTTATCTAGTACCTAACACAAGCTCTGCTTACCATGGGGCTAGATAATGCTGTGTGAATTGTCCAGCATTATTTATTATTTATTTAGTATAATACCGGTCTGAACCGGTTTTTCTCCAATCGAGACTGCAAATCGTTTGTAAATATTTTTCAGTCGTTTCTGTCCATGAGAATCCCGGAATCCCCACCACCTGTCTCTCAACAAACAGATTTACAGGAATGCAAATGACCCACTGACTTTCCCGAATTAAGCTACCATATAAATCCTTGGAACAAGGAGTTTCCAGGCAACATTGATTCCTTACTTCCTGTCGATAGAGAGTAGAATCGCTTGAGGTTTCTAAAGTAAATCGTCTAACGAAGTAAATGAAGTTGTTTTCCGTTTTTATTTTATTTCGCCGTTTGACTCGCGGAGATTTTGTGATTAAGCTTAATTCTCTTTGGCGGTAATTTGGTATTTAAATGTTTGTTTATTTGTGTCGCTTTTAACGGGATTGTCGTGGCTAGATAATCGGATAAGTAGTAGTACCTACTTTAACTTATACACTAGTCAAACATGATGTAGAAGGTTTGTAAACAAACCGTCCATACTTAACCTAAAATTCACTGTATTGCCGCGTCTTTATATACGCGATTTACATTAATAGACGATTTGAGATCGTTCTTTTAATAAAACAATGATGCTTTCTTTAAAACAATACCTATGTAAAACTTGACGCCAAGCGTTTTAGTTATTTGTATCGTGGCTTGTTTACAAACATTGTACATAGAGTTTGGCTAGTCTATAGGTTAATTTTGAAAACTAAATCCTGCTCGCGGCTTCGCGAAGAGTTTTCTATAAATCGTTTCCAACCCTGCCTTTCATTAAAATCCGTGTAGGCGGGAAAGGTTCAGATGAGAAGTTATTATTATTGTAAACTCGCTGCGCCCCGCGGCTTCGCCCCCGTAAAAATCGATGTGTCAAATAGTTTATAAACCATCCTCTTGAATCACTCTATCTATTGCTGATAACTGCATAAAAATCCGTTGAGTAGTTCTAAGGGAACAGACAGCGGAAGAGACTTCATTATATGCTATGTAAAAGTAGTTATGTCCTGACGATACGGTTTGATACGGTGATATGTACTACATTATGGTGATGTACAGGTAAAATCTTAAAAAAATATCAAAGTAGAAGATTTTTTGTGATAAACCGGCCCCCTGATTATGTAACTGCGACCGGTTTGCGACAGGCGAAAATTAAGCAATCAGTGCTGTCAAAAGCCAATTTTGTATTAGATGACACCAGGTTTCCCTCTGCCGGACAATCGGTGAACTAAAAATTGCTTGCTAAAATTGCGGTCGCGGTCGCGTCGCTGTTGCTGTTGCTTTTACATAATCAGCCTGCGGATAAACCTCTTTTATTTCACCTTCATCAAACGCTATACGGTACTGCTGTGAGACATAGTTCATTTATATATTTGTGATATACACCTGTATATCACAAATATATAAATGAACTATGTCTCACATAGTTCATTACAGGGATGTTCAGACTTAAAATTAAGAGCACTGTGATCTGCCATTAGGCGTACAAAAGTTACATATTTTGGAAATAGAGCAAAAATCAATAATAATAATAGTACATAATCCAAAAATAAAAAAATTAAGAATTGAAAATAATGCGTTTTTCATTTTGAAAATCAAACACGTCTCTATTCATACTACATATACATAGTATATAGTATGAAGTATATGTTTGGGGGAGGCCTATGTCCAGCAGTGGACTGCTATAGGCTGATGATGATGATGATGATGATGATACATAGTAACTAAAATAACTAAACTGCGTCAAAATATTCATTCAAGCTGTAAAATGTTTAACTTATTAAATAACTAAAAAGGTTAGATTTAAATTTTGTGATGTCAGTACATTTCCTTATGTAATTTGGTAAACTATTATAAATTCTGGGAGCCATTACATACTATTACTAAAAAGAGCTGTTTGGTTATCGACCAAGGTTATCGACATAGCTCAAAGAATTAGCAAGCTGAAGTGGCAGTGGGCCGGCCATATCTCGCGAAGAACCGACGGCCGATGGGGCAAACGTGTTCTTGAGTGGAGACCACGACTCGGTAAACGTAGTGTAGGACGCCCTCCGACCAGGTGGGATGACGACCTGCGAAAGACTGCAGGTAGATGCTGGATGCGTCAAGCTGAAGAAAGGGCGCTATGGCGCTCATTGGGGGAGGCCTATGTCCAGCAGTGGACTAATATAGGCTGATGATGATGATGATGATGACTAAAAAGAGCTGTTTGAGGAGTGTTGAGACACCAGCACTGTTTCATTAGAATAACCAAAAACACTGAAACATTTATTACCGCAAAGTGTTTATAATAAAACATAATAACACAACTAAATGCATAAACAAAATGCACAAACGTAATTTTTTTTATGTATTGGTCCATGAGTAGTTTTTAGTCATATCCGACGACCGATGTGGCGCGGTGGGCGAAGGTCCGCTTGCGACGCAGGAGGTTGCGGGTTCGATTCCCGCCTCGGAACAATTGTGTGTACGATCTGCAGATATTTGTTCCGGGTGTTCTGGTCGTTTTCTATATATAATAAAAAATATCTATCTATGTAATGTATTGTATTATGTATATCAGTTATCTAGTACCCATACCACAAGCTCTGCTTACCATGGGGCTAGATAATGCTGTGTGGATTGTCCAGCATTATTTATTATTATTATTATGTCTCTCATTTACCATGATCTCGGGCCATAAAGTGACCCGGTCCTTTGGAAGGCTTGCGTGGGGCCGAAGCCAACAGCACAGAGGCCCTTTGAGAAGTTAATCTAAAGGCGATGGCTACACATAGCGGGTATCATCCTCGGGTGCACAACATGATACACCCAAAGATGGTATCCGTCATGTGTAGAGACTATTGCAAAGAAAAATGAAAGAAATAAAACCAGGCTATTGTGATGGATGGATGGACTGGGTAATCGGGCTATAGGGGAGATTGCGGACTATTATTATTATTACTATTTATTATATTATCCAAAACATTGCAAGCATTCAAATTCAAGTCGTAAATCATAAATTCATGGCACAGCAAAAGTTAAGCCACAGATACACTACGCACAGTTAGTAAAAATATGACAAAATTGCGCCGGTCGCCAATGTTTTCCAACTTAATCCCTAACTTTGTCCGCTATCCCGTAGTTTTTATTAAGTTACTGTGAAACAAACTAGTGGGGACTTTTTAGAGGCTGCGTATACGAGCTTTGGAACCAACGACCAACTTTAGCACATACAATACATTACAAAAATACATTATATGCGACAGGTACAATGGGCGGCCTTATCGCTTAGAAGCGATCTCTTCCAGGCAACCTTTGGATGGAAAGAATTATATGAATTTAAGAAAAGGCAGGGGGTGTACCATATGTTATCTAAATAAGAATACTAAAAAACAAATAATAAATATTACAAATTCCAAAATAAATAATACACTACTTAATTACATAAATAAATAAATAGTAAGTACCAATATTCATTCTTTTGGCAGGAAAAACTCCTTGACGTGAGCTTTAAAAACAGGCAAGGATATAGTTTTTCTAATGGACTCTGGTAGTGCATTCCACAACCTTATGGCCTGGATGGAGAAGGATTTGTCGTAGAAACTGGTATTATAGCACATATGTATTTTGCAAATTTCACGCTTGTCATAATTGAGAAAAAGAAATGAAAGTGGACTACTCGAAACCGAGAATAGAAGTGACGTTTACAAATTGTTTACAAATAGAGTACCTGCCTAGATAATATACAGTACAGTATAACTTTATTGACAAACCTATAGATTAGCCAAGCTTTATGTACAATGTTTGTAAACAAGCCACGATACAAATAACTAAAACTCACTTGCTTGGCGTCAAGTTTTAATTTTTTTTGTAAAAAAGTACAATACAATACAAAAATTATTTATTGAATTTTATTGTACACCATAATCAAATCAATCATTACAAAAATACATTGTATGCGACAAGTACAATGGGCGGCCTTATCGCTTAGAAGCGATCTCTTCCAGGCAACCTTTGGATGGAAAGAATTATATGATTTTAAGAAAGTATCATTGTTTTATTAAAAGAAAGATCTCAAGTCGTAACTATGAGCTTTGTTTTCTTCAAAGTGGTGTGAAATGTCCTGATTTATTGATTACCCCCGTGCTCAGTCGCATGTGGCCCGCACGGCTTCGCAATTTCAACGTCGTCGTCTCCGCTACGAGAAAGGAAATTTGCTTTTTTAGCCATACAGTTCCATACAGTTTTAAGTTATCCCTTTATCTTTATTGCAACATAGCACTAATGCGGAAAAGTGTTGTAAGTATGGATCATAAAATTTATCGAAAATATCTAAACAGTTGAAAGATCTAAATGTATCTCTCTCTAAACTCTTTGGAGAGAAATTGAGAATGTTATTAATTTATAAATGTTTTTATAACATTAATGATTTTTTTCAATGATACAAAATATCACTTTAGTACATGTTAAGTTACTGCACGTCATTCTCTCTTCAATATGTTGCATACCGACTATCGGTCAAGCATGTTGATTCATAAAATGTATTTAACTGTTACCTTACATAACACATGTTTTGACAAATAAAATATCTTTCTCTTTATCAACGATTAGTACCTATCTATATTATAAAAGAAAGTCGTGTTAGTTACACTATTAATAACTCAAGAACGGCTTTACCGATTTGGCTGAAAATTGGTGGGGTGGGGCTTAGAACCAGGAAACGGACATAGGATACTCTTTTTTTCTTTGATAAAGATTTTAACCATTTAACACATAGATTTTCACGAAGGGGCAAAGCCGCGGGGCGCTGCTAGTCAGAAATAAAGGAAGAGTGTCACAAGTCGATTATTCGTCGCCCGTCTACACCGACCAGCAGAGAAACAAAATCGCGAGGAATTTCAAAAGTTCCGAGGCGACACGGCTGCGGGCGCTTTCACCTTAACAAGACTTCAATTCAATTAGTGGGCAAAGTTGGACCTAGACGGGCAAATTAGGCCGTCTTGTTTTGGTTTCGCGTTTTCGTAGGGACAGATTTTGGGTATTGGATTATTATAGAACAGCTTAGACGGGAAAACTCGTCTTGTTGGGTATGTTTGGTTTGACATAAATGTACGGCTTGACATAAGGTACATTCTGGTAGTAATTATGTTGGCGTAATATCTAAATTAAACTAGGTCTAGGTAATAATGGCCCGGTAAATATAAAAGTAAAGTAAAAAGTAAAAAAATCATTTATTTCTTTAGGCTTACAAAATAAGCACTTAGACAAGTCATATTTTATACATTAAATTATTATCAAATAAAATTATTTTACTGTTCACTTCAATTTTTTGTCCACTAGTGGGAGAAGTGAAAAAGAAACCACTAGCATGTTCATCTCTTATATGTCTAATACATGGTTATTTGCCTATTTAAGTCTAAATATAATATGATTCGATACATGTCAATATTTAAGTAAAGCTATGCACAATAACAAATTACTTACATACTATTGTCTGTGCGAAACTGAGCGACATCTGGCCAAGCATTAACATCATATAGCTGTGGAACCAAGCAAATGACTTTGAGATATTCATGTTCCTATTCGATTGTTAACGGGTTTGTACCCGATTGTTTTGGCAAAATTTTCGTTTGTACCATAGGGTGTAAAAGTTGTGGGGAGGGAGGAAGTTTTTCAATAGTCGTTTATGACCTACGTAAGTAAAATGCGTAATTTTATTTCAAAGTAAAATTGTTTGCAGTATTTAGGCAAGGATTTAGTTAGAACTTGAAATCGCTAATATATTCACGGAATCATTATTTTCCAAATAACATTGAATTATAGACAAAACACGATTCTAATCATAGACCAATAAATCAAGCCTTCAAAAATCTAAGTACTGTTGGAATGGAAAACATTAACCTTAAGTCAATGTCAAAGCTAGTTTTCAGAACTGTCACATGTCAGTGACATTAGCTTAGTCTACTGTTGTCTCGGTCTGTATAGGCTCTCTCTCTCTCGCTCTGTAATGGCCATTCTGTGTGTACCATTTACAATAAAGTTTATCCGATTTCATCTAATAAAGTCTTTGATTTCGTTCATAACCATCAAGTAAGATTTCCAAAGAAACTATAACAGTAGACAAATAAACAAAACACGATCGTACCATTCCCTTTAACCACCGAGCACGAACAAGTTACAACTCAAATAAAATCAGATACCTACCAAAATCAAGCGTCAAAATTTCAATGAGAGCCTCTTTAAGCTCCTGCGGGATTTAAGCCAGTACTTTTATCTCTATTCGCAGCTTCCTACCGATGCTTCAAAGGGGATGAATACATCAAATGGGTAGGTTTAATCGCTGGGAAGTGAAAGCTCCCGAGGGAAGTAACCTTTGCTACGCTCGTAATAAATAGTCTGTTGAGCTTTCGTCATGGATCTTGTGATGGGAAGGCAATTTTACTTGCAATTGGCGAATTACGTGCGTGAGTTTAGATTTTTGCTGCTGGTAGATTGTCTTTAAAAAAATATAATATATATATATATATATTTATTGTCTTAGAAATAATTAAAAATTGTTTAGTGCTTTTGCATTGATGACACCTGCGAAAGATTGCAGGTAGATGCTGGATGCGTCAAGTTGAAGACAGAGCGCTGTGGCGCTCATTAGGGGAGGACTATGTCCAGCAGTTTTAGATGCTGGATGCGTCAAGTTGAAGACAGGGCGCTGTGGCGCTCATTAGGGGAGGACTATGTCCAGCAGTTTTAGATGCTGGATGCGTCAAGTTGAAGACAGGGCGCTGTAGCGCTCATTAGGGGAGGACTATGTCCAGCAGTGAAACTTGGACTTGCACACCTACACGTTTCTTCTTATTTAAGTTTATTATGATCCGTGTAAGATTTATAACAAATAAAAATTAATTAATTCACAGACGCGACGTAAAAATCGACTCGTCCAATTCACCCCGTGAATTTCGTAACAGGCAGCAGCACTAGAACAGTGTTATTAGGCTGTAGGTAGATATTGTATGTAGAAATGTAACTATCACTCTTTATCAGTACAGAAAGGTGATTTAGACTTTACATTTACGTACCTACATACTTTGACAATTGACATTTGTACTATGCCCAAACATGGTTAGATGGTACTTGCGTAGGTACAACATTTTCCAAGTCAAATTCTATCTCCAACCTAACCCAATAGAAACAAAATGCCAGCACGTCCACAATACAAGTCCCGCGTTCCCGCCAAAAATGTCTTGGCACAAATTGGCGCGAAAGCGTCTCGCCTTGAAATTGACAGCGCCACCTTTCGTCTGCGCCGGGAAATGTGCAGCGGGAGGTGACTTCGTGACCAGACTTTGCAATGGACGGACGCCTCTTGCTAAACATTGGATTTAACATGAATTTTTATGTTGTAATATTTTTATTTCATTTTGTGAATGTCGTCGGTATGAAGATTTGGTTACGTAGCGGTTTATGCGAAGGACATTTTTAAAGAAACTTTTATGCATCTTGATTTAAAACCAAATTGCATAGATATATACTAGAGGATGTAACGCTACTGGACTAAATATAAAAAGACGGAAAAATAACATAATATTAATAATTAGCTTAAGTTTCTCATGTAAGTAACATGTATGTTGTAAATGAGAAATCAATATCTTTGAACTGATTTCTAAAGTACCTTAGTAGTTCGTGTCATACAGACTGATAAATATTTCTTGGTAGATCTCATAAATATTATCAAAATTGAACCGTTTCAAATGAAAATTCTCAGAAAGTCCCAATTTTTATGGTGATATTATTTAATTGCCTGTGACGCAGGAGGAGCTGGTTCGATTCCCGCTTCGGGATTAATGTTTGTACGATCTGCAGATATTTGTTCCGGGTGTTCTGATTGTTTTCTATTTATAATCAAAAATATTTATCTATTTGATGTATTTTATTATCATATCAGTCATTAGTACCCATAACACAAGCTCTTCTTAGCTTGGGGCTAGATAATGCTGTGTGAATTGTCCGGCATTAATTATTTAAATTATTTATTTATGATATCTGTGTAATTATGCAAAAAAAAAAAACTTAGTATAAGAATTAGTAAGCTGAATTGGCAGTGGGCCGGCCATATCTCGCGAAGAACCGACAACCGCTGGGGTAAACGTCTTGAGTGGAGACCACGACTCGGTAAACGTAGTGTAGGACGTCCTCCGGCCGACGTGACGACCCACGAAAGATTGCAGGGAGATACTGGATGCGTCAAGCTGAAGACAGGGTGCTATGGTGCTCATTAGTGGAGGCCTATGTCCAGCAGAGGACTAACATAGGCTGATGATTGTGATGATGAATTGTGCAAATAAACGTTTTTTCTTTGTGTATTTTGATGTCTTGTACTCTTAATTAGCTTGTTCTGAAACTGATACTTTTTATATGGTTTCGTCGTAATTATTATCTGGAAAAATTACAAAGTACAAAAAGCTCTGTTAAAATATGAAAGCTCTGCGAATATTTGCATAAATTCAAGCTGAATATCACTTCAAACTTCATGCATAAAAAATGATTTACTTTTCGCACATTCTTTCAAAGTGGAGTAACTTTGCCCCACTTCTATTTAATAGAGTTAAGTCCCAAGTACTTTGGATCTCAAGTTTCCAAGGACTATGTACAGTGACGTCACGGTCTATATACTTCACTTATGTACCCATTGTGTAGTCGAACTAATGTATTATGGTTCAAGACGTAAAAAATCAAGATTCTTATTCTTGAGATTTGCTCACGCATGCGTCGGGTATAAGCTCCGCCTTTGGGTGAAAGAGACAGCTAGTGAAATCACGGCTCTGGCGCAAAATCTGATTTGGAGCAAGATTGATTTCAGATAAACGGAATGGTAATCAGAATAAAAGGTTTAGAATTTTCATGTTAGTATTGCAAAAAGTATTGGAAATTATACTTGAGCAAAGTTGTAGTAACTTTCGGTTTAGTAACTTTTCTTTAGGTCATCATCAGCCTATATCAGTCCACTGCTGGACATAGGCCTCCCCCAATGAGCGCCATAGCGCCCTGTCTTCAGCTTGCCGCATCCAGCATCTACCTGCAGTCTTTCGTAAGTCGTCATCCCACCTGATCAGAGGGGGTCCTACACTACGTTTACCGAGTCGCGGTCTCCACTCAAGAACACGTTTGCCCCAGCGGCCGTCGGTTCTTTAGGTCACTTGTGATCTCAGAGCTACGAGTTTCGTAGCAAGTCAGTTCAACGTGCTACGAAACTGCTACGGCGTAGCAGTAAACTTTTACAAAGTACTACGAAACATTTTATAGCTCTCGACGGAAACTTATCTTTTAGATTTGTTAATACTTAGGTTTCCTTATTTTCTTTATTTACCTAGAAATATATTATATTGGATTAATTCATAGCAATATTTTTCAACAATAACTATTACTTGTGTTCTTGTAAATTTCAGAATTACGATATTAGGTATCTCATTTCTACTTCAACTAATTATAAGTCAACTAACTCTACATAATATTTTTCTTTATTTCCACAGCACTATAATTAATAAGGTAGTTATATGTCACACGATTTTCAAACTTAAGTAAAACAACCTAAAGTTCAAGTTTACTATAACTAATTAGCTTAACTAACATGCACTGGCTGCAACGAAATCTTCTAATTAATTCCCATCTCGTCCACTCACACGTAAAACAGCTCGCTGGGAGAAGATATTGCAAAGGTGCTTTTGAGATGGTTTGTTGTCTGAAAGTTCACGTTGACTGAAATCACACCATATGTGTTTTTTACGAGTGACGTATGTACAAGCGCAAAATATGGCGCAGTGGCTGAAACAACACACATCTGTGTGACTCATCACACCCGTAACATATTTTTTGAAAAGCAACGTCTGTGCAACGTAACACAACTGCTGTGTAAAGCGACAGCGCGAATGGTTTAGATAAAAAAAACAGTTTGCAGTCGACGTGTGGCTGTGGGTGTGGTTGTCTTTGTAGATGGTCTTTATTCATGCAAAAATCAGAAAATGTATCAAATGCCCCGATGTTATAATGTATCTACTTGGTTCATTAACATGATGACCGAGTCATCACAAAAATGAAACTAGCACAAGCCTAAGCGAGTTAAGGCTCACCTGACTCGACCAAACTCAACTAAACTAGATCCGGACTTAATGGTTTCCTTGTAGCTATTGAAGATGTCACTCGATTAACAATAAACCTCTAAGACATGTGTTGGTGTGACACATTATTACTCTGTCAAACCAACACTTAGTTTATCTTTATTATTTAAGAAACCTTCGTTATTTTACCTGTATTCTAATGATGATATAATATGTATGATATTTCCAGTATTATTCAAAGTAAAAGTTGTAGGGTTCAAATCTACCTATCACCATAGTATTCTTCAGCGAGTCCGTCAAACTTCAGCTTATTGCGTCCGTGAGTAAAAGTTCGTGTTTTTAATTAAAGATCTTCAGACCGCCCCTGAAACCTTCACTCAGTGTGACGTGGTTGGCTTATTTTTTTTCGGCTCACTCATTCCCGCCTCTGCGACCCTCCCAAACAAACAGCCGTCTACTTTGAAAACATTTTTCAAACCACCGTAACTTACACCTTAAGCTTCCTCGCTTAGAGCTGAGAAAAGAATGACGCTGTTTCTTGGAGTTACGACGTTACAAACTTCAAGAGAAGACTTTCAATTCATTTCGTGAAAGCAGAGACATGCTTAAAGGAACTGCTTCAGTTGACCGCGAGCTTTCAGCGCGGCTGGTCGTGTGCGGGAAAAGTGAACGCGATTTTATTTAACTCCGGGAAAAGTTTTCCGTAAAGTCGTTTGTTATTTTATGTGTGTTCATTTTGTGTTTTTTAATGCTGTCATGAAGCAGTAACGCGCTGGTGAATAAGGTTAGTAGAGAACATTTCTCGTTCATTTGTGCTGGTAAATTCAGACAGAGATTCCCAAAGGAAAACCTGTACCTGCATTTCGTGGTTGTGAGTTAAGCATTCGTTTGCATTGTGGAATACTTGAAACTGAATTGCATATTTTATGCATACTTAGAATCCCAATTTGAATTTGTGGGCTTATAAAAGTGCGCTTACGGTATATATTGGAGATAAAATTTTGGTTTCTTTTTCACTTCTTCCACTGGTGGACAAAAAATTTAATTGAAAATTAAAATAATGTTATTTGATAATAATGAATAGTATAAAATATGACCTGTCTAAGTGCTTATTTGTAAGCCAAAAGAAATAAAAAACTTTTCATTTTCATTTTGCTGTAGATTAATTCAAGGTTAAGTAGACCTGTAAAAATATATTATAATAAATAATGATAGATAGATTTTATTGACATAAAAGTTACACGTGGCTTCATACCTCTCTGGAGTATAAAGAAATTATGCAAAATACGGTAAACGTAATTAAATTGACGACCTAATTTTCAAAGAGTATATTTAATACGTTTTTTCCAGTACGATAAACATTTTCTAAATAAAAACTCATAAAAATTCCAGAAGCTTCTTCATTTTATAACAGTTTTATCTAGAGCTAAATATTCAAAATTTCAGCCACAGCATAACAAGTTGTATAACAAGTCGCGACACCGATCCTCCACTGGAAACTTTGCCTTTGACTTCACAAATTCTAGAAAGTTTCTAGATCATTATTATTGTGAGAATCTTTTAATAATAACTTAGTTTTTTATTAATTCACAAGTTTAAGTTCTAGTTGAGATGAGTAGGCATGTTTGATGGTCTTAAAATCGTGTTGAACTTATCCGATGGTTAATATCCGACGTTGTTCTATTTTAACCTTGAATTGTATTGCGGTTACATTTCTCCTAGGGCGCAGGAGGTTGCGGGTTCGATTCCCGCCTCGGAACAATTGTGTGTACGATCTGCAGATATTTGTTCCGGGTGTTCTAGTCGTTTTCTATGTAAAATAAAAAATATCTATTTATGTAATATATTGTATTATGTATGTCAGTTATCAAGTACCCATAACATAAGCTCTGCTTACCATGGGGCTAGATAATGCTGTGTGAATTGTCCAGCATTTTTTTTTTTTTTTTTTTTTTTTTTTTTCGATAAAACTGACTGCCTCGTTAATCTATTCACCTCGTGTTTACCCGCTGATAATGTTGACTCGGGTTAAAATCACGGATATCAATAACTTTTATTGGGATTTTTCTAGAAAAAACAGTATAATGAATTTCTCTAGCAGTCCGGAGCTAGGAAATTTATGATACCCGAGCTTCTGCAAGCACGTCAATTTCGCTGGTCATGCACCTGACTTATTTATACGACACTTTAAACCAGATAAGGTTTGTCTAGTGTCGACAGTTCCAGCGTGTTGCCATGCCACACATTAACTCACGTACATAAAATATAAAGAGTCTAAGCACCTACTAGTATTATCAGCACTTGGATTCATAAGTTAGGTTCAATAGCTACCTGCATACAGGTTTGCAGGACTCTCAGGTCGTGTCGATCTGCCGTCTAAACGGATTGTGAGAGTTAGGGAATAAAGAGTGTACTAAGACACACTTGTGCACTATAATAATATTTTCTGCGCACATTAATAATTTCCTTTAAAACTGGCCGCCGGCCGTGGAGGTCGGCTAGAAAGACATCATTAGGTAACAAATAATTATACATACATATAAAGAAACACCAAACTTTATTAAAAAACAGGTTATTTTAACAACCAGATAATATACATGTATTTATTTGTATAATTCATGCATGATTTGTCTATTTTCATTTCTTAAGCGTCTATAACGTTGTTGGGTTCTTTTAATATAATGTTTCTATTAGTGGCATCTTGATTGGTTTATACAAAACTATATTACTGTTAATTTTAAGAATATTGTAAACTGTTTGTGCCTTAATAAACGAAAAATAAAATAAATAAAATGAATGTTTATCAAGGAAATCTATCTACAAGGAATTTGCTTGTCCGTCCTGTATTCTAAAAAGAAATTACTTTAACAAATAATATTGGTGCAAAAAATCTTTAAACTATATATTCAACGGGAATTATATACTTGTCAATTTAAGGCCAAAGTCACATAGATTTTCCTGGATGTAGATAGTAGTGTAGAGTTGACTTATAAAGAGGAAAAATTCTTGAGTTGCAGTTGGAAGATTAGAAACCAGTTTAGCAATTGAAGCAATGACGTCAGGATCTAAAAAGAAATTAAATCAATTCTAATCTACATATCTATTCTAATAGTATGTATAATTCTAAAACAAAAGTGAATTAGTTTATGTAAATTAATTGCTTTTTTGTTTTCGTGAGTATTTGGAATTCACTTTTACTTCATATCGTTCTAAATCAATGAAATATATGTTCTTCTACCCTCATCTCGTTGTCGACTTTATAGGCTACTAAGAGATTCTAAAAAAGCGCCAAGTCCAGATTATTTATCGTAGGCTATGCGTTGAAGTGAATTCTTTAATTCTTTAAGAATTCACTTCAAAAGAAGAAGTGAAGCATTACTATCCTAGCGTTTTCTCAATTACAGAATTGTAAAATGGTAAAACAAAATCATTACAAAAACAAACCATTGATTATTTGTTTTGAAAAATTCAAAGTGATTGAAGGCAAGTGAGAGACATTTAAAAAGTTTTCAGTTATTTCAAGTCTCTAAACTGCGATAGCCTAATAATTCCTTATAAGCCACTTTTAATTGCATTTGGCCATTTTCTATCAAATAAATCTAGTCTAGGAAAGGAAACAAATAATACTGGACAATTCACACATAATTATATAAGCCCCATGGTAAAGCAGAGCTTGTGTTATGGGTACTTAATAACTAATATACATAATACAATATATTACATATGTAGGTAGATATTTTTTATTATAAATAGAAAACTACCAGAACACCCGAAACAAATATCTGCAGATCGTACACACAATTGTTCCGAGGCGGGAATCGAACCCTCCTGCCTATCGCGCCACATCGGTCGTCAAATAACGATGTTCAAGCTTACCTTTACTGTCCATAGCTTTGGGTCCTATGAAAACAATAGGTATAAGATCATCGATGTCTGCATGTACCTCCGCCAAGTCCAAACGCAGATGCGGTATTTTAGGAATCACAGCAGTGAATGTTCCAGATTCTGGAGATTAAAAAAAATTACATATGAAATGAAATGAAATGAAAGTTTATTTCTTTAGGCTTACAAATAAGCACTTAGACAAGTCATATCTTATACTATTCATTATTATATTGATGTTCACTTAAATTTTTTGTCCACCAGTGGAAGGAGTGAGAAGAAACCACTAGTATGTTCATAACTTATGTGTCTAGAACATATGATTTGCATATCTGTAAATCGTTAGATTTTGAGTTGGAGCAAAACTCGTTCCAAGCTTTTTTATCTTCTAGATAATCTGATATTTTGTAATAAGCCTTTTTACAAAGAATATGCTTCACATTTTTTTTAAATTTATTTGTTGATAATTTTTGCAACTCACTTGGAGTTTTGTTGCAGAAAGTTTTGTCACAGAGTGTTCTAAGATATTTAAAGCATCGTGTTATACAAAAAAAAACTTGTGTTTTAAAATAATTAACTGCGCCCCGCGGCTTCGCTTGCGTGGAAATCTATGCGTAAAATGATTTGTAAACCTCCCTCTTAAATCACTCTATCAATTTAAAAAACGCATCGAAAGCGTAGTTTTAAAGATCTAAGCATACATAGGGACAGACAGACGAGAAGCGACTTTGTAGTGATAATAATTGTTATGTAGTAGACACTACTATGTAGTGATAATAATTGTTATCCGTTTTGTACCAGCTTGTCAAAAATGGTTATAACTTTTTTGAGTTGTTGCAAGAATTCATCAAAACAATTAAAATACTTACTGTGTTCAACCGAGCTATAATCAGCCAGAACGATGGACTCTTTAGCGGTCCTCTTGTATCTAAAGTAGGATCTGGGCGTGGTCTGGTTCAGCTTCTCAAAGTCCAATGCAATAACTAAGTTTTTCGTGTCTTTGTTCACACTGAAAATAAAATATTGTTAATTACATTCATTAATTGCACAAAGTGAGACGGACACAACTAAATGCAATTAGCATTTATTTGTGTCCGTTTCACTTTGTTAATTTAGGATGAAAATAACTTTCAACTACTATGGTCTACAAACATGAATAACTCCTTATTCATATTTATACTCATATCATAACGGTAATATTACTGAAAATGTAAAATCTGTTAGCGATTATAATTTTTTTCGCAATACATCCAAGAATTAAGTGCATAAAAAAAGATTGCAGTCGAAGTACCTTTATGCTACTATGAGTACCAAGTTAATTAAATCTTGAGGTCGAAAATGATACTAAGATAGACCTGCATATTTATTAGTGGTATGATTTTGATTACTTAACAACGGAGGCAGGCCGGGTCCGTAGCGAAAATACACACGACAAATGTTAAAAGCATCAATCTCCATATGTACATATACTATGGTCAACCAAAACTGTTAAAGTGAGACTAAATTATCGCTCAGAACATCTGAAGATTTTGTGTGATTCAAAAGAAGTTTACATCAATTTATGGAATACCTCATGATACGAATTCTATTATTTAAACTCGTACTTACTAGAAATCACTGATTTTTATGCTGGCTAAACCAGTAACACGCAGCCTGGTTCTGATAACAGTGAGGTTTGCGAATGGAACGTATACAGTGCTCTTCTTTAGATAGAGCGGATCTGGGATCGGACCATAGACCGGCTTGCACTTCGAGTTCTTGGCCAAGTACTTGCGGATGCATTGGCGGTCGTCGAGCGCGCACGGTCGGATCAGCTGATCTTCGCGATCTCTTCTACCTGTAAAAAGGGAATTATATTATTATTCAGAACATTAATGGGAGCTAGATGATGCTGTATGGATGATGCCCAGCATTATTTATTTATTCAAGTAGCGATGTCTCAGCAAGATTGTCTTAAGTATCTTACCTAATCCAACAAGGTTTCGATCGTCGTAGTAACAATTTCTGTCGTTTCTCCAGTCTCTCTCACTATAGGAATACCTGCCACCTCGTCTATAGTCTCTTCTACATTTTCTGTAATACCGTCGGCATTTATCAAAATCATCACGATTTTTTGTTTGATCGTAACAATCTTTTTCATTATCATTTATGTTTTTATCGTAACGATTTCTACATTTGTCGTAATCTTCACCATTTTTGTAGTTATCATAACACTCTTTCTCGTAACGATCATCATAATCGTCCTCTCGGTACCTGTTGCCAGAATATCGATCATCTATGTCGTAATATCGTCCTTCCTCGCCATATTGATTCTTGCAATTGTCATATCCAGAGCGATCAGAGGCTTTATCATAGCAATCTCGACCATCTTTGCAGTCTTTAACATTATAATCACACTTTTGTACGTAGTCATATTCTCTCATATCAAAATCCTTGTAGTGGTTTTTGTCATACACATATTCATCGTAACCCCATTTATCGTCTTTTTTGTCATCATAACCATCACGATTGTCGTAGCCTACGTCGTAACCTTTGTATTCTTCTAAATAGCCATCCTTTTTGTCAACTTCTTTTTGTTCATATTGTTGGTCCCCGTATGCACCACTTTTCAAGCCACCCAGCAGCTCTTTATAATCACCATAGCCACCGACTGCCCCACCGGGAGTGCAGTCACCGAAACCCAACAGAGCGGCGATAAATATCAAAATCATTCGGATAAATAGTAATTCAATACTCAACACTTACGCTTTTATAGTCTTTGGTGCGTGCGCGGCTGATAATTGTAAAATCGATTGGTTAGAATTGGGTGTTCAAGGACTATAATAACATGTGTGATGATTAGTTTAATGTTAACAAAATGGGATCACATATACCTTTAAGCAATGTACACTGTACAGCCTGAGCATAACATAACATATCAGTAATGGATATATATATGTAATGAACCGCTACAGCACAATTCTCGCAAGCCTCTACCTCTATTCAAATCTTGTTGGCACAGCTAATAGCAAGCTCGCAGCTACGCACGACCGTGTTTTCTATACTAATGTTATAAAGAGGAAAGGTTTGATTTTTTCTTTGTTTGTATTAAATAGGCTCCGAAACTACTGGACTGAATTTAAAAATTCTTTCACCGTTGCGAAGCTACACTATCCCCGGGTGGCATAGGCTATAATTATATTTTAGAAATGCGAAATTCGATTTTAACTCGTGTGAAACCGCGGGGAAACACATATTCTTGCGTTAGCGTTGTGGGACTATAACCTTAATTCATTCAACGAAAGTTGATTTCAGTTGCAAGTTGATCCATGCTCCTCATATTATGAAAGTTTATTTGAATTACGATAGGTATATTTTTTTGACGACTGATGTGGCGCGGTGGGTGAAGGTCCGCCTGCGACGCAGGAGGTTGCGGGTTCGATTCCCGCCTCGGAACAATTGTGTGTACGATCTGCAGATATTTGTTCCGGGTGTTCTGGTCGTTTTCTATGTATAATAAAAAATATCTATCTATGTAATGTATTGTATTATGTATATCAGTCCCCATAACACAAGCTCTGCTTAGCTTGGGGCTAGATGATGCTGTGTGAATTGTCCAGCATTATTTTATATTTTATATTTTTATTAAGAGTTACGTTTGATATTTGATATTCTACTGGTGTGAACTTAAACGATTCGGAAAAATGTAATTGAAACTTACTTAATTGTGTTAGAAGGTTATTTTGTATACGTAGGTTTTTTCTAGTAAGTTAACCATACGTATTTGCGAAAATAGAAAACAAGCAGATGAAAATTCTAGAAGTTTTAATAAAACTTAATTTTTTAGTTAAATATTCACAAGCTCAGCTTTAGAACAAAAAGTAGTTTAACACCCAACTTTAACTAAAAAAGTTTCTAGATCATTGTTATTACAAGATTCTTAATACTAAACTTATTGTTTTTAAAGTTAGAGTTCTAGCTGAGATGAGTTGCTTGTTTGATGTTCTTATGATCCTTCTTTATATAACATCTTATTATGACCGGTAATTATCCAATAATTCATAACTTTACAAGTTATTCAGTAGGTGACTGCCTCGCAAGTTGGACGATCCCTCTTTAACCGCTGCTGATGGTTCCGAGTTCAAATTCCGGGTGGGGTCGTAAATGATTCTAGTTAGAAAAAAATCACAGTAGCCATTGGTCATGCACCTGACCACTCAGAGAATTCATTCAGAGAAAAAAGAATTCGCAATATTCAACAACAATTTTATATACTTGTCAATTTCATACCAAAATCACAAAGATTTTCCGGATTGTAAATCCAGGAAAATCTTGAAACTAGAAGTGAGTTGCAATTGAACGATTTGAATACAGTATGGCAATTGAAACAATGACGTCAGGATCTAAAAAAATAATTAAAATCGGTTATCACCTTTTCCATTAAAGCTTTGTAAAAGAATTTACATTTTCTTTTTGTTTAGTTCATATGTTTCTACATCAATTTATTATAGACATTCTGTAAATACGGTAACGAGTACCATATCTACATGGAATTACTACTGGCCACCAAGAGTGGATTCTAAAGAGAGCTAGAGCAAACATTCATTTTTTTATTGTAAGACCGAAGTCCAAACTCGACCAGGAATCGACCAAGCTCTGGAAAAAATCTTATTTTTGCAGAGCTTGGTCGATTCCTGGGTATGGGCATTGGGCAAGAGTTATTCAAATTCACTAATTAATAATTTTGTTCTTGAGTGGAGACCGCGACTCGGTAAACGTAGTGTAGGACGCCCTCCGACCAGGTGGGATGACGACTTGCGAAAGACTGCAGGTAGATGCTGGATGCGACAAGCTGAAGACAGGGCGCTATGGCGCTCATTGGGGGAGGCCTATGTCCAGCAGTGGACTGCTATAGGCTGATGATGATGATGAATTAATAATAATAATAATACCGCTATGTGTAACACTGCTATGTGTAGCCATCGCCTTTAGATTAACTTTCTCAAAGGGCCTCTATGGTAAATCAAAGTCAATATCATTTATTCTTTAGGCTTACGAATTAAGCACTTTGACAAGTCATATTTTATACATTATATTATTATCAAATAAAATTATTTTACTGTTCACTTCAATTTTTTGTCATTAGTGGAAGAAGTGAAAAAGAAACCACAAGTATGTATCTCTTATATGTCTAATACATGGTTATTTGCCTATTTAAGTCTGAATATAATATGATTCGAAACATGTCTTTATTTAAGTAAAGCTGGAAGTTTTTCACCTCTGTGCTGTTGGCTTCGGCCCCTTCCAAAGGACCGGGTCACTTTATGGCTCGAGATCAATGAGAGACATAATAATAATACATAATTTATTTCAGACCATAGAAAAGTAAGAGATCTTATTTAAACTTATTCTACGGTCCATAGATATAGTATATTAAATCGACAACCTCCCCCTGCCCTCGAACTGTAAACATACAACGACGAAGCTCCTCATCAAGGAATTAGCTAATTATTGGCCATTCCACTGAACACCTAGAAAAATAGCACATCCAAAAGCCGCCGCGAGCTTCATTTTGCTGGAAGTTTGTCACATTTTAGAACCAAAAGACACCGAATTCCAAAGCCCAAAGCCAAAGTCCAAAATAATCATCGGTCTCTCTGTACTCAGTTTCTATGAACACATATTATGTACGTACGTACCTACAAGGATTTTTGCTACCAGCAAGTCTATTCAGATGTATGTATTCGTGAGTGTATGACAGTATTTCGAGTTTCAGTATTTCGTAGTAGGTATGGAATACCGTAACTCGAAATACCTGTGAACCGTCATACTACTTCCGTTCATTTACTTTTATTTGTTAGTGGTGAAAATGGTATGAGTGATACACGAAGAAAACATACAACAGGATCGACCAGCTGTTTACTACTTGAAAGAATCGGGTTGAAATTTTGCAATGGCGAACAATATACATATAAAGCAGTACTTAATCTATACTAATATTATAAAGAGGAAAGGTTTGATGTTTTGTTTGTTTGTTTGTTTGTAATGAATAGGCTCCGAAACTACTGGACTGATTTGAAAAATTATTTCACCGTTGGGAAGCCACACTATCCCCGGTGAACATAGGCTATATTATATTTTCAAAAAGTTAGGGATCCGTACTAAAACCGTGCGCAGCCGGGAAGGTCCGCTAGTCAATAATAAAAACTGTTGAACCATGCTGTGGACAGAAGCTAGTATTGCTCGTTTTATCGTCCGTCAATAAATTGCTGTTTATCTTTGATAAATGAAAAGGAATAAATTTCATTAATTTTTTTTTATTTATAAGAGTTTTCGAAATAGAAACAGATGGACATACTCCAAAATTCCTAAATACTTATCAATTTAAGACCAAAGTCACAGAGATTTTCCTGAATGTAGATAGCAGTGAAGAGTTGACTTATGAAGAGGAAACCTTCTTGAGTGGCAGTTGCAAGATTTGAAAACAGTTTGGCAGCCGAAGCAATGACGTCAGGATCTATAATATAAAATGTTAAATTTACGTCACACATTTTAATGTATTGTTATGTACCTCTGTGATAAATGTAGTATTTTTTTCGTATGTAAAATAAGCAATTAGCTTAGTATTTTTAATTGTTCTTATTGAAAACTACACCATTTTATTAGCACTCCCGATTTTATTAGCATAGACTTTATAGTTTGACCGAAACCGCTGTACCGCGCCTGAGGTATGCGAGCGGCGAGACGGGGGGGAAATATCGGCCGCTTCGAGCCATCGGTCTGCCGTCAACGCGTACTCTTGCTCTTTTTTCCTCGCCCCCCACCTCGCCGCACTTTCCTAAGGAGCGGTACAGCGGTTTCGGTCAAACTATAGTTAAAAGGTTATGTCAAATCTGACATAAGCTATAATATTCCTACATTTGTACACTTTGTAGTTTGCTGAATCAATTTTATATGCGAAATGAATGGAGGGAAACTAAAACATATTTTCCTTATGGTATCGTTAAAAAATATGTATCTACACAAAATGACTCAAACTATGACAGTAACATCCAACGTTATTCAATATTAATAGTATTTTTTTAACATCACTTAAAAGACAGTACTTAAAAAATATGAATAGTATGCTTCTATTCATATTTTTTAAGTACTGTCTTTTAAGTAACACTTACTCCTAGACTCAAGCTAATTGCATGCACCACAAAGTCTTAAAATATTATTGTAAAATATAATTTACGGTTACTATAGGTATACTTGCTTAGTAGTGAGCGTAGAAATCCAATGTTAAATCAACAGAGATGTATGCAAACTATTGTTCGTATCTCACCTTTGCTATCAACCGCTTTCGGCCCCAAGATAACGGCAGGTATAGGATCATCAATGTCTGCATGGATTTCCGCCAAGTCCAAACGCAGATGCGGTATCTTAGGAATCACAGCGGTGAACGTTCCAGATTCTGGAGAATAAAAAATCAAACAGTTGGAACGTAGGCTACTAGAATAGGCCGTCAGTGAAAGTGTCTTAAAAAATCTACTAAGTCAATCAATAGATTTCTTTCCGGCCCTGGTGGGGGCACAAAGAGGGGCCTCGAGGCTTGGCCTCATTACCCCGGCGTCAACTCGAGGGGTGACGACCCCTCGGTCCTTGAGTTTTGTGGGAATATCTTTTTTTTCCTTTATTCTCAATGTTTTTTTTTGTGTGTCTTAAAAAATCTACTAAGCCCGTCAGTTAGATTATTAGAAGATATTGGACCCGTGTTTTTTCTTTTGTCAATTAAACAAAAAAATATGAAGATATAGCCTGTTAAAGTTCCGCGTGACGTCACGTCTTGCTACACTTTTTAGCAAGTTGTGACGTCACGAGCCCCCTAAACTTTGAAGCGCTTTATTTTTGTAAGTATTTGTCTGATTGACAAAAGAAAAATACGTGTCCAATGTCTTCTGATAATCTAACTGACGGACTAAATAGAAAAATATATTTTTTAACTCGAACACTACCCTATCCTTGCCCTCTTTATTATACAGCTGCATTCACACTCTTTTTGGGGTACTGGTCAAAATTTTCACGAATATGATTTTCACACGAACAAGAAAAATTGTAACAATAAACAAATTAATAATGCTGGACAATCCACACAGCATCATCTAGCCCTAAGGTAAGTAGCTTGTGTTATGGGTACTAGATGACTGATATACCTAATTCATTACATAGATATAGTATATTTGCCATGGGGCTAGATAATGCTGTGTGAATTTTCCAGCATTATTTATTTATTTTATTTTTTATAATAACGACCAGAACATGTTAAAGACACATACTTTAAGACGTCGTCGCATTGTGTAGTAGGCCTATATGTTTCAAGAATTTAGCAAATGTCTGACCTAGATGTAAATATAATATAAACTGAAAACCAGCGTCGTTACAGTCCTCGGGCGGTAGCGATATTAAGCTGAGTCAGGACCTGCTTAGCCGCGCACTAGGGAAAGGCCTATTTATACCATAATTAATATAATAAAAATTAATATAATTTTAATTTAATATAATTATACATATAATTTTTTAATAAGTTTTATTATGTGAGTTTAATGTGTTTTAATTTATGTTTCTTTTAAGTTGTATTTACCTATTTCTGTGTTTGCTAATTAATTTATATTCTATTCTTATATTGTTTTTTACTTACTGTGTTCAACGGAGGCATAATCAGCTAGAACAATGGACTCTTTACCGGTCCTCTTGTATCTGAAGTAGTTTCTGGGCGCGGTCTGGTTCAGCTTCTCGAAATCTAACGCAATAACTAAGTTCTTTGTGTCTTTGTTCACGCTGAAATATTAATTATTACTTTTAAAGAAACAAATCTTTGATGTAAATGAATCATGAAAGTACGTTTCGGGCCATGGGCAGTTAAGTGTAGGGTTCAATAGTCTAACAAACCATCTCGGTTTGTTCGCTTGATACTTATTTACTACCTGGATATATTAAGTATTTTGTCAAAGTGTAGGTAAGCCTGCAACCTTAGCGTTGCATTTTGTACTGCCTGGTGAGAGTGTGCTATGTTTGGTTTTTTTTCGTGTTACATAATAATCTATGTTCCCATTCGGTAAATCGGTATGGTGATTATGTAACTCGCGACCGGTTTGCGACAGGCGTAAATTAAGCAATCAGTGCTGTCAAACGCCAATTTTGACCAATTTTGACGTTGTAGCTGGTGTCAAACTAATACAAAATTGACGTTTGACAGCACTGATTACTTAATTTACGCCTGTCGCAAACCGGTCGCGAGTTACATAATCACCCGGCCGTAAGCCACTTACATGACATTTAAACTCATACTTACTAGAATTCACTGATTTTTATACTGGCTAAACCAGTTACGCGCAGTCTGGTCCTGATAACAGTGAGGTTTGCGAATGGAAAGTAGAAAGTGCTCTTCTTCAGGTAAAGTGGATCTGGGATCGGACCATAGACTGGCTTGCACTTCGAGTTCTTGGCCAAGTACTTGCGGATGCATTGGCGATCGTCGAGCGCGCAGGGTCGGATTAACTGGTCTTCGCGATCTCTTCTACCTGTAAAAAGGGAATTATGTTATTATTCAGAACATTAATGGGGACTAGATGATGCTGTATGGATGATGCCCAGCATTATTTATTTATTCAAGTAGCGATGTCTCAGCAAGATTGTCTTAAGTATCTTACCTAATCCAACAAGGTTTCGATCGTCGTAGTAACAATTTCTGTCGTTTCTCCAGTCTCTCTCACTATAGGAATACCTGCCACCTCGTCTATAGTCTCTTCTACATTTTCTATAATACCGTCGGCATTTATCAAAATCATTACGATTTTTTGTTTGATCGTAACAATCTTTTTCATAATCATTTATGTTTTTATCGTAACGATTTCTACATTTGTCGTAATTTTCACCATTTTTGTAGTTATCATAACACTCTTTGTCGTAAACATCATCATAATCATCCTCTCGGTACCTGTTGCCAGAATATCGATCATCTATGTCGTAATATCGGCCTTCCTCGCCATATTGATTCTTGCAATTGTCATATCCAGAGCGATCAGAGGCTTTATCATAGCAATCTCGACCATCTTTGCAGTCTTTAACATTATAATCACACTTTTGTACGTAGTCATATTCTCTTATATCAAAATCCTTGTAGTGGTTTTTGTCATACACATATTCATCGTAACCCCATTTATCGTCTTTTTTGTCATCATAACCATCACGATTGTCGTAGCCTACGTCGTAACCTTTATAGTCTTCTAAATAGCCATCCTTTTTGACAACTTCTTTTTGTTCATATTGTTGCTCTTCAAATGCACCACTTTTCAAGCCCTCCAGCAGGTTTTTATAATCACCATAGCCACTGACTACACCGCCGGGCGTGCAGTCACCGAAACTCACAAGCGCGATGATAAATATCAAAATCATTCGGAATATTTGTGAATCAATGCTCAATACTCAACTTTTATAGTATAAAGGCATTGCGTGGTTGAGAATTGTTAGTTCGATTGGTTGTTCAAGGTGTGTATTAACTAATGTATGATGATTGGTTGAATGTTAATCAAATGCGATCACTTAAACCCTTTATACAATGTTAAGAGACTGAGCGTGCTTCAAATCACGCTAATCGATTGAATTTGCGATGATTTCGATGGCAAGTAAGTTATTCTTGCATGGTATAGTTGTATGTTGGTTTAAATTTATCTCGAAATTACCCGATAGGTTCATAAAGACCACTTGGTCGATTTCTCATTATGACAAATTATATAAAGACCTATTTCCTATCTAGATCTAAGAGTTGTTCTGGGGCAAATATAAATATTCGAAATCTAATATCCAGTCATATCACTACATAGTATAAAACAAAGTCGCTTCCCGCTGTCTCTCTGTCCCTATGTATGCTTAGATCTTTGAAACTACGCAACGGATTCTGATACGGTTTTTTTAAATAGATAGAGTGATTCAAGAGAAATGTAACAACAGTTATTTCTATGATGCGTTTATTATAAATTTGTAAATTAGCAATTTTATAAACAATGGAAATAAACCTAACGAGAGACATGTCTATTTGAAATCTTATACAATTACAAACTTAAGACCAAAGTCACAGATATTTTCTTGTATATATATAGCACCCACAATCTGTGCTATGAACAGTCCGGCCTCTTGAAGTGTATTTGGCAGGTTTGCGATTAATTGAGTAAAAGCGGCCACTACGTCAGGGTCTGAAAAATATTAAAATTTTAACAATTTTGGTGTTTCTGTACCTATATTTTGCGTAATACCTAAGGTTTTAATTTTTACTAGGTATAGTTCTTGCGCGAGAACTAGTGATCTATAACGAAGCATGCGAGTGGGGAAAGGAACGAGATAGCAAAATATTAGCCGTTTTCATAAAGGCTTCACACAGCATCCGTTTTACCGTTTCCGTCTTTTTCCATGATAGCGTTAATAGTTTGTAGTAGTGAGTTCACACATACGACAGTATTCCGGAACCAGTAAACGATTATTTTCAGTAGCGAAGAATCCGTAAAAATGGTAAAAACGGACCCGTTGTGTAAAACTACCCTAACCTGATGAAAACAAATGCATAACTAAGTTCGTTTTGTTTTTTGTTTGCTGCTATCTCATTTATGCATCCCCTCTCGCCGCTTGCTTAGGTACCACAAAACTCAAACTTATACTCAAACTCAAAATATTTTATTTCTTTAGGCTTGCAAAATAAGCACTTAGGCAAGTAGGACACAGTAGTTAACTTTCGCGCGAGCACTATAAATCCCTAATTAAATCAATTTCAACCCACCTGTATTGACTGCTCCAGGACCAATAAAAAACGGCGGAAGTCTATCGTTTATAAAAACATGAATTTCTGCCAAATCTAGTCTTAGATTCGGAATTCTAGGTATAACAGCTGTTATTGTACCACCTGGAATGAAAATAAAACAAGTTAGACCTAGTATAAGTTTCATCTATCATGATAATGCCTATACATATATATAGCTGGACGCGGGCCTCCCCATGTTATGCGCATTATTGGTTTATCAGGGGTTCGATTCCCGCCTCGGAACAATTGTGTGTACGCACTACTGCAGATATTTGTTCCGGGTGCTCTGGTCGTTTTCTATGTATAATAAAAATATCTATCTATGTAATGTATTGTATTATGTATATATATTACCCATATATCTAGTACCCATTACACAAGCTCTGCTTACCATGGGGCTAGATAATGCTGTGTGAATTGTCCAGCATTATTATTTATTTATTTATAATCATATGGGAGAAATATCGAATAATATTACTAATAATAGACTGCGGTCCCAGTGCGGGGATTATAGGCACTACTCCCTGAGAGATAAAAGTCGCAAAGGCGCTTATCCGCAGCTCTCCGCAGCAGGAAGTATTTTTTATTTGATGCTTAAATTGGATAAATTCATTTTCTACTCACCCACAGCAACTGTACCAAAGTCATCTAATACTATTGACTCTTTCGCTGTCCTATGGTATCGGAAGTATGCTTTTGGAGTTGTCAAGTTTATTCTTTGGAATTCCAAACCGAGAACTACGTTGCCGGTATCCTTGTTGTGGCTAAAAATAAGGCAAAATGTTAAGAAATTTTAAAGTGCCTTGAATATCAGGCGATTCGGGACAAATTCGTTTTGAAATATATAGGCTTGTTGGTATCAGTCATTGAGATTAAGTTCTTATGGACCGGAAGCAGCTTAGCGAGTGACAAAGAAGAATAATGATAAAAAATACAGTTAGGTCTATCTTACTCAATTTAAATCTATTTTTTTTTATTGTTCTAAGTATAGTATGCATTTAATTATATTAAGAACACGAGTGAACCAAGGAAATTTATGCTATAGAACAGATATAACAAAAAAGGATCCAGCTCAGTAAAAAAAGTCACACACTAAAGCACTAAAATCATTTAAAACGGGATATTTACCATGATTTGATTTTTGGGTTATCCAATATTTAGGCACAGTTTTACGCGCCATGATCACGGAATAACTGAAAGCACTGCGAGTAAGTTTTTATGGGCAGACATACCGATAAATATTCCGTTTTAAATGACTTTAGTGTTAATAACCATGATAGTTCCAAAAGTTTTAAAATCATACATACTATAACTCGCTGATTTTTATTTGGCTCTGTCCAGAAACACGAAATCTCGTTGCGATGAATGTAACATTCACGCTAGGAATGTAGAAGGTAGTCCTCTTTAGGTTAAGAGGGTCTGAAATTGGCCCAAAAGAGGGTTTGCATTTCGAGTTTTTAGCAAAGAACTTGCGGATGCAACGCCTGTCGTCCAAAGCGCAAGGACGGATAATGTCTTCACGGTCGTCCCTTCCTGTAAATATAATCAATAATTACTGCGTTTTGTTACGATACTTTTTTGAAAAATATATGAATTTAAATAAAAGATATAGTTTTCAATCATCATCATCATTATCAGCCATCTTAGTCCTGCTGGACATAGGCCTCCCCCAATGAGCGCCATAGCGCCCTGTCTTCAGCTTGACGCATCCAGCATCTACCTGCAGTTCGCAGGTCGTCATCCCACCTGGTCGAAGGGAGTTTTCAATAACAATTGGCATTTATCACCCTGCTGATTTTAATGTAAGCAGGGTTCCGTTTCCGGTTGTTGGAGAGTAAACATCACTGTGATTATATCCGTAACAAAACGATTTATAAAAACAATTATAAGTTGTTTTAGGCGCCAACACTATTATAAACCACATAATTAGTATTTCGTTGGACGTAGAAGAAATAAAGTTCTGGGATTATAAACATGATCTATCCAGTAAAGCGCAGAAGAAAATTCATAACAACACTTGAGGTTAACATTCAAGTACAAAATTTACCGAATATAATACTTACCTAATGTCAGTTTGTTGGCATTAATTCCAGTGTTGCTAGTACGTGATAAATACTATATACCATTTATACTACGTTCCATTCCACATAACTTTACATAAAAATATGAAGGGGCAATTTTAAGTGTTATTCAACAAAATGAAGACAGAAATGCAGAAGCAAAATAGCGGTACTAACTGAATCACTTACAAAAAACTTAATGGATAGAATGGATAAGTTTTTCATTTACCCCTATTATTGAACAAAATTAACAATGAAATAACATAATTATTTTTGGGTTGGAAGAGGGATAAAACTCGACACAGTCATATTTTCAGATAGTCAAATAAATTGTCTGTTTTCATGGTTCCTTACAGCTATGTATTTATTCCACTAAAGTCATTTAAAACGGGATATTTACCATGATTTGATTTTTGAGCTTTCCAATATTTCGGCACAGTTTCATGCGCCATGATCACGGAATAACTGAAGACTGCGAGTTCGTTTTTATGAGCAGATATACCGATCTACCCTCATTTTCTGTCTTTTGCTACGAACGTTACCACTACCACTAAAAACTTTAAACTTACTTTAAATGACTTTAGTGTTAATAACCATGATAGTTTCAGAAGTTTTATGTATTTATTACTTATTACATTTATTCTATATAAATAACTTACTCAGGCCAACAACATTGAATTTATCGTCATCCCAGTCATCATATTCGTCCTCTGATATGCCACTTGATCGATATGTATATTCATCGTCAAAATATCGCTTCCGTACATGTTTGTTGCTTTGATCGTTGTCTTTACCTTTCAGATAGCCATATTGTTCTACTAAATAGCTTGAATCTGTTTCTAAATTACTGCTTTCTTTATTAGAATTTTCAACTGCTTTGCACATACCACTGAATACAAGACTAATAAAAATATGGAGAATCTCCATTGTAACGCCTTTGAGCTCTGAACAAAGTGTTGTAGCAATGAAAAAACATTCCTTATAAATAAGAGCATGCGTGTTTCTAATACCTGTGGTTTCAATTATTTTGTTAAACATAGGCAGCCGATAATTTTACCTATTCAGATGCTTGGCAGTCTAGTATTATATAGGTACATACATATGTATATGTAATGTACAACAATGTGTTTTTGAATACTTCTCGTGCAATCACCAATCTACTTGCTAAACGTGGTGATTATGGCAAAATCTTCCTTGTTTGGAGAGGTTTTGTATTCTGAACATTCGCTGCTTTTATAATTTTAAATAAGTAGGTAAATTTACTTTGTTCCAAATAACAAGTTTCGCAGAAGAATTTACTACACTCCAAAATAATTTAAATAAAATAATAAAATAAAAGTGCTGTGTGAATTGTTATTTATTTATTTTATTTATCTATAGTCAATAAACGTTCAGGATGCTGGAAATTAAAGAATATTACAATAATAATAATATTGGAAATCATATACTGGTTAATTTGAGACCAAAGTCACAAAGATTTTCCTGAATGTAAATAGCTGTAAACAGTTGACATTGGAAAAGAAAAAATTCTCGAGTTATCAACGGAAGGTTTGCGAAGAATGTTGCAACCGAAGCAACGACGTCAGGATCTAAAAAACAAAATATTATATTGTACAGGTGGTTTGGTGCATCGTTTGCCAAAGTGAAATGAGCAAAATTGCATTTAACAATGTTTAAAACAAATAAAAATCTAATTGGTCACAACGCAAAATCGCGCAGCGCGGCCTTGTTTTGTAATAATTTTTGGTCACACGGCGGCGTACTTGTCTTTCGTCACCCCGTCAAGTAGTACTAATTGGTTACAAGGCCTGTTAAAAATAAAAAATGCCTTTTTAATTTAGTTCTAATAAACTAAATTTACATCATCATCATCATCATCATCAGCCTATATTAGTCCACTGCTGGACATAGGCCTCCCCCAATGAGCGCCATAGCGCCCTGTCTTCGGCTTGACGCATCCAGCATCTACCTGCAGTCTTTCGCAGGTCGTCATCCCACCTGGTCGGAGGGCGTTCTACACTACGTTTACCGAGTCGTGGTCTCCACTCAAGAACACGTTTGCCCCAGCGGCCGTCGGTTCTTCGCGAGATATGGCCGGCCCACTGCCACTTCAGCTTGCTAATTCTCAGAGCTATGTCGATAACTTTAGTTCTCTGTCGGATGTATTCGTTGCGAATCCTATCCTTCAGAGATACTCCGAGCATAGCTCTTTCCATAGCTCGCTGAGCGACTTTGAACTGGTGGACCAGCCCTATCGTGAGTGTCCACGTCTCAGCTCCGTAGGTCATAACGGGTAGGACGCACTGGTTGAAAACTTTCGTTTTCAAGCATTGCGGTATGGATGAAGAGAAGACTCGACGTAGTTTCCCAAACGCTGCCCAGCCCAGCTGGGTCCTCCTTTTGGCCTCCTTCTCGAAATTGTTTTTACCTAACTGCAGAATCTGCCCGAGGTATGTGTATTCGGAAACGATTTCGAGAAGGTGACCATGTACGACCACCGGCCTTGGATCAATGTGTCCATTTACATTTACATTTACATATAACTGGTGAAACAAATTCAAATGCTTTTTGCGTTGTGACCAATTAGATTTTGTTTTTGCAGTGACGAATTGTTGCCTTAATCTTAACGATATTTTAAATAATTTAAATACTTAAATTATGAGCTAGTTCAATTAGGTATCATTAGTATACACGAATGATACCTAATTGAACTAGCTCATGCCCGCGGCCTCGCATGTGCTTTTCAGTTATCCTATGTTTGTTACCGTTTACCTCCGTAACAAATTTCATCAGTTCAAAGAAGAGATCCTTTCAACCGACGTGAAAAGTTAACAGAGAGAATTACTTTCGAATGTAATAATATAAATAATAAATCAAATATTGACTTTATAATATTGCAAGGATAAAGCCCATGGGTAGAAGTAGATGTAGGCCTAAAAGATACATGGACTGTGTGAGAATGAGATGAAAATTACGACTGATAGAAGCGAATACAAGAAAACCCGGGGCCTAAGCCGACCAGCATTCGCTATGAAGCGATTCGATTTCTACTATCGCTGTCGCTTGTCAAAAGTGTAATTTGTGTACCCAATAATCTTGACGTTGAAAACAGATCACGTCACATGTATCTACGGCATATGTCAAATCCATACATTTTCAACTTTTCTACTAGCGCTTTTGCTAATCGCTTGGTACGTTGTCTAGAGCCCCAAAGCCGAATTCCAATGAATCAAACGCTTCAACATAACAATATCGTCTCAAAAGGACACAATTAGACATTTTACCTTTACGCGTGTCAAGAGTTTCAAGGTTGAAACGTTTCTATCAACTTTTCCATACAAATACACGCATTGTTTTAGTTTCTTTTATCTATGGACGACTCGCGATTATATTCATATCCTTACCTTTACTTTCAAAAGCTTTGGGTCCTACAATAAGAGCCGGAACAAGGTCGTCAATGTCTGCATGCACTTCCGCCAAGTCCAAACGTAGATGCGGTATCATAGGAATCACAGCGGTAAACGTCCCAGATTCTTAAATAAATTGCTATAATAATTAACAGACACAGAGATCGTCATTCGTTTTAAAAGTGGACTTAAAATATTATCGAGTATAGTATTCGGTATATGGTATCGGTTAGGCCCGAATGCGGAGCCAGAAGAATCGAATAAAAAAAAAACGATTCTAGACCAAGTGTAAGTTGGACTCGCACACGAAGGGTTTATTTCAGTTTATTTATTTCCACCGTAGTTACACAATGTTACACTTGATGTCGTTAAATAGTATTTTAAAAGATAAATTACATTTGTATTATAACATACACTAACTTTTGACAAAGGAAATACCATAGGACATTGTGCAAAAAAAAGCACACAGACATGCCTAAATATTCATTTATAATTATTTCCGGTTCCGTACCATTATCTGTAAAATAGAGCAAAAATCTCACGTTATTTGTTTGGAATCCCCCTTAAATATTTATTTTATACTGTTTTTTAGTATAATTGTTGTTATAGCGGCAATAGAAATACCTACATCATCTGTGAACATTACAACTACCTATCACGGTTTATGAGATACAGCCTGGTTACAGACGGAGCGGCGAGACAGACAGACGGACGGACAGCGAAGCCTTAGTAATATTTATTTATATACATATATATCAATATAATGCACAATATCGTTTAGATACTTACGATATTCATCAGATGCATAATCATACAGAACAATCGACTCCTTAGCTGTTCTGTGGTATCTGAAGTAAACTCTAGGCGATGTCTGGTTCAGCTTCTCGAATTCTAATGCAATAACTAAGTTTTTCGTGTTTTTGTTCACGCTGAAAATGTATGATTATGCTATTATATAAAGTTATCTGCCATTTTTCACTCACGAATAGCCAATACCACCACAGATATACCTGGTTAGGCTCATAATGCTAGTAGCTTGTTGAGTCAAAGTTAAAATTAGTTAAAATATTTACAGGGAAACGTGGAAAGTGACGAAATATCTCAGGTCTGCATTCAGCGTCTTTATAAATCGAAGTTTGCAAATCATCCTCAGAAAGTTTTTTTGTTTGTTAGAAATGATTATAAAAAACACTAACTTGCTTAACAAGTTCAACCGTTTAATTTGCTTCTAGTTCTGCCCAATGCTGTAACAACGATTTAGTGTCATATATTTGAAGCGTTCTCAATTTCGTCAGTCTTGTAGCATAGAGTCTAAAGCTGTGTTCTGAGTCTCTACAAAGAGTGTCAGGCTCATCCAGTTCCCATATTGATGTCTCTCTGCGTTGGCAACACAAGACTGCCAACAGAGGACACTTAATCCTAGTTACAGACATTGGAAAGACCTAAGAGGAAATAGAACGTAAAAGTTCGAATACGATTTGCAATGGACGTCCGTTAAAATAATAAAAGAAGTACTTACTAAAATTTACTGATTTTTATGCTCGCTAAGCCAGTTACGCGCAGTTTGGTTCTGATAACAGTGAGATTAGCTAGTGGAAAGTATACAGTGTTCCTCTTTAGATAGAGCGGATCTGGGATCGGCCCATAGACTGGCTTGCATTTCGAGTTCTTGGCCAAGTACTTGCGGATGCATTGGCGATCGTCGAGCGCGCAAGGTTGTATAAGCTGGTCTCCCCGATCTCTACCTAATGGAATGGAGTTGCCACTATATCATCATCATCATCATCAGCCAGGACATAGGCCTCCGCTAATGAGTTCCATAGCGTCCTGTCTTCAGCTTGACGCATCCAGCATCTACCCTGGTCGGAGGGTGTCTTATATTACGTTTACCGAGTCGTGGTCTCCACAACAACAACCACAACTCTGCAACTACATATGAAAATATAAATTTCATATAATTATTATTTGTTTTCAATATCTTACCTAATCCAACAAGCGTTTTATCGCCGTCATAACAATTTCTCTGGTTTTTCCAGACTTGCTCATTGTATGAATATCTTTGACCCCGTCTGTAGTCTCTGTTACATTTTCTATGATACCGTCGGCATTTGTTATAATCTTCTCGATTATTAGTGTTATCATAACAATCATTTTGGTCATCATAATCATTCTCTAGGTACCTATTGCCAGAATATCGATCGTTTATGTCGTAATAACGCCCTTCGTGGCCATATTGATTTTTGCAATTATCATATCCAGAACGATTATTGGCTTTGTCATAGCAATCTCGACCATCTTTACAGTCTTTAACATTAATGTCACACTTGTGAACATAATCGTATTCTCTTTTATCAAAATCTTCGTTATGGTTTTTGTCATATACATATTCCCATTGATCGTCTTTATTATCATGGTCGTCATGATTGTCACAGCCGCCGTTGTGACCTTTGTATTCTTCTAAATAAGCATGATTTTTGACGTAGCCTGTTTTTGGGTGATGCTCGGCTCCGTAAGCTCTACTTTTCAAGCCATCAATCAGATCTCTATCACTTCCATAGTCACCAACTGCACCGCTAGGCGTACAATCACTGAAGCCTAACAGAACGACAGTAAAGATGAAAATCATTTGGATGAATCGATAATTCAACTCAACTACTACGCAACTACGGTTTTATAGTCTTTAATTCATTGCGTGGCTAAGAATTGTTTGGTTAAAAGTGGGTGGCCAGCAGGAAGGGGTAATGCATGATGATTGTATAAATCACTTAATTATTTATTTACAATTTACACAGTATTTATATTCCCCAAAGTAATACAAGCTATGCTCAAAGCCTGTAGTTAATATTTACATTAATCATCATCATCATCAGCCTATATCAGTCCACTGCTGGACATAGGCCTCCCCCAATGAGCGCCATTGCGCCCTGTCTTCAGCTTGCCGCATCCAGCATCTACCTGCAGTCTTTCGCAAGTCGTCATCCCAACTGGTCGGACGTCCTACACTACGTTTACCGAGTCGCGGTCTCCACTCAAGAACACGTTTGCCCCAGCGGCCGTCGGTTCTTCGCGAAATATGGCCTTATTATTCATATTTACATTAGACTATAGTAATTATTGATGGAGCAACATTTGAACAAACAATTACATAGGGTAGGCTAGTAGTCGAAAGGTAAGTAAAAAAAACAGTGTTAGAAAGCCATTGCAGGTAAAAAAAATGGTATCTATAGATTCCTAGTTATTACAAAAACAATATTAAAAATCGTATTTATTTTCGAAATAAGAACTTAAATAAACAAAGGCGAGTGCTATATACTTGTTAATTTGAGACCAAAGTCACATAGATTTTCCTGGATGTAGATAGCAGTGTAGAGTTGACTTATGAAGAGGAAAAATTCTTGAGTTATTGTCGGAAGATTTGCAAAGAACTTTGCAACCGAAGAAATGACGTCAGGATCTATAAAAAAAAATATGTTAAAAAGAGTATCTTGTTACAATACGAGGAATCGTTTTTTAAAATTCTCCATATATAATAAATAAATAATGCTGGACAATTCACACAGCATTATCTAGCCCCATGGTAAGCAGAGCTTGTGTTATGGGTACTAGATAACTGATATACATAAATAATACATTACATAGATAGATATTTTTATTATACATAGAAAACGACCAGAACACCCGGAACAAATATCTGCAGATCGTACACACATTTGTTCCGAGGCGGGAATCGAACCCACAACCTCCTGCGACGCAGGCGGACCTTCGCCCACCGCGCCACATCAGTCGTCATATATAGCTTAGTAGATAAACTCTTCGCTTAGTATATAAACTCTTTACTATATCAGCTCACTTGATCACGGGCTCTGCAAGCAGTGTCCAGTCCAGGGGACTCAATGTAGTATAATTACCTTTATTGACAGCTCTGGGTCCAATGATAATACGAGGTATAAGATCATCAATGTCTGCATGTACTTCTGCTAAGTCCAAACGCAGGTGAGGTATCTTAGGAATCACAGCAGTAAAGGTTCCAGATTCTAAAAAAAAAAAAGAATATGAATGCATCTCTCTACACCACATTAAGTATATACCACATATTTTATAGCCAATGAACACGCCTGGGAAATGTCAAAAGAATAATATTAAAATCAAATAAATATTAACAATTCGTGTTCACGAGCACGACAACTTTGCGTGTAATATGTATTCATAAAAAAAATTAAACGATTACTGGTATTAGATTTGATTCAGTAGTGTCATTTCAGTTTTAAACCCATACAGACCCAACATTTACTTTATCGACATAATTGAATGCACAATGTCAATTTGTTTGTTTATTTTTAAATGATGTCTTTAATATCTATAAAATCTTAATTGTAGCATAACAGTTATCACACTAACTTTTGAAAAAGGAAACACCAAAAGGTAAAGTATGTATAAAGAAAAAGCTGACAGACATGCCTCATTTAAATAAATAAATTAAATTATTTATTAATCACAGTAAAATACATAATAATTTAATTAAAACGTTACTTACTATATTCTTCAGAGGCATAATCGTCCAAGACGATGGACTCCTTAGCAGTCCTCTTGTATCTGAAGAAGGCCCTTGGTGACGTCTGGTTGAGGTTTTGAAAGTCTAACGCAATAACTAAGTTCTTTGTGTCTTTGTTGACGCTGAAAACAATACGTTGGCAATCAAAATCTAAAAAATGTAGTGACATTTAAACAATGAGTTGTCATCCAATCACTCTGTGATTGCTCGTCACTTGATACCCAGAATAATGTAATTATGATAAACTAGCTGCGCCCCGCGGCTTCGCCCGCGTGGAAATCTATGTGTCAAATGGTTTATAAACCTTTCTCTTGAATCGCTCTATCTAATAAAAACCGTTTTAAAGATCTAAGCATACATAGGAACTGACAGACAGCGGGAAGCGACTTTGTTTTATACAATGCAGTGGGCTAGTCATACTTACTAGAATTCACTGATTTTTATACTGGCTAAACCAGTCACACGCAGTCTTGTCCTCAGGACAGTGAGATTTGCATTTGGGAAGTATACAGTGTTTCTCTTGAAGTAGAGAGGATCTGGGATGGGCCCATACGCTGGCTTGCACTTCGAGTTCTTGGCCAAGTACTTGCGAATGCATTGGCGATCGTCGAGCGCGCAGGGTCTGATAAGCTGGTCTTCGCGATCTCTTCTACCTGTTATAAATAAGTTTGATATACATTTGATCGTTACAAATATCAAACATCAAAGTGCGTTATTTCCTTTAGACCTTACTACTCTTGGACACGTCAAAAATTTCAAATTGCATAATTTAAACTAGGAAATAAGTGAGTTTCAATATTGCTATGTTTTAACACGGAATGATGACAGTATCAAAGAAATTGTATTTTTTTGCGAAGAATAAAAATGAATTTCATATATTTTGATATCTCAAATTGCAATAAGTTTACAAGAATAAATAAAAACAGTTAAAAAAAGCAGGATATATCACTATAAAATTGACCAGTAGGTACTCAGATAGTGCTCAAATTGAAATGAACAAATACTTGTCTTGTTAATAAAATAGCCAAATTATACACTAAACAAATAATTTGAAAAATAAGTTGGTCTTTAGAGTACAACAGGATTATTAAGGTGTCTTACCTATTCCAACAAGTTTTCGATCATCGTAATAACAATTTCTGTCGTTTCTCCAGTCTTTCTCATCATAGGAATACCTGCCACCCCGTCTATAGTCTCTTCGACATCTTCTATAATACCGTTGGCATTTGTTATAATCTTCTCGATTTTTGGTGTGCTCGTAACAATCCTTGTCATAATCATTTCTATATATATCCTTACGGTTTTTGCATTTATCGTAGTCATCGCTATTTTTGTAGTTATCATAACAATCTTTATCGTAACGATCGTCGTAATCGTCTTCTCGGTACCTGTTGCCGTAATATCGATCGTCTATGTCATAATAACGTCCTTCGTCGCCATATTGATTCTTGCAATTGTCATATCCCGAGCGATCAGAGGCTTTGTCATAGCAATCTCGACCATCCTTGCAGTCCTTAATATTAATATCACATTTTAGGACATAGTCATATTCCCTTATATCAAAATCCTTGTAGTGATTTTTATCGTACACATATTCATCATAACCATAATGATCATCTTTTTTATTATCATTATTATAACCGTCGTCGTAACCTTTATATTCTTCTATATATCCATCTTTTTTGTCGTCGACTTCTTTTTTCAGGTCTTCTTTCTTTTCTACGACATAAGGGATGACGTAGTCCTGCTTTCCTCCGTATTCACCACTCTTCCAGTTACTTATCAGATCTTTATATCCATCATAGCCACCGACTGCACCGCCGGGAGTGCAACCACAAAAGCCCAAAAGCGCGACGATAAAAAACAAAATCATTTGGATGAATCGTGAATGTAAAACAATAGTTACGGTTTTATAGGCTACGCATTGCGTGGCTAAGGTTATTCAATCAAGGCGTGAATGGATTAAGATTTATCATGACATGATACATATTAGCATAATAAGCAGAAAAATTATTGATAATTGATTAAACAAATTTATGCAAAATGGGAGAAACCCTTATAAGGAATCTTCTGAACCAAATAACAAACTGCCTATATAAACGCGTTGTTTGGACGTCTGGGTTTATTCACGCCTAAATTGCCAAACGGAACGGGCTGAAATTTAGAATAATACTAGTTTCGGGGCCTAAGATAACATAGGTATAGGCCTCTTTTGTATCCAAGAATAGTGCATGGATGCACGCATGGAGTAATTATCACACTAAAAATTTTACGTGTGAAAATTTGGGTGAATAGATGCTTGGATGTTTGTTTCTCGTTTTCACGCCAAAACAGATCAGGCTGAAGTTTTGCCAACATATAGTTTTCATATTTATATATTTATTTTATAAAAATACAGTTTCCATGGGATCGTAAAAAAGTTTTTTAAAAAACCTTAAAATTTCTCTATAGAAACAAAGTGTGCAAAGCTGCCGGTAGGAACTAGTTATATATGTGAAATTTTGAATAGATGGATGTTCGTTACATCTACACGCCATAACTACTGAATGGATCAGGCTGAAATTTTGCATGAATGTAGTTCGTTGCGTCCTAAAGTAGAAGGTAATAAAAAGCTAGATTTTTCGAGTCATAATTTTTCCCCCGTAAAATTGGTCTTAGCCACGTACAAAATTTGTATTTCTTTCTAAATAATAACTGATTTTGAGATAAAGTTAGGTCGGGTGTTGGCTAAAACCAGCTGAAAATTAATCCTTTGTTCAAATTGCGATGTTCAGCACAGCATGCATTTGAATAATGTTCGTTATTCAGAAATTAGGTCTAGGTCATTTACAAATAGCTTTAGTATCTAATTAGAATTTGCAATTCAGCCGTGGTATCCTGTTTGTAAGTATAGAACTAGCTTAATTTATGCATTATTCCTATTTGAAAATTGGCCTTAACTTGAAACATATGGCCGTGTGTTGTCGAATTCGAATTTGCAACACCCCGACTCCTCCACCGGGTATCGAAAGCGGCGACTAAGGAATATACATTGCGGGCGGTTGGAGCGGCTCCTGCAGAATGATTCTACCAACAAACTGCGATCCCCAACCCGGATGCCCAGCGTGGGGATTATGGGCACATGAGATAAAACCCAATAGTGTACCTAAGGTGCTTATCAGTGGATGCTTGCAGCCAGCAATGGACCAATGTAAACTGTTGATGTTCAAAAATATGTAAAATATATTTACGAAACAAAATGATCCAAAATCAAAGAAATATTTTGGTGGACAACAATTTATGACATTGATACCATCGGAGCAAATCCCTAAAGTGAATGAAATGATGAAATAAAGCGTTTAAACGTTTTATTTCATCATTTCATTCACCTGTCCTCAATTTTCAAACTTGAAAAAGTCTATAATCCTATGTAAAATTAACTACATCTATCCAAAATTTACGCAGTTTGTAGTAATTAAAGTAAAAGTAAAAGTAAAAAATCATTTATTTCTTTAGGCTTACAAAATAAGCACTTAGACAAGTCATATATTTTATTTTATATATAAATTATTATCAAATAAAATTATTTTACTGTTCACTTAGAAAGAAAGAAGAAAGAAAGAAAATACATTTATTGATTCACGAGTAGGTACAGCTTGTTACGAAATAATAAAATAATCTATAAGTAAACAAGAACATAAACAAATAAATAAAATTAACTACGTATGTATTATATGCAAGCAACAAGCGACTCCACAAAGCGAACCAATTGGTCCTGTCTCAGCATAATGTTGCTCTACTTCTCCATAAGAAGTAGAGCAACGCTGGTTTTCTGACACACTTCACTTTTTTGTCCACTAGTGGAAGAAGTGAAAGGATTAGATTTTATTTAGACATTAAAAGATTAGATTATATTGTGTGAATTGTTAAGAATTTTTGATTATTCAGTTTCGACGACCTCTGTGGCACGGTGAGCGAAGGTCCGCCTGCAATGTAGGCACACAATTATTCCGATATGCCTCGCAACATACATATGTGTACGATCTGCAGATATTTGTTCCGCGTGTTCTCATGTTCTGGTCGTTATCTATGTATAATAAAAAAATATGTATCTATGTAATTTATTGCAGTTATATGTGTTTGTACTAAGTCATCTAGTACCCATAACACAAGCTCTGCTAAGCTTGGCGCTAGACGATGCTGTGTTTTTTTTTTTCGAATGGACTATTATGCTGTTGACCTCAGATGGCCATGACAGCGATACCGGACTTTTGGCGCGCGCAGAGGGCGCCTCGCTGGTAAAAATTAGGTTGGGGCAACACGCACAAGGGCCACCACTTAGGTGCGAACCTCGGCTTGGGCTGTTGCCAGATGCTACAAGAGGGTAGGGAGGTAACGCCTTAGGTGCACGAGTGCACCTGAGGGCGGAAACGAGGAATTCTTCGACCCCGCATCCGGCGGGGTCGGTTATTGGTCGGGTGTGTAGTGTGCGGAAGCTGAGTTGTTGCCATCACTTCCGGGTCAGTGAGTGGGTCACCAAGAACGTGTCTCGGTCTACGGAGGAGAAGACGATGCTGTGTGGATTGTCCAGCATTATTTATTTATTTAATCATCATCATCATCATCGGCCTATAGTAGTCCACTGGACATAGGCCTCCCCTAATGTGTGCCATAGCGCCCTGTCTTCAGCTTGCCGCATCCAACATCTGCCTGCAGTATTTTGCAGGTCCCCAGGTTCGCAGGTCAGGTTTATTGAATTATTAATTTTGTTTCTCGAAGAATTACGTTGGTTCACGAAGATGAGCAAAAAACAACAGCCAAGAGAGCATGTTGTTCGGCAATCCGCCTGCCAGTCACCCAGTTCCTCTCACCGGGAAGTTCAGGCTACATTAGCATATTTACCAAGTAATTCCCACCTGCTCGAACTGCGGATCAACTTGGAGTTATCGCAACTTTGTAATCCTTTTGGATCTTTAGAAGTTAATTTTGCGGAGTTTGATATCCGAGAAAGTTTATGAATAATCTTTTTTTTTTTAAATTATTGGGACGTAAATCTTTCATATTGAATAAATAAATTCTTTCCATCCAAAGGTTGGAAGAGATCGCTTCTAAGCGATAAGGCCGCCCATTGTACTTGTATCAGTGATGTGTTTTATAATGATCTGTAACTGGTGTCCAATAAAGTATTTTTGTATTGTATTGTATTGTAAATAAAATTCGTAGTACTATTTTTATTTTGTTTTACCTAGATACTATGTTATGGATGAATTTTTTTTTAAAGTAACATTTCATCATCATCATCATCAGCCTATAGCAGTCCACAGCTGGACATAGGCCTCCCCCAATGAGCGCCATAGCGCCCTGTATTCAGCTTGCCGCATCCAGCATCTACCTGCAGTCTTTCGCAGGTCGTCGTCCAACCTGGTTGTAGTAACATTTAAATACCATTAAAACAGACTATCACTATTCTTACATAATTAATTAGTACCTTATGATTTCTTACCTAAATATTTTTTAAACTTCTAAATTCTTCAGACTTCCTTCATTTAAAATTTTTAAAGGTACTCATAATATATTTTTATTAAATAAATTAACTCATTTAGAAGCTTAGACAGATTTTTTGAGAAATAAAACAGAAATACATGAAATATCATATGTATTTACGAATTCCATAGTCACTTCAGTGTAACTCCAAATATTTTACATCTGCATCTGAAAAAAATAGTAAAATTATTTTCTAACTGGTCGGTTAAGAGCAAATATCTTTATTACATGCGTATGAGATGATGGATTCCGTACCTCTTCCATCCAAGATTGTGTGATCTTGATCCTCCAGATTGCGATTATCCTAAAGAATGGGTACACCGACATAACCGCGTACCCATTTTTTACAATAGGGTAAAGTAGGGAAATTCGCCTGAGGTGCTAAGTGGTCTCACGGCCAAAAACCGAACTTATATTAATTTTAATTGAATTAGGGATTAAGTAAGTACATTTAAAATATACTATTTACGATTTACTAAGCTAATTACTTAAATAAACTATCATTATAAAAACATATTCCATACTTAAAAATAAGAAATTATTGATAGTTTTTCAAAAGCCACCAAAATAAATCAAACCTCCATTATTGATGTAAGGGGGTCAACTACGAACAAAGTATCTTCAACACAAACTAGGTTCATAGTTAACCCGCTTATATTCATAATTCATTTATCAAACTACGAAAGTTTGTGAAATAAAATCTAACCTCAGTGTTTTAAGATTCAAATTCGACCTTCATGTGGCCTTGGTAGGCCAGATGCGCACTTTAAGGCAAGATCTCGATTTCACGTTGACTGTATTTCAGCGGTTCGCTAGGCATTGGGAACAATCCGCATAAAATTGAGAACAACAAAAACAATCAATTGGATTTCGCTACGTAACGTCTCGTTATGTATTAAGAACCATTCTTAATATTGATAAACTTGTAAAATTTTATCACAATTTTTGGAAGTTCTGTTTTTGGCAGTGGGGCACGTATACCTGGGGAATCTATCTAGACTTTCCCCTAAACGATGTACCGTTATAGGAGTCGCTCACGGCTAAAAAGCTTTGCTGGTGTTATGTAACATACGATGTAACATATTATCTTCTGGGCTTTATAATTTAATGAACAGTTCAGCTCAAATACATTCACGTATTTCTCATAAATTGTTACACTGTTACATCAAATCTCGCAGTACGAGTATATCGTTGACCATCGTTGCTTGGATGACTATCTTGTTTTTGAGCTGTATGATGTTCATCATAGCTTCTCCTATTTCCATGAGGACAATAGCTGCTTGCACTAGAGTTTCAAGCATAAAGTCTTCAGCACCGGCCATGGGTTTTGCAAGAACTAACAAATAACAAACATTTAAAGTATTAAGAACCCTTGCCTTGATAAGGGTTGGGTTATTGTTTTAGCGGGCAGCCGGCAGGTATTTTTATAGATTCTTGAAATTATAGGAAATTAGCTGCGCCTCGCGGCTTTGCCCGCGTGTAAATCTATGTGTTAAATGATTTATAAAAATTCCTATTGAATCACTATCTATTTTTAAAACCCGCACCAAAATCCGTTGCATAGTTTTAAAGATTTAAGCATCCATAGGAACAGACAGACAGTGGGAAGCGATTTTATACTATTATTATTATAGGAAATAAGCTCACACGCTCTTTTTCGGGATAAAAATTAGGCCATGTCCGTTCTCGGGAAATACTGTCTACTTCCATGAAAATTTAATTAAAATCCGTTCAGCCGTTTAGCCTTGAAAAGGTTATTGACCAGACATAACGCTTTTTAAACTAAAATAAAGATAATTAAATTAATAAATAAATAAATAATGCTGGACAATTCACACAGCATTATCTAATCCCCATGGTAAACAGAGCTTGTGTTATGGGTTCTAGATAACTGATATACATAATACAATATATTACATAGATAGATATTTTTTATTATACATAGAAAACGACCAGGACACCCGGAACAAATATCTGCAGATCGTGCACACAATTGTTCCGAGGCGGGAATAGAACCCGCAACCTTCTGCGTCGCAGGCGGACGGTTGGGAACAATAATAGTATTTTGTCGATCAATTTATTTATTTTAAATTTAGTGAGATAATTCAATTTATATACAGACAAAATAACGTTCCGATAATTTGTATATTAACGAGAAAACGAACTCAGGGTTTGGATTTTAAATAAAATCGTGAAATGGATTGGCAGGTTCCGTAAACAAGACGATATGCAATTATTCTCACAGGTGCGTGCTTTATTTAAAATAAGAATATGTTAATATGTTTCGTAAAAATTAAAAAGCAGACACGAAATTTATGCGAAATACTAATATTCATATTAGTATTTCGCAATTAAATGTGATTTTAACGGAAGAAACCTATGTATTTAACTTCTCTAAAAGAATAGGCAGTATCAATTTGACTCACTTTGATTGTATTACTTTTTTCAATAATTTTTTTACTTTTTTATTTTCGGGAAAATAATATCGAGCTCTGAAAGGTTAATACGGCACGATTAACTTCTACTAGTAGATACCGAGCAAAACAGCTTAAAACTAGTTCAGCTGTGTTTTTAAATACGTATTTTGCATCGGCAGCGTTTTAGCATATGGACCAATTTTTGCTGTGATAGTGGGTTACCACTAAACTGTTTTGGCTAGTTCAAGAACAATGTAATTATGGCTATTATCATTGCAAAGTTACATTGATCCATTGTTTACCTAATTTACCTATACTTGCGTGTGTAAGTACAGTCAACTACAAAAACATGAAATAACCAACCCAAGTTTGCAACGCGCTCTTAGATGCATATGAGAGGTAATTCTTGGTTTAAATATCGTTGCTATATCTGAAAACTTATACATTTTAAAAAATCCTATTGAATTTCATAAAATATGTAACACATTTTGAAAAAAACTACTATAGCATTTTTATAAAGTCAAGTTGCATCTTTCTATGTAAAATCAAATCACACACACTATCTATAACGTCTTCAACTCACTCCAATGACACGATTCTTATTAAGTTTTTATAATTATGTACTCGTATGTTACTCTCTAAGGTATTTATCACATGGTTACGTTACTTTATACTTGTCTTGTTATAGCATGAAATAATTTATTATCATTACGTGTTTCTCATTTCCATGATCTCGGGCCATAGAGTGACCCAGTCCTTTGGAGGGCATGCAGGATGCCGAAGCCAACAGTGTTATGTATGACGAACGATGTGGCGCGGCGGGCGAAGGTCCGCCTGCGACGCAGGAGGTTGCGGGTTCGATTCCCGCCTCGGAACAATTGTGTGTATGATATGCAGATATTTGTTTCAAGTGTTCTGGTCGTTTTCTATGTATAATAAAAAATATCTATTTATGTAATGTAATGTATTATGTATATCAGTTATCTAGTGCCCATAACACAAGCTCTGCTTACCATGGGGCTAGATAATGCTGTGTGAATTGTCCAGCATTATTTATTATTATAATAGCACAGAAGCCCTTTGTGCGAGTTAATCTAAAGGCGAGGGCGGGTATCATCCTCGGGTGCACATTATTATTATTATACACTCATTTATTTAAATTCTCGTGTAAAATACATTTTTTACTATAGAAAATACAATAAAATATTATTATTATGTCTCTCATTTACCATGATCTCGGGCCATAAAGTGACCCGGTCCTTTGGAAGGCTTGCGTGGGGCCGAAGCCAACAGCACAGAGGCCCTTTGAGAAGTTAATCTAAAGGCGATGGCTACACATAGCGGGTATCATCCTCAGGTGCACAATATGATACATCCAAAGATGGTATCCGCCATGTGTAGAGACTATTGCAAAGAAAAATGAAAGAAATAAAACCAGGTTATTGTGATGGATGGATGGACTGGGTAATCGGGCTATAGGGGAGATTGCGGACGTCTGCCATAAACAAGTCAATCATAATGTTAAGAAGAGTGGCAGACGGTGGCTTGCCGAATGCTGGATGGGTTCCTTAAAAAGCCGGAGTAAATTACCGGAGAGGAACAACTTCGGCGCAAACGACTGAAGGGTGTCGAGAGGTGCGGCCCCGATTTCACCATCACAAAGACTGCTCGTGAGCGGGTTTCCTCGCTATTACGCCATTAGACACTTCCACCCCCGAGTCTACATCCTAAGATGCATCTCTCGCGACTCCACTCAGACCGGCCAATGAAGGCAAGCAAGAGGTGGGGGTCTGGTTCTCTTGGGATGCCACTCCGCTAGCGGAGACGAGAACCAGGAACTTCCCCGGGAGCACTCGGTACCCGTGGTGTCGCTACTCAACAACAGCTCTCCACAAGCTGCCCTGCGGGCTTATTATTATTATGTCTCTCATTTACCATGATCTCGGGCCATAAAGTGACCCGGTCCTTTGGAAGGCTTGCGTGGGGCCGAAGCCAACAGCACAGAGGCCCTTTGAGAAGTTAATCTAAAGGCGATGGCTACACATAGCGGGTATCATCCTCGGGTGCACAATATGATATACCCAAAGATGGTATCCGCCAGGTGTAGAGACTATTGCAAAGAAAAATGAAAGAAATAAAACCAAGCTATTGTGATGGATGGATGGACTGGGTAATCGGGCTATAGGGGAGATTGCGGACGTCTGCCATAAACAAGTCAATCGTAATGTTAAGAAGAGTGGCAAACGGTGGCTTGCCGAATGCTGGATGGGTTCCTTAAAAACCCGGAGTAAATAACCGGAGAGGAACAACATCGGCGCAATCGACTGAGGGGTGTCGAGAGGTGCGGCCCCGATTTCACCATCACGAAGACTGCTCGGGAGCGGGTTTCCTCGCTATTACGCCATTAGACACTTCCACCCCCGAGTCTACATCCTAAGATGCATCTCTCGCGACTCCACTCAGACCGGCCAATGAAGGCAAGCAAGAGGTGGGGATCTGGTGGGAGACGAGAACCAGGAACTTCCCCGGGAGCACTCGGTACCCGTGGTGTCGCTACTCACCAACAGCTCGCCACAAGCTGCCCTGCGGGCTTATTATTATTATTATTATTAAATCAAATGTTTTGTTTCAATCATTGCACATAAGATACTATTAAATAACAAAAGTCTCAAATATGGACCCGGTATCATATTTAATCGTATTAAAGAGATATTTTTGTTGTTGACTGTACCCTGCTCGTAACTACGCATTATTGTGTACCTATCATTGTATAATACGGGTTACGTGAATGCAGATTGATAATTACAATTATTTAAATTATAAACACGAACTGAACCAAATACCTACATATTGTGTTCTATTATATGAACACGCAAGCCGATTATGTAAGAATGTTATTTTGTATGCTACACAAGTTTATTATGTTCTGAAAATTCTTTCTACTCGAGCTGTTAACTTATTCATATTCATTTATTGCATACACATACATTTGACGACCGATGTGGCGCGGTGGGTGAAGGTCCGCCTGCGACGCAGGAGGTTGCGGGTTCGATTCCCGCCTCGTAACAATTGTGTGTACAATCTGCAGATATTTGTTCCGGGTGTTCTGGTCGTTTTCTATGTATAATAAAAAATATCTATCTATGTATTGTATTATGTATATCAGTTATCTAGTACCCATAACACAAGCTCTGCTTACCATGAGGCTAGATAATGCTGTGTGAATTGTCCAGCATTATTTATTTTATTTATTTATTTTCACATAATTTTTGCAAAGGTGTTATTATTAGGTGCGTGTAAGGGCGCAGCAATTTATTTATAAATTATAACAATTAAGATTTATTCCCATGAAAATCCCTATAAGGGAGAATTTTTAATTTCTAAATAAATAATAATGACCTAAAATACTGGTGTAACTCTTCTACCTCATCAGTATCATCATCATCAGCCTATAGCAGTCCACTGCTGGACAAAGGCCTCCCCCAATGAGCGCCATAGCGCCCTGTCTTCAGCTTGCCGCATCCAGCATCTACCTGCAGTCTTTCGCAGGTCGTAATCCCACCTGGTCGGAGGGCATCCTACACTACGTTTACCGAGTCGTGGTCTCCACTCAAGAACACGTTTGCCACAGCGGCTATCGGTTCTTCGCGAGATATGGCCGGCCCACTGCCTCTTCAGCTTGCTAATTCTTTGAGCTATGTCGATAACTTTTGTTCTCTGTCGGATGTATTCGTTACGAATCCTATCCTTCAGAGAAACTCCGACCATACTACACCAGTACCTAACTTTATAAAACTAATAATAATTTTCTACCTAATCAAAGAAATCGGCCAACTAAATAAAACCGGTTATAATAAAAATAATTTTGTTAACCCTACATTAACCTAATCAAGGATACACGGGTACAATAGATACATAGAGGGGTACAATAGACCCGTCCCGGCGCGGGCAGTTTACAACAATACGCATTGTCACAAAATAAACGCGACATTTTTACACCGGTTAAGGAAAATATAAGATTTTATATTTTTCGGCGCGGATTTGTATATTAACTGGCATTTAAGGCCGGCCATTGTTTTTTTTATTGGAGGGTTAAATGTAAGGTCATTCGGGAGCAGTTTCGTTTTTATTTTTTGTGAGCATTGTTAGTAAAAGAAGAATTTGCGTTTTAGCATTTTATTCGTTGAATTCAACACGCATTTGTAAGCATTGTGTGATATCGACAATTTTTTTAATATGGAGTCCATCAAAGTTATTTACTCTTGTTAATAACTTTAAGGGGTCTTGTTAATAAAAAAAATATTCACTCAAAAAGCCACTCCGTATAATAAAATTCATCGATTAATAAATTAATCCAGTAGGTATTCTTTAAAACACACACAAAAAAGAATACCCAATTCGGGGAAATAAAATTTGCTGTTGGTAACATTTGTGTTGCAGAAACTTTCCTGAAAGTGTCAAAAATAAATTAAATCCGAGAGAAGCAACTTTTATAAAAGAACACAATAGCGACTTCGGCGTAACTGCGTCAAAAACTCTGTCTTTTCTTCGTGTGTACGGGGTTAAAAATAATGGAGTAGACAGACGAGTTATAACTAGTTATTTGTTTAGAGGTAGCTTCAGTCGTAACGAAGTTTCGTAACGTCCGAAAATACTGTGGTAACCCTTTCATTAGACCAAGGCTTGTAGTGCTTTACTCAAATTATTCAAATAAAAATCACTACATAGTATAAAAAAAGTAGCTTCCCGCTGTCTGTCTGTCCCAATGTATGCTAAAATCTATAAAACTACGCAACGGATTTTGATGCGGTTTTTATTAATAGATATAGTGATTCAAGAGTATGAGTATGGTTTATAATGTATATATACAATACATGCATTTGCACCCGTGCGAAGCCGGGGCAGGTCGCTAGTAAAAAATAAATACAAAAATATTAATAAAAATAAAAACCTGCTTTGTATATCATAAATTAAGGTAAGTCACACCTGAAACAAAACTCAATATTTTGCGGCCAACAATTCACAATGCTGGCCGCAAAACACAAGAATAATGGAAATTGCGGACGCCTTTTCGAGTAGGTAAGCCGGGAAAATTGACTTTGGTCAAAAGGTTGTCAAAATAATCATCAGAATACATACTATGTTCGAGTACAGATTTAAAATGCCTAAGTCCTAAATCCAGCAACACTCATCACATCAGCTTGCAATCGAGCCAGCGCGGCGCCGCCGTGTGCGATGCAAAATGCACCGAATTGAGGCAAATTGCTGTGCTCCCCTTATCGTAAGGCTGTTCGATAAAGGAAGCAGAGCGATATGTTGGTGCGATATTTTAGTGTTCGAATATTGTGGGCGGCTTTGGCTCTTTAATACGAACATAATGTATGGTGATGAGTGTTTGCTGGTTGCGTGAAAATCGTTCATGGAATTTGCTTTGAAGGCAGTCAAAAAGCATTCTCCCGTATCTACCGAAGATGAACCGTGATGTAGACATTTGTTCAACAAAAACATTTGCTGTTATTATGACTTACAACGTTTAATCCGCGAGAAAATAAGTGTAAGTAAGGATAATTTGAAGAAATTATTTATAAATAAATAATAAATCATGTTGGACAATTCAGCATTAACTAGCCCCATGGTAAGCAGAGCTTGTGTTATGGGTACTAGATAACTGATATACATAATACAATACATTGCATAGATAGATATTTTTATTATACATGGAAAACGACCAGAACACCCGGAACAAATATCTGCAGATCGTACACACATTTGTTCCGAGGCGGGAATCGAACCCGCAACCTCCTGCGTCGCAGGCGGACCTTCGTCCACCGCACCACATCGGTCGTCAGTGTAAGTAAGGAGTAGATAATTTAAAGAAATGATTTATAAGAAAGTAAACTTATTCTGGTGAAGACAGGTGACCACAGTTGATCGGATGCTGGCTTCTATTTCAGTTAACAAATAAACATTATCATTCGACGTGGCATTGCTGCCAGATTTCTGGACTATGTGCCTTCTGGTACCGGCTTAGATTTTTAGGAAATACATACATATACATTAATAATAGTTGTAAATGTTTTATCCTGTTATTGTTGTATATTCGTAAAAACGTGAGAATTATGTTTTGGGGACTTCCCCAAAACATAGGTATGTAATTCTCACGTTTTTACGAAGAGCAGTCCTTGGTACTTACCAAGGACTGCATTTCCCGATCGCACGGGAAATGCATGCTTCACATGCCGAAATACAGCTCAAGGGAAAACTTGCGATGCGCTCCTTGCCCATTACAAAGATCCGTACTGTTCCAATCTGTACGTACAGCATGGAAGCTATATCATCATCATTATCATCATATATAGCAGTCCAATGCTGGACATAGGCCTCAAATAAGCGCCATAGCGCCCTGTCTTTAGCTTACCTTGCTTGGAAGCTATAAAATAAATAAAATAAATAAAAAAAGCCTTTATTCACTGACCAAAGTAATGTAAAATAAAGTATTAGTAAAAAGTAAGTATCTTATTGATCCTATCATCTATGACCTAACTTGATTCTTCAGCAACCAGTTTGTTGGTCAGGTTGTCCTTCGACATAGGCCTCCCCTAGCTTCTTCCAATCATCTCTGTCACGAGCTAGTCTTCTCCATCCTTTTGGTAGGTCATCTTCCCATCTCTTGATTTGACGTCCCTTTCTTCTTTTTCCATTCCTAGGATACCATTCCATCACATCTTTCGTCCATTTTCCTTTATTTGTTCTGATAGTATGGCCGGTCCAATTCCATTTGAGATTTTGAATTTTTTGTAGAACATCGGTAACTTTTGTTTTTTTCCTTATTTTTGAAGTCGTCCATTGGCTTGGAAGCTATAGAATGGTTCTAATTACCGCTACGCTCGTCGCTCTTCTCCAAACCCCTTACAGCCGAAACTCAAGACGGTTCAGGTGTACCTTACGTCCCGCCTGATCCCAGATAATTAAGGTGTGCAATATTAAGGGAATCCATGTTGATCTATTATTCAAGGGATGTAGTCGACGGAATCTCCGCGATAAAGTAGGATTGCATAATTGAAGAGGCTAATGCAATTCTTGACGAGATTTTCGTGGTTTGTTTCGTAAATGGGAACTAAACTAGCTCGTAACTTTTTGTGTTTTCTTCTGTTATTGGGCATTGACATTCTTTGACTTTGTAGATAAGCTTTATTTTATTTTGCTTTATTCGGAAGACAAACAGTTTTACACAATTAACAGATAACTTAAATAATAACTTATAACCATTTATGTGTCCTCGCATGTAGAAGCTAAAGGATTGCTTGCTTGCGGAGGAGAAATAAAAATGAAAAAAAAAACAGCTTTGTTCCTATTTCAATCGTTTTTTTTAATACAATGCTCTAGAAATTGCAAACTGTGGTAATTAAGTAGGTAACTAGTAACTACCTTAACTACCCTGAATTTTATTTCTGTGTTACCTTCTTATTGTATTCAGTTATTCTTATTTGTAGTTTTTCTTTTAGGTTAGTTTTAATTTAAGAAGTTTGGCATGCAATGTTTAATACATTGTTTGTATTCTTTATTTTTTTTTTACTTCTCTATTACTGTTTGTTTGTGCTCTACCAACTCTTTGTATAATATATATTTTTCTCCATCCCTGGTTGCCTGGAAGAAATCGCTTTAAGCGATAAGGCCGCCTATTGTACTGTTATTATGTAAGATTTAGATATAAGGTGTTATTTTGTTATTTTGGTTACAATAAAGTGTTCATTCATTCATTCATTCATTCCTGAATCGTAACTATCGTGAATCGTGTAAGAGCCAATAAGGATTTAAGTGTTATACAGGTATACAAAAATAAATAGCTACTCTGTAAGTTAAGGAGAGATATAAATTTTTTTTGAAAAAAAATTTGGGTGATGGTAATAAAAAATATAAAATTGAACTCATTTAAGTTCGTTAAGCTCAACCAGGTTCGCTCGCCTTGGGTTGCCAAACCTTTTACGATTTTGACCATCATTAAATAAAAATTAATAACTCAATGGTGATGCAGCGAAAAGCCATTGTTTCAGACTTACCCATTTATAAAGCCCTAATGTTAATTAATAATAATTATCTTTATACAAACGAGATGGCGTGACTTGCTGCTTTAAAAGGCTTATTTGCAAAGCTAGAATGTGCTCCCGACTTTGCTTGCATTTTTTCTACGGTTTTTTTATACCTTACTATTAAAAAAAAACCTGGATAGGTCAGCGTAGAACTAATGACAGAGCCTGGCCCTGAGCTTTCGATGGTATCGAGAAAGTATTGAAACGTCCTATTTTTGTATGGGATTTCATACAACACCTCTATCGTGCGAACTCAGAACTATACTATGGGAACTGTTTTATCGGACAAAAAGTATGTTTATGCTTATGTTTGATTCCAGGCTTAGAACTATATTTATTTTTAAAAAATCATAAAACTCGCAAGGTCTACCAAAAAAGCTAGCAACATTACATTCACCCTGTGTAAAGCACTTTCGCAAACCAAGGTCATCGAACCTTTCATCGTTGCCAAAGCAAAAAAATCCTGAACTCAAACACATTTATATCAAAAAGTTTAATACCATTAAGTTGCCCCAACGGAAGGGGCGGTGGGGTAAAGGCGACTAGGGGGCGACGATAAACAAGCGACAATGCACGGGCGAATCCACTCTGCTAAATTAACTCACTAGTACCTACTTGTTACTGCATTAGGATGTTTGTTACACTGTACTGTAATGGTTTTTTTATTGGGTTTATTTTAGAGAAAATAAATAGCACCTTTAACTACATGAAAACAAGGGGTTTGTGGTTAAATACACGCCTTGTTGCTTTCTATGGTAAGTGTCGTAGAAAATTATTTTTTGCACACAGGAACCACTCTAACAATATGTTGTTATCATCATCATCATCATCATCAGCCTATAGCAGTCCACTGCTGGACATAGGCCTCCCCCAATGAGCGCCATAGCGCCCTGTCTTCAGCTTGCCGCATCCAACATCTACCTGCAGTCTTTCGCAGGTCGTCATCCCACCTGGTCGGAGGGCGTCCTTCACTACGTTTACCGAGTCGTGGTCTCCACTCAAGAACACGTTTGCCCCAGCGGCCGTCGGTTCTTCGCGAGATATGGCCGGCCCACTGCCACTTCAGCTTGCTAATTCTTTGAGCTATGTCGATAACCTTGGTTCTCTGTCGGATGTATTCGTTGCGAATCCTATCCTTCAGAGAAACTCCGAGCATAGCTCTTTCCATAGCTCGCTGAGCGACTTTGAACTGGTGGACCAGCCCTATCGTGAGTGTCCACGTCTCAGCTCCGTAGGTCATAACGGGTAGGACGCACTGATTGAAAACTTTCGTTTTCAAGCATTGCGGTATGGATGACGTGAAGACTTGACGTAGTTTCCCAAATGCTGCCCAGCCCAGCTGGATCCTCCTTTTGGCCTCCTTCTCTTATTTACCTATATCATCATCTATATAATGTATTGCACCTTTAACTACATGAAAGCAAGGGGTTTGTAGTTAAATAAACGCCTTGTTGCTTTCTGTGGTAAATTAGTGTTAAATAAATATATAAAAAATTATTTATTGCACACTAAGGAACTTCTTTAACCACATAAACAATTACAAAGATAATCTCATTATTTACCTATATTTTTCAATCCAACGATCCTATCCATCCACGGTTGTCTGGTAGAGATCGCTCTTGAGCGATAAGACCGCCAAATTGTCACATATCTTGTATTATTATTGTTTACCTTGTTTGTTTTATTTTTAAGTGTGCAATAAAAGTATTGTCTATCTATCTATCTATCTATCATCATCTATGTAATGTATTGTAATAATCAAAATGATAAGTCACTTCTTCTTAAGTGAACTCATTAAATGAGCCAGCTATTGAATGACCACAATCTATGTAATATTACACTTAACCTAAGAACCCTATTCTCATGTGAGTGAATTTATTTGTCTTTTTGAGAATAAATGAATATTAAACTTAACACTTTGACTGCGGTTTTTTTTCGCTCTACACAGCGGTTGTGTTGCGCCGCACATGCGTTTCGTTCGAAAAATATTACAGCTCTGCTGAGTCACAAAGATCTGTATTTTCTTAGCCGCTGCGCTAGTGTGGATTTTCGCAGATTAGTCACTTGTAGAAAACTCATACCGTGCGTTTTCAGCACTCAAATTGTTAACCTAAGAACACAGTTCTCATGTGAGTGAATTTATTTGTCTTTTTGAGAATAAATGAATATTAAACTTAAGTATATCAGTCATCTAGTACCGAGTTAAGCAGACTTGCTGCTTAGCTTGGGACTAGATGATGCCGTGTTGATTATAATGACTAAAACTAAACAAAAAACTAATATGGAAACAACTAAACAAAAGACGATGGAAGAAAGAAGCCACCTAACACAATGTGATCAGGTAACTGGGACCGCGGTCCTAGTTATGTATGGGCCCAGTCGCTTATATCCTCAAATATTTCCATGATACTTAAAAGGTGTCTTCTAATATGATTAAGACTGTGTGTGTCCTATATTATTGAACTAGCTGCGCCCCGCGGTTTCACCCGCGTCAGATTCAAATTTCACTTTTCTTAATTTTAATATAGCCTATGTTCACCGCGGATAGTGTAGCTTCCCAACGGTGAAAGAATTTTTCAAATCGGTCCAGTAGTTTCGGAGCCTATTCCATACAAAAGAAACATTAAAAAATCAAACCTTTCCTCTTTATAATATTAGTAAAGATATATCTATATATATAAAAGAAAGTCGTGTTTGTTACAACACTTATAACTCGAGAACGGCTGGACCGATTTAGCTGAAAATTGGTGGAGAGGTAGCTTAGAACCAGGAGTCTAACATAGGATACTTTTAATCATTTAAACAATTTGACACATAGATTTCCACGGGGGCGAAGCCGCGGGGAGCAGCTAGTATGTACATAAATATTTTGTTGGAAAAAACGAAAATTCCCACCGGTGTGAACGTAGCCAATGTTATTTGTATTTGGAATAGAGGAATCCGATAGCCTCGAACCAACAAACGAATGGTATTGGATCGGCAAAAATGGCATAATACTTTGTGAGACATTCCGCTTTATGAGACGCCATTGTAATTTGACAGATAAAGCTAGGTAAGATAGAGTTGCTTTTTATTTATTTACCTACTTCTACCAATGTAGAAGTACGTGTTATTATCTGAATTACTAAAATACAAAATATACTTACCGGTTTAATATTTAGTAATACCGAAACACATGCATACCTAACATAATTGATTTAGTTCTAGCTGCTATAATGTTGGTATTTGTATATGTAATGATAATAGTAGTAGTATATACCTAAGTTATAAATAATATTTAGTTATAATTCACTTTTAAGTACCTGAGGCTAGTTTTAAATATTTTAAAACATAGATATTTTTTTTCATATGTACCTATCTCATTATAAGTGAACCATGTGTTTGTATGAGAGTAAGTTATCTAACCTATCTAAGTATATCTAAGTTACATTACCCTAAATACACGATATCAGATAATTGCAAGAGTTTCTACATTGGTTTAGAAACTAAACTAAAACAATTGACATATGAATTTGAAAAATGCTGCGGCGATCATAGCGATCGAAATAAAAAATGCATTTTTTTAGAGCTTTCAAATTAAATCACTACATAGTATAAAACAAAGTCGCTTCCCACTGTCTGTCTGTCCCTATGTATGCTTAGATCTTTGAAATTAAATTAAATTCGTTTATTGATTCAGACAATTAAATAAATAAATAATGCTGGACAATTCGCACAGCATTATCTAGCCCCAAGCTAAGCAGAGCTTGTGTTATGGGTACTAGATGACTGATACACTTAATACAACACATTACATCCATATTATCTGACGACCGATGTGGCGGAGGTTGCGGGTTCGATTCCCGCCTCGGAACAATTGTGTGTACGATCTGCAGATATTTGTTCCGGGTGTTCTGGTCGTTTTCTTTGTATAACACAAAAATATCATGTGTCCTTTTTTATACAACACTAGCTGCGCCCCGTGGCTTCGTTTGCGTGGAAATTTGAAAAATATGAAACTAGATAAAAAGTGTCCGTCTCACACGACTTTCTTTTATACAATTCTAGCTGCGCCCCGCGGTTTCACCCGCGTAGTGATAGATATTTTAGATAATATACAATATATCTTTATGAATTGTAGCCTATGTGTTATTCTGATATGTAAGCTATATTATTGTGAAGTTTCATCAAAATCATTTCTGTAGTTTTTGCGTGACAGAGCAACAAAATTATTAGTAGGATAGATGTGTGTGGCTATAAATAAATTCAGTTATTCTTTTTTATTCTTTTTAACACTTTGAGTGCTGAAATCACACGATATGTGTTTTCTACAAGTGACTAATATGCGTAAATCCACACTAGCGCAGCGGCTGAGAAAATACAGATCTTTGTGACTCAGCACAGCCGTAATATTTTGAACGTAACGCATGTGCGGCGCAACACTACCGCTGTGTAGAGCGGCAGCACGAATTTTTTAGGTTAAAAAAAAGATCGCAGTCATCGAAAAAAAATCGCAGTCAAAGTGTTAAGGGTACGTAGTGATCAAGGAACAAAAATACTCCAAGATTGTGCCACAGTATGGCGCCACGCAGTCGCGACGCATAGTCTAGCGTCTGGCAACCTCTCCGGAACTGTGTATCATTGTAACGAGAACAGAACTACAATGAAGATATACTGCTAAGAATTGTGGGGTTGGGAATGAGTGCAGCTTAATAGGACTTTTAGAAAATTTTATAAAGCAGGCTTTTTTTGAAAAAAAAGCCTGCTTTATTAAATTTTCTTTAGTTTTTGCGTGAAAGAGCAACAAACGTACTTACATACATCCTCACAAACTTTCGGGTTTATAATTATTAGTAGGATAGATGTGTGTGGCTATAAATAAATTCAGTTATTCTTTTTAAGGGTAAGTGGAGAAGTCTGATGCTTACATGTTTAGCTTTTTGTGAATGTAATTTTTGATAATGTTTGCTTATTATATAATTTTGTTTACCTATTTTTGACTCAGCTATATTTAATTTCTAATTTTATAATTCATAATTAATTATTGTTTGTGAATCAGATAATTTAGTTTTTATACTTTTTATGTTGACTATAATAAATTGAAACTATAGTAGAATATTTTCTATGATAAGATAACTTCAGATTGATTATTATTTAATTGTATAACTATATTGTGTTTTAACCTTAATCTAACTATATTTTAGATTAACTTCCACAGAACTACAATTTTATAAAGCAGGCATTTTCTTTAAAAAGTAAATAAAATAAAATAAATAAATAATGCTAGACAATTCACACAGCATTATCTAGCCCCATGGTAAGCAGAGCTTGTGTTATGGGTACTAGATAACTGATATACATAATACAATACATTACATAGATAGATATTTTTTTATTATATATATAAATATAACTTCCCACTTTCTAAATTCGTTTTTAATTGTCATTTTTTTCATTATAATAAACATGCTTGACAATTCAAACACCATCATCTAGCTACAAACTATAATTCTTGTGTTATAGGTACGAGAAAACAGACATTTTGTATCATCTATATATATAAAAGAAAGTCGTGTTTGTTACAACACTTATAACTCGAGAACGGCTGGACCGATTTAGCTGAAAATTGGTGGAGAGGTAGCTTAGAACCAGGAGTCTAACATAGGATACTTTTTATCATTTAAACAATTTGACACATAGATTTCCACGGGGGCGAAGCCGCGGGGAGCAGCTAGTAGGTTCATAAAAAACACCAAAAGGAACAAAATTTGTATCTGCTGATTTTAATATGAGCAGATCGGAAAAATATTTGTCCTGAGGCGAGAAACAAACCATCCTACGTCGCAGGTGGGACCTTGTCCGCTGCGCCGATGAGGTCATTAACTATAAGATCATAACTTAGATCTTTGACGACCGATGTGGCGCGGTGGGCGAAGGTCCGCTTGCGACGCAGGAGGTTGCGGGTTCGATTCCCGCCTCGGAACAATTGTGTGTACGATCTGCAGATATTTGTTCCGGGTGTTCTGGTCGTTTTCTATGTACCTATAATAAAAAAAAATCTATCTATGTAATGTATTGTATTATGTATATCAGTTATCTAGTACCCATAACACAAGCTCTGCTTACCATGAGGCTAGATAATGTTGTGTGAATTGCCAAGCATTATTTATTTATTTATTTATAAAGTATCAATGGCAAAACAAGTAATTTGCCATAAACCGCTACAAAAAACAGCCTTTACAAGTTTTTTATTTCCCAACAAGGTATCGCTTCGTGTTAATCTATGCTAATGAGGCGATGTTAAAGGCCTATGGCCCTAGAAAGCTAAGGGTTGTTGCAAACTAGCGACTAGTCACTTGATTCAGTAAGTTATCTGTCAAACAAGATTTGTTTTTTATTTATTTATTTATTCAGATAATAACATCATAACAGGTTTTTTTATTAAGCCCTAAGCCGATGTTATAACTAATTAACTACTTATAAGATAGATTACTGATGACGACCTCAGTGGCATAGCTTGCGAAAATCCGCCTACGACGCGGTTGCGATCTGTGTATACATAATTACATATAAGTAGGTACTAACTACAAGTTTTATTTTTCTCATATCAGCGAACTAAATGTGCATATTATGTTCTTTGAGATAATAAAGAATCTTTAAACCGAACCACCCCCAACTAGTTTCTGCAGGTCGTTCAAAGATTTCGTTTAGAGATTGAGTAGATAAATGAAATAAATAAATATATAAATATATATAAATAATGCCGGACAATTGACACAACATTTTCTTATTATCTAGCCCCAAGCTAAGCAGAGATTGTGTAATGAGTACTAGATAAATGATAATATAGTCTATAGTACATAATACAATGCATTACATATAGGTATAGAAATTTTTATTATACATAGAAAACGGCCAAAACAATATCTACAGATCGTACAAACAACCCGAGGCGGAAATTGAACCCGCAACAGCAAAATATTGTATTACCTTAATACCATGCAGACTATAATTCAAATTCAAATTCAAAATATTTTATTTTCTTTAGGCTTACAAAACAAGCTCTATACTCCGAATAGTTAAGACATCAATAGCTAGGCTAATTACGACAACCTAACGTTCGCAATAATTTATATGTACTTACGTATTTACAACATCGTCAATCAGTAAATAGTGGTTCGTCCGCACCGCCACTAAGACCCCACATCCTGTGAGCTCCAAGCTTTGTCTGCCACCCGACATCAAACATCCTGTGAACTCGTCACACCATTCCGACCCCAAACCTCGCGAAAATAAGGTTTAAATTCGCTGTTGTAAACATGCTTAATTTATGTGTGTAGGAAAAGAATTATTTTTCCTTGGAAAGTTGCGTTTAATGAGCCATTTGCTGTGATTGTTGCTTTATGGTAAGTATTTCTGAATGATACGATTCTTTGTTCATGTTTTTTAAAAAAAGAGTTCCAGACAAAAACCCCGTAAGTTTTTTTTCTAATAGATTTGTATTACAACCACTAAAATATTATTAAATTGGTTCCCTGGTCATAAAATATATCGATCAATCCGTTCTTAATTTTAAACAGACAATTATAATAAATTATTTATTCACAAAAAAAATATACTTAAGTCTTACTGTAACAAAATTAAATAGCTTACTCTATAAGTATAACCAGCCCGTTGTCCACGAATATATACATTTATGGTGTGTTAAACAAAAAAAATAAATAAATTAATACAATCTACATCATCTTGCCCCGAACAAAGCAGAAAAGGTGCAAACTCCTAATTCAATAAAGATCTATATGGCATTAAAAACGATGTTTTTAAGATTTTCAACGGAAAACGACCGGAACTTACTTATCTTATCTACGTGTAAGGGCGAATTAAGGTCTCTTGGAGCAAGACAGAGTTAATCCAAGAGGATAACACTCTTTAATTGGAAAATAAACGAGTTTTTTTAAAGAATCGGCCAAGTAAAACTACAGCAATAAATACGCTGACGTCACAAATAATCTAAACATTCCCATAATTGCTCTTCAAAGGAAGAGTCTTGAATTTTAACAGCTTTCAAAGGATTTTTGAGTTTTCCGCCTATATTCATTATGATTTTTTATTTTTAACTAAAACACATTTTCATATTTTGTAATTCTTTTTTGTACATACAATAATTCATAAAAAGAACTGAACTAAATATCACTTATGTACAACTTTTGTGCAATAAAGTATATTTTATTCTAATTAGCCCTGTTGTTATATCTCCTATAGTCACAAATCTGCCCCTGCAGCCCTGCTCATCAATTAAACAAAACACACCCTATCTGAATCTGTAGGTACCTATAGAGATGTACACACAATAATATATAAAAAGAACTTAACTAAATACTACTAAATATCCCTGTCGTCATTTCTCCTATTGTTGCAAATCTGCCACTGCAGCCCTGCTCCTCTAAAACACACCCTATCTTAATCTGTAGGTACCTATAGAGAGGTACACACATTAATATATAAAAATAACTTAACTAAATACTACTAAATATCCCTGTCAACATATCTCCTATTGTTGCAAATCTGCCACTGCAGCTCTACTCATATATTAAACAAAACACACCCTATCTGAATCTGTAGGTACATGTAAAAAAAAAAACAAAAAAAAAAATGTTTTTATTTCAGAGACAGATCCATATCATGCTTAGTACATTACATATACTATGTCAGTAGGCAGAGCAGGTTATAATGACATAATTATTAATGACACTGATTCGAATGCTATTTCAGCATTGTTTGAATACAGTGTCTCAACATTGGACTGTCCCATTTATCGGACAATGAGTTAAGGATGACTCATATATGTACACACAAAAATACATAAAAAGAACTTAACTAAATACTACTTAAAATCCCTGTCATCGTATCTCCTATTCTCACAAATCTGCCACTGCAGCCCTGCTCCTCTGTACACCCTATCTCCATATGTACACTGTGCCCTATCTGAATCTGTAGGTACCTATAGCGATAAGGTGATGTCTGCATCGAGAAGCCCCTACATCGATAAGTTGGCGCCAGACAGTCTGCCGACAGACTCGCCTGTCTGCTTCTTGGCGCCTTTAGGAAGCCAATGGAAGTCGGATACTATTGGGGTTTTAGGCGAGGGGAATGAATATTGTATTTTAAGACTAGCTGCGACCCGCGGTTTCACCCGCGTGGTGATTGATGTTTTGGATAATATACAATTTATATTTATGAATTGTAGCCTATGTGTTATCATATATAAAATGCATTCAGTACTTTTTGCGTGAAAGAGTAACAAACATCCATCCATACTTACAAACTTTCGCGTTTATAATATTATTTAAGATATGGAAAATGAAAAAAAATAGAATGTTAGAGCTGGCAGAACTGTGGAAACATTTGCACTTTTCGTAGTTTTTATTAGTGTTTTGATTTGCTTATGGACATGTTTGTTAGTTATAAATTGCATATGTAGGTTTAAAAAATAACACCATTATCAATCCTCTGCTATAAGCCCTTATAACACCTAGAACACCTGGAACAAATCTACAGATCGTCCAAAAAATTGTCAGAAGGCGGAATTCGAACCCGCAACCGGCATCCCAGGCGGACCATCACCCGCCACGCTACATAGCTTAAAACGATTCGTTTCAATATCAAAACATAACACCATTATCAATCCTGTGCCATAAACCCCTTATATTGGGGGTGAACAAATGATGCCTTACCTCGTTTAGACAACGGAAGTGATGTTATCGGCGCGCTTACACCGGAAGTGGGAGGTGCTAACGACTTGAGATTGCAGCTCAACACCTCGTGAAGATTCCTCCAGACCAATGAAAGGGGTGGAACGGGGTGAAAGTTACAATGGATTCGGAGAGTAATTTATTTTGACGGGTTCCGCGGTTATAAGGGATTCTGAAATTGTTATTTATATCCTACTAGCTGCGCCCTGAGGCTTCTCTCGCGTGGAAATTTCTGTGCAGTTTTCTGAATTTTTTTAACCTTAACTATGAGGTATTAGAAACATTTAAAAAAAGAGGAATTAAATCGTTAACACTTTGACTGCGGTTTTTTTTCGACGACTGCGATCTTTTTTTTAACCTAAAAAATTCGTGCTGCCGCTCTACACAGCGGTTGTGTTGCGCCGCACATGCGTTTCGTTCGAAAAATATTACGGCTGTGCTGAGTCACACAGATCTGTATTATCTCAGCCGCTACGCTAGTGTGGATTTACGCATATTAGTCACTTGTAGAAAACACATACCGTGTGATTTCAGCAGTCAAAGTGTTAAAGTCGTTCTCGAGTTATAGACCTGGAGAAATAGGGGTTCATTTTTTATTATATAGACTAGCGGCCCGTCCCGGCTTCGCCCGAGTGGATATTTGTTTCATAAACGTTTGCGATGAACGTAGAGTAAATATATCTTTATGCAGGACATGTTTTTCTCCGACTTACTTTACAAATCCGAATAACCTTAAAAATTCTTTTAATTTTTCGGTTTAGCCGATCTATGACATTCACAAATAAAGTGGCTTTCTATTGGTAAAAGAATTTTCGAAAGTATCAAGTATAAAGTAAAAAGTATGAAGTAGTAGATCTAGTAAAGTAGTAGTACCAAAAAAGTAGTAGATCCAGAGTCTTTGAGGAATTAAATAAAAATAAATAAATTATGCTGGACAATCCACACAGCATTATCTAGCCCCATGGTAAGCAAAGCTTGTGTTATGGGTACTAGATAACTGATATACATAATACAATATATTAAATAGATAGATATTTTTTATTATACATAGAAAACGACCAGAACACCCGGAACAAATATCTGCAGATCGTACACACAATTGTTCCGAGGCGGGAATCGAACCCGCAACCTCCTGCGTCGCAGGCGGACCTTCGCCCACCGCGCCACATCGGTCGTCAAAATAATTATTGTGACAGAGTTACCCCCTGAGTCTTACAAATAGCTTTGATGGCATAGGACTGAAAGTTGAGTACCTATTTGCTAAAATAAAAGAAAAACATGCTTATTTTGTAAAGGAGGTATTTACATTCTAATTTTGGTATTTTTAGCATCTGTTTTGAGAATTTGCCATAGTTTTTAGGTAAACCAAACTTAGGTTATTAGGAAATCATAAAATTTAAGTAAGGAATCCGAAAAGAGTGGAATCGACACCATTGTTTACATTAGACTAAATTAGAGAGTTTACAAAATATGGAGTCTACATTTTTCTTTCAACGTCATTCAGAGAAAATGTAAGTAAAGTTGCTCGAAAACCTACAAAGCAAGATAAAGTAAATTAAATACGATAGTAGAAACAGAAACACAAGCTAAAAAGAACCTTATCTACAATCACTGGTCCCCAAATAATTATCCTTAATGAATTTCTCCGCACAAAAGTTTCCGCAACAAAGTCCCTTATCTAAAAACACTACAAAAACCGTGGCTTCGGGTAAATACCCTTTATCTCGTAAGCTGCGCAATCGGGCCACAGTCCCTAATTATCATTGAACTGCAAGGGGCTTAACGAATAAACATTGCGTTCATTTCCACTAGAACTAGTGGGAATAAACGTTAAAATCGCTAATTATTCACTCATTTATTTTCAGATTCATAAATTAATAAAATGTCACAAAAATACAATCGCACAATAAAATCAAATATTTTATATATATTTATATTAATATATAAATTTATATTATTCTAGTTGAATAATATAAATTAGGGAAATTAAAAAAAAAATCTACAAATTGAAAACGTAATGGACATTTAGATCGATATTAGACACCATCAATATCTTCATCCATTTGTTTTGGATGCGACAGTCCAGACGCGAAATAATCATTTTCAGGATGCCGTTGTTGCTACTGGCTCGCGCACGCTGAAGTAGGGAACTTGCAGCGACTTTTTTGCGAATCGCATGAAAGCCGTCCGTGCGCGCCTCCGCGAACAAACCAGACGCACTGAAAAAGCGAGGCAGCTAAGATTATTCAGAAATAATTTATAAGTAGATACATTACTGATGAGGTCAGTAATGGTTCAGATGCTGGCCGCGATGATGATGGCTGAAAGTGCAGCGCAGGTCCAAGGCATCACAACGCGGTCAGCTTAACAGCGCTTGATGGAGAAGCTAAAATATTGCGTTTATAGTACGAACAGCAAGCGATGCAATGATGACCAAGCCTGATGGTTGAGACCATAGCAAATAATAACCAAATTACATACTGTTTTTATAAGTTTCAGTAAATATTCTATCTAGTTCTAGGAACTTTCTAACTTTCTTTTCTAACTAACGTTCTAGGAACTTGTAACAATATTAATTCTTGGTAATTTATTTCTCATCTTAAATTTAATCTTCTAGGAACTAGGTTATTTATTGAGATCATAATATACATACAGCCATAAGCAATATTTAAAAGAATCTTTATTTTTCTCAAAGAACATAATATATAACGTTCACTTAATGAGAAGTATTTACAAAGTTTCTACTTAGTACCTATTATAAAATACGTACTTAAGTATGTGCTTAAGATTATATTAGCCGAGTGTGCTTACACCTATATTAGTATTTCCTGGTATAAACAAAAATAAAAGAAAAAAACTATAGTAGAAAAAACAACCTAACTAATCTAATAAAATAAAGTAACAGTAGGAAGGTAGGAACACAGCGGTCTGCCAACATTTTACCGGCTGATAGCTGCTTATAGGTACTTAGCTATTTTTAATATATATATTTAAACATAGTTTCTGTTGTTGCAGTTGCATAGATGCCGTTGCTGCCCCAGTGACCTCGCATCACCACGATGCAACAATGCTCGCTGCTCATCCTCACACTCCTATGCGTTACTGTCAAAGGTAAATCAACAAATAAAATACGAAAATACCTAAAAAGTCGATAAGCCATTAATTGCATAGAATTTTCTTTCATATGAGTATAGTGCTCAAACAACACGCAGCCCTTCCTTATGTCAATGAAAGCGCTAACAAAAGGAGAAAAAATAACGTTTGCCCTTAAGAACTAGATGGGAGACACACCTTTTCAAATAAATTTTACAGTATCCTTGGTCCTTTTTTATATAATAGATTAAATGTATTAGCCAATATTTATCCCTTACATTATACCTAATAATTGTAAGAAAAAACTTAAGGATACACTGCAATGTATGTCATACGATGACATAGAAAATTTATTGACTGTTTTTAGTAGACCTAAAAATCTTTGTGTACACCTTTATTATTTAAATTTAGTTTAGTGTAAGTAGCATAAGTTATTATCATAAAGTATACATGTTCGTCGCTTTGTATAATAAGCAAGTTCTAATTGATTATTTTATTTGTTGTTAGCACTCTTTCAGCCTGAAAAACAGGTTTTCTCCTAGTTCAGGCACCCGCATTGTTATTTCCATCAGAATTTAAGTAATGCACTTTTTGTTACTACTCTTTAGTTCTAAGATATTTTTGAATAAATTTTATTTATTTATTTATTTATGTATGGACAATTCAGTAACTATACCATTGTTACAGTAAAGCGATTGGCTAGCAGACTGCGGCCCCTGTTTCAATGAATTCCAAAAACTATTGCCAAACAAGAACAGTTTATTACGTACTAGCTTCGCCCAGCGGCTTCACCCGCGTGGAAATCAATAACATGTCAAATAGTTTATAAACCTTCCTCTTGAATCATCTCCCCTCTATCTATGAAAAAAACCGCATCAAAATCCGATGCGTAGTTTTAAAGATCTAAGTATACATAGGGACAGACAGACAGCGGGAAGCGACTTTGTTTTATTTTATGTAGTGATGATGTAATAAACTGCTCCTGTTTTTCCAACCAACTACAACCTGGGTCTCTTCAAGACAAGAGAGTAATATCATTAACTGTGTCTAAAGGCTGTTTTTTTTACAGATATATCCGGTAGCTGGGAAGAATGGTGGACGTACGATGGCATTTCAGGTAAATTAGTTAATAATAAACCCAAATCATCGACAAAGCTCGCCGAATTAGCGAGCTGAAGTAGTAGTGGGCCAGCTAAATCTCGCAAAGAACCGACAACCGCTGAGGTAAACGTTCATGAGTGGAGACCGCAACGATAGAGCGAACATAGTGTAGGACGCCCTCCGCCCAGGTGGTATTACGATCTGCAAGAGACGGATGCAGGCAGATATAAATACTACGTCTAGCTGTAGACAGGTTGCGACGCGGTGGCGCTCATTAGTGGAGGCCTATAATAATAATAATAATAAGACCCGCAGGGCAGCTTGTGGCGAGCTGTTGGTGAGTAGCGACACCACGGGTACCGAGTGCTCCCGGGGAAGTTCCTGGTTCTCGTCTCTGCTAGCGGAGTGGCATCCCAAGAGAACCAGAACCTCTTGCTTGCCTTCATTGGCCGGTCTGAGTGGAGTTGCGAGAGATGCATCTTAGGATGTAGACTCGGGGGTGGAAGTGTCTAATGGCGTAATAGCGAGGAAACCCGCTCACGAGCAGTCTTCGTGATGGTGAAATCGGGGCCGCACCTCTCGACACCCCTCAGTCGTTAGCGCCTGATGTTGTTCCTCTCCGGTAATTTACTCCGGCTTTTTAAGGAACCCATCCAGCATTCGGCAAGCCACCGTCTGCCACTCTTCTTAACATTATGATTGACTTGTTTATGGCAGACGTCCGCAATCTCCCCTATAGCCCGATTACCCAGTCCATCCATCCATCACAATAATCTGGTTTTATTTCTTTCATTTTTCTTTGCAATAGTCTCTACACCTGGCGGATACCATCTTTGGATGTATCATAGTGTGCACCCGAGGATAATACCCGCTATGTGTAGCCATCGCCTTTAGATTAACTTCTCAAAGGGCCTCTGTGCTGTTGGCTTCGGCCCCACGCAAGCCTTCCAAAGGACCGGGTCACTTTATGGCCCGAGATCGTGGTATATAAGAGACATAATAATAATAAATAATAATAAAATTTTATTGCCATAAAAGAATTATTACAAACACATAACATAATTCATTTGTAGTTTACATTAGAAACAAGTCCAGTATATCGAGATTCTAGTCCAAACTATTACGTAGCCTCAGATGCCTAAACTAGACTGAAAAGTCTGTAATATAGGCACCTGTGCTCCCCCTACTATGATACACAAATTGTATGTCTTTTCTATGTCCATTGTCCAGCCAATATAGGCTGATAATGTCAATATTTATATTGTATTTTAGTCAATTTTAATGTCCTTATCTAATAAAAATTCGTTTACATCATAATAGCATTTTGATATTTAAAATTTACAAAGTTTTTTTTGAACATGGTCAATGGAAGCAGTTTTACATTGTTAGGCAATTTATTGAAAAGTTTTGGTGCCATGCCACAAAAACTTTTTTTAATAATGCTGTATTAGCACTCGTCGAACACAGGCGATGCTGGTCTCGTCTACTGCGTGAGAGAACTGTAGCTTTTGGGCGGTTTTTAATGGAGACATGATAATGACATGTTAGGAGGCAAGTAAAAATAATGCCTTCTGCCCATCGAAATCGTACACCGTAGCTCGTAACATAGCTTGCTCAGTGTGAACGAGCATTGTGACGTCACTAGTCGTCACATGTGATGTGATTGTAGTCATGGCGTGACATATCAACTGATGCTTTGTGGTAGGCGATGGCCACCACTTAACATTAATTGGGTCGTTGCTTGTTTCGATTTATATACCTATGTGGCTTGACCCGCCAACCTGAAAAGCATTTAGTAAGTGACCGAGATAGACTTGAACCTTTATCACCTTAGTTGGTCCACTTTTTGGGTACCCAAGGTATGCTACTGAAGTAAAAATAAATAAATAAATAATATTGGACAATTCACACAGCATTATCTAGCCCCTAGTTAAGCAGAGCTTGTGTTGTGGGTACTAGATAACTGATATAAATAATACAATATATTACATAGATATTGTATTATTTTATTATACATAGAATACGACCAGAACACCCAGAACAAATATCTGCAGATCGTACAAATATTTGTCCCGAGGTGTCATGTCCCGCAACCTCCTGCATTGCAGGCGGACTTTCGCACACCTTGCCACAGAGGTTATCAAAGTGCAGAGAAGTGCCAGAGTCTACGTGATGAGATATGGCTTATTTTTATTTACAAAGCTATGGAACAAACGCCTCTGGAACTATCCGAAGCCCGGTTATCTATGGATAGGCGTCGTCGGCGTCTTCGTAGTCGAAGACACCTATCCATAGACAATCTAATAGAATAGAATAGAAAGACATTTATTCATAACAACTTAAATTAACATAAAAAAAGACACACTTATAGAGTAGGTACATTTAGAGAGTTGTTACAAAAGGGCTCCAACTCAGCATAATGCTGGCTAAGCTCCGTGAGAGACTTAGCCAGCGCTGGTCTTCCGTTAGTGAGAATAATCTAAATCTAATCCGACAGTCAGACAAAAATCAGACGTTTATGCCAGCCTAAGCGAATATTTTGTTTTAGAAAACAGCTCAGTGACACATAAGCCCTTACGACACGACATACAATAAAATAATCGTACGACAGATGCGTCCATTACGTACCAAGGTACATACTTAGGTTTTTATTATCTGCATTGTTTAGGACTAGGTAAAAGTAATGCTGTGCGAATTGTCCAGCATTATTTAACCTGCTAAATACCTGAAACACAATCATGGGTGATTGTGTTTCAAGTGCGGCCGAGAAAAACTTCAACCATTATCACCTAACCGTGTCCAGTTTTTTATCTCCGTGTCCCCAATATCACGAGTCACTACGCCCATTCATGTTTCCTGAACGACTATGGCCCTAGCATAAGTGGGATAGTTGGTTCATTGCACAGAAATCACATATAAGAGTCTCACCTGGGGATCTCTGCGTCAACCTTAAAAAACTCAATCGTAGGCATCAACTTAAGGGCAGAATCGAGTATAAAGGACTCAGCATACTTATACATAAACTACACTGCTACCGCACGAGACTAAAATGGGCATTCAAATATAGACTATTAACTTGCCGCAAACGTAGCCATTTGTTAGTTGTCTCAATTTTCTCCGCTGATAAATGAATTTGGTCTCTTCTACTAAGAATTTAATAATATCTAATATCTCAAAAATTTACGACCTAGACGGGACTTGAACCCGCGCTGTCTCTGCTACTGGCAATGTCCAAGAGTCCTATGAGGTCTAATCTAAAAAACATAAAGCAATTTGATGATAGAAACGATGATAGATAGAAAACACGTCGCGCAAATACTTAATGCACATTTAGATTTATATGGTTTTTTCATCGATGCTATTGTCAGAACTGGACCAAATTGAAATGGGACCACACGGGAAGCACCAGCTTTAATTAATCACCTCCTCCTTTTTTTACATTAGTTTAAAAACAAATAAAGAAGAAGAATAAAGAATAAAGAATTTATTTATAGCCACACACAATAATAAACAGTTACAAGAAAAAGGAAAACACATAAAAAATACAAAACAACTTAAGTAGTAGTAGGGATTTAAACTATACATAATGTAGCGTAAATACTTACACTACATACCATAATACCTATATTACTAACATTAAAATAAACTGAGTACTAGTATTGAGTATTTGAAACAAAATGTACCAGCCCTTTAGCCCATTCGACGCTATGACCTCCGAAAGCCCCTAGTAAGGGGACAAGTGACCCCATAATGATAGTGGGTAATGATCACAGATAATATCAAATGCTAGTGCCCGTCCGACCGTGTCATTAGTATAGCGGCGCGGTGGGCTGGCATGATCCTTCTTTTACTTGATTAAACTAGTCTAATTGAGGGTAGATAGATAGATAGAAAATTCTTTATTGCACTTGAACTATAAAATATGTACAGTAATAACTTAAAAATTAAGTACAATTGGCGGTCTTATCGCTCAAGAGCGATCTCTACCAGACAACCATGGATGGATAGGATCGTGGACAGTACCAGGGGATCTGTGTGCTTGTAAGTTATGGGATATTATAAATAAAATATTTATAGTACTTACATAGAAATATACTACATATATATCATAAAATAAGTAGTAGGTAGCTCTATTGAAATCTTGGTACAGATATTCTATTCCACGAAGAACGTGTCGCCGACGACTTTTTTTGCGTTTAAAACTTTTGAAACTATCATGGTTGGACACAAGAGTCACTTCGAGTGCTGAAATCACACCGTATGTGTTTTCTACAAGTGACTAATATGCGTAAATCCACACTAGCGCAGCGACTGAGAAAATACAGATATGTGTGACCCAGCTGTAATGTTTTTCGAACGAAACGCATGTGCGGCGCAACACAACCGCTGTGTAGAGCAGCAGCACGAATGGCTTAGGTTAAAAAAAAAGATCGCATTCGTCGAAAAAAGTTCGCTGTCAAAGTGTTAAATCGGGATATTTACCATTATTTGATTGGCGTATGAAACTCTGATATTTTATTGAATAATTTTACTTATTGTGTTTTTAATAATTTTATTTTACTTGTACTCTATTGTATATGGTCATACCTGTAGGAATTGACGTATTTGTTTTGATTTAATAGAAATCCTTTATTACATTAGGTACATACTCCTTCAAGCGTCAAGAGGCCCGCGAAGCCGCGGGACGCTACTAGTATTAAACAAAACCCAACGCGTGCGAAGCCGTGGACAGTAACTAGTTTTACTATAACGCAGAGACCATAAAACGTTATACACGACTCAATAGACAATGATGACCGAATTTTGCGGCGGCTGGATTCCCATCAATGGGAAGGGATTCAATAGTTTTCCGTACGAGTTACCTTATTCACTCGGTTTTGGAAAATCATCGTGGAAATTTAATTTACCTTATGAGCTATACAATACAATACAATACAAATACGCTTTATTGCACACCAAACACAGAAAAAAAACAGTAAAGAACAAACAAACAAAGATACAGATGCACAATGGGCGGCCTTATCGCTAAGAGCGATTTCTTCCAGGCAACCTTTTCTTCCAGGCAACCTTTGTTATATTATTTTTTATTTATTATGCTATTAACTTTATAGTTGGGAAGATAAAGATAAATTTTTTTGGCCATAAACAGGTTTCGTACAAAAACACGTAATTAATGAATGTATCTATATATAAATAAAGAAAGTCGTGTTATATTATTATACTTCTTTTTTTATAATAAATAATGCTGGACAATTCACACAGCATTATAATAGCCCCATGCTAAGCAGACCTTGTGTTATGATGGGTACTAGATAACTGATAAATACATTACACAGATAGTATTTTGTATTATACATAGAAAACGACCAGATCACCCGGAACAAATATCTGCAGATCGTGCACACAATTGTTCCGGGGCGGGAAACGAACCCGCAATCTCCTGCGTCGCAGGCGTACCTTCGCCCACCGCGCCACATCGGTCGTCAAACACTACTTATTTAACTCAAGAACGGCTGAACCGATTTGGCTGAAAATTGGTGGGGAGGTAGCTTAGAACCAGGAGATGGATATAGAATATTTTTATCCCTTTTTTATTGGCTCTAAGGCGGAACCGAAGTTCGCGGGGTCTTGTCGTATTTATTTACATAAGTAGATAACGTTCAAAACTCCCGGAACAAATATCTGCAGATCGTAGGGATACACAATTGTTCCGAGGCGGGAATCAAACCCGCAACCTCCTGCGTCGGAGGCGGACCTTCGCCAACCGCGCCACAGAGGTCGTCAATAAGTGATTAATTCTAAATTTAGACGGAACACAACCAATTAATAATAATTATTCGATCAGATAATGATAAACATCCCACACACGCTCAATATGCGTGTTACTGCAACAGTAACACGCATATTGAGCGTGTCATCATCATCATCAACTTATGTTAGTCCTAGTCCTGGACATAGGCCTCCCCTAATGAGCACCATAGCGCCCTGACGTCAGCTTGACGCATTCAGCATCTACCAGCAGTCTTTCGCAGGTCGTCATCCTAACTAGTCGGAGGGCGTCCTACACTACGTTTACCGAGTCGTGGTATCCACTCAAGAACACGTTTGCCCCAGCGGCCGTCGGTTCTTCGCGAGACATGGCCGGCCCACTGCCACTTTAGTTTGCTAATTCTTAGAATAGTAGTGTATTAGTACATTTGATTTGCTTATCTGTAAGTTGATTTGGAGTTAGGGCAAAACTCGTTCCAAGCTTTTTTATCCTCAGTAATCAGTAATATTTATTCACATGAGACATGGTACATAATACATTGGTGGAATAACACAGTAGAGCTGCATATCTCGCCCATATAAAAATCAATAAAATTAAATTAGATGTCATTAATTAAATAAAATAAACGCAAATAAATTGTCAATTAAAATAGAACTCTCTAGGTCAAAACTTAATATTAAGGTAATCTTCAACCGAATAAAAACAATGTTCTATTAATAGATTAAATAACTTTCTGTTGAATAAGGGACCCTTTAGATAATCTGATCTACCTACATATATCTATCAAGTCCGCTAACAAAATGTATGACTTCACAATCAGAGTTTCTGACACCAGTACCAGAATAACCTAATATCTGAACGCATTGAGCGTTTACGATGGCATTCGAGTTTCCGCTATTAGCCCCCGTCGCTTTACGAGAGTGGTGTCGACTGGCTTCCTAATTACCAGGCTATTTAGGACTCTGTCAGGATAATATGTGCTCGAAAACTCAAACGTTTATTTCACATCAATTCTCTTGTATTTCTTACACTAACCTTTATTCACACTAACCTTATCAGAGTCAATGTATTGTAGTGCCCAATAAATAGGGTAGCTTTAGAACTACATCTAAATACGACTAGACAGCAGGTATGACTAGATCGCTTTTATCCTATAGTTATTAATGATATATATAAATAAATAAACGTTAACACTTTGATTGCTGAAATCACACGGTATGTGTTTTCTACAAGTTTTTAGGTTAAAAAAAGATCGCTTTCGTCGAACAAGAACCGCAGTCAAAGTGTTAAGGCATTGGATATGGCTCAGGTAATTAATTTTTGTTGGTGTACAAAAATGCAAATCATTCTTATATTGTATTAGTATTTAGTAGCTTTGGGCTAGATGATGCTGTGTGGATTGTCCAGCATTATTTATTTTATTTTATTTAGTAAGTACCTAACCGTAACTTCTTTCCCTACAGACATATAAAGACAAGAGAAGAAAAACAATAAACTAACTCCGCATATATGTAGTAATCAACTCAGATGAGATCCTATATGTAGATATGTAGATATGTCGATACTGGTTCCAGTGCAATATGATAGGGCCTATCATATTGCGATGGAACCAATATCTACAGATCGCACAAGCATTTGTTTCGAGGCGAGAAACCCGCAACCTCCTTTTAATTTACTTTTAATATAAATAAATAAATAATGCTGGACAATTCACACAGCATTATCCAGCCCCATGGTAAGCAGAGCTTGTGTTATGGGTACTAGATAACTGATATACATAATATAATATATAACATAGATAGATATTTTTTATTATACATAGAAAACGACCAGAACACCCGGAACAAATATCTGCAGATCGAACACACAATTGTTACGAGGCGGGAATCGAACCCGCAACCTCCTGCGTCGTAGGCGGACCTTCGCCCACCGCGCCACATCGGTTGTCAAATATGTGTTCTTATTCTAATTTATGTTTTTTTTTTAAGTTGTACTTTCCTTGATTTTGTGTGCGTACTAACTAAATCTTTGTTCTATTCCTGCGTCGCGGGCGGAACTTCGTCACGGAAGGTTTTCATCATCATCAGCCTATGATAGTTCACTGCTGGACATAGGCCTCCCCCAATGAGCGCCATAGCGCCCTGTCTTCAGCTTGCCGCATCCAGCATCTACCTGCAGTCTTTCGCAGGTCATCATCCCACCTGGTCGGATGGCGTCCTAAACTACGTTTACCGAGTCGTGGTCTCCACTCAAGAACACGTTTGCCCCAGCAGTCGGTTCTTCGAGACATGGCCGATCCTCTGCCACTTTAGCTTGCTAATTCTTAGAGCTATGTCGATAACAGAAGGTTTTACTGCGTGAAATCTCATCATCCTACCTTCCCCAGGTCCTGGCTTCTGGGGGCTGATCAACCCTCAATGGAGCATGTGCAACAAGGGCCGTCGCCAGAGCCCAGTCAACATCGAGCCCGAAAAGCTGCTCTTTGACCCTTGGCTCAGGGACATTCAGTTTGATAAACATAAGGTAAGGTTTTAATTATTTCCATCCTAGGTATAATTAGGTATCCATCATCAACCTATGTCAGGCCACTGCTGGACATAGTTCAAAATAATAAGGTAATATACTACAAATAATGGATAATTAAATGTGGATAATTAGGTATAATTGGTGTAATACGTTATAATTTGTCCAACCAAAGGTTGCATGGAAGAGATCGCTTTCTCAGCGATATGGCCGCCCATTGTTCTTGTCGCGTGTAATGTCTTTTTGTAATGATTTGATTATAGTGTACAAAAAACAATTGTTGTATTGTATTGTGTTGTATTTTAAATAGGTAAATTCTAAACCCAAATTATTTACTTATTGATCATTATAACCCACTAGCTTCTGCATCTGGCTTCGCGCGTGTTTTTTTAGTAAAAGGAAGCCGTTGGAATTCCAGGTCCGGATATCTATACATGCAAAACTTTCAACTTGATCCATGCAGAGTAGAGGCGTTGTCTTCAACCCAACGAAACAAAATATTTAAAACTAACAGCGCCTTGCAGCTTCGACCACGTGGAAATCTATACCTATGTCAAATGATTTATAAACCTTCCTCTTGAATCACTCAATAAATTAAAAAAACCTCATCAAAATCCATTGCGTCGTTTTAAGAAGCATACATAGGGACAAACAGACAAGGGGAAGGGACTTTGTTTTATACTATGTAGTGATGCAGAATAGGTAAGAAAATATTCCTATGAGCCGTGGTAGCTCACCTATTGCATACAATAGCGAACCCGCGCGGGCCGAACCAGAATATAGTTACCTATTGATAAATAAATTAATAATGCTGGACAATCCACACGGCATCATCTAGCCCCACGCTAAGCAGAGCACTAGCTCTGCTAACTGCTGCTGTTTAACCTTTATCAGTCATCTAGTACCCATAGCACTAGCTATGGGTACTAGATGACTGATAAAGGTACATAATACAATACAATGCTATACATAGATAGATATTATATAAATATAAATAATAATGCTGGGCAATTCACACAGCATTATCTAGCCCCATGGTAAGCAGAGCTTGTGTTATGGGTACTACATAACTGATATACATAATACAATACATTACATAGATAGATATTTTTTATTATACATAGAAAACGACCAGAACACCCGGAACAAATATCTGCAGATCGTACACACAATTGTTCCGAGGCGAGAATCGAACCCGCAACCTTCTGCGTCGCAGGTGGACCTTCGCCCACCGCGCCACATCGGTTGTCATATATACATATATTAATAAGCCCCTGAAAAAACAACCGGTTCATACCGGTAAATAAAAACAAATCTACATATTAAAAACTTCAGATAGAGTTTAAAATATGCAAAATCCAGTGATCCTATGCTAAAACATGGAAAGCTAACGATCGCGATAGCGTTTTTACATGCGGGCTGATACGCAGTGCAGTTGCGCCAGGCTTTTATGTAAATAGGGAGGGAAAATCACAGAAAATTAACAAAAAAACTATGTGGTATTTTTTTTTTACGAAATAAAATTTAATTAGGTGTTTTTGTGGAAGCATGCAGATCAAGGTTACGAAATTGTTGTATTTAGTTTTATTCGACATAGCTCTAAGAATTAGCAAGCTGAAGTGGCAGTGGGCCGGCCATATCTCGCGAAGAACCGACGGCCGCTGGGGCAAACGTGTTCTTGAGTGGAGACCACGACTCGGTAAACGTAGTGTAGGACGTCCTCCGGCCAGGGAGGATGACGACTTGCGAAAGACTGCAGGTAGATGCTGGATGCGGCAAGCTGAAGACAGGGCGCTATGGCGCTCATTGGGGGAGACCTATGTCTGCTATAGGCTGATGATGGTGATGAAGGTTGATCGTTTAGTGTTGGTGAGAGTTTTTTAGTTATTTTTATTAAATCATCAATGGTTCAGTTAGGTACATGTAGATTGTTTGCAAGAGTCTACAATTAACTCAATTGTTTCAATTTTAAATGCTAGTTATAATCTACATATTAATTTGATTGTTACTTTCTTTGTTAATAAAGTATTATACCTAATAATAAATAATATTTTTTTCTAATACTACCTGTATTAGATTTATTTCATATGTTTAATATATGGTTTCCGGTTTGCAATCAGTACCAGGTAGTTATTCGCTTCCTCATCAGCAGAATATATCTTCACTATTCATTACTTCATCATCATCAGCCTATAGCAGTCCACTGCTGGACATAGGCCTCCCCCAATGAGCGCCATAGCGCCCTGTCTTCAGCTTGCCGCATCCAGCATCTGCCTGCAGTCTTTCGCAGGTCGTCATCCCACCTGGTCGGAGGGCGTACACTACGTTTACCGAGTCGTGGTCTCCACTCAAGAACACGTTTGCCCCAGCGGCCGTCGGTTCTTCGCGAGATATGGCCGGCCCACTGCCACAGCTTGCTAATTCTTTGAGCTATGTCGATAACCTTCGTTCTCATTCATTACTTGCTTTTCTTAATTTCCCACAAAACAAGAACCATAGGTACCAGCAAATTATCTAAAGATTGTTTTATACCGCACAATCCATCACCCAAAAACCAATTCAATTCCAACTTCCAAAGCCTGAAATCAGGTTCAATAACAGCGTAACAATTGTGTATAACCAGTGGTTACGGCGGCGTTTCTATCAATCAATGACCACACCTTGATTAAAGCATGGCAACTTATGCTCTTTGAGTGGAGATGACATATTGCCCCCTGACACGCAATGTTTTGAACGTAGATGTAAGAGTTCTGGAACAGGCTTAGGTGTGAAGCAAAGATTCTATACGTAATCAGGCCATTCTCAAGAAATATTACTTGTGAACAAATTACAAACAAAAATTCAAAACTCTCGCTTTTTAGGGTAGATAGATAGATAGATAGAAAATTCTTTATTGCACTTTAACTATAAACTATGTACAGTAAAAACTTAAAAATTAAGTACAATTGGCGGTCTTATCGCTCAAGAGCGATCTCTACCAGACACCATGGATGGATAGGATCGTGGATAGTACCAGGGGATCTGTGTGCTTGTAAGTAATGGGATATTATAAATATAATACTTATAGTACTTACATAGAAATATACTACATATATAGCATAAAATATACATATACTACTTAAAATCATAGAATCTCAGGTAGGGTTCCGTACCCAAAGGGTAAAACGGGACTGATTACTAAGACTCCGCTGTCCGTTTGTCCTTCCGTCTGTCACCAGGTTGTATATCATGAACCGTGATATTTAGACAGTTGAAATTCACATAAATTTCGGTTGCCGCAACAACAAATACTGAAAAATAATTTAAGGTGGCTTCCATACAACAAACGTTTTTATAGATTTAATAAATTAATACGTAACTCTTCGTGCGGGAGTCCGACTCGCACTTGGCTGGTTTTATTTTTAAATATATAATTTCTCTCTCAAATAAACAAGTAGTGCAAATCCTGTCAAAGTTATCAAACAAAATATCTAATCTTTATTAACAAAGAAAGTTACAATCAAATAATTTGACCAAATTAGAACTTGTATTTAAACAATTGATTTTAATAGGGACATGTTGAGCTACCTCTACATTGTTTGAAACAGTCTACGGATAGCCCAATTTTTTTTTTATTGTAACTCTCATCATCATCATCAGACTATTTATAGCACATAGGACATAGGCCTCCCCCAATAAGCGCCATAGCGCCCTGTCTTCAGCTTGCCGCATCCAGCATCTACCTGCAGTCTTTCGCAGGTCGTCATCCCACCTAGTCGGAGGGCGTCCTACACTCTTTTCCGAGTCGTGGTCTCCGCTCGTTGTAATTGTAAATCTAATCGCGGCTAATAATAAAGCCATGCCACATCCAGCACTCATCAGACCCTCAGTCAGTGGAGGTAGATAAAGTGGGAGCGCTACGCCCCGGCCGATGTTGTTTACGATACCCATGAATATTGTGTAAAGCATTACCTGCTCGTCTACAAAAAAATATACGGTGTTAACAATATGTACCGCGACTATTGCGCAGTTTGTGTGACTAACATTTATTTATTTATTCATTTATTCACACTTGACTTACATAATAAGGGTAAGAAGCTTTTAGATTGATTTGACTAGATAGCTTTTCTGACTAAATCTCGATATGACCACGTCGCGTTAGGATGAAATAGCTATATTATTAATAACCTAAAGTAGGTAGGTAAGTCAATTTATATAGTAAGTCAATGCAGGTAGGTAGGTTGCATACAGGTAGTTCTGGGCCCAGAATAAAACATAGGCTCCTTATTATCCTATAAATCAATTCCCATAGGATAGAAATAATCTTAAACGTTTCCAGAGAAACAACGCGAGCGAAGCCGCGGGCTGAAACTAGTCGTTAATAATGTCTCTTGGTTTTAGAACTTACGGGCTTGATTTTTATAAAAATTGCAAAAATAGTGAAGGCAAGATAAAGCCAACTTTAAGAATCTTATCAAAAATCTCCATTACGGAGCTCTATTTAAAATTATTTAAATGGCAACATTTATATTAAACACTAAGGAAAGAGCTATGCTCAGAGTTTCTCTGAAGGATAGGATTCGTAACGAATACATCCGACAGAGAACCAAGGTTATCGACATAGCTCAAAGAATTAGCAAGCTGAAGTGACAGTGGGCCGGCCATATCTCGCGAAGAACCAACGGCCGCTGGGGCAAACGTGTTCTTGAGTGGAGACCACGACTCGGACTAAACGTAGTGTAGGATGCCCTCCGACCAGGTGGGATGACGACCTGCGAAAGACTGCAGGTAGATGCTGGATGCGGCAAGCTGAAGACAGGGCGCTTTGGCGTCATTGGGTGAGGCCTATGTCCAGCAGTGGACTGATATAAGCTGATGATGATGATGATGATACTAAACATTCATATCATAATATACGATAAACGTCACCATGCGACCGTCGTCGAGCAAAAATGCATCGTGTCCGGGCGATATAGTATCTCCGTATACATTACCATTAATGGGGGCCGCTTTCTAGAACACAGGTTTAAATCGACATAGTATGCATCGACGGATCAAACCGCATTTTGTTAAGGATCTTTAACTACAATTAAAGTCTAAACAAAAGCTTCTTAGACTAGGTAACCAGTCGTTACGCTATCAGGCTTTATGGCGATCTAGTCCAAACGCTATCTAGTCCTAAAGCGATATGGTCATATCGAGATTTAGTCAGAAAGCGATTAAGTCCTAACAGCTATCTAGTCAAATCAATATGTAGTCCTAAAGCTTCTAACGCCCCTTGAATACTCTGATGCGATTCATATCTCGGGTCTCGATTTTTAACGGTTCTTAATAAAGATTGGACAAATTCGATGCTGATGTAGGAGTTTTTATTTTTACCTTGATCCATTTTAATGTATAGTTACATAATGCTCGCACTTTAACATTTTACTTCAGATTAGTTTTTCGATACCATAACTATCAACAAATCTGTCAATTGTTAGTCAACAGTTAACAGGTTTTATTACCTCTCTACTTCCATGTCGCAAACTATATCCATCTATGTACTTATTCCTCCAAATAATTAAATAATAAATTGATAGACTCCGAAGCGCTAAGTGAACTAAGCACCAGGTATCAAAATTAATTAAATTTCGTAATCGCTTTTCAATACAGATGCGAACAATTTACTACCTGTTGAGATTATTTTGTTGATAAATTATTAATATAATTATAAATATATTAGTTACCTTATATTACATATAAGGTAACTAATATATTTATATTACATATATGACGACCGATGTGGCGCGGTGGGCGAAGGTCCGCCTGCGACGCAGGAGGTTGCGGGTATGATTCCCGCCTCGGAACAAATGTGTGTACGATCTGCAGATATTTGTTTCGGGTGTTCTGGTCGTTTTCTATGTATAATAAAAAATATCTATCTATGTAATGTATTGTATTATGTATATCAGTTATCTAGTACCCATAACACAAGCTCTGCTTACCATGGGGTGGGTACCATAGATAATGCTGTGTGAATTGTCCAGCATTATTTATTTATATTTATTTATTTATGTTATTAGAAACCAACGTTTGAAACGTAGGTTTTTGAAATAGACTTGAGAACTTGCAGTTTCGGAGATTGTCTATTGCAAACATACTTACCGTACGAATATAATAAAAGCTAATATAACTTTGTCTGTCTGTAACCTTTTTACGCCTATACGGCTGAACAGCCTTTAATGAAATTTTTAATAAAAAAGGTATTTCTGGGAAGGAAAATGGTAATAATAGTATTTTTATTCATATAACAAAAGCATACAATAATATGAGTATAGACTCCATTGAAAATAATTTTTACTCGTGTATCTATATAGGGTACTTTATCCCAAAGCAGGAAGCGTTCTAATAACTCCCTGCGCTCTAACTCGTGAGACTTTGGGAATATTTTCATGAACCGTAAGGAATAGGTAAGTCTCTTGTGAGACGCTGTGAATACTCATGCGTTGGGAGAAACTCCGTCTCAGGAAGTAATTGTAATAAAAATGGGTATCTTATTCCTCAGGTGAGCGGCGTCCTTCAAAACACCGGACAATCCCTGGTCTTCCGAGTGGAAAAGGACTCGAAGCACCAAGTCAACATCAGCGGTGGGCCTCTCTCCTACAGATACCAGTTTGAAGAGATCTACTTCCACTATGGCATGGAAGACAACAGGGGATCGGAGCATCAGATTGATCACCACACGTTCCCTGGAGAGGTAAGAAAGAGCCACCTACATCATTAGAACAGAATAGAATATAACTTTATTGCATCATCAATACAGAAAAAATAATAATAAAGGAACTTCATATTAACTATACCTTGAGGCACAATCGGCCTTATCGCGCCACCAGTGATAAGGACACGCACGACAAAGGTTTGGACCACACTCCCTGCTGTCTTTCCGGTCAATAATAATCTGGATCTCTTCCAGACAAGAGTGAATAGGTATATTCTTAGACGTTTGTGATACAACGCCGGCCATAATTATAAAATACCTTGAACTTAACAATGAAAATGATTATTAGTGCCTGATTATCGTATATGAATATATAATATTAATAGCGATGATTTTATGTGCCCAGCCGTGCAGTATTTTTTAATTTTATTGAATTAGTAATATCATTTTTCAAATCCAAATTAAATTAAGTGTAAACTGTGTACAAAAAGATTTTAAAAGCTGGGTGAAACAACAGTTTATCCATTAATTATGGACGTACGATATTTAACTATAATTTTTATGACCTAATAATGCATATTTAATTGCATACTTTTTCGAGAATCATTGAGGAATTTGAGGTAGACTTGGTACTTGGTTGACTTGTTACTTATACTCTTCAGGTAGGGAGTGGTTTCAAAGTAAGTGTTTAGTCATAAAAGGAACCACAAGCAAATATAATTTGCTTCGTAATCAGCTCGCTTTGATAACCAAATAACCAACTGACTGACCGCATTGCTCTGCAGGAACCACACTCTAACAGACAATGTTGCCAGATCAAGGAAAAGTATGAAATTACGAACTGTTGATGACTTTAAAACCTATTTTAGTATGTTTCATACAGATGGCTGCATATCGCAGCTATGATCAGATTGATCTCTATAAAAAAATGTTGTAACTAAGATACTATACCTAAGAAAAATAATCAGCATAGATAAAATCACAATAAAAGTGATGTGATTATGATTTGTGGTAATTTTTTTAAAGATTAGAAACTAGCCATGAGTATCGCCGATTGTGCCACTAAATTTAGTAAGTTAAGATCCTTTTTTTTATTGATGGAGCAGTAAATATATATTGTATTCATCTTCATTCATTGGATCATAATAATTATTTATACTGTTGAAAACACGATGGTTTCAAAATGGATGCTGGGCATGATGGATTAATTTGTACGTAATAATAACAAATTATGAAGTTTTTGATTTTAAACTATCCTTAGAAGTTAGATAACGTAATTGCTATAAATAGACGGTATGAAACATACAGAAACATGAAATAATTAATACACATTTAGTATTTTCGTACTCTTCTGGCAACCCTGCTATTGGGACACTCTTCGATTTCTAATTAACTCCTCTCCCATCTACATTTCTGTTTCTCATTTGCATTTCAGTGGAATGCTGATTTTTGTCTAATTAATATTCTTTTGAACTTCCTGCTCTTGATTACAAGTTAATAAAATTTAGTTTTCGATGAGTTAATGCTCTATATCCATGCACGTACAGAGGATATAGCGATGCACGATGCGAGGATATAGCATGCACGTACAGAGGATATAGCGATCGGTTTGACGACCGATGTGGCGCGGTGGGCGAAGGTCCGCCTGCGACGCAGGAGGTTGCGGGTTCGATTCCCGCCTCGGAACAATTGTGTGTACGATCTGCAGATATTTGTTCCGGGTGTTCTGGTCGTTTTCTATGTATAATAAAAAATATCTATCTATGTAATATATTGTATTATATATATCAGTTATCTAGTACCCATAACACAAGCTCTGCTTACAATGGGGCTAGATAATGCTGTGTGAATCGTCCAGCATTATTTATTTATTTTATATTTATTTATAGCGGATAACAAGTTTTACGCACGTTGTTAGCCATTTGCAATTTACTCACACTTAAACAAACTATGAACGACTACAAAACGACAGTGGTGTCGTTTTGGAGTCTGATTTATTACTAAAATCATATTTCGGCAAAAAATTGATTTTGAAGGAAAAAATAATCTCTACACACTCACACAAGCATATGCTAAATTATTAACTTGTAAAAGTAGAAATCAGTAAAAATCCTATACAATGTGTATTGCCGAACCTTGATCAAACGAGATGTGCGGATACACGACATATGTATATTTATCGATAAAAAAAAAAAACAAAAAAAAAAAATAATATGTTACCTATCTCAAAAACAAAGCCGTTTTAATTAAAACTACTTCGTCTGGTTTTTTCTTTGTTTCTTTTTGAGTAAACGGTGTATTTTATTCAAAGTAGTCTCATTTGAGAGCTAAATAGTTTACCTAGCTAAGAAAATAAGAAAAAAACCTTGTATAACGTCACTTTCCACTTTAAAGCAAAACACTTTTGTTTGTGACAGGCCGTCCACCAGTAGACGTTTGTGTGCCGATGAAAAATTCTCAGCGGTATTGATCGAAAATATTTACACAGCTTCCGTATCATTATCCCAAAGACCACAATTTACAATTTTCTCCCAAGTTCGACATTTATTACTGTATTTCAGCCATTAATCGTTTACGCAGTTCATTATAAATTAACACCTCAAAGTTCGCGTCATTATCCGAACCAATAATTGGTCCCGGAGGATGAACTTGGAAACTTCTCAAGCTCCCCTTGTCTTTGTTTTGGTCTGGGATCTTTTGATTGTTTTGTAGGCTGATTCCGGTAATATTGTCATGTTGTTAGGAAGCAACAGTATAAACAAAACACTCCAAAAAAAACTGGAATTGGCACCTAGTATTACTTGTGGTCATCTTCTCGAAACTGTTTCCGAGTACACTTACCTTGGGCAGATTCTGCAGTTGGGTAAAAACAGTTTCGAGAAAGAGGCCAAAAGGAGGATCCAACTAGGCTGGGCAGCATTTGGGAAACTACGTCAAGTCTTCACGTCATCCATACCGCAATGCTTGAAAACGAAAGTTTTCAATCAGTGCGTCCTACCCGTTATGACCTACGGAGCTGAGACGTGGACACTCACGATAGGGCTGGTCCACCAGTTCAAAGTCGTTCAGCGAGCTATGGAAAGAGCTATGCTCGGAGTTTCTCTGAAGGATAGAATTCGTAACGAATACATCCGACAGAGAACGAAGGTTATCGACATAGCTCAAAGAATTAGCAAGCAGAAGTGGGCCGGCCATATCTCACGAAGAACCGACGGCCGCTGGGGCAAACGTGTTCTTGAGTGGAGACCACGACTCGGTAAACGTAGTGTAGGACGCCCTCCGACCAGGTGGGATGACGACCTGCGAAAGGCTGCAGGTAGATGCTGGATGAGGCAAGCTGAAGACAGGGCGCTATGGCGCTCATTGGGGGAGGCCTATGTCCAGCAGTGGACTGCTATAGGCTGATGATGATGATTACTTGTATTACTAGTATTATTGTTTTAGCCTATGTCCAGCAGTGGACTGCTATCAGCTGATGATGATGATTACTGTTATGATTGTAAAATAAAAAATGATTTTATTGTTGGTTGGCCAAAAACCCCTACGATACAGAATCTATGTAAATTTACTGCTGTGTTTTAATTACACAACATGTAAGTTTGGTAAATAAAAACATTTTACAAAAATGTAAGTCTTGGTATTGTTTTTTATTATATTCTAGTGGGTAATTAACAAGAAACCCATAAATATCGGGCGCACCGCATCAGCATTGCCATACAGGGCAATGCAGCCAGCATTTTTTGACGCATCCGACTGGTATTGTTATAGATCAGTTTTTTTTATTTATTTACCAGCTTAACACTTTGACTGCAATTTTTTTTCGACGACTGCGATCTTTTTTTTAACCTAAAAAATTCGTGCTGCCGCTCTACACAGCGGTTGTGTTGCGCCGCACATGCGTTTCGTTCGAAAAATATTACGGCTGTGCTGAGTCACAAAGATCTGTATTTTCTCAGCCGCTGCGCTAGTGTGGATTTACGCATATTAGTCAATTGTAGAAAACACATACCGTGTGATTTCAGCACTCAAAGTGTTAAAAATATTGTTACAAAAAAAAGCTTAAAAATAACACGAAGGAAACCACAAAGGTTTGTATAGATGTGTTATTAGCTGAGAGTTAGCTGAGTAAAATCTCATGAGTTTAACAATAAAGTTATTCAATTTCAGGCAGTAAGATTATAAATTGGAATTAGTTAAGTAAATTGATCAGTAACTGAATCAAGCCCCCTGATAATGATGTAGGTTCGATAAGAAGTGCGATCTAAGTTTATATTTAATGTTATTAGGTGTTATATTGTCGAGTAGTTCCACTGGAAGTTTATTTAGTTGGTTTACCTCCAGATGCAAAAGCCTACGGGTAGATAGATAGATAGATAGAAAATTCTTTATTGCACTTTAACTATAAACTGTGTACAGTAAAAAAATTGAGTACAATTGGCGGTCTTATCGCTCAAGAGCGATCTCTACCAGACAACCATGGATGGATAGGATCGTGGACAGCAGTACCAGGGGATCTGTGTGCTTGTAAGTTATGGGATCTTATAAATAATATACTATAAATACTTATACTACTTACATAGAAATCTACTACATACATATCATAAAATATACATATACTACTTATAAACATAGGATCTCAGTTATGCGCAATTATTTTTATTTTAAATACTAGTCTTATTTGTTTCTATTCTTTGATTGTAATTTACTTTGTACGTAAAGAAAATGAGATAATTATTGCTATTGATCGTTATAATTACTTCCTATCGTTGTTATTGTATTTCCAATCTTCAGCAGTTAGCTAAGCTATGCTATATATTTATTATATATTTCACAAACATCGAAATTTTCAGGCTAATGAAAATAACTTTGTTATTCTGTTAAATAACGAAACAAAACCCTCCATCACAAAGTAATTTCGCCAATTAGCTGAGTGGTATCGGCTACTTCCTAATTAATCGATGACAATATTTGTACAGTGTTTCACACTTCACTCTTTCAAAAGTAAGAAATAAAGAATAAAATAATAATTACTCAGATTCAGATGTAGATTCTCTACTGGTTTGAGTAAAATTATTTCAATTTTCTTTATTCAGAACAAAAATAATTATAGGTACTACGCAAACTTTTTTTTTAAATATGCCTTTTCTGTATATTTCAAACTGTACAAGCAATCACACTAGGCGACAGTTAGGAACATTTATTTTTATTCATCATTATTAAGTATTAATGTTTTATTATTTATTATGATTTAATTAATGTTATAATGTTTAATTGAATGTATACTATGGATTTTATTATCTGAGTTAAATAAATACAATACAATTAGCCCGTGTACTTCCACTATTGAACATAGGCTTACCCCAAACGACGACAATATTTACGTATCACAGCTTCATTCTTAGCGATTTACGATTACTCAGATTCAGATGTAGAATTCTTGCTGTTTTGAGTAAAATTATTTCAATTTTCTTTATTCATGACAAACAATAATTATACTACACACACTTTTTTTAAATATTCTTTTTCTGTATATTTCTAACTGTACAACCAATCACACTTGGCGACAGCGACATTTTTTCATCATCAGCCCGTGTACGTTCACTGTTGAACATAGGCTTCCCCCAAACGACGACGCCACGAATCGCAGTTCTGAGGCCGCCTTCATCCATCGAATAGCCGCCATCTTGACTAGTGCTACATGAGTATTCTGGACAAAATCATTGCAAAGAGTACAGCCATGCGTGTCGTACTATATCTGGCCCTCCCTAAACAGTATCATCGGTAGATTGTTCCTACCTCGAGGTTTGCGGCCGTTTCAAAGCTTCGAATGACCGTATTATTTTAATCACTTTGTCCTAATGAGCGAGGTTTTCGGTTTGCTTTTCGGCTGAGGTATTTCAGGAACTTTTACAAAGGCGGTTAACGGTTATTTGAAATTTTATACGGGGGAATTCGGTTTCGGTTTAGTTATTGTTTTGTAGTCTCAGATAGGTAATAATATTCATAATAAGAATGCGGTATTGAGAACAAAAACAGCCACAAATAAATTTCAACTTAATACATCTCGATTAGATTATAACATTATTAGGTTCATTTTAGTCATTTTAAGTTATTCGTTACTAGATGCGCCCTGCGGCTTTGCCCGCGTGGAAATATATGTGTCAAATGGTTTATAAATCTTCCTCTTGAATCACTCTGACATCCTGGCATAAGTGTATGAGTACTTACATACTTAAAAAGATGTCCTAACAACTGTCTAGCATGTAAAGATACAAATAAACAATTTTCAATTGTCAATACTACCTATTTAAAAAAGCGCATCAAAATCCGTTGCGTAGTTTTAAAGATCTAAGCATACATATGCACAGACAGACAACGTGGAGCGACTTTGTTTTATACTATGTAGTGATAATTACACTTCGATGTTACATCCTCTAGATTTAAGTATACCACGTAGTACGTTTTCCATCGTATTACATCGTCCCACTGTTTAAAGCACTATTTTTTAGGCTTATTGGAGATCTGAAAAATATTATTCAAAAAACTCACATAGATCCCGCCTCTCACCGTTCCGTTTCGACCTTACCGCCGCTCGGCGGCGCTGGCGTCATTCGTTTTTCGTGTTACGCATCGTCCACACCGAGTGAACGATTTTTGCATCTAAATTGCATATATTTCGCGCAATATCAAAGTAAATAATAAGTTATGGTGAAAAGAAAGCATAAGGATTGCAGTGGTGATAATATTCGACGAAAAATTCATCGATTACAATGGAAATTGGACCGAGATAAAGGCAAGATAATTTTGTATAACTACCCCCACAGATCCACATAGTATAATGTTTTCTTATCAATGATGCTAATCTTTATGACAAATATCCATGCTGACAACGTACCGTCTCAATGTGGTAATACCTGATATTATCCAGACGGTTACATAAACTTTATTCCTTAACGTGGTGATACGTGATGTTACCCAGGAATACAATAATTTCACTTTCTTAACGTGGTGGTACGCGATGCCATCCAGAAAGTTGCCTACAATTCATAATTCAATTTATGAATTCTCATACATGAACATACCTATATATAAATATACACACAGATCGCAACTGCCGATCAAATACTCGATAATCAAGTCCGGTGTCCGTCCATTGTATGTGACGACAGAGGGAGTTCTCTCGACATGCCAACCGATCGAGATGGTAATGGCTTCTTGGAAGTAGATTACCGAGAACTAAGTATGGCATCCGGCATGAGCTGTAGTTCCATATGCCTCAGCTCCCGAAAGCGTTCCAGCCCCTTTGCCAATGTCGGACCTGCGAGTACCAGGTACATCATCGACTCCGGTCCAGGTACCAATCCCTCGTGTGGCCTGAACCCTCATACCTGAACAAACTCAGACGAAATACCTATTGGAAAAATTAGAACAGGCCAAGGAAAACTGGGTGTAAGAATTCCACTGGAAATCTCTGAACGTTGGGGGATAATATTACTAGCCGGGCTCGCTAAGAAACAAAAGGAGGCCCTCAGAGAAAAGATTCTGATTTCTGTTTGTTTGCCCCAAAACTCAACCCCAAGGTAAACGCCGTTTTGTCTGAATCTGAACTCGCAAAAACCGAGATACATTATCATCAATCAGCCTATGTTAGTCCACTGCTGGACATAGGCCTTCCCTAATGAGCGCCATAGCGCCCTGTCTTTAATTTGCCGCAATAAGAGATTAGAATATTCACAAGCACACAAGCTCTGCTTACCATGGGGCTAGATAATGCTGTGTGAATTGTCCAGCATTATTTATTTATTATTATTTATTCCCAAAACCAATTGGGTTCTATAATAGCACAATCTCACTAGAAACTTGATACAGGCTTATGTGCCAAAAATGGAATCATCAAGAAACTGTCAGCAGTGTCATAAATTTCATTCGATTATTTCACGAGGAGACAATAAATCGACGAAAACTAGTTATTCCTTTATTGGATAAAGGTCTCTGTAAAACAACGCATGGGTAAAAGAAAAACTTTTTTGTTTGGAGACCAACTAGTTGAGACCATAAAAAACTCGAAGAACATCGAGAGGTCAATCCAGCAAATAAAAAAAAAAAAAAAAAAAAAACCTACCTCCTTACGGAATAGGTCCAAAAGCAAACCACCCGTTCCGGGAAACTTGCGATTCCTCCTCACAAAACACCACGAAGACAACAGCGCCACCACACCGGTACTACGTGTCGTAGCCTTCCACGTCCACGGGAAGGGGCTTCAGCTGTACGCAGCCGTGCCCGCCACACCATCATCAAAGGCCGCCACCGAACAAGTCCAGCGACCGCCGACGACAATAGTCTGCCGCTCTCAGCCGTACAGTGCGCGCGCGTCGCCCGTCTCCCGCCGTCCGCCCTCCCGCCTCACGTCCCCGCGGACCTCTGACACCGGCCTAACAGCCGGTTAGTCATCGAGACCGCGACCTGCGTTTGAGGCTAATACGAATAACATCGTATTATTGTGTGTTCAGTGCAGTGAGATAGTGACTCGTAGTGCAGTGTATAGTGAGCCCCGTACAGACGCGCAGGCAACTCGGATCGCAGTGTTAGGACATACCTATCGCTAGCGGTGAGTACCTAGTGCGTCTTCACACCCGCGGGACCGTTATCACTCACGTCCCCCCGCTCGGTGTGAGTTACTGATTGGTGTTTTATGATAAAACATCCAATTCAGTAACGAACATTACCCCCCCCCCCCCCCCAACCCGCTCGCAGCCCGCAGTGCCTAGGCGAGTGCCGCTGGATTACCTAAGCTAGGCCTTCCCTCGGGATCTCACCTGGCTTGGTTCTCCGCCCCCCTAGTCCACCGAAGGCACCCCTTGAGTGTTTCCCAACCGATCATACCCCCCACCCTACCCGATGGCAGACGGGGATGTTCCCCCCCCGCCGAAACCCCCGGATCGAGCCCCGCTACCGGACCGAGTCATAGTGGCCACCAACCTGATGGAACCGGAGAAATCCCAAGTCCCCAGTGCTGGGCGCTTCCACTCGGCCCGCACAGGAATAGCGTCGCACGACGCCCCCCAGCCCCCCGCAGGCACGTCCGCTGTGGCCGCGCGCAGAACTGAGTTTCCGCCCCGCCCCCAGCACAGAGCAGCAGGAACAAGGGCACCACCATCGCCAGAGGAGACGCAGGATGAGAAGCGACAGTGCCTCTCCTCCTCATACCGCGACTCCCCGCCGCTGCAGAACACCCCCCTCACCTCGAGGCCCAAGCCCGCCTATCGCGCGCCAGCCCGCAGGTCCCCATCGCCACCACGAGAGGGCGCGGAAGAGGAAACTGCTTCGGAAGAAGCAACCGCGTCTAGCCCCTCCACCTCCCGCCCGCCCCCAACAGAGGAGGACTCCCGCTCCGAACATACGAGCCACATGGAGCTGCCTCCGATGTCATCAATGCCGTCCCCCGAGCGGACCGAAGAGCGACTCGCCTCGTACGCCGAGGCTGCATCAGTGCAGCCGCCTCCCCCCCGCCGCCTGGGCCATCCCGACTCCCCGGTCAGGGAGACCGGCATGGTGCGACTCGGTGCGGCACCCGCTGCCCGCCCTCCACCGCAGGTGACCTTTGATGTTAAAGGTGCACCGCAACCGCACGGCCCGCCCACCAACCGCCCGCCCAGCCCTCGACCAGTACCACAATTGGTAAACCCCGCCCGCCTGGACAGCCACCGCCCGGTATGTATACCGGCAGCCCCCGCCGTCGAACACTCGGCCCCCGCCCAACCCGCCTCGCACCAAGGCGAGGCAGACCCAAGGATGGAGGTGGACGCACCACTCGCCGCATCGCCTCCAGCCACCGGTGTGGCTCGCGAAGCGCAGGAGGGCCCGCCCGCCCCACGACCATCGCGAGCTTATCCTCCCATCGTGGTGGAGTGCCTGCCGAACTGGGTAGCGCACTTCGCCGCCCTAAGGAGTAAACTTGGATTCGCCCCCAACGCGCGCCCCCTGGCTCAAGGGGTGCGATTTACCCCCCGCACTCCCGAAGAATACCGCACGGTGCAGCGCCACCTGGTGGAGGCAATGGCGGAAGATCCGGCGATCAGCTGGTATAGCTACACCGTGTCCGCCGAACTGCCCACCAAGGTGGCCATACGAGGTTTACCCGCCGACACACCAGTCGACGACATCGCTGCAGCACTTCACGAACTGGGTTTCCCTACCCGGTTTGTGAAGCAAATAAAAGGCGCACAGGGCCGCGCCGGCTGCCTGTTCCACGCCCAACTGGACCGCCTGCCCGAGGAGGAGCTCGTGCGCCTGTATGGCATACAGGAACTACTCTTCATGCCGGGCGTGTGCGTGGAGCATTGGCGCGGCGCAGCGAACCGCGTGGCGCAGTGCCACAGGTGCCAGGCGTTCGGCCACGCGTCGGCGCACTGCCACCGCCCGATGCGCTGCGTCCGCTGCGGCGCTCAGCACGCCGCCGCCGACTGCCCCCGCCCCCTCACCGAGAAGCCGACCTGCGCGAACTGCGGCCGCGATCACACGGCAAACAGCAGAAGTTGCCCTGCGCTCCGTCGCGAGGCACGCAAAAGGGGGATAACCTACCCCCCACCTGCCCCCACTTACCCTACGACTGCCCAAGGGCGGGCAGTCTCGCCCGTCCCCCGCCCAGGAAGCCGATGGGCGGCACCACATCGCCCGCCACCAACACACAGGCCACTCCCCGCAGTCACGCCGAACGCCCCCGAAGTAGTGGCCAACCCGGCCACGCACAGGGGTGAGCCAGCGCCCACCCGCAGGAGGAGACCAAGAGGAGGTAAACGGCGGAGGAAGCCAGTTGCCTCCTCCACCCCGCACCAGCCTGAGGGTGACATCCCGGGCTTCCAGCTACCCCCTGCCTTCCGTAAGGAGGCCCCAAAACCCGGCACGCAGCGGCTGGCGCCGGCCCCGGCATATGTCTTGCCGGGCCCCGCGCCGCCGCGCCCACACCACCCACCGCCGTGCCCAACCCGGGCACCCGTGCAGCCCACCATTGAACGCCACCCCACAGATGCACTCGAACCAGAGAGTGCGCTCCTGCCACAGAGCGAGCGCAGGGCCTCCCGAGGCCGCCGGCGCGCCGCCCCCATCGAAACTGTCCCAGCAGGGACCAACACGGCCAGACCAGCGGGGAACCCAACAGAGCTACTGTTGGGAGCACTCACTGAGTTCCTGGTCGCCATCGCTGCAGGAGTGGACCTCCAGAGTGCTGCGGTGCGGGGACTAACCGTACTGGAAGGGATCCGGTATGGATAGGTCCTCCGCATTGCGCATTCTGTACTGGAATCCCGGGGGGGTCCGCAAGCATCTACAGCCCCTCCGCCTACTCGCTCAGTCGCAGGACGTACACATCGTCCTCCTGGGCGAAACGAAGCTCCAGCCCAACCACCAGTTGAGCGTGCCCAACTTCTTCACGTACCGCCGCGACGAGGTGTCGCCCACATCGGGGCAGGCCTACCGTGGTACGGCCGCCCTGGTCAGACGCGACCTCGTCCACGAGGAGTTGGCGCTCGCTCCGTTCAAGGAGCTGAGGTCCACCGGGGTGTTAGTGAGAGCGGCGGGCGAAGAACTTCGCATCTTCGCCGGCTACCGCCCGCCGACACCCCGCTACGCTACCACCGATACTGCAGCTATCTTTAACTCGCGCACCCCAACGCTGCTCGCTGGCGACCTAAACGCCAAGCACCCAGCGTGGGGATCGCGAGTGATCAACCCTGCCGGTCGCAAGCTGCTGGACGACAGCGATGCGACCGGCTTCACCGTTGTGGGGCCTGACTCCCCCACACATATACCCACCGCCATCACACACGCTGCCGACGTCCTGGACATAGTGCTCCATAAGTTCGTGCGCTGCCCCGTCCTGGTTGAGGTGCTGTATGACCTAGACACACAGCACCTCCCTCTCCTCATAACGCTCGACCTGGCCGCGGACTTCACAGCGCCGCGGCCCCTGGGCGTGAGGACTGACTGGGTGGCGTACGCCAAGGCATTAGAGTCCATGGACGTCGGCCCCATCCTGACACCGGCCGAAGTGGAGGCCGAGGCGTCCGCTCTAATGGCACGCATCAGGGAGGCCAAAGAAGCTGCCTCTTCACCCATCACCAGGCGCCAAGGCCGCCGCCGCGACCTCCCACCTCACCTCAAAAGGAGCATCGCGGAGAAACGCGAGCTCCGGCGCGAGTGGGCGCGCTCCCGATGCCCACGACTAAAAGCTCGCCTCAACCGGCTCACCGCCGAGCTCTCGACCGCCGTGCAGGCATGGCGTGGAGAGACCTGGGACCGCGCAATCGACCGGGCCTCCGAGCACGACACCAACCTGCATGCGCTGAACCGGGCGCTCACGCGCCAGCCGGCGCCCACCTACCCGCTGCTGGACCGAGACGGGGTCCGGCGCTTCGCTCCTGCCGACCGTGCCGAGATACTGGCCGAGCATCTGGCGGAGCAGTTCACGCCACACCCTGTTCCAGCAGATGTCAGCTTCGAGACTCTCAACCATCACCACCAGGTTGAGGAGGCAGTTGAGGACTTCCTGTCTGGCCCGACACCGCCCCTAGGTGGGGATTACTTCTTCTCCCCTGCTGAGGTGCGGAAGGCCGTCCTCCGCCTACCCAGGCGGAAGGCGCCAGGCCATGACGGAGTCCCCAACATGGCACTCGCCCAGCTGCCCCGCCGTGGAGTCGCCGCACTCGCCCGGCTCCTCAACGGAATCCTCCGAACGTGCCACTTCCCGGACCCATGGAAGACCGGGCGGGTCATCGCCCTGCCGAAGCCGGGTAAGGACCACCGCCATCCCGCCAGCTATCGCCCGATCACCCTGCTACCAACAGTGGCCAAGCTCCTGGAGCGTCTGCTCTTGGGCCGCCTGGCCTCAACGATCGAGCCACGCCCAGAGCAATTTGGCTTCAGGTCCGGCCATTCCACCACGCTGCAGCTCACCAGGGTAATGCACCACCTCGCAGTCGAGCACAACGCCGGGCGATCCACCGTCGGGGTCTTTCTAGACGTGGAGAAGGCCTTTGACCGTGTATGGCACCCCGGCCTTCTGTACAAGCTCCTGCAGACTCCTACACCGCCAGCCCTCACCAGGCTTGTGGCATCCTTTCTCGCCAACCGGCGGTTCTTCGTCGCAGTCGAGGATGCTACCTCCTCCACCCGGACCATCTCAGCTGGTGTACCGCAGGGTAGCTGCCTGTCGCCCGCCCTATACGCGCTGTACACTGACGACATCCCTACACTGGAGGGCCACCTACAACCCGGGGAGAGGGATGTCTCATTGGCGCTGTTCGCGGATGACAGCGCCTACTTTGCGTCATCCACCAGCCCCACCATCGCAGCCAGCAGGATGCAACGGCTGCTAGACGTCCTGCCGCCATGGCTGGACAAATGGCGCATGGCCGTCAATGTGGGTAAGACGGCCGCGCTGTTTGTCTCCCGCCGCCGCCGCCACCCACCTCAACTCCAGCTTCGGGGCCAGGACTTGGCTTGGAGCTCGCACACGAGGTACCTCGGCATCGAGATTGACAGGTCGTTGAGGATGCAGCCGCAGGTTGACCGCGCGCTACAACAAGCGCGCGTCGCCCGTGCGCTCCTCCGACCTGTCCTGGGATCTCGGCTGCCGCTGAGGACTAAAGTGCGGGTCTACAAGTCCTACGTCCGGTCCCGATTAACCTATGCGGCGCCGAGCTGGTACGCTCTGGTCTCCCAGACCAACAAGGACCGGCTCCAGGCGCTGCAGAACGTGGCTCTCAGGATCTGCACGGGCGCGGGCCGCTACGTCAGGAACGACGTCATCGCCCGCGACCTGCAGATCCAATCCGTGGAGGAATTCGTCGTGCAGACGGCGCGTCGAATGTACGACCGCGCCGACAACGGACGCTACGAGCACCTCCACAACATCGCGCCTCCCCAGCCCCGGCCCCAGGAAGATGACCGCCCGTGGCGACCCCTTCCGCGGGACCTAATACCTGCGGAACCACCATAGAGTCCTTGGGTTTATTAAAAAAAACACAAAAAAAATATATACCTAAAAACAAATGAAGCCAAAAAAAAAAAAAAAAAAACATTGAGAACAGGGAAAAAAAAATATTCCCACAAAACCCAAGGACCGAGGGGTCGTCACCCCTCGAGTTGACGCCGGGGTAATGAGGCCAAGCCTCGAGGCCCCTCTCTGTGCCCCCACCAGGGCCGGAATGAAAATTATTGATTGACGACAATAGAGGTACCTCATACAGATGATTCGGTTGTATTGGCTTTCAATACTTTTATGTTTATGCTACATAAATAGAACCCTGCAACCCACCTTTCCTTAAAGAGGAAAACGAGTATCACTGTGTCAAATATTTCAAACTTGGCTTCAACTTGTGCAATATAATTCCATGCACTGAGCAGCCAGACCAGTGTATTTATCCAGTTTTTGCACCTGAAAGTAACAGAGGATTTCGCTTGCTTTACACTCAATGTTAAAATATTTAACAAATGTGTCATAGCTTTTCATTTCAAATGGAAGATACTCGTATTCGTACAGCTTGTAAAGTAGAAAATAATGGGACATACATGGCATATATTGGCCTCAAAGAGGCATATTTCTAGTGCCTATATACCATGCACATAAAAATACCTAAGGTTTACATTAGACGAACTGTTCGAGTTTCATTGTTTACCATAAGGGTTTGTTCCACGCCGTATAGTTGTATAAAACTACTTAAGCCTCAGCTTATATACCTTAGAGGCCAAGGTACTAACTAGTAGATTTATCTTGATGATATCATATGTTTTGGCTCACGTGAGAACACAGTAAATACCGTACTGATAAACATAGAATGTTTAGTATTTGTAATAAATCACGGGAAAAGCTCCCTTACACCGACTAAAATACATTCCTGCAATTACCCTAAGAAAAAGTCAATAATATTAATAAGTTTTCAAATAAGATATAAGACAAAATTTTAATTACTATTCGAGAGTTTGCAAAATTCATTGGTACTGGTGGCTACATACACTAACTGCTGCCTGTCCGGCGGTAGCATACGGCTGGGTTTACACCAAACATTTGGAACGCGAATAGTACCTAGCGCTTCAACAATCAAATGAGATAGGCTCTCAGAACTTTATAATACATTTTTTTCATGCAATAAAGTGATTATGATTATTATGACAGCTATAATTATTAGCGATTTTGTCTTAAAAATTACCTACAGTTAGATTTTAATTGGTGGTCAACTATGGCTAGTAAAGCCCAAAATAGATTACAAAATCATACCAGATTAACATAATAAAATATTTACGAATTCGTCAATGACTGGTAATGTGGTGTATGCGGTGACGATGTAACCAGAGGACACTGGTCTGCTATTGAAATGACACTACATAATATCAACTTATCATGAGCTGCTTTTATATGGTTCAAATCATTTTGTCAAAATTACCAAAACGTTAACATCCTTCTTAAAATCGACGACAACACTGTCATGTCATACACAAATAGGATGGGTGAATACATTTCCGCATCTCACTCCAATTTCCAGAGAAATATGGCAATGGTTCGAAGTTAGAAATAATATATTTCTTTCATATCATAAAATCACGTGATGGCAGCAACATCGACACGGAATGGAACCTACATTAGAGTAGTTATGAGTAGATACATTGTTTTAAAGTTTGGCCAACCATTATATTGTTTTGCTACTAAACTTTATATGTAAACGATATATTGGACAATAGACCCCGGTGCATATGATATACTTAGATGCGTTTACATGGGATAAGTTTTTTGTTATTTCTACGCATTTCCTCCTTTTGCACTGGTATTAAAATATCTAAGAAAGGTGATAGAAGATGAAACTCGTGGTACATTAATCGTTTTCTACCAACCGTGGTACCATTTATGTCGTTCTCGCTCAGAAATTATATATTTTAAACAGCATAAAAACCTTCTAATGTCACCTTCCAGGGAACATCATCACCCGCTTTGACGTAACCTTGCCCTGGCGTGCGCCATATTATCCTGCAAGTGTTCCTAAGACAAGTTTGTCAAATTAATAATTTTGATTGTTTTAATTCATCTTTTTTAGTATTTTGTAAAACAATTAAGTTATGGAACATCAAATTCATATAGATCAGCGCTATCCTTGATCATCGGTTAAGATACTTGCAACAGCGATTCTATAAGAAGATTTTTTTATGTTGTTTTCAAAATAAAAGTGAAATCAATCTCCCCGAAGTATCATTCGACTTGGGACCCAAACATTGTCTAAAAAATTGGTATCTCTTCTCTCGATATCTACAGGACAACGTGTGCAGATGTTAACTGCTATTGACCTCAATAACATTTTAATTCAAACATATTAATAGCAATTAATAGTATAATTAAAGCTCAACCCGACGGAACCCAAAACTAACTATCCCCTTTTTTTGTTCAAAATGAGTAAATTTGCCCAGCAAAACCTTAACTTCATATATTAAAAGAAGTAGTCAACTTCGTAATCTTCCAAACACTGGTAAGTTAATGCTAACCGCAAAGAAACCTGTCTACAACGCGACTTTTCAAACCATCAGTCGATGGATCTAACAAACTTTGCATGAAAGTGGAGTGGACGTGTCCGTGTCACAGCGCACAGTACCTACGCGCCACGTGTCCAGCTCCTACGCGCCACGCGTCCAGCTCCGCCGCCAGTAGGTTAGGAGGTACTGCACTCCTAAAGCAGCAGGGTGGACAGACAATTAGATAATTTGCTATTTGCAATTTTACAATCAACCTTTACTTACTGAAGACACGACTTTTGCTTGCTGAGGCAGTATTATCAAGTCATTAATAATTTATATTATGGTTACGGTTTACTTTGTTAGATTTGATTTATCTATGCTAAGAACAATTAGATACTTTGTTCTTGATGTTAAGAATGTTAATAATTTTTTCTACTAATTTATTAACAATATCTTTTTCATTCTGCAACAGACGCTAAACATCTACGTGGTATACTTAAATCTAGAGGATGTAACATCGAAGTGTAATTTATGGTTAAAATAACTTACCTAAGTGTATTTCTACCAAAATTACACGAGATGTTACATCCGAATAGATTTAACTCCCGCCCGCCCTAGGACACAACGATCCTGCGTGCATTGTGCCAGACCCACCAGTTGCAGAATGCTGCATGCTGCGCTTGCTGAACGTGCTCTGAAAAGAATGACGCCAGCGCCGCCGAGCGGCGGTAAGGTCGAAACGGAACGGTGAGAGGCGGGATCTATGTGAGTTTTTTGAATAATATTTTTCAGATCTCCAATAAGCCTAAAAAATAGTGCTTTAAACAGTGGGACGATGTAATACGATGGAAAACGTACTACGTGGTATACTTAAATCTATTCGGATGTAACATCTCGTGTAATTTTGGTAGAAATACACTTAGGTAAGTTATTTTAACCATAAATTATAATTTCATGCCTATTACTTCTTCTTTATTCTAGATTCAGCTGTACGGCTTCAACAAAGAGCTGTACCACAACATGTCGGAGGCACAGCACAAGTCGCAAGGAGTCGTTGGAATCTCACTCATGGTCCAGGTAAGAAATAACTAAAGATCTAGATAAAGACAAAAAATGAGGGTAGATCGGTATGCCTGCTCATAAAAAGTAACTCGCAGTACCTTCAGTTATTCCGTGATCATGGCGCATGAGACTGTGCCGAAATATTGGAAAACTAAAGCTCTCGTCTTATGGATCTCGTATAATGGATACCAAAAAAGAAGACTAGAGCTTTAGTTTTCCAATATTTCGTGTATACCAAGTACACGGTAAATTGATTTTATAACTTTTGGATACGGACCACTTGAAAAATAAGTACGATCTGCTTAAGGACGAGTTGTCCTCTTCACTGCAACAAATGACCCATTCTTGATTTTTTATACGGGCTAGTCCACTCAGCATTTCAACAAAGGACAATTTGCCCGCTGTACAATTTTTGAGCGGGTGAGATGTCCGCTACTCGTTTTGAAAATAGTTTCGGGGTATGTTCAGTGGAGGTATTGTTTCATGCAGCCGATGCGATTGGTTTAACCATTTATCTTTCTTTGATTTGATTACAGATTGGGGAACCAACAAACAAGGAACTGAGACTGATCACCAGCACCTTTAACAAGGTTATATTCAGAGGTACGAGTATGCTCTAAAACACTTAAAACATTCGAGAAAAGTTCATTTATAATCTTCATTTTTATACCCGGGATGATAAAGCTATATTTATTTCGTGAGCATCTATGAATGTTTTGCTACATTTTTAAGGCCATTGCTTCTTAATTTTGTCACACTATACAATCCACAGGACAATCTACACATCATCATCTAGCCCCAAGATAAGCAGAGCTTGTGTTTATGGGTACTAGATGACTGATATACTTAATTCAACAGATTACATAGATAGATATTTTTTTATTATTCCTAGATAACGAACAGAACAAATATCTGCAGATCGTACACACAGTTGTTCCGAGGCGGGAATCGAACTCTCAACCTCCTGCGTCAAAGGCGGATCTTCGCCCACCGCGCCACGCCACAATATCTTTGTATCATGTACTAACATCGTTCTTTGATCTTCCCAGGTAGCTCATACCCCATCAAGCATCTACCCCTCAGCTCGCTCCTCCCCAACACGCAGCAGTACCTGACGTACGAGGGCTCCACCACACACCCTGGCTGCTGGGAGACCGCTGTGTGGATCATCTTCAACAAGCCACTCTATATTTCTAAGCAAGAGGTTAGTGGCAGCCTATCATCCAAGAGACTTATGACTCTGTGCGTGTGGGAGACGGCACTTGGAGGTACCACCATCAAGCATCTGCCCCTTAACTCGCTCCTTCCCAACACGCAGCAGATCCTTTCGAACGAGGGCTCCACCACACACCTTGGCTGCTAGGAGACCGCTGTGTGGTCATCTTCAACAACCACTCTATATTTCTAAGCAAGAGGTTAGTGGTAGCTTAATATCCAAGAGACTTAGGACTCTGTGCATGTGGGATACGCCCTTGGAGATGCGCTGGTACGAGGAGCTAATTCTAAAATTCGATTCCATAAGGGAACATATGTAATCAAATTCTGAAAACCTGGAAACGGGTCCCTCCGGGGATTCGATTACTCATGATGTTCGTGTGAATTATTGGGGCTTCTTTTATCAAATCACTACGGTCAATTCTAAAATTGAGCTCCCCATCTTAACCGCCCTTTCAAAAGAAAATATACAGTTATTTCAGATCATAGAAAAGTAAAAGATCTCATCTAACTTATTCTACGGTCGGTATAAATACTTTAACGTAAATAAACATAGACTTTACTACATAGTATAAAAGTCGCTTCCTGCTGTCTGTCTATCCCTATGTATGCTTAGATCTTGAAAACTACGAAACGGATTTTGATGTGGTTTTTTTAAATAGATAGAGTGATTCAAGAAGAAGGTTCATAAATCATTTGACACATAAATACATAGATTTCCACGCGGGCAAAGCATGGGGCAGATTAATAAATTGATAACACGTTAAAGTCATTTAAAACGGGATATTTACCATGATTTAATTTTTGAGTTTTCCAATATTTCGGCACAGTTTCATGCGCCATGAGATAATGAAGGTAGATCGGTATATCTGCTCATAAAAACGAACTCGCAATGTCTTCAGTTATTCCGTGATCATGGCGCATGAAACTGTGCCGAAATATTGGAAAACTCAAAAATTAAATCATGGTAAATATCCCGTTTTAAATTACTTTAGTGTTGATAACCATGATAGTTTATGTTCAGAAGTTTTATGATAACACGTTATTTTGTGATTACGGCGCGGCGTATAGATGACGATGAATAAAAACAAACGGCTTCTATAGAACTGATAATATCTTCACAGATGTACGCGCTCCGTAGATTGATGCAAGGCTCCCAGGTTACCCCGAAAGCTCCTCTCGGCAACAACGCGAGGCCGGTGCAGCCGTTGCATCACCGCACCGTCAGGACTAACATCAACTTCAACAAGCAAGGGATCGCGGTAAGACTTTTTCTCCGACAACCTCAGTAGTGGGTAAATGACCGCCTGCGAAGCTGGAGGTTGCGGGTCCGATTCCCACTCAGGACAAATTTTTGGGTCTGGATATATTTGTTTCATGGATATATTTTTAAATATACAAGAACAAGAACACCCAGAACACTCTCTGGGTATTTCCATGTATGTATATATTATGTATACATATATTTGTCACCTATAACACAAGCTCTGCTTAATTGGTGTTTCTTTCCTATATTAATGGATTAAAAAAACAGACAAAACAGTGACTCATTTAAGCACATTAAAATTTACAAACTATTGGCTGTAAAGGGGTCAAGAAATGATATTAATTATTATTATTATTTATTATTTTGTCAAAAATTTCGTTTATTTACTATATAATATATTGAAATTTGTTGGTTTTTAAAATGTCAATATTGAAAGAAATACAAGCAATAAATAAACCGTCCATTCATTCGTTTGTTTATCTGATTGTATGTATATTTTATTCTGTCGGTTCTCTTCCAACATAATTTTCGAAATGCCTTTGATATCACATTAAATTATACTACCTTTACTGGAAGGGCTTAGCGAAGACTTTGGACAATTTATAGTCTTGTACTATGCAGTTTGGTTAAGCCTACAACTCGGACGCTCACGCTAAAATACCCATAGAGCTACGAAACAACAGTCAACTATTAATTCATAGCTCTATAGATAATTCACTTAAGTCAGGCATGGTTGTAGCATGATTTTTCCATTATCCTATAGAAACTAGATTAATGGAATTGGAGGGTACAGCCAAACTAAAAACTAAATGATAAAATATATATATTAGTTACCTTATATTACATATAAGGTAACTAATATATTTATATTACATATATGACGACCGATGTGGCGCGGTGGGCGAAGGTCCACCTGCGACGCAGGAGGTTGCGGGTTCGATTCCCGCCTCGGAACAATTGTGTGTACGATCTGCAGATATTTGTTCCGGGTGTTCTGGTCGTGTTCTATGTACTTATAATAAAAAATTATATCTATGTAATGTATTGTATTATGTATATCAGTTATCTAGTACCCATAACACAAGCTTTGCTTACCATGGGGCTAGATAATGCTGTGTGGATTGTCCAGCATTATTTATTTATTAATTTAAATAAATAATGTTGGACAATTTCCTGAGCATCGTCTATTCAAAGTTAATTAAAAAATAAATATATAACTGGACAATCCAAACAGCTATTATCTAGCCCCAGAGCTTGTGTTATGAGTTGATACTAGATAACTGAATACCTACATAGATATATACAGGTCGTCTGAGGACGTCACTGCTCACTATCTTTCGAAAAGATGCTTAATAACGATCACTAACTGACCTTTTGGATTCTAGGATAACAAAGTATTTAATATCCATACTGACCTTTTGGATTCTAGGATAACAAAGTATTTAATATCCATACTGACCTTTTAGATTCTGGATAACAAAGTACGGTCTGTCTGTCTATCTCTCTGTTTGCTTTTCAAACCTAAAAGGCTAAATGAATCTCAATGAAATTTGGCAGGGAGGTAGACTGTATCCTAGTTACGGATGCAGGCAATCAATAAATTTCTTTCCGGCCCTGGTGGGGGCACAGAGAGGGGCCTCGAGGCTTGGCCTCATTACCCCGGCGTCAACTCGAGGGTGACGACCCCTCGGTCCTTGGGTTTTGTGGGAATAAATTTATTTTTCCCCCCTTCTCAATGTTTTTGCTTCATTGGATGCAGGCTATTTCTTTCACAAAATGCGCGAGCAATGCCGCGGGTAGAAACTAGTATGCCATATTTTAAAGCTATAAACTAAATTCTACACAAAAGTATCACAATGCACAAACCACCGTTTGAGCGTCATTACCAGCGCAAATTATGATCGGAATAAAAACTTTTCAGCGCACAATGGGTTGTAAACCAGAGTTGTGCTACTTCGTTCATTACACAGATAAGCGGACTTGAACTGTGTTTGTTTGTCTGTATAGTTTATATGTTAGGGAGAAAGGCTGTAACGGAAAATATCACCGTCGTCGATTTGCAGCGTGAGTTATATTAAGTACCGCTGCGCCCAGCGGTTTCACCCGATAGTGATAGATATTTTAGATAATATACTATATATCTTTATAAATTGTAGCCTATGTGTTATTCTGATGTATAAGCTATGTTATTGTAAAGTTTCATTAAAATCCATTTAGTAGTTTTTACGTGAAAGATTAACAAACATCCATCAATCCATCCATCCAACTATCCATACTTACAAACATTCGCGGTTATAATATTAAGTAGGATTGGGTTAGAAGTATAGAAACCTGAAATTTAACCACATTAGCGACAGTAGTTAATTGACATACGTATTTTTGTTTCATCTTCAAATAACTAAAAAAACCTTCAGATATCTCTGTGTAAAGTCGTCGACATGTTTGTTGCACGAAAGAGATTTGACGAAATATATAGACTGAAATTTAAGGAATTGGACTTAGAATTTGACATTCGGGGAATGAACATTCAGGGAATTGGACGAAATAGACAAGCTGGATATTAAAAGAATAGGGTAGTAGGTAGTTCTGGGTAAAAAATATATTCTTCAATTTAGTCCGTCAGTTAGATTATCAAAAGATATTGGACACGTATTTTTTCTTTTGACAATCAAACAAATACTTACAAAAATAAAGCGCGACAAAGTTTAGGAGTGGGGTCGTGACGTCACAACTTGCTAAAAAGTATAGCAAGGCGTGACGTCACGCGGAACTTTAACTGGGTATATCATCTTATTTTTTTGTTTAATTGACAAAAAGAACATGGGTCCAATATCTTCTAATAATCTAACGACGGACGACTAGATTCTTTTAAGACCTATTGGACCTAATAGACCAAATCCCTTTGAAAATCGTACAAATAAAATGGTACCATAAAAAAGCGTAAATTGATAGATAGATAAAGCATTTATTCGACACTGCAGCACATGATATAAGATAACAATAGTAAAAGTAAACAATAAGTAATAGTAAAAAAACAAATAAAAAGTGCAGATTTAAAAATTGTGTGCTTTTTGTAGCCAGTCAAAAAGGTAAATAGGCCTGTAAAAAAAATTGTCCAGCATTTTATTTTTATTATTTATTAAAAAAAGATATTAATAACAATTTTTTTATATTTTTGTTACAGGGCTCCACCAACTGCCCCGATATGTACCGTAACATGCACTACACAGGTGAGTTTGTACTAATATTATGTCATCTTTATTCACTGGAATGGGGCATGGAATGTGGCACGTTTTTCTCTGTTTCAAAAGACACATTCAGAGAGTAATGAAGAATCTGTTTTGATGTTATCTCTACATTCAAATTATATTTTTAATACTAAAGTCATTTAAAACGGGATATTTACCACGATTTTTGAGTTATCCAATATATCGGCACAGTTGCATGCGCCATGATCACGGAGTAACTGACTGAAATTACTTTAGTATTAATAACCATGATAGTTTCAAAAGTTTTATATTTTTAACGTTATTTAATCCCAGGTTAAATATAAATAAATAAATAATGCTGGACAATTCACACAGGGAATGTCCAGCATTATTTATTTATTTATTTATAAATGGTAGGTACCTTCTCAACTATTATTATTTTTGTCACCTTGAACAAAGAACAAGTTGGTACAATTTCATTGTAAATTATTATCTGATTTTGGTTATCTAGTTTTCCGGTTTTGTATAAAGAATAAGGTTTCGTAAGTTTTTTATTGTGGACTATCGGACCGTCCCAGCTTCGCACGGGTATTGGAATTTTAAGGTATTTTTTTTACACTTTGGGTTACAATATTGTAGTTTTAATACGGATCCCTAATTTTTTTGAATATAATAAAGCCATTGTTCACTACGGATAGTGTAGCTTTCCAACGATGAAAGAATTTTTCAAATCGGTCCAGTAGTTTCGGAGCCTATCCGTTACAAACAAACATACAAACAAACAAAAAATCAAACCTTTCCTCTTTATAATATTAGTATAGATATAGATAGATGTATAATTATTTGACTCTTAAATCGGTGATATATACGCCAAATTGTCACATGTTTTGTATTTTATTCTGTCTTGTTGTTTTATTTTGTAAGTGTGCAATAAAAGAATTTTCTATCTATCTAATATGTCATTATAACCAGCTGTGCCTACAAACATAGTATAAGTATGAACTAACCATGATATGGATCTTTGTATCAAATAAAAATATATATATATTTTTTTTTAAACAGAAATAAAATATAGAAACAGAATAAAATCATGGAAATACACAGAAATTTCCTAAAATTATCAAATGACTGTCTTAGATTTGCGGGTCTAAAAAGGATTATTTTCTGAATCGTTATTAGATTATACGTTCATGGAGTTAGGTATTGTTTTATTTTTGGAATGTTTGTATAATATTTTCATGTATTTCAGCACGTTATGCCCGAAAGTCTCGCTCCAAAAAAAGTGTTGCATGCAAACGCCGCAAAACACCTAAGAAATGTCACAAAATTAGGTATAGTGCATGGTCACCTAGTTTTCCCACGTTTTAGTGTATATTTCGATGTTGTGTATTACGTGCAAGCTTTTGTGTATTGATAGAACTTTTTTGTTGTAAAGTACTGTACCATTGTATTATTTTTATCAAGTAAAAAATTTAATGTAGAAAAGTATTAGAACTTGTATTTACAATTGAAAAAGGTGAGAGAATTGCAGACTGTTGCAAAATATATAGAGGTAGTTAAACTAATCGATATCAATACCAAACGCCGGTCGCGTCCCCAAGACGCTGGCTGCATTACCATGGCGATGTAAAATCAATATTATTTGTCCTTAGAAAGATACCATGTTAATTAAAGTCAAGAAAAGGTAAGGTTCATTTTGACTCAATATTATATTAATAAAATATTAATTCATCATCATCATCCACCTCCATCCTGTATCTGTCCTATAGCTGTCCACTGCTGGACATAGGCCTCCCCAATGAGCGCCATAGCGCCCTGTCTTCATCTTGCCGCATCCAGCATCTACCTGCAGTCTTTCGCAGGTCGTCATCCCACCTGGTCGGAGGGCATCCAACACTAAGTTTACCGATTCGTGATCTCCACTCAAGAACACGTTTGCCCCAGCGGCCGTCGGTTCTTCGCGAGATATGGCCGGCCCACTGCCACTTTAGCGTGCTAATTCTCAGAGTTATGTCAATAACTTTGGTTCTCTGTCGGATGTATTCGTTACGAATCCTATCCTTTCACTCCGAGCATAGCTCTTTCCATAGCTCGCTGAGCGAATATAATAATAATAAAATATTAATTATTAATATTATTTTCAGCAACCCAATGGCCCCGGGAGCACAGCATGCGGTACAGAAGCGCTGATGAATTTACCATTCCACAAATATGAAAAAAAATACTTATGACTAAAACAAAAAACTATATTCGTAATGCTTTGCATTAAAAAAGGTAACAAATAGGTAACCACAAAGTTATTATGTAATTAGAGTTTAGATTACAAATATTAATTTTGAGCGTGTATTTAATGCTAAATATTTGAGCACTTTGCTGCTTATTGTCAATTACGGAATGTCATATTAAATTAATATTATTTTTACCAAAAAATAAAGTAAAAACTAATTGATCTTCCAGAATATTCTAACGTAGTAATAGACTCTGTAAACCTGCTTGGAAGTATTTAGTTTTTTGAGTAGTGTACTTTTTGAAGATATTTTTTTTATAAATGTTTATTAAAAAAATAGTTTTGAGTTAGCCCAGGGCTTGTCTTGTCAATTTAATAGACAATATGTGTACAAAACCTAACCATAGGCATTTTTTCCTAAACTGTGCTTTCAATAAGAAAATGTATTATACGTAGCGCCCTTAGAAAAAACATACGCAAAACATAATTTGACGACTGATGTGGCGCGGTGGGCGAAGGTCCGCCTGCGACGCAGGAGGTTGCGGGTTCGATTCCCGCCTCGGAACAATTGTGTGTACGATCTTCAGAGATTTTTCTTCCGGGTGTTCTGGTCGTTTTCTATGTATAATAAAAAATATCTATCTATGTAATCTATTTTATTATGTATATCAATTATCTAGCACCCATAACACAAGCCCTGCTTACCATGGGGCTAGATAATGCTGTGTGAATTGTCCAGCATTATTTATTTTATTTATCCGCAAAATAGAGAAAAAGAAAAAGTTTGGCATAGAACTAATAATAATATGAATTGATATAATTAATGTATAATTATAATATTACGTAAAAAATAAAAACAGTATCATAAATACGTCCACGCTGTAATACTATTTACTGCAAAGAATATTAAACTTTATAAGCTTGTATTTACATTAGATATTAACATGTAGAGAAACTTATGCATAAAATATTCAGAAACTTAGTTTTTTTAGCATTAAAATAAAACATGTTTTTTTGTTTCAAGGGAGTAGTTCAAAAGATATATTTATAACTTAAATATAAGAGAAAGGATTTAGCTATGTAGTGATTGTAAACTTGTAAAAATGCTGTTAAAATCAAAACTCCGGTAAAAAAATATAGATTATAATTCTAACAGATAAATATACCTAAGTAGGCCATTATGTACTGGCTATATTATGTCGACTGTAATGTACCTAAGGAATTACTATGTAGATATGCTTGTGTTGAATTTCAGTTGAATTAATAAAATGTTTATCGATATTCTCCTATTGTTTTTTTTTCCTTTTTAGGCAAAAATTTCCCAATTCTGCCCTCAACGTGTTAAAGATTTCTCTTAACTAATCTAGTATATATACAATGAAATATAACTTATCATAAAATATGACCAATATCTAAATTATAAAATATTTAATCATAAAGTGTTTTCATAGCCTTATAATAAATAACTTAAAAATTAGCGCGGATATTCAAGTCTCGCAGATTAGTTTATAAATTATTGCGGAGCTTCCTTTATTTCTGACTTCAAACATTGAAATAATATAGCTTATTGCTTAAGTCAAAGTAACGTTTTCTGTGCTAAAGCAGTGATGCTAAGCTTCACTGAAAATCAGCGCTGGGTGGACACATTAGTGTGCATTCAGCACAATGCTGAGTGAAGGCCATATTTGCCATGAACTCTGCTACGCACAATAATTTGCAAGATATATAGTATTAATTTGCGTAGTTTGTTGTGTATGCTAGTTTTTAAGGTAAATAAAAAATATTTTCTTTCTTTCTTTCTTTCTAAAGACCACGGAGTTTAAGAGACCTAAACAAAAGCATAAAATCTCAAAGTATTTTGCTCTTAAGCAAACTCAACCTAAACAATGTGTTTAAAATCTACGTAACGAGGTCCAGCATTGTGTTTTCTAACTTCTTATACTATGTTCATCAATATAACAGTGGACTAAACTTAAACACATATCACTACATAGTATAAAACAAAGTCTTCCCGCTTTCTGTCTGCCTTATGTATGCTTAGATCTTTAAAACTACGCAACGGATTTTGAAGAGGTTTTTTTGATAGATAGAATCATTCAATGGGAAGGTTTATAAACCATTTGAAACATAGATTTCGACGCAGGGCTTAGCTGGTTCAATAAATGCGACCCATAGACAAATAGTAAATGTACCTATATGTACCTATATGTTCATAATAAGATTTAAATAAAAACACATTAATATCTTTATCCTATTCTGCGATTAAAATAATTTATTACCCTCTTTCCCATAGTTCAAACTTTAAACATAAAAGATACAGTATCACCCTACATTTATCACACACATCGTCTAGAATAGATTAGCAGAGACATAAGGATGTGCGATAGAGCGTACCGGAAGCGTCCACGCGGCCATGTTGTCTGCGACCCGGCTTCCGGCGGAACCGCGCTACGTGCTACGCCGCTACAGCGTAGAGCTGCTACGCCGTAGAGCTGCTACGCCGTAGTAGGTGCTACGTGTTATGACTGACGCATAGAAAGCTCTAAATAAAATTTTGTGGTAAGTTGGTTCAGTTTTTGGAATTGTGATATGAATTTTGATGATACCAGATATTAAACTAGTTTCTGCTCGCGGGTTTGCAGGCGTTGTTTTTCAGGATAAGATGTAGTCAAGACAGAAAGAAGTTTACTAACACATTATTGTTTCAAGTAATGTATTATATACATATTGAGTAGCTAGCTCTAAATCAACATTTATGCAGAATTTCAGCCTGACCCGTTCAGATGTTTTGGCTTGAAGAAGTAACAGACTTCCATCCATGCTTTTTTATAAACTTAACCCGGAAACAAACCTTGACTCGCCACGCGACCCGACTAAACGCGATGCGTGTTGAGTTGAATCAACGTAAAAGGAGAAACGTTAGAAATTGTAAACAAAACCGTATTTTTAGGAATAACCTTAGATAGTAAACTTCAATGGGGCCCACACATAGATAAGCTATCGAAGAGACTTAGATCTGCAGCATATGCAGTTAAAAAAATCCGTCACCTTACTGACGTTGATACTTCTAGAATAGTCTATTTTAGCTACTTCCACAGTATTATGTCTTATGGTATGTGTAGTATGTGGGGGAACGCTGCAGATATAAACACCGTATTTGTGTTGCAGAAGAGGGCTGTTCGTGCGATCTATAATATGGGTCCCAGAGAATCCCTACGTGAAAAATTCAAAGAAATAAACATAATGACAGTACCGTGTCAATATATTTATGAAAACTTGTTGTACACTCATAAAAATATCAATCGGTTCACTAAAAAAAGTGATATACATAATGTAAATACTAGAAATAAGAATAAACGCGCTGTGCCCACAACTAGGCTACACAAGATAAATGTATCTTTTAAAAGGCAATGTATACGCTTCTACAACAAAACTCCAAGTGATTTGCAAAAATTATCAATAAATAAATTAAAAATAATTGTGAAACATATTCTTTGTAAAAAAGCTTATTACAAAATATCAGATTACTTAGAAGATAAAAAAGCTTGGAACGAGTTTTGCTCCAACTCAAAATCTACCAACTTACAAATAAGCAAATCAAATGTACTAACCACATAAGTTATGAACATACTAGTGGTTTCTTCTCACTTCTTCCACTGGTGGACAAAAATTGAAGTGTACTATAAAATAATTTAATAGTATAAGTGTAGTATAAGTCCTGTCTAAGTGCTTATTTGTAAGCTAAAGAAATAAAATTTTTCATTTTCATTTTTCATTTTCAAATATTATGAATTTTCTATGAGAAGAATCACATCAGAAACAGAATGTGTTACAATGTGTTTCTGGGTGTGATTTGATTCAATTCAACACGCATCACATTTCTTCGGGGCGCGCCGAAGAAATGTGATGCGTGCTGAATTTGGCGTGTCAATAGTGTGCTTAAACTTGTAAGTATAACATTGAGTGTAATGTAGTTACCATAAAAGTAACGCAGCGTGTTAACAACACAATACAGGTCACATCCACAACCTGTTTCAAATGACATTACGCATTTGAAAGTTGTTAATGTTGGCACAGCCGGAAACTCTGCGGCGGAAGTGGCTGGCCGCCATATTGTTTGCGGCAACTTCCGGCAACAGCTACTTGTCTGCAACTTGCATGTGGGCCCCTTTAGTAGGTTTTTAACGGCTTTTGCTTGTAGACAATGGGCCTTTTGTTTGAGTTAGGAAGATTGGTATGAACTGTGGGTGGATTGAACATGTCGTTCTGAGATTTCTTTTGTACTTTCATGTTATGTCTTGATATGGTAGAATAATAAACAAATGGTGGAAGATGTTATTCAAATGACTTAAATCACCAATTAAGTTCACAGTAAATTTAATCTTACCTTAGTGTTTTTAAGATTCAAAAGCCACATGACAATGGTACACGATGGAAAATACTTAAAATTACGACCCATATAAAACATACATATACTTTAGACTAACCTACATAAAAAAACGGCTGAGGCCTGCATTTGGTTTGAGTCATCGTAACTCATCATTTTTCTATAGGTTTTGGTACAGCGCCTCTATCGTACGGATATGGAACATCGCAAATCCCATACAAAAAATTAAACGCCAAAATAGCGCCTCGACACTGTCGATAAACCGAACTCAGGGTTCAGTTCATTAGCAGCTGTATGAATTAACTAAGTATGAATAAAACCTCAATATTAATTGTTCCTCCTGCCTAATTGTAGTGGACTGTATCTTGCTTGGGTAGGGTGCTGGCGAGAAATGAAAGAACTTCTTTACAACTTGAAAGGCGCGGCGCGGGTACAAAGCTTCGGCGCGTTACTCGTGAGAACACGTGTCCGATTCGTCGCTGGACGTCTCTCACGCCGGCGATAGCCGGCGTGGGGAGGCAGTTTCAGGCGTGAGCCTTTTACTGCGGACAGTTCATCCGCCCTCGCCTACTGACGAGGGGTCATTGGGTCGGCCCTTTCTGGGCCTTTCTGGTAGCCGTTCTCCTGTGGAGCCTGGCTGCCTGCGGCTAGGGATCTGGGTGTTCATTGCTTGCCCTCTAGGTTCGCTTCCGCTGTCCTCGGTAGCCGGGACTTGGCTGGTTGAGGTCTCTGAGCGGGCAGACTTGGCTTTTGCTACCTTAGCTGTGCTGGTGTTTTCGTCTACCACGACTAGTTCTCTGGCGTATGCGTGAAACCTGTTCGCTAGCTCATGCTGTGGTGCGAGGTTTTGGAGCTGTGTGTGGTGGGAGTTGTCGCTACGGGAGAACATAGTCGTGGTGAGACGGCTGACGAACTCTTCCAGTGTTTCCACCTTCAGGTCCCTTCTGACCGTAGCGTTTCTTACTAGACGTGGTGCGCCTACGATGGTGCGGAGCGTCAGGTTTTCTTGTGAGCCCAGTTTTTTCCTCTGGCGCTCCGATGTGAGGGCGTACCACGCTGGGGCAGCGTACGTCAGTCTTGGCCTGATGTACATTTTGTACAGGGCCAGTTTGGTGTTCAGTGGCAGGAGTGGAGCTGTCAGCGTTGGCCTGAGCACAACTCTTGCGGCTTTCGCGGCATTGCAGGCGTTTTTTACCTGTTTGGTCATTGTCAGGCATCTGTCTATGACCACGCCCAGATATTTGGCGGAGCCCGCCCATGGGATTCTCTGGCCTTGGAGTTCCAGTAGGGTGAGGTTCTGGATGCTTGTGCTACCGCGGGTGAAGGCTACCGCTTGTGTCTTGCCGACGTTCACGGATAGCCTCCACTCGCTCAGCCACTCTGGCAGCTGGTTGAGCACTCTCTGCATTTTTATCTGGGCGTGTGAGGTGGACAATGAGGTGGTGATGTATGCCGCGTCGTCCGCGTACAGGGCCAGCATTGTGCCTTCTTGGCATGGTATGTCGTTGGTGTACCAGGAGTAGCAGATGGGTGAAAGGCAGCTCCCTTGTGGTACACCAGCGAGTATGGGCCTCTCTGTGGACAGGTGGTCTTCTACTCTCGCCCGTATCTTCCTCCCCTGGAGGAAGGAGTCTAGGGTTCTTACCAGTCTTGGTGTGGCTCCTGATTCTATGAGCTTGTATATCAGCCCCGTGTGCCAGACCCGGTCGAAGGCTTTTTCCATGTCGAGGAATACTGCGACCACTCGCTCCTTCTTGTTCCGCGCAGTTGTGATGTGGTGCAGTACCCTCGTCAGCTGTAGTGTGGTGCTGTGCTCCGACCGGAACCCGAATTGCTCAGGACGGGGCGCGATGTGTGGTAGCAGATGGGGAATCAGGAGTCTCTCTAGAAGTTTGGATATGGCGGAGAGTAGAGTGATTGGCCTATAGCTCTCGGGTCTTAGTATATTCTTCCCTTGTTTGGGAAGCATGATCACGTTCCCAGCTCTCCAAGTGGCTGGGAAGTGCATGGTCCTCAGGATCCCGTTGAAGAGTCTGCTCAGAGCGGCTATGGCCTTGGGTGGGAGGTGGCGGAGCATGGCGTTTGTGATGCCGTCTGGGCCTGGTGCTTTCCGCGGTTTGGCCCCTCTTATAGCCCTGTGTACCTGGCCTGGTGACCAGAAGACTGGCGAGTCCTCTTTCGCTGGAGCTGGCTTTTCCCTGAAAACCCTGACTGCCTCCTCTACCATCTTGGTGTGTTCGGGGTTTAGGGCAGGGTTTGGTCGGAACTGGTTTTCCAGGTGGTCGGCAAAGATTTCTGCCCGGTCTTCGGTTCTGTACCGTAGTGTTCCGTCACTGTGAGTGAGAGGGTGGATAGGGGATGGGGCGTTCCTCAGTTGCCGACATATTTTGTGGAGGGACTGCCAGTCTTCGGAGGCTTCCAGGATTTTCTTCTCCCACCTGTGGGTATTGTCCCTGCTGATCTCCGCCTTTACCTCTTCGCAGATTGCATTCGGGCGCGTCTTCAGAGCTGGGTCTCTGGTGTGTTGCCATAGCTTTCTCAGTCGTCGCTTGTCCGACAGGAGTTTGGCTATGGCATGAGGAGTCTGGCCGTACCTTCTGGTTGTTGCGCAGTCTTGCCGGGCCGATTCCATCGCCTTCTGCATGCACCCTTGGAGTTCAAGGGTCAGGAGTTCGACCTCTTCCGGGCTTGAGACTGGACGCGTGGGTGTTTGGCTCTCCATGTACGCCGTGAATGAGTGGTGTGTGTCGGTTCTCCACCACCATGAGGATGGGTTGGTGGTCCGATTGTACCTCGTCGGCTAGCACCTCCAGCTGCGGGGCGGAGATCAGTCCTTTGTGGACGGCCAGGTCTATGACGTCGGGCATCTGGCTTGGGTTGGAGAGTCTGGTCCCGCGACTTCGAGACCGTTCGCTTCGGCGTGTCTCAGGAGGATCGTACCTGATCTGTTGGTGGTGTGAGAGTTCCAGGCTGGGCTCTTGCAGTTCCAGTCCCCTGCAGCGATGGTGTTGGAACTCTCGAAGATTTTGTTTAGGTCCTCTGTGTTGATCAACTCCTGAGGTGGGCTATACACAGCGAACAGTCTGGTTGGGTTTGGGAGCGTACCTACCTCGACGCCTAGGGCCGATGTGGACTGGAGCAGGACTTCCTGGAGCGGCTGGTGTATCAGGCGTCTTTTTGCCAACACCATGAGGCCTCGGTACGCTCTGCCCGTTGGGGACGTCTCGTCTTTGCGGTAGATGTGGTACCCGGGGAACTTGACCTTGACGTGTCCGATTGAGAAATGTGTCGGTTTATAAACACTTTTTGTCCCCGCGCCGCTATGCACAGTGGGGAGCAAATATTTTATACATACATAACTGTTGTTTCTTAATCTGTCTATCTTATACAAAGCTATAGGTTATAATCTTAATACTATGTCGTGCACATTAATACTCGTCCTTGCGTCGTTTCCTAATACTGTTGGTCGTGACTCCTCATGGAAGCATCTTCTCCCGTATGATGTTGCGCCATCTGCTCCTGCTCTTAGCGGTATGAAGTGCTTCAAGCATGTTGATGTCGACTGTGCTACGGATCTGGCCAGGCTAGCGCATTGGGCTTCTTTCTCTAGGTCTCTTTACCTCCACTTTTCACGTGACATTAAGAACAATGTATTAAAACTGCATTTACATACCAAATGGCCTATTTTAATTCTCCAAAATACGCAATTACATCATTCGTTTCTTTTATTTTGTGCAAATTGGTACTCTAATTCGGCGTATTATTAAACCAATTGCTAGAAACGTAATAGGCAATCAATTATCCGGAGAACTAAAATACGCTTAAGTTAGTGTTGTGTTTCAAAATCATCGGTTTATTTGCGGTTCGAATAAAACCATTTCATAAGCTCCATTCGGTAAACACATCTTTGTATCAAACGCTTAAGGCTGGCTAAAGTCATTTTGCGATGCCGCGCGTCGCAAGTGGTTTTCACGTTTGTACCGTCAGAAGAAAAAGTGAGTTGAAAAAAGTTAAAACCGATTTCGAATTTCTTCTAAATGCTGTTAATATTGTGACATTTTTTTGGGGCATGTATTGAGTTGAGGCTCGTTTTTCACGGAAGACCAGGCTATGGCAAGATACATCCTGCCATAGTATCTGCTGAGTGTGGTTTTTGTACCGTAATTATAACATAGTATCTATCAGCGGTAACACCCACTGCTGAGTATAGGCCTCTTCCTTCTCTCTGTACCCCTGGCGGTCTTGTGCCAGTCGGATCCACTGCTTCCCTACAGCCCCCACAATGTCGTCTGACCATCGGGCAGGTGGTCTACCTCGACGCCACCGCATATCCGACCATTCGGTGACTGATTTGGTCCATCAGTGAACATACTATACATATATTTAACCATATTTAACCTTTGTCTTATGTTTTTACTGTGTATTTTTGTAGTTTATCTAGTAAAGAAAAATAAACGCATTTTACTTTACTAGATAAACTTCCATCTTTTGAGATAGTGTGTTAACACTTTGACTGCGGTTTTTTTTCGACGACTGCGGTCTTTTTTTTTACCTAAAAAATTCGTGCTGCCGCTCTACACAACGGTTGTGTTGCGCCGCACATGCGTTTCGTTCGAAAAATATTACAGCTCTGCTGAGTCACAAAGATCTGTATTTGCTCAGCCGCTGCGCTAGTGTGGATTTACGCATATTAGTCACTTGTAGAAAACTCATACCGTGCGTTTTCAGCACTCAAAGTGTTAACAAGTGTAACTTAACAACTGTGGTGGAATTTGGCTCATAGAGTTAAGTTAAATAAATTCTCCCGGAAAATTATCTGTGATAAAGCAGTTCTAGAAAGATGGCGAAAACTTTAAACAAAGCGAGCTCTTCTCAACTTTGAGAGTTGACGAAATCCTTATTCTTCGTAACACTTCAACTTCACCCAGTTTTACTATACATTTTCTAGGTGTATATTTTGATTGGTGTTGTTAGTCTTTTGCTTCCTAGTATACTTGTACCACGATACTCTAGCGACACTGGTATCGCTTTAAGTTTATCTGAAAAGCGATAAGATAGCGAGGAGGAGTTTTTCCTGCCAAAAGAATGAATATTGGTACTTACTATTTATTTATTTATGTATTTAAGTAGTGTATTATTTATTTTGGAATTTGTAATATTTATTATTTGTTTTTTAGTATTCTTATTTAGATAACCTATGGTACACCCCCTGCCTTTTCTTAAATTCATATAATTCTTTCCATCCAAAGGTTGCCTGGAAGAGATCGCTTCTAAGCGATAAGGCCGCCCATTGTACCTGTCGCATATAATGTATTTTTGTAATGATTAATTTGATTATAGTGTACAATAAAGAATTTTTGTATTGTATTGTATTGTATAGCGATAAATTTCAATGCATTTTGCGGTTTAGGTATAGGAGGTTAACGACCTGTATGGTCACCTTATTTGGCACTTAGTCTAGCAGACGAAGATAATATATAATAACATTATTTATATTTTCAAGCTGCAACATACCTCACTGCAAGTGGAATATTATTTTTAGAGGCGAAACAGATCGAGATGATAAAGTTTCGGTCCATTTCAAGCTATATTATCTAGCTTTGTTATATCTACAGTACTAGATACTGTAGATATAACAAAGCTAGATAATATAGCTTACACCCCGCTATACAATGTCAGCTATGCTCGAGTCGAAAAGCGGAAAGTCAGAAAGCTTTTTAGCCTACTTAAATAAAATAAGTACAGTTGGCATAAAATTTTATTATATTTTAACGTTGATTTGATGATTATTTAGAAAATAAGCCGAATTTCACCCATTTAAATTATATTTCTGAGGGACTAGTATTTGTCCCACAAATCTGACAAAACAGTATAAATATAGATAAATAAATAATAAATAATGCTGGACAATTCACACAGCATTATCTAGCCCCATGGTAAGCAGAGCTTGTGTTATGGGTACTAGATAACTGATATACATAATACAATATATTACATAGATAGATATTTTTTATTATACATAGAAAACGACCAGAACACCCGGAACACATATCTGCAAATCTTACACACAATTGTTCCGAGGCGGGAATCGAACACGCAACCTTCTGCGTCGCAGGCGGACCTTCACCCACCGCGCCAACAACAACAACAATAAATTTCATTCCGGCCCTGGTGGGGGCACAGAGAGGGGCCTCGAGGATAGGCCTCATTACCCCGGCGTCAACTCGAGGGGTGACGACCCCTCGGTCCTTGGGTTTTGTGGGAATATATTTTTTTTTCCCTGTTCTCAATGTTTTTTTTTTTGGCTTCATTTGATTTGTATATTTTTTTTTGTGTTTTTTTTTTCACCGCCCACCGCGCCACATCAGTCGTCAAATATTGAGTAATGGCCATGCTAATTATTTGACCGAAATAAAAGCCTACATTCCGATCAGCGTTGCTTCATATTCAAAAGCAGGAGAGACTTGTTTTGTGAACGCTGCGGGCCGGGCAAGCCACGCAGTCAATTTACCGCTCATTGACGGCGTAATGCACAGCGCACACCACTTAGCGAACCTTGATTATATTTTACTAAACAGGGACACAATGAAGAGGTTGCACAGTTTGGTTTACTTGCGATGGCGGTGGGATATTTAAGAACGGTTAAATGTTGGTTGGTGGGCTGCAGTTTCTTAAAATTGTATTGATTTTAGAAAACAATTTCTTTGTTATAAATAAAATATATAATGGCCTCTTTATTACAAGTCTAAGAATAATTATCTGCGATGGATATTTGATAACTTGAAAACGGAATAAGGAGAAAAACAAGCTGAAATCAAAGCATTATGTATTGCTTTGGTTTCAGCTTATTTTTCTACTTATATATAAGTGAACACTAATAAGGTATATAAGTACTTATTTTAGCTATGAAAACTCTAGGTCAAGCTTTTCCCTTAACACTTTGACTGCTGAAATCACACGGTATGTGTTTTCTACAAGTGACTAATATGCGTAAATCCACACTAGCGCAGCGGCTGAGAAAATATAGATCTGTGTGACTCAGCACAGCCGTAATATTTTTCGAACGAAACGCATGTGCGGCGCAACACAACCGCTGTGTAGAGCGGCAGCACGAATTTTTTAGGTTATAAAAAAGATCGCAGTCGTCGAAAAAAAACGCAGTCAAAGTGTTAACATAGATACACTGGTTGTTTTTCATCTTCCATCCAAAAGCCTACATTATCATCACAACACCTATAAAATCAACAAGTATTAAAACATAACCCCCTTTTTGCGCAGTCGGTTTAAAATAACTCGCATCCGTTCTCTCACATTACCGTCAATATCCAAACAAAGATTAGTAAAAGAAGATGGATCATCTTATTGTCAAAAAGGGCAAAAAATATTCAATAAATCTGGCCTTAGAGACGTCGATCACAGATGCGTCCCGAAGGACTGCTATCGGCATCCTATAAATGCAAAATGATGGAGAGGAAACAGGGAATTAATAATGGAAGGGTATCACTTGGGTATTCCGTGTCTGAATGTTTAAAAGTATATTGACGACCGATGTGGCGCGGTGGGCGAAGGTCCGCCTGCGACGCAGGAGGTTGCGGGTTCGATTCCCGCCTCGGAACAAATGTGTGTACGATCTGCAGATATTTGTTTCGGGTGTTCTGGTCGTTTTCTATGTATAATAAAAAATATCTATCTATGTAATGTATTGTATTATGTATATCAGTTATCTAGTACCCATAACACAAGCTCTGCCTCAATTCACACATCATTATCTAGCCCCATGGTAACATGGGGCTAGATAATGATGTGTGAATTGTCCAGCATTATTTATTATTTATTTATATTTAATTTACTAATATTATAAGACAGCTTCTGTACGGTAGTCGTCTGAAGTTTTGTAATAATTCGTAGAATACAAATACGCTTTATTGCACATCAAGACGAAGCAAAAAACAGTTATGAACAAACAAAGATACAGATTCACAATGGGCGGCTTTATCGCTAAGAGTGACTTCTTCCAGGCAATCTCATATGTTAATAAGTTTTACGCTTGAGACCAATGAAGGTTGAAGCAAATTTTGACCACTCAAATGCCGCTTAACACAAATATATGCATTCAGTTTTTTGATACTAGTTAGTAAGTTAAAGTTAAGAGGTAAATAAACCTACCTGTACAATTAGTAGTAGTTAGTACTAGTAATTGTCTAAATATTGTATGTCCGAAATGGATAAATTGTTGTTACCAAATTATTATTTAACACTTTGACTGCTGAAATCACACGGTATGTGTTTTCTACAAGTAACTAATATGCGTAAATCCACACTAGCGCAGCGGCTGAGAAAATACAGATCTATGTGACTCAGCACAGCCGTAATATTTTTCGAACGAAACACATGTGCGGCGCAACACAACCGCTGTGTAGAGCGGCAGCACGAATTTTTTAGGTTAAAAAAATGATCGCAGTCGTCGAAAAAAAACGCAGTCAAACCTTTCCTATGGATGTTTTACACAATTGAATAATAAATATGTTCTTATTCTTATTCAGTTTGCACATATAGCCATAATATTTAGTTAGATGCATTTTATATCAACGGATAGTTTACTTAACCGATAGTTTACTAACTGATAGTTAACTTTAGATAACGGATAGCTCGTGGACAACTTGCTTGAAGGTTGTGGTTAACTATTTCGACACTGTAAATTTATCTAAAGGTACAAGTTTATGCCCATATTTTAATGCTATGTTTTATGCTGTGCTGGATCTAAAATTAAATAGTAATAAATAAAATAATTTTGTACAAAAATTAAATAGTAGTCATTTTAAGGGTTAGAATAGCTCGTGGAAAACTTGCTTGAAGGTTGTGGTTAGCTATTTCGACAATGTAAATTTATCTAAAGGTACAAGTTTATGCTCATATTTTAATGCTATGTTTTATGCTGTGATGGATCTAAAATTAAATAGTAATAAATAAAATAATTTTGTACTAAAATTAAATAGTAGTCATTTTAAGGGTTAGAATAGCTCGTGGAAAACTTGCTTGAAGGTTGTGGTTAGCTATTTCGACACTGTAAATTTATCTAAAGGTACAAGTTTATGCCCATATTTTAATGCTAAATTTTATGCTGTGCTGGATCTAAAATTAAATGGTAATAAATAAAATAATTTGGTAAGAAAATTAAATAGTAGTCATTTTAAGGATTAGAATAATTTGTAAATAAAAAGAGTAATATTTTACAGCTCTATCATAATGGATAAACATATTAAATGTCAACATGCTACGATTAAAATTCAAAATACTGTTGGACATGATGACGGACAAAACTGTGGAAGCAGAACAAGAACAAATGCAACGTGCCCAAAGCCTTAGCTCTCTCAAACAGAAGAATAATAAAAAAAGATTTATTTTATTTTATTTTATTTATTGATAAATTATTTACAGTTGGACACCAAAGCGACAAAGAAATATAACAAAAAAAAACCTAAACTTAAAACACAAACCAAAAAACTAACATTCTACACACTACTAACTACCACTTAATATTAAACTTAAAATAAACCTATTTACATATTCCTATGGGTCCTATCCAAAAATTTTAAAACCGCATCCCTGAATTTTGGTAAGGACATATAGAATATGTCAACATCCTCCTTCCATAAAGTATTAATAGCCGTGTGAACGGGGACTTGCTCAGGAGGTTAGTTCTTGCTTTCGGGATCGCAAGTAGCTTAGGTCTTCGGCGTGCGTATACATACTTATTAGGTGGTAAATAATAGAAAAACTGCCTAGATAAGAGAACCTTTATTGACTAAGAAAGTTACAAACTAATAATAGAAACAAATTAGAACTCCCTTTTATTTAATAATTAACAATATAATGGTCTGACTTTTTTCCCTACTAATGGATGCACGAAAAGACTTACCTTGTCCCAAACAGATGACAAGCCAATACATAAATTAATTATAGTTATACGCCTATAGAACGCTTACTTAACAACCTCGGTTGTCGCGACCGGACCCAAGAATCAAACCCGCGTCACAGCATGCTTTTGTCCCTGCTTTGCGTAGTCCCCTTAGAAGCATCATCCCCTAGAAATATTACAATTATTCGAACAGATTTAAACGGTGTATGGGTACACGTAAATATCCTATTTACAACAAAGATAAGCCAACCTAAGTCTCGACTAACGAATGGAAAAACAAGAGAATGAGCAAATAACAATCGCGCCAGCAGTAGAAACAGCGCCTAGCGTGCGTAGGCCCGTATTTTAGAGCTGGCGCGATTGTCTGTTGTTTTATTTTATTATTGAAGTGACTACGTTACCGCGATGCTGACTAAAGCACTGGGCCCTAATTCCACTAAATTAATCTTTAGGATTGGTTAGTATGTAGGATTTGGCCTCTTCATACGCTCAAACAAAAACAAAAGACGATCGCGCTAACTCTGCACTACCTATCACTATCACTACATAGTATAAAACAAAATCCCTTCCCGCTGCCTGTCTGTCCCTATGTATGCTTAGATCTTTAAAACTACGCATCGAATTTTGATGCCGTTTTTTTGAATAGATAGAGTGATTCAAGAGGAAGGTTTATGTGTATATAATACATGCATTGGCACCCGTGCGAAGCCGAGGCGCGTCGCTAGCGTATAACAAATCTAGTCTTTACTAAACTTAAGATGCAGGTACTGACTCTCGCACATCTCTTCGTAGTCCTTGTTCCACCACTGCCGGAACTTGTGATATCTCTTTTCTGTATGATCCTTATTTATCTTGGTGCAGAGGTCGCAGACGTCATGTTTCGAACGAGTTTCATAGCGGTAGTAGTCTTTCCAGTCAAGAAAGAACGAGTACTCCTTGGGGTTTCTAGCGAGGTAGTTTAAGATGGCGCCTAGTTTCTTTATGTCGAAGGCCCCAGCGTTGATGTAAGATCCAGGAGGGATGAAGCTGTAAGATTTTTCGGAAATTGGTAAAAGATTTCTTGGAAACAACGGGGTTATTGAACACGGGAAAGTAAGTACTTAAACTTAAAAAAAAAAAAAAAAAAAACTGAACAATTCACACAGCAGTGTCTAGCCCCATGTTAAGCAGAGCTGGTGTTATGGGTACTAGATAACTGATATACATAATACAATACATTACATAGATAGATATTTTTTTATTATACATAGAAAACGACCAGAACACCCGGAACAATTATCTGCAGATCGTACACACAATTGTTCCGAGGCGGGAATCGAACCCGCAACCTCCTGCGTCGCAGGCCGACCTTCGCCGACCGCGCCACATCGGTTGTCATTACTTACGGAAACTTTGACATGATTGTAATTTCAATATGACCAACTCATATTGAAATTACAATCATGTTAAAGTTAATTGTTTATTGGAATTTATATTAATGTAAACTATTAGATTTGTTATCAAAGGGAAAATATCTAGTTCAGCGGATTCTGAGAATTGAATATCCAGGCAAAGACATTGCCTTTGTATCCAGGCTATTCAACGTTTCGCTTTGACACTGAAATATAAAATGCGCAAAATCACGGATATTATGGATTTTGAAATGGGCCGTAGCTGAACAAGAGATGGAGATTTGTAAGTTTAATTACCTTGAGAAGTTCTTGCCAAGAACAATGGGTACAATTTCCCGTGACATAACTCTAACCAGTCTCTCCGTCACATAATCTTGTGTCACCGAATCTTCTAGAACCAACTGGAAATGGTAATCCTTCTCAATCTTCTTCATGCAAGCCTCTTTATTCTTCTCATGCCCACACTTCTTGTGATCACTGCACGGCCCATATGTATCGACAGTTTGATTATAAGCTGCCATTTCCATTTTCAAGTCCAGAACAAAATCTTTATGTTTCTTCTGAAGATTACAACTAGAAGCAAACCAGGCAACAGCTTTAGTCTTACGTTTGATTTTGATTATACGTTTTTGTGTGTTCTTGAATCGATCTACCCATTTCACGTTTTTGGAAGGGCCGATTATTGTGTTATTTTTATCGTAGATGCGTATCAATGGATATGGAATGTCTGAATCTAGCCTGTAAGTCCACGTCCAGTTGAAAAAGTCGTCAAGCCAAGGGTTGCAGATAGCGTGTTTCTGGCTAGACTGAAACGACTTGAAAATAAACCTTTGGTGTGAATATCGCCCCAAATTGATATTGTAAGTGTTTATTTTCGCGAGATCTGGCAGGTTGAACACAATAGCGTCAAAATTCTGCTCTATTCGGAGTAAACTCTTATTGTAAGAGATATAACAGTTGATATAAGGACAATTTTGAAAGATGAAAGATTTTTGTCCTTCCGGGTATATTTCCTCCAATTTGAAAACGTTTTTATGATGCGAATTCTTTTTACCTTTCTTCCAGATTAGGATATACTTAAGATCCATCGAGTATCTCGCCCGTCGGGTTGCCAAATGCCTCTTGCTAGATACTATATTAGGAAGCAGAGCTATTAGAACAGCTATACCTAATAATATCATGTAAACTCCAAACTTCGCGAACACTCTTTTAAAGCTCTCCATGGGCAGTGCACTCTTTGTTTGATTATTGTTCAATTTTTCTTTCATGATTTTCATTTTGTAATTCACACAACAAGCTCTGATAATGGACTGTGCATCTCTACAATGATCCTGCGGAGTGTTTACTGATTATTTGGTAATTTGGTGGTATTTGTGGAATGTATGTTGTTTGTATTGGTGTAAATCGGCGTAAACCGTTGTTTACCAAACTTTGTGATTTGTTTCCGATTGTGACTTGTTTGGAATTATTAACAGTAGTAAATTGAATTTACATGGTTTCAAATAACAGCGATTTCAGGGAATTTTCCTTAAAATTTCCAGAGAATGTTGCGATGACTGGCAGACAAATTGGTAAACTAAGAAAAAGATAGGGACAAAAGGATTTTTTAAACTTTTAATGATAGGTAACACAAAAGCCATTTACAGCGGGATATTAACCATGATTGATTTTTGAGTTTTCCAATGCATAGCACAAATAAAAATGTTTTTATCAAAGATCTGGTGTACTACCATTTGTGCATACTTATCTACAATATAAAATTGTTAAAAATTCTAATCAAATTCAGCTTATAATATTTAAAACAATAATAATAATAATAATCGCCTTTAGATTAACTTCTCAAAGGGCCTCTGTGCTGTTGGCTTCGGCCCCACGCAAGCCTTCCAAAGGACCGGGTCACTTTATGGCCCGAGATCATGGTAAATGAGAGACATAATAATAATAAATAATGCTGGACAATTCACACAGCATCATCTAGCCCCAAGCTAAGCAGAGCTTGTATTATGGGTACTAGATGACATAATACAATACATTACATAGATAGATATTTTTTATTATACATAGAAAACGACCAGAACACCCGAAATTGTGTTTACAATCCCACCATTGTAAACACTATTCCACGTCATTTAACCCTCTGAACAAATTACAGTTTCATTTGGTATTTTGATTAAAAGTTGAACACGTTAGGGTAAGTTTTGTGGGAGTATCGTTCGTATAATTTATGCGTTTAATTTCGCAATAAAGTCGCCAGTTTAACCTACTGCCATATGAAAAACTCGTTTCTGTATCCGACGGTTAATTTATGGGTAAAAAATATAGGAATGGTAGCATGTGTGAGGATGGGGAGTAAGCTAAATTGCGTTACTTGCTAAGCTGATTTATCGGCTTATTTCGTTCTGTATCGACTATTTTTGGAGCTGGCTAAAAACGGTTCAAATCTGTGTTAGCGCGTTCACAGTCGAGCTTCAGAGAGTCGAACACAACCGGGGCGCATCGCTGCTCTTTATGCGCGCTTAGGAATGCAACGACGTGGCAGTCAAAGTGTTAACAGACTTTACGAGCAACGCGAAAGCAAATAGGGTAACTAGAGATAATCGCCTCGGGGTGGAGAGACGTGCGTGTCTTACTGTGAAAATATCAAAATTTATAAAAATCACATAAGATTATTGATATGCTAATTACTAAGCATTAAAGCCTCTAGGAAGTTGATTACTACGATATAATTATGGGTTTTTTAGAAGTGAAAAACATATCTCTTACACATAATACAATTTCTTTCAACTGCTAATAATGTTAGGTACTGAGACTTAGTTTATGATAATAATTATGTTTATCTATATCCTTATGCCAAATGTGTGGCCGCACGCTGTAACGCAGACACTAGATCTACCTTATGTCCAGCAGTGGACTATAGGCTGATGATGATGATGATGATGTATCGGTCTTGGCATGAATTTGGATAAAACCAAAGTCATGATCAATGGTCACATTGATCCAAGGCCGGTGGTCGTACATGGTCACCTTCTCGAAACTGTTTCCGAGTACACTTACCTTGGGCAGATTCTGCAGTTGGGTAAAAACAGTTTCGAGAAGGAGGCCAAAAGGAGGATCCAGCTGGGCTGGGCAGCATTTGGGAAACTACGTCAAGTCTTCACGTCATCCATACCGCAATGCTTGAAAACGAAAGTTTTCAATCAGTGCGTCCTACCCGTTGTGACCTACGGAGCTGAGACGTGGACACTCACGATAGGGCTGGTCCACCAGTTCAAAGTCGCTCAGCGAGCTATGGAAAGAGCTATGCTCGGAGTTTCTCTGAAGGATAGGATTCGTAACGAATACATCCGACAGAGAACCAAGGTTATCGACATAGCTCAAAGAATTAGCAAGCTGAAGTGGCAGTGGGCCGGCCATATCTCGCGAAGAACCGACGGCCGATAGGGCAAACCTGTTCTTGAGTGGAGACCACGACTCGGTAAACGTAATGTAGGACACCCTCCGACCAGGTGGGATGACGACCTGCGAAAGACTGCAGGTAGATGCTGGATGCGGAAAGCTGAAGACAGGACGCTATGGCGCTCATTGGGGGAGGCCTATGTCCAGCAGTGGACTGCTATGGGCTGATGATGATGATATACATACAATGTTTTGGCCAGTTTGACTGGCCATAACATGTACAATAACATTGTTCACTATTTTATTGAATATAATGGTTTGCGAACACAGTAACGAAATAATAGGATTAACAACATTTAAGAATACCCTGCAACCATCTAAAAATTAAACCCACACCCATACAGCTATTATAATAATCAAACGCGAAAACACAAGAAGGGATCATTAGGAATCGCTGCCAGTTTACTCAGATTAAGTTCAGCCAACATCGGGTTGTCTTATTCTGTGTTGTTACTCAAATTGTCGACACTTGAGTACAGATTAGCTTCGTTACCCGGCGGCGGCGCTCGTACCTGACTTAGTGAGGGGAATGCAAAATGTAAGTTGTCGATAAAATTAGTCGATGACAGGATTTGTTTATGACTCATCGTAATATCGATTCAATAGGAAAAGGTAAATATATAATCGTGGACAATGCACCCACTATTGTCTATCCCAAGTAAAGCAGAGCACATAATCACACTTATAGATGAAATGTATTAAATAATAATAAAATGAATCGTAGTTTGACGAACCTTCATAATATAATGAAGGTAATTGGGTTCTCCAGTCGACTAACATAGGCCGATGATGTAAGCGGGTTGAAAAAGTCCTCTGTTAAGGGATGAAATGTTGGTATTCTTCTAACACAAAACAAACTCACGCATTTGCCCCTACGGGCGAATCGAACTCGAAACTTCCTGCGTCGACCTTCGCCACACAGAATGAAGCAAACTTAATGGTACAGAGGACTTGCTTGGTATGCCAAGACGTTTCAGAATTGCTACACGAAGGCTAGTCAGCCCATGTGTCGCTGAATTGAAGTTCTACTTCTCCAATTTTCTGCATTGTTATGTTTTTTGTTAGCTTCATCGACATACACACAGATTTCTAAGGCTGCAATTTTTACTAAGCTTATGAAGCTGAACCAACTGTAAAATTATTATTGAAATTTCAGGTTTCGATAGCTAATAAAAAAAAACAAAAACCCCAGACGAGTTCTATAAATCATTATAATAATAGAACCACGACGATCATTTTAAAAACTAAATCAAATCAGTTCATTCACTTTACAGCTACAATGCTTAGCAAAGACACAAAATATACATTGGCATATTTTTACAAAAGCACTTTTCGCGTCCGCTTTGAAAAGGCTTTAAAAACATCGACAACCTGTTTACGTTGGGGCCCCCATCCCTAGCTTTCCAAGTGGTCGCGCGAGGAACCTCGCGGAATAATGATTTCTTTGAGGCGCCCTGTTTGAAGCACCCCATTACAGCCCTCAGATACGGTTGTACTGTACTTAATAGCAGATCACAATGCTGTCTCTAATTGTTTTCCTTACCTTTGTGAGGTAAAAGCATGTTTACTGCTAAGGCTTTTAATCTTAAAGGACCTTTTATTATTGAGTCGGGTCACATCATCATCATCATCATCAGCCTATATCAGTCCACTGCTGGACATAGGCCTCCCCCAATGAGCGCCATAGCGCCCTGTCTTCAGCTTGCCGCATCCAGCATCTACCTGCAGTCTTTCGCAGGTCGTCATCCCATCGGGTCCTACACTACGTTTACCGAGTCGTGGTCGCTCAAGAACACTTTTGCCCCAGCGGCTGTCTGTTCTTCGCGAGATATGGCCGGCCCACTGCCACTTCAGCTTGCTAATTCTTTGAGCTATGTCGATAACCTTGGTTCTCTGTCGGATGTATTCTTTACGAATCCTATCCTTCAGAAAAACTCCGAGCATAGCTCTTTCCATAGCTCGCTGAGCGACTTTGAACTGGTGGACCAGCCCTATCGTGAGTGTCCACGTCTCAGCTCAGTCGGGTCACAGGTCTTGACTATTTGTTGGGGCTATCGTTTTCTGATTTATATTTTGGATAAAATTTGAACGATAATTATTAACGGCATCACTGATACTATTTTAATTAAGTAAGATCATAAACACACACATTAATAAATCATATTGATACCGAAATAAGCGACTATTTTTTAAGTAAACATAGCGAGATCGATAAATTGATAGAAAATAAATTTGTTTGAATCCCTACAAAACACGACACATTACAATAATAGGCACTTATTTAGATAAAACAGATAAAAACATACGAATAATGTGTTATTCATGCGGCCAAGTAGGTCCCTGTCATAGCATTATGCCGCTACAAGCCGAAGTTAGTAGCGGCGCTGATTTTCAGACAATAGGCTAGTGTCTTAAAAAATTCTACTATGTCCGTCAGTCAGATTATTAGAAGATATTGGACCCGTGTTTTTTCTTTGTCAATAAAAAAAAAAAAATGAAGATATAGCCAGTTAAAGTTCCGCGTGAGGTCACGTCTTGCTACACTTTTTAGCAAGTTGTGACGTCACGAGCCCCCACTCCTAAACTTTGACGCGCTTTATTTTTGTAAGTATTTGTTTGATTGTCAAAAGAAAAAATACGTGTCGAATATCTTCTGATAATCTAACTGACGGACTAAATAGAAAAATATATTTATTACCCAGGACACTACCCTATTGTATACAATAAAAAAAAACAATTTCGATTCAGGATTACCTCAAACAAAATGTATTTGATTATCTCACTTTGCTTTCTTTAGATAGATAGGTAATACTTTATTACACCACACAAAACAGAAAATAATACAGAGATAATAACTTAGAATAAAGGTATAAAGGGCGGCCTTATCGCTGGGAGCGATCTCTTCCAGGCAACCTTGGGATGAACTGGACATGAACGAACAATATAGACGGTGGCACTTTAATAAATAATTGATAACAAATACACTAAATACCTACATTACAAACATTATAATAAACTTACATAGACATAAGATAAGGCTATCAATATTTTATATGGATAAATAATGCTGATGCAGCAGTTTTTTGAAGATAAGGAGTGATTTTGCACGTCTGATGTCCAGAGGGAGAGCATTCCATAGACGGGTCAAGCTACAGTGAATGATTTGTCATAGAAAGAGGTAGAGTGAGCAGGGACTTTCAAGATGAGGGTTTCAGAGGAACGCAAAGAGAGTGAGTGAGAGTTTGAGAAGAATTCGAAGCGCTCCTTGAGATAAGAAGGGGTTCTTTATACCTAAATATTGTCACATACATTGTTTAGGTTTATCGATTGCCAGAATTTTAAAAAAAGTTAAGGTTTTTTCTTGTCTTAGAATAGGTACCTACAATATTTATCCGAATCGTTCGAAGGTTACAGAAGAAATTCCCAGCTCAATCCTCGTCTCTGAATACAAGAATACAAATCTAAACGCGAAGCCTTTCCAATCAATCGCCTACGATCTCCATACCCTTTGATCAAAGCGTGCCATTGTCAGCACAGTGTGGACTCAATCAAACCGAGATCGGAGAAAAAGTGCGCGAAAAGTGGATTGTCGTAGTTTCAATTCCATTTGGCGACCGCGGGGTCCGCTGGGGTTTGGCCTGGATTAAGGGAAGAGCGAATAGATATTAGCTTGGGGCTAGATAATGCTGACAGAATTGTCCGGCATTATTTATTTATTTTGTTTTGCTGCGCCGCGGCTTCCCCGCGAGGAAATTTATGTGTCAAATAATCAGTTTATAAACCATTCTATTGAATCACTCTATCTATTCATTAGCAGGACAGGTCCTAATCAAAACTACCATTATGCGTGATCTCGGAGTATACCATGACTCAAAACTACTCTTTGACGTCCACGTCGATAAAATAATTAGTAAGGCTTCGAGATCACTGGGATTTGATATGCGAATCTCTAAAAGTTTCACGAATGTTAAAACTCTTAAACTTTTGTATTGTACGTTTGTAAGGAGTCATCTCGAATATGCGTCTCAGATATGGAACCCGCGCTACCAGACGTACATAGATCGCATTGAAAGCATTCAGAGGCGTTTCTTAAGATACTTATGTTATAGAGTCAAGATCCCGTACAGCACTCACAGCTACGAAGAACTCTGTAAGAGATTCCACTTTTTACCTCTAAAACATAGGCGGGATATTTCTGATTATCTTTACATTCTTAAACTTATCAACAATGATGTTGACTGCCCAGACCTCCTTAGCAAATTACACTTTAACATTCCTCGTAAGCAACTTAGACACAACCCTCCACTACATGTTCCCGGAGCCTCAACTAACTATAGACAGAATTCGTTTATGGTGCGAGCGAGCAAAACTGTCAATGACTTCAGCAAGAAATTTGACATTGACCCGTTTCATACCAGCATTCACAAGGCAAGGCGTCATATGTCTCTTGGCTTTTTTGGCACTTAACTTAGGTCTAGGTCGATTCTTGATAATTTTGTTATATTCTGTTTTATGTTTTCTTTTATTTTTATCACTAGTTTAAGTACGATCACTTTATGGTTTCCCATAAAGTTCGTTTTCTTTCTTGTCACAATGTTGTTAGTGTTCTCACATAATTTAGCTTATTTAGATTCTATCAGTGAATACCTATTATTAGCTCTCTGTTGTCATTTTTAAGTCTATAGATATTATAGTAGCTGATGGTGTTCCGAAATAAATAAATAAATAAATTATATCATAAAATTCCGCATCAAAATCCGTTGCGTAGTTTTAATGTCAGCGTTGTGGGGCTACTCGCTACATTCAGCTGAGCATGAATCTGTTCTGATAGCGCAGGAACACGGCACTGACCTTCACACACGGCTTGATCTACACAACATTAATTTAGAAATGTCTCTTTTGTGTTAAATCAATGTATATTATTAATTATTTACTTTTAAGTCTTTTTAAGTCGTGTGCTTGTTACTATAGTTAGATAATTAAGTCTTAGCTATCAGAATAAATATATCTAATTTTTTTTAATGATCTAAGCATACATAGGGACAGACAGACAGCGGGAAGCGACTTTGTTTTATACTGTGTAGTGATATATTTTTAGACATGAACGCGTGATGTATTAATGATATATGTATTTCTGGGTCGGCCATATCTCACGAAGAACTGACAACCACTGGGATAAACGTGTTCTTGAGTGGAGACTATGACTCGGTAAGCATTGTGTAGGACGCCTTTTGGCCAGGTGGGGCTTTGGCCCTGCGTAAGACTGTAGGGAGATATTGGATGCGTCAAGCAGAAGACAGGGCGCTTTGACGCTCATTAGGGGAGGCCTATGTCCAGCAGTGGACTGCTATAGGCTAATGATGATAATGATGCCTAACATAGGCTGATGATGATGATGATATAGGTCATATTTTAAAAGCTAGCGCAATTGTCTTGTTTCCTATATCTAGCATGGAATCCTGATCGGCTTATATGCCCATTCAGCATGCTGTGCCATATATTATAATACATATATCAGTTAATACAACACAAAAATCCTTACGCTCCGTACGATACCGATCCAGAGAACGCGTAACTTTGACCTGACATATCGTGATTTAGCCATTACGATCTATCTAAACTCTGAATAATCAATGCAGCAATGCTTCAAAATGGTAAACAACCATTAAACAGATGCATTTCAACAAAATTCCATATCACACAAACAAGGCCTATTGTGTTATATTCGAAAGTGTAAATCACGGAAACAACAAGGCCCACAGTCCCACCGCCAGTCGTTTTACGTGATTTAACGCGTAATTAGTGGTCTATGTGGTAGAACTACGTGGCGTACTCGTATGGAGAAACAATTATTATCTCTACGTGAAGACTTAGTTGGTACCTTTTGCTGACGTCATCATCTTCATCTACCTATAATAGTCTACCGCTGAACCTAGGCCTATATAGCGTCCTGTTTTCAGCTTGCAACATCCAGCATCTGCCTGCAGTCTTTCGCAGGTCGTCATCCTACCAGGCCGGAGGACGTCCTACACTTCGTTTTTCGAGTAGCAGTCTTCACTCAAGAACACGTTTACCCCAGCGGTTGTCGTTTCTTCACGATATATGGCCGGCCCACTGCCACTTCAGCTTGCTAGTTCTTTAATTTAATTCTTTGAGCTAGCTTTGGTAACTTTTTGCAACGAAATTTAAAGTAATAATGTAAATAAAAAAGTAAATAATGTACCTACGTAAGGAACGGTAGCCGCTACAGTAGTGAAACTGTCCTACTGCCGAAAAACCCTACTTCCAAATCCAAATCGTATAAGTAGGTAGGTATTTGGAATAATTTAAATTATTGCTGAGAGTAATTAACTCTCGTCACACAAAAGGGGCCAATCTGAAAACTACCGTTATTTTGTACCTACAAGTACAAAGCTGAGATTGACCCTTTTGGGCTCACTACTTAGACTAGAATAACTATAGCTAATAATATATAATAAGAGAATTGCTCCATAAATAATTAATATACATAGGTTTATCTGTATGCAAACCAATATCGGTGTCGTATTTATTAGTTACCTAAGTCTATACTAATATTATAAAGAGGAAAGGTTTGATTTTTTGTTTGTTTCTTTGTAATGAATAGGCTCCGAAACTACGAGACCGAGTTGAAAAATTCTTTCACCGTTGGGAAGCTACACTATCCCCGGTGAACATAGGCTATATTATATTTTCAAAAAAATTAGGGATCCCTCCTAAAACCGTGCGAAGCCGGGAAGGTTCTCTTAGTACCTAATAAATTTGCATTGCGACCGATGACAACAAAACATCGCCGTTTTTATCCAGCTCGATTCGAAACTGTTGACAGCACTAAATAACTGATGACGTCCCATGGGTCCAATGGGGATAGAGTTGTTCTGACTTCAGTGTTGCCCTAATAGGGATGCGAAGTTGGCTAGTCAAAATAAATGGACGTTGTTATTTTATCCAGGCCTTTAATATTAGCCCCGAAGCTAGCTCAGTCATTGATTTAAGGTGCTAAGGCTTAAGGTTGTCCGGATAGACAGCTCCCTGCGGCAAGGCCACTCTTTATACATCCTCTATTCTAAGTATTTATTTCTGTATTATTTTATGTTTTGTGTGGTATAATAAAGTGTTTTCTATCTCCATAATTATCTGATCTATGCTTGAGTAACGCTATAGGAAAGTATTACTCTAGTATATATCGATGACTAAGCAAGCTTTGATGCTTTTACCTAAATATCTCCCCCTGATAAGACTCCCCTGATACCTTAAAGGTTTTTATTATGTCATGGGGAGTAATACCCATGCTATATACAGATATACCAACCGAATCCTAGAGCTAAGCAGAGGCAACCTACGCTTCGATCACAATAGGCCTATCATGCCCTCAGTGACCAAAGGAGAAAAAAATGGTAATAATCCCAATGCTGGGCATGCCAGTCGGGGATCCCCAACTGATCACCGATCCCATGTTCACCACTAAACATCCTTATTTTCTTTGATAAAATTAAAGTTAAATATTTCTGAAGCTTAAATGTCTGCGCGATCCTCGTCCAAGTATCGGCTCAGGTGCACTTCCACGCATACGTTCGCTTAATTAGATCTGGCAGTACCTAGAACATGGGCCCTACTATGAAACTACAATACGATACTTACATCCACTTTACAACGTACTAGAATAGAATCCTACTAATATTATAATCGCGAAAGTTTGTAAGTATGGATGGATGTTTGTTACTCTTTCACGTAAAAACAACTGAAATCCAAAATATCTATCACCACGCGGGTGAAACCGCGGGGCGCAGCTAGTTATACGTATAGTTTACCAACTGACATTAGGAAATGTACTGACATCATAAAACTTAAATCTAACCTTTTTAGTTATTTAATAAGTGAGACATTTTACACCTCGAATGAATATTTTGACGCAGTTTTTTTAGTTGTTTTATTAAATGTAGCATAAAGACGTGGTTGATTTTCAAAGTGAAAAACTTTTTTGAATTTTCAATTCTTAATCTTTTCATTTTTGCTTTACTATTATTATTATTGATTTTTGCTCTATATCCAAAATAATGTAACAATTGTACGCCTAATGGCAGATCACAGTGGTCTTTATTTTAAGTCTCCCTGTAATACTGTGTATCACAAATAAATAAATGAATAATGTACTAGAATATAAAAGTGATATATTGCCTGAACTTATAACTAAAAAAACACGCGTACAAAGCTACGGCTAGAAACTAGTGAACTATAAGGGCTCGATATCTCGCAGCGGCGGATTTCGCACGGATGCAAGCAAACCTAGCGCATTAACCGCGCAAAATGTTCACACAACACCGCCCACTGCATCTGCGTGGACTCCGCCGTGCGTGAATTGCTTTTTCAGTAGATAGTAGCAGTGGATTATTAACAGTGAAAAATTTCAACTAAAATTTAAAAAAACGTAAGGAAACTCCCATAGGTAGGTACATGAAGTTGCCGCGCCGCCCCGCCCGCGCCGCGCCGAGTTGAACAATTATCAGAATTCATTCGTATCATTCAATTTGGCGCAAACAACCGACAACCGCTGGGGTAAGCGTGTTCTTGAGTGGAGTTGAGAGCAGTCTTGCCTCTCGAGCCTTGAGTCTTCCTGCGAAGGAAGAATTCAGTAGGAAGGTTTATAAACCATTTGTCACATAGATTTCCACGAGGGCGAAGCCGCGAGGCGCATCTATTATAATATTCGACACACTATTGTATTAGGTGATACCTGTAAAAATAGTTATAAAGCTTTGAATAAATATATACATACATATAAAACAAAGTCAGGTTTATTCGAACACTTGTAATTCAAGAACAGCTGGACCAGCTTTATGGTATTTGGTTGGTTGTATTTGTCTCCGGCCCGAATAGCAGAGTAGCTATTAAAAACAGAAAATTGATGAAAAAATAAAAAAAAATTCCCATACATAAATAAATCAATAATAAATAAATAACATTGACTGTTAGGCGGTACGAAGTTCGCCGGATCAGCAGCGAGATAAGTTATTTACATAGGTATTCATATTTTATAACTTATTATTAATTAAAATAATTTAAAATTTCAAGAAACCTACTTTAAGAAATTTTTGCATGCTGATGTTTGCAATGTGTTTTGGCACTACCTATTCTAATGTTCAAGACCTTGTATTTCTTGAATAAGAAAAAGAATATTTAATTAAAAAAAATTGTGTACATCATACATAAGTAAAGGTCATCGAATTATTATAGTAGGTATCAACAATGTTATCCTTTCGGACATACAATAATATTTAAAAACAGAGAATACCTAGGTCTTATTTTCTAAATACCTAGTCTAGAATAGATCTAGGTTACTTACTGCTAACTAGCTATCAAAAAACTCTTTAAGGTTATAGTGTACGTACGCTAGGGCAATAAATAAAATGAAAGTATAATCAAAGTAAAGTTAAAACCGTGAATGAGTCGAGTTAAACAAGTAGTTTCAGTAACATTGCAGGGGGCAGGTGCGTTGGTTAACACCTCGCTTGCATCGGATCCAGAACAATTACATGCAATCCTGTATAATTGCTTTCCGCCCATACATTTTTACTGGGACACTTTAAATTCTGGGACGAATTGAATGTGTAGTGGTCCGAATTGTCACTTAGATTCATAGGTTTTGTGGTGCAATACAATACAATACAAATACGCTTTATTGCACATCAATACAAAAAAAAAAACAGTTAATAACAAAAAACAAAGATACAGATGCACAATGGCGGCTTTATCGCTAAGAGCGTTTTCTTCCAGGCAACCTTTGGATGGAAACGTAGCTGTTGTATAAGTATAGACGGAGACGTATTATAGACTCGTAAATACGTTAATGTAAATAAATAGTGACTAATTATAATTGACACTTTTATACATAATTTGTATGATTTGTTTATTAAATTAATGTTTCGTCCAGCAGTGGACTACTATAGGCTGATGATGAAATAAATATATCCTAGAAATTAAATAATATTTTTCAAAAGTTTTCGGATTCGGCGGGACTTGAACCTGCAACCTTCCCTCAGTGCGCGAACGCTCTGACCAACTAACCCACGAAATCAAGTAACCTTATCTTGAGGCTAGATGATGCTGTGTGGTTTGTCCAGAATTATTTATTTATTTATTTAAACTTGGAAATCTGTAATATGGCATGGCCTAGCACCAACCCTATTGATACTGTGTAAGTCTTAAAAGAAATAAATAACTTAAATATATAGGTAGACCTCTATTATATCTATACCTACTATTGATGTCCTGATGACGATGATATACCTACAAACTAAGTAGGTACATATCACATATCAAATGCATTACGAGCATTAATTTACCTGAATTGTCTACTAATTTAAGCAAGTATTACCTAGACGGGGCCGCATAGTAATCGAGTTGGTTGATGAATATTCGAGAAGACTAGACGCCATGACACTCGCGAGTCGAGAGGGCGCCACTGAGCTCATTTTGAATTATGCTTGGTCAGGCTCTAGGCGGGAAAAGGATCCCTTAGGATTTTGTCATCTTATATTTTTTTTAAAGTAATTTGGGTATTTTTGACATCACTACATAGTATTAACAAATTCGCTTCCCCCTGACTGTCTGTCCCTGTGTATGCTTTGATCTTTAAAACTACATTGATTTTTATATTTAGATTACTTATTGAATATTTGACTGTATAACTATTAATAACATGTACTCTTACCTAATCTATATTTTATATGAACCTTCTGTAATTTGTAAAATGGGTCTAGGGCCGAATTGAAAGAGAATTTCAAAGAGCCTAAACACTCCGAACAGGAAAAATACCTACTAACTGCACAACAAAGTTTTCTGCACACAATTTTTTTTTTTTTGTAAAAAAAAACAATTGAATTGGCCTCAACACTGAGAACAGGAAAAAATATCTACTAGGAACTGCACACCAAAGTATTTTTTTGTCAGATAATAAACAATTGAAGGGGCCTCAACACTGAGAACAGGAAAAAATACCTACTAGGAACTGCACAACAAAGTTTTCTTTTTTCAAATAAAAAACAATTGAAAGGGCCCAAACAATTGACGCCTTGCATTTTCAATCTACCAAGCGTCAAGCGGGTCAACTCATAAATTCCGTTTTTCCCTTTCATTAATAAAATCAAACGTTTGTTTCGGAACAAACAACGCATTAGCATAGAGAAGGAGGGTCAGCAACAAAGAGCTGATGAATATTCCAACGATCTCGACGATATGCTAACCAGTTACAGACTTCAGTTGCTGACTCTACCTACTTATGTTGTAATGAACCCTTCAAGGGGACCTTTCGAGATTGAAAGCTTGCGGAAAATATTAATGTCCGGATTTATAACATAGGTTGAAGGTTAATATAACGTTAGTAGCCTTCCTCTAATCCATGTTAATGTATTTTTAAACATAATAGGTATATGACGACCTCTGTGGCGCGGTGGGCGAAGGTCCGCCGCGACGCAGGAGGTTGCAGGTTCGATTCCCGCCTCGAGACAATTGTGTGTACGATCTGCAGACATTTGTTCCGGGAGTTCTGGATGTTATCTATGTATCATAAAAAATATCTACCTAAGTAATCAATTGTATTAAGTATATCAGACATCTAGTTCCCATAACACAAGCTCTGCTTACCATGGGGCTAGATAATGCTGTGTGAATTGTCCAGCATTATTTAATTATAGCTCTGACAAGTTTTGAAAAGTAATAAAACTACGTATTCATTAAAATAAATATAATTTTACTCTTTACATCAGCGAAATTTTTAGCTTAGTCATCACGGCACGGTTTTTATGCTAATAAACTTTTAAATAATTTTAATATAAAGCATTATAATTAAAAAAGAAATTCACAATTAAATAATAGAAACATACTAGAACTAATACCTATTTACAATTGAAACAGTTGAGATAACTACAAACTGTTATAATCACTAGCTAAACTCGTTGTAAATTTTTAGTTATCAACGTTTTTTAAGTTATTATATTCAATTTATTTTAATCTTGGGTTAGTTATTGTAGTAGTAGTTTTCATTATTTGATATCATTCTGTAGGATTCAGTAGTAGTATATTGTCAGCCAAAGTCTATTCCCACGTGTCCCACCCAACGTCCAGTCTAGTGTGGGAATCGTAGTCCGCAAACTATCTATACTTAATAATTTACAGTACTAAGAATCCTATGTGCTATATTTTCTTTTAAGGTGGCATTTCACATGGCTATTTGTATTTGTATATTTGGCTTATTTGGCAAACAATTACCATGTGTGGACAGTTTATTTGACAAAGTGTTCGCCTTATTTGCCTATTTGACAAATAAGGCCAATACCAAATACGCGTTACCGTGCGCTTGTCGGTTTCTCGACATCTCCAGGGGCACGTCAAAGCAGTCAAATAGGCAAAGACGCAATAAGCCGTCCACACAATGGCCGTATTGGCACCTTGCGCTCTGCTCAGTCTGCTGCCAAATGTTTGTGTGTTTGTTATTTGTGTGCCATGTGTGGATGGTCGTATTGACCTCTTTTTGCATGTTCGTCTGAACGTCATATATTTTGCCAAATACAACAAACACCCAATAGCGAACACAAATAACCATGAGAAGTGCCACTTTATACAGCAACAAACATGAATATTTTTCACTAAATTTGTAATTTTTTCCTTTGTGCATCAGGAAAGAAGTCAATATTAACAGCAGCAATATCGTCTAATACCATTTTTCGCTTCTCTGGTATATTTTGCTGTAACGTGTTTGGCTTTCCGCCCGTCTTCTTATTATTTTTCTTCCAATCATTGTTTTTGATATACGACAGCACATCTGAAAGCAACTCAGCACCTTTTGGCAAACATTTCGTCCTCAAATCCCCATAATACCACCACTTTCTAAAATTAACGTAGCTGGTACGTTTTTCCATTTGGTTTTGATCGTTGAGCATTGCGCATAGCTTGCAGAATCCTGTTGCTATGGACGCTCGTTGGATTTTGAAGTGCTTTTTCCACGAGAAGAATTTCTGGTATGCCCCTGGAGATGTCATGGTATATGAGATGAGGGCCGAGAGGAGATCCAACGACTCGTGTGCGGCGTTGATGTAAGAACCATATGGTAGGAACCTGGAATGAATTTGCTATTAGATAAATTCAGGTTTAAAGTATATTCGCTAAAAAGTTTGACTGGGAGAAAATTACCGAATAAAAAAATCCTAATAATATGGCGAAATTTTGTGCCGTTGTTTCCAAAAAATGCGTGCGATGCCGCGGGCAGTTTGATTGTTTTTTAAAAAATGTAAACCGACCTTGAATCCTTTGATTTTTCTCTGTGCTTAAATTTTGCAGGAAATTTTCTAAGCCGACGGGAAAATATTTTTTATCTTCTGGATAATTATAGATTATAGATAATTATCCAGAAGTGGCCATATAAAATAGCGAATTAAATGATTAAATTATGAAAATTGTTCTATTATTCGACCGCTGGGCGAAGGTCCGCCGACTGCGATGCAGGAGGATGCGGATTCGAATCCCACCTTGGGACAAATATTTGTACGATCTGTAAATATTTTACAGGGTGTTCTGGGCACCTGTCTATGTAATGTATTATATTAAGTTTATCAGTAATCTAGTACCCATAACTCAGGCTCTGCTTGGAGCTAGGTGATGCTGTGCGAGTTGTTTAGCAGCAGTTTCTTTTTTATTTAACTGATCAAAGTAAAGTAAGGTATATTTATTGCATTGCAAAAAATCGATGATCATCCATATAAAGGATGCGAACATTGAAAACTACTTCTCTTTTGTTTTTGGTCATTTAAAAATAATAAACTCTTGTGCAAACAGCTGGTGTTAGCCCTCCTTACCTTGAAAAATCAATTCCTCCCATAACTATTGGTACAGCACCGTGATGATAAGCTTTCAGCACCTCGTCAGTCACATAATCTTCCGTTATTTGGCTCTGATACACCAGATAAAAGTAGTAATCTCTCTCTATAGCTTTCAAACACCCGTCTTTAGGGCACTCTCCGTAACCACAACCAAAAATATCAAATATGTGATCATTTTTCTTTAAAGTTTTTTTTAACTTCATCACATATATACGAACATTCATTGGTATATTACAATTCGTGAAGTAAATCACTAAAGTTTTTGATTTATTGGCTCTCGCATGCTTAGTATCATAGAAGTCTTCAGAGGTCATATCCAAACCACTCTGGAAATCAGTCGTTTCGTTACTGGTCACTTTTATTTCCTTACTATCGTCAAGTATAGGCCCAACGACTACATTAGACATGTTTCTCACTTCTATAAAAGTTGTCACAATGTCAGAGTAACGCTTGTAGGACCATGTCCAGTTAAAAAAGTTATCCGATTCGATGTTACAAATTGGGGCCAGTGATGGGAGCATGGAGAAGAATATGAACTTTTGCTTTGGAGACCTTTTATCCGGCACGTGGTTCTTCCAGCGACCGACGCCCAAAGATCTCTGATTGAACACAATGGCTTCGAAGTCACTTACCGCTCTCAGGTAGGTTTTGTTTGAGGTCATAAAACAGTTTTGAAAAGAACAATTGCCCATACTAAATATGTCCTCTCCTAAGAAAGTAAAATTAGACGGATCCAACGGATTGCTCCATAGTAGGATATTTTTTATCCCTTGAATGTGTTTTTTCCTTGTTTCTAGTTTCTGTCTTCTTGAGGCATCTTCTAGTCTAAACCTTTCTGGTCTGGACAAGTTCAAATAAGCTGTATGAAACGTATAAAATGCTAATATAATGTACATCACTAAACCAGAAAAACTCAGTAAGAAAAATAGTTTCGCAAAAGTCTCTTTTCTTGTCACTAGATACATTTTATCGTCTTCTCATGACTGCTGATACAACAATGAACTGTTCAGGCGATTTTTGATTTAAAGAATCTAAAAACAAACAAAGTATTGCGATTCCACAACACTGTATTGTGTTGGCGAGAATGCCAAGCATTTTAGTCATTACTGTTACAAAATGAATGGTTGTTATTAAATACCTAAAAACATATGAGTATAAACACTCAAACTCTGCATTTTCGGTGGAACACGTCTCGATTATAGTTACTACAGTCGTCGATTATATAAATAACTAGCTGCTATAAGTGTTGTAACAAACACGACTTTCTTTTATATATATAGATGTATCATCCAGCCCTAAACAAATGAGAGCGGGTGTTATTAGTACTAGATTGATAAACAATAAAATAGTAATATTTTTTATGGTTCCTACATAATTTTTTATGTAGGAACCATAAAAAATAAAAAACCCAGAACATACAAGATATGTATTATTTTCAAAAACAACACTTTTTTTTAATTAGAATAAAATTTTAAACTAGACTTTAAGTAAGATTTCGCTTGGTTCCAAAAGTTTTTTCAAGTTAACAATCTAATATATAATTTTGTGATATCACATCACGCCTCATGCTAATGCTAGCATGATGTGCCCTTATTTGCATGAGGGGTACCAATGTTGATTTAATCATGTTGAATTTATTTTGTCAATCACTAGTTGCAGCTTAATTCATTTTTTCTGCTGACGAAATCCATTTGCTCCATCAATTTGCTGACCGTTTAAATGATTCCCGTAATCATTTTATAGGTTAAGATAATGTATGGGCCTAAACCATGTAAAAACTGTTTTTCAGACAAAGAAAGTGCTGACAAAAAATATATAAATTCGAATAATTATAAAAGCGATGTATACATTAAAATTACTAATGCGATAGCCTTATACAATACAAAAATTTACACGAACAAAATACATTTAAAAGAGACGTTATAAAAGATATGTTCAATATGCAGCCGAAGTCACTTCCGCTTTTGCTTAGAAGCAATCTCTTCCTGCAACCTTTGAAAATGAAAAAATATTTCTTTATCTTACAAATAAGCACTTCGACAGATCATATTTCACGTTCACTTCAATTTTTTGTCCACCAGTGGAAGAAGTGAAAAGAAACCACTAGTATGTTCATAACTTATGTGTCTAGTACATATGATTTGCTTATCTGTAAGTTGTTAGATTTTGAGTTGGAGCAAAATTCGTTCCAAGCTTTTTTATCTTCTAGATAATCTGATATTTTATAATAAGCCTTTTTAGAAAGAATATGTTATACAATTTTTTAAATGTATTTTTCGATAATTTTTGGTTGGAAATAATTAATTAGTTATATTATTACCATTCAAATATTAATACAACTCTGCTTCTCTCGCCGCCAGCTTCAATTCCAATGCTCCACAATACGCTCCGCTTTTCATATCCCGAGGAAACTCTCAAAGAACATCTCAAAGGGATTCGTCTGTCTGTTGGCAGCCAAAAAGCTCTTGAGGAAATTTTTCTATCAGTCGATGTCTCCCTCTATTTGCTAAGACCTGTTTCGTTAGAGGCGTCGCGTGTTTCCATTGACAGAGGATACGATGTACATATAGCTTTAGGTTTAACTATATTTATTTTATTCTTTAAAAAGACACAGTCATGAATAGGTTTATGTAAACATTATATTTTAACACTTTAATGGCCGACAATGCACATGTCTATAAGGTACATTTTCTAGGGAATCTAAAGGTCCTTGCAGCGGTATCGCGCCCCTGCACCACCGAGGCTGGGCAGTGAATGCATTAAAGTAAACAATTTATAAAAGTGAATGCGTCATACTGACTATGATTTCAATGTACACTAATATTGTAAAAGCGAAAGTTTGTTTATACGTAGCTACGTATTTAATTAGTAAGTAATTTCGATGTTATGATAATGATAGAGACGAGTTAAGTCAAACTTTGCATACTTAAGTAATTTAATAGCTTTTTCCTATAATTTTTCTTTGTAAAATCCCTGAATAGACGGTGATGACCTTCCTCCCTCCTAGCAGATTTTTCGGCCACGGCGGCCAGTCTCGACGGAGACTAGCCATGTCTACAGGAGATTATTATAGTACCCAAATCTGTGCGCAAACACAGGTGCACTCTCTAATCCCTCACTCACATAATACAGATGCGCAGTTTCCGCCGAAAGGTATTAAGTTTAGAAGATTCACTGGCCGCCTGCAAGGGGACACTGCTGCACCGCCGTACACTGACGTCATCTAACACCCTGATTACGTCATTTACACTCTGTCGCCGTAAATCTTTAGTTCTAAGTTAAAAACGGGTTATTTCTTTTTGGAAAATCTGCCTCATTTTAAATAGTTTGGGTGACCCTGATCATAGCGTGTAATTTGTTATATCAAACCTACGTTTGATCCCGACTTTTTGGAACGATAAAACATATTAGGTGATCGTGGAAACACGCAAGTTCTTTGCATGTAGGACGTAGAGTGTTCGGCAAATATGGACATCGCGTATGAAGTCAAACAAAATTACGTATTCCATAAAAATATAACCCTTTGAAACGTGACAGACGGAACGTGTCAACTACTTTCTAATTCTGTTTATCTTTACTCGACGACCAATGTAGCGGCGAATGTCCGCATGCAACGGTTGCGGGTTCGATTCCCGCCTTAAAACAAATGTTTGAATGTGTTTGTAATTTGTGTCCAATATCCAAATAAATCTTTCAATATGTCGCAATATTGAGAAAAAAAACAACGGTCAGCTTCAACGGATACCAATAACAATGTCTATCTATGTAATATATTTTATGTAATAATTATGTTAGTCATATATATATACATACATATCCATAACACAAGCTCTGCTTATCTTAAAGCTAGATGACGCTGTGTGGATTGTCCAACATTATTTATATTATTTAATTCAGCTGTTGCCAAGACAATTTGACAGCACGAAAAATTATGCCATCCTTTTTATTCCGATCGTTATGAAAGGGACGGCCTTTTCTTGGCTTTTATAGTCCTGTTATAGTGCATCTAGATTAAGTAACAAAACTTACAAAGTTGCCCTTGGTGGTCACCAAACACTATTTTCGCATCACTGCCTAAACATTACAAAATAAAACTATTACAGAGGTATCAAAAAAGCTTATGGTATTACATACAGCCTAGTGAAATTTCTGAAATTTCCTTTGTTCTATGTAATAATAAGATATAATAATTTGTGGCGCTAGTGTCCGAAACACATTACAGACTTGAGAGATCGGTATGGTGATTATGTAACTCGCGACCGGTTTGCGACAGGCGTAAATTAAGCAATCAGTGCTGTCAAACCGCAATTTTGTCGTTGTAGCCATACAAAACCTTCAAACGACTTTCCACCTAGTTTTGCTATGTCAATACACTTTGACTGCGATTTTTTTTCGACGACTGCGATCTTTTTTTTACCCTAAAAAATTCGTGCTGCCGCTCTACACAGCGGTTGTGTTGCGCCGCACATGCGTTACGTTCGAAAAATATTACGGCTGTGCTGAGTCACAAAGATCTGTATTTTCGACTGACTGACGCTGCGCTAGTGTGGATTTACGCATATTAGTCACTTGTAGAAAACACATACCGTGTGATTTCAGCAATCAAAGTGTTAAATGTTTAGCCTGCTTGCCCTAGGTTAATTCAACCAAGACGATATGTATTCACTTAATAGTCTTGACACATTCCATTTACACTCTAGGTCCTGTAGACCTAGAGCTACGGTCTAGACCTCTAGAGTGTAAGTAATTAATCACCAAAAAGCAGCCAGGCACTCTATAACTCTACGTTGATCGATGAGGTATTGCCACAAGCGTTTTGTCGTCAACCACAACTGGCATTCAGGACGCCAGGAATTCAGCATTCCGATCAACTGAGGCCAGGTGGTTTCAGTTATTTAGGACTGCTATGTAAGGTATTTGGGAAGTCATAATCAAACTTGTATTTTTACGGTTTGATATTTTTACGCTTATACAGGGTTATTGGTATATTCGATGTATTACCGTTAGGAGGTGATAGGAGTAACTATTTGCGATAATTTTCACCCCCATGTGCATCATGCAAAAGTGAACCATTTTTAAGTTATCATGATTTTTGGCTTTTTCAAAATAAGTCAAAAGTGCAACATCAAAAATTGATTTAAAAAAAACTGTCTATTTCAATCAATTTTTTTCTTCTGATTTATAAAAACGAATAAACACTGGTTATTTATCAATATTAAAACAACAATTATCGCTCCAAATTAAAAAATGCGAGATGAAAAACGATATTATTTCATTATTCATTGAGATTTTTTTCCACTAAAATGCCTTAAAAACTAAAAAAGCTTACTGAGAACTTACAAATTTGACTTAGTGTAAATATTGTGCCCTAATGCGTACCGTTATCATAATTTTATTGATAAATAATTAATGACGAATGAAAAATTTTGACGACCGATTTGGCGCGGTGGGCGAAGGTCCGCGTGCGCCGCAAGAAGTTGCGGGTTCGATTCCCGCCTCGGAACAATTGTGTGTACTATCTGCAGATATTTGTTCCGGGTGTTCTGGTCGTTTTCTATATATAATAAAATATCTATCAATGTAATATATTGTATTATGTATATCAGTTATCTAGTACCCATAACAGAAGCTCTGCTTACCATGGGGCTAGATAATGCTGTGTGAATTGTGCAGCATTATTTATTTTGAAACAATCATAAAAATAAACATAATAATGGAAATATTTACGTAAGGGGCAACAAACTTTTTTAGTATCTCATTGATACCAATAACAATGTCTATCTATGTAATATATTTTATGAAATAATTATGTTAGTCATATATATATACATACATATCCATAACACAAGCTCTGCTTATCTTAAAGCTAGATGACGCTGTGTGGATTGTCCAACATTATTTATATTATTTAATTCAGCTGTTGCCAAGACAATTTGACAGCACGAAAAATTATGCCATCCTTTTTATTCCGATCGTTATGAAAGGGACGGCCTTTTCTTGGCTTTTATAGTCCTGTTATAGTGCATCTAGATTAAGTAACAAAACTTACAAAGTTGCCCTTGGTGGTCACCAAACACTATTTTCGCATCACTGCCTAAACATTACAAAATAAAACTATTACAGAGGTATCAAAAAAGCTTATGGTATTACATACAGCCTAGTGAAATTTCTGAAATTTCCTTTGTTCTATGTAATAATAAGATATAATAATTTGTGGCGCTAGTGTCCGAAACACATTACAGACTTGAGAGATCGGTATGGTGATTATGTAACTCGCGACCGGTTTGCGACAGGCGTAAATTAAGCAATCAGTGCTGTCAAACCGCAATTTTGTCGTTGTAGCTGGTGTCAACCTAATACAAAATTGACGTTTGACAGCACTTATTGCTTAATTTACGCCTGTCGCAAACCGGTCGCGAGTTATATAATCACCATACGGGTTGAATTTTGCTCATTTGACATTGGTCCACGATAGCATGGAGACTGACTCTTGGATACGGGAATGGAGTTATTAATAATGGCAACAAATGATAATACATAATATTACGAATGCTTTTGTGACCTTCTATTTTCTCACATCACAGTAATAATTATAAATGCGAATTTTGGGATAGTTCGATAAATCAAAGAACCGGCAACCGCTGCGGCAAACGTGTTCTTGAGTGGAGACCTCGACTCGGTAAACGTATGACGACCTACGAAATACTGCAGGTCAGTTCAGGTAGATGCTGGATGCGTCAAGCTGAAGACAGGGCGCTATGGCGGTCATTAGGGGAGGCTTATATCCAGCAGTGGACTAACATAGGATGATGATGGCTAGATCAATGGGTAAATGGAGGTTTTTTCTTCTTCACGCCTACACTACTGAACAGATTGGGCAACATTTTCCCATATTTTCATCATACATCATTTCCATAAATCAATTCCCATAGTATCGACTCTTAACGTTTCCATCGAAAACGCGCGCGAAGCCGCAGGTACAAACTAGTTAACCATAATTGCTTAAATCTCCTGTAAAAGTCTTGTCAAAACTATGAAGGTAATAAGCATGCAGCCCACCTGAGGCGAATAAGGCCAAACTTGGAGCAATGAGGTAAAATCGAACTTCCGCGCAACTTTAAAAAGTCTAATTTTCCTCCATACGCGACTTGAGTACGGCGGAGGCCGGGATTCTAAAAGGTTAACGTGGACAAGTCCTAGGATATTTCCTCCAAGATATTTAATTATTATTTATGAAAACATTGATAGCTCTATCTTATGTATATGCAAGTCTATTATAATGTTTGTAAATTGTAATTTAGATATTATGGTATGTAGTGTAGGTATTTGTTTTCCTTTTTATCTATCTACGTAAATATCCTGGATGCCTGGAAGAAATGAAAAAGACGCTTTAAGCGATAAGGCCGCCTATTGTACTGTTATTATGTAATATTTATATATAAGGTGTTATTTTAAGTACAATAAAGTTTTCATTCATTCATTCATATACGAAAGTGCCACCGTCTATTTCGTTCCTTCATGTCCAGTTCATCCTATGGTTGCCTGGAAGAGATCGCTCTCAGCGATAAGGCCGCCCTTTATACTTCCTTTATTCTATTGTTTATTCCTGTATTGTTTTTTGTTTTCTGTGATATAATAAAGTGTTATCTATCTATCTATTCTTCTGTCTATATTTATGATTGTACTGTAAATCCAATCATAAATATAGACAGTTGACACACAGACATTGAAGTGAACAGTAAAATAATTGTATTTGATAATAATTTATATATAAAATATGACTTGTCTAAGTGCTTATTTTGTAAGCCTAAAGAAATAAATGATTTTTTACTTTACTTTTTACTTTTAATCAAACGGTTTACTCAACTTTAATCACATAGGAGGACAAACTGATATAAAGTGTAAGTCATAAATCACTTATGAAAGATATCTACTAGGTCAACCACACTAATCACACTAATATTATAAATACCGGACGATGTGGCGCGGTGGGCGAAGGTCCGCCTGCGACGCATGAGGTTGCCGGTTCGATTCCCACCTCGGAACAATTGTTTGTACGATCTGCAGATAATTGTTCCGGGTGTTCTGGTCGTTTTCTATGTATAATAAAAAATATCAATCTATGTAATGTATTGTATTATGTAAATCAGTTATCTAGTATCCATAACACAAGCTCTGCTGGGGCTACCATGGGGCTAGATAATGCTGTGTGAATTGTCCAACATTATTTATTTATTTATTTATAAATGCGAAATATTGACTGTTACCTCTTCACGCCAAAACTACTGACCGAATCCGGCTGAAATTTTGCAAAGGTACAGACAGTTGGTCTGGAATAACACATTAGCTATTTTTATACCATGAATTCGTTCCCATGGGGTAGAAATAACCTTAAAAGGTTTCCATAAAAAGTAGCCTTTGTTTTCTTCCGGGTCTGGAACTACCTTTATGCAAAATTTCAGCCCGATCCGTTCAGTATTTTTTGCGTGAAAGAGTAACAAACATGCATACATACAAACTATCACGCTTATAAATATTAGTAGGATGTTAATTATGCCTTCTTTTTTAACTTTCTGGCGTATAATAAAGAGTTATCTATTGTATTGTCATCATCAACATCATCATCAGCCTATAGCAGTCCACTGCTGGACATAGGCCTCCCCCAATGAGCGCCATAGCGCTCTGTATTGTATTTGTAAAAGTTGATTCTATTCCAATTTATGGATTGGATGGAGTTGGATGAATTAAACTTTTTAACACTTTGACTGTGGTTTTTTTTCGACGACTGCGATCTTTTTTTTTACCTAAAAAATTCGTGCTGCCGCTCTACACAGCGGTTGTGTTGCGCCGCACATGCGTTTCGTTCGAAAAATATTACAGCTCTGCTGAGTCACAAAGATCTGTATTTTCTTAGCCGCTGCGCTAGTGTGGATTTACGCATATTAGTCACTTGTAGAAAACTCATACCGTGCGTTTTCAGCACTCAAAGTGTATTCGCACACTTGCTTTATTGTTCGATCACAGAGAAAAGTAAGTGAGAGCTGGCCACAGACAACTTAATTAGTGTTGCCAACCCAATCAGTCAGGTATGTCATAGACATATTGTATAAGAAACTAAACCAATCACTGACAACAGTAAGTATTATTACTATGGACCGTAGAATAAGTTAAATAAGATCAATTACTTTTCTATGGTCTGAAATAAATGATTTATTTCATATATATTTCTTTTTATATTTTATATTATTATTATTGGCGCCATGTCCACATTCAGCCAGGTGGCAAGCAATATCGGTCGTGCTATAATAAGCCAACTCGAGCTAGTGAGATTTCACCCAATCATAACTTTCTGAGAAAAAGAAGTTGGTGAGCGCAATGCACCTAATATTTTCATCATCATCATCATCATCAGCCTATATCAGTCCACTGCTGGACATAGGCCTCCCCCAATGAGCGCCATAGCGCCCTGTCTTCAGCTTGCCGCATCCAGCATCTACCTGCAGTTTTTCGCAGGTCGTCATCCCACCTGGTCGGAGGGCGTCCTACACTACGTTTGCCGAATCGTGGTCTCCACTCAAGAACACGTTTGCCCCATCGGCCGTCGGTTCTTCGCAAGATATGGCCGATATATGATATGGCTAATATTTTATTAAGCAATAAAAAAATAATGCTGGACAATTCACACAGCATTATCTAGCCCATGGTAAGCAGAGCTTGTGTCATGGGTGTTAGATAACTGATATACATAATACAATACATTACATAGATCGATATTTTTTATTATACAAAACAACCAGAACACCCGGAACAAATATATAGTATATTTTATTATCTCTATTATATAGCACTACCTACCAAACTGTTGTCCACACTACCCAAAGGTTAGCAGGTAGAGACTGCTATCTAGCATTATGCTCGCATGTACAACTTTTTGTGCAATAAAGTATATTCTATCTATCTATCTAAATATCTGCAGATCGTACACACAATTTTTCCGAGGCGGAAATCGAACCCGCAACCTCCTGCGTCGCAGGCGGACCTTCGCCCACCGCGCCACATCGGCAATCCGTCCGGCATCTTTTTTAGTTAGCCGAGTTCCTGTATAAGATAGCTTTGATAATTAATATAAAACGGACAGATTTGCGAGGATTTAAGAAATGCAAGTTATCTAGTACCTTTAAATAATAAATAATATATAAATAATGCTGGACAATTCACACAGCATTATCTAGCCCCATGGTAAGCAGAGCTTGTGTTATAGGTACTAGATAACTGATATACATAATACTATATATTACATAGATAGATATTTTTTAATATACATAGAAAACGACCAGAACACCCGGAACAAATATCTGCAGATCGTACATACAATCGTTCCGAGGCGGGAATCGAACCCGCAACCTCCTGCGTCGCAAGCGGACCTTCGCCCACCGCGCCACAGAGGTCGTCTCTAAAATAAATACTAAATAAATAAATAGTAAATACTCTCTTATCTATTTAACAGAGACTTTTAGAAACCCGGCTCACTTCCACTCACAGTACATATTGCCACACCCTGCTTGGGTACCATTGTGTTTCTTATACATTACCTAGATACCTACCAATGTACACAATATATAATACATAAAATAAATAAACTTTTATTGTTTCAAATTATACTAAACTTAACGTTCACTTACTACAATCTAAATTTATACTAAAAACATTGTGAAATGGTTGTCTTGCTTAATTATAAGTACAGTGATTTATCGTATTTAGACATTTGTTCAAAATCGCAATACGAACTTAGATTTTAATAAGTATTAGGTAGTTTATAATTTGCAAAAGAGATGCATAGCTTGCTAGTTTATAGTTTATTTTTTATTTTTTTATTTCCACCGTAGTTACACAATGTTACACTTGATGTCGTTAAATACTATTTTAAAAGATAAATCACATTTTTATTATAACACATACTAACTTATCACAAAGGAAACACCATAGGGCATTGTGCAAAAGAAAGCAGACAGACATGCCTTCTTAAAAAATTAAAATAAATTCATTTATAATAATTTGTCACAATAAAACAGATACTAAATAATGGTATAAGTTAAATTGAATAATAAATTAGATAAAATGTCAAAGTAATCTGCTGTATAAGGGCATTGTCAAACTATACTAAAAATATTGTACAAAATTAAATAATATACAAGTAAAATACAATGAAATAATGTAAGGAAGAAGAATAATTTTAAATTTACATTTAAATCATGATTTAATAGTGACTTCTACCCCCCGTACTAGTTTTACAAACTGTGTTACGGTAGAGGATCGTCGCTCACAGAGACCAGCATAAGTTGCAACTTGTATTATTTTCAGCACCGAGCGCTGTGTAGGTGACAATGATGCAATAAAATAAATTTGAATATGAAATAAATAAATAAAAATAGGAATTGTGTAATTATTTGTATATACACCTGTTCCCATCCAAAATTAAAGCAATAAATTTAGATAGATAGATAGATAACACTTTATTACACCACACAAAACAGAAAATAATACAGATAATAACTTAGAATAAAGGTATAAAGGGCGGCCTTATCGCTGAGAGCGATCTCTTCCAGGCAACCTTGATGGACTGGACATGATCGAACAATATAGACGGTGGCACTTTGATTAATAAATTGGTAACAAATACAATAATACCTACATTACAAACATTATAATAAACTTACATAGACATAAGATAAGGCTATCAATATTTCAAATTTAGTTTTTTTATAGAAGTGTTTCATAAAATAGCTCATAAAAACGCTTTCATATGCAGTAATTTTCTAGACATCATGCCAGATTAAATTAAATTTTCTAATTCGTTTACGTTTTTCACTTCTTCCTCTAGCGTGAACAGAGACTTGCCTAAGTGCTTATTTTATAACCCTAAAGAAATAAACAAATTTCAATTTGAATTCATCATCATCATCAGCCTATATTACTGCACCGCTGGACACAGGCCTCCCCCAATGAGCGCCATAGCGCCCTGTCTTCAGTCAGCTTGACGCATTCAGCATCTACCTGCAGTCTTTCGCAGGTTGTCATCCCAACTGGTCGAAGGGCGTCCTACTCTACGTTTACCGAGTCGTGATCTCCATTAATTTTGTTCACGTTTGTTTGTTTGAATTTGAGTTAAATAAAATTAACAATGATACCTAAGGCTCAACTCACACCAAAAGAGCGTCGAAGCGCAGCGCAGTTTCAGTGTCATATGAATTTTAACTTTATTTTCATTACAATAAAACTTATGATCGCATGAGAAACTCGAACGAGTCGAATTCGCTGGAATTCCCGCGGCGCCACGGGCATCCGCGCGACTCGTTCGATAATAAGTTTTATTGTAATGAAAATAAAGTTAAAATTCATATGACACTGAAACTGGGCTGCGCTTCGACGCTCTTTTGGTGTGAGTTGAGCCTAACACGTCAGCAGCTTCAATAACTATCATACAGCTGATAACATATCGCTGGAATTATCTGAAATCGTGCCAGCATAAAAAGGCCGAGACTAGAAGGTGTCGAGGCGTGCCATAAATCGTGGAACATCTTCGCATCGCGGACCAATTAGTACAAGATGTTGCCAGCAGCCCTCGCGGGCCGGTCGCATCCGAGAGGGAACCAAAAATGTTTTGCAGTGAAAACTTCTTTAGGCGCGTTGAACAATTTTTGGGTGAACAAAAATCATGGAACTCGCGTCATCGTGGAGTGCGCTAGAACTGCACTGCAGCAACCGCAGTGCTAGACACCGAAAGAGTCACTCGTTAAGGGATGAAACGTTGGTGTCCTTCCAACACAATTAAGGGTCGTAGTTCCCCCTTACATCCGTAATTAACTACCTATATATGAGTACATATTTAAACATAGGTAGTTGCTAAATATTGTTATAAACTTAAATGTCAAACGGAATTTATCAAAAGACTATGGCCCGTATTAAGAAAGCTTGCTCACTAGTCGGTCTATGCTTGAGTAACGCTTTTCTATGGCATAAACGTCACCCAAGCATGGATCTACGACAGAGCATACTTTGATAATAATACGGGCCTATAGTTTGACCAAAACCGCTGTACCGCTCCTTAGGAAAGAGCGGCGAGGTGTGGGGGGGAAAAATCGGCCGCTCCCATCCATCAGTCTGCCGCCAACGCGTACTCTTGCTCTTTTTCCTCGCCCCCCACCTCGCCGCACTTTCCTAAGGAGCGCTACAGCGGTTTCGGTCAAACTATAAAACAATTGAGACATATGGCATAACACCATTCTTAGCGTCGCGGCGAGACTAGTTTTAAACGAATGCCGTGAAAGCGTTAATTACTTCTCCAGTAATTAATATGATTTAAAGATCTGTGAAAAATTACAGACCTTATCTAAATCTGAATTACTTTTACGTAGGTAGAAAAAAATATATCATAATGAGATTCATTTTTAGATATTTGTTCCGGATGTTCTGGGTGTTTTCAAATTATACTCATAAAAAGTATTTACTGTATTAAGTCGATATCATAAGGTTTTCAATCAGGGCGATCTACCTATGGAGCTATGTATAATCTAATGGAACTGAGACGTGGACACTCACGGTAGGGTTGGTACACCAGTTCTAAGTCGCTCAGCAAGCTGTAAGTCTCGTGGTCACTGAAAGATAGGATTCATAACGAAATCATCACGAACCAAAAATATCAACATAAATCAAAAAAATTGCAAGCTGAAGTGGCAGTGGGTCGGCCATACATCGAGAAGAACCGACAACAGCTTGCGCTATTATTTGTTCTTGAGTGAAATCCTTGGCAGAGTTAGTGTAGGTCGCCCTCCGGCAGGTGGGATGACGAAAGACGAAAGAATGCAGGCAGATGCTGGATGCGGCAAGCTGAAGACAGTTTAGAGACAAATTAGTCTGCTTTGTCTCTTATTTTTAAATCGTGTTTTTTTTTGTTAATGGAGTTTCAAATAAAATATTCTCATTCTCATGAAAAAAATCATTAATTCATACTATATAACTGTAATTAAGACTTATTTCCTGCAATACTGACGAATGACGATCGATGTGGCGCGGTGGGCGAAGGTCCGCCTGCGACGCAGGAGGTTGCGGGTTCGATTCCCGCCTCGGAACAATTGTGTGTACGATCTGCAGATATTTGTTCCGGGTAGAACACCCGGAACAAATATCTGCACATCTGGACATTATCTAAGTCTAATAAAAATATCAATCTATGTATTGTATATCCGCCATTAAGTATATCCGTCATCTAGTCCCATAACAGAAGCTCTGCTTACTTGATGCTGTGTGGATTGTCCAGCATTATTTATTATTTATTTATATCATCTTCAGTTTTGCTGGAAACTGGCGTTCAAGCAGAGCTTAGTCAAGTAAAGAGCCAGAGCCAAGGGACGACCGATTCAGATTACCTAACAATGGTCCATGCATCACGTCGATAGCTGCTCCTAATCCATGTTCAGTCGGTAACCTGCTTTAGTTCGCTTGCACGTTATCTATCTCAATGCACATTGCACACGCCTACTGAGTAGCAAGTAGTATGAGTTTGCAAGATAGATAGATATCTGTCTTGCAAACTCATCTATCTATCTAGATAGAATATACTTTATTGCACAAAAAGTTGTACATAGGCGAGCATAACGCTAGATAGCAGCAAAAAGTTTATTTATTGTGTACATTGGTAGGTATCTAGGTAATGTATAAGAAACACAATGGTACCCAAGCAGGGTGTGGCAATATGTACTGTGAATGGAAGTGAGCCGGGTTTCTAAAGTCTCAGTTTAATAGATAAGAGAGTATTTATATTTAAAGGTACTAGATAACTTGCATTTCTTAAATCCTCGCAAATCTGTCCGTTTTATATTCATTATCAAAGCTATCTTATACAGGAACTCGGCTAACTAAACAAGATGCCGGACGGATTGCCGATGTGGGAGTTGGCGAAGGTCCGCCTGCGACGCAGGAGGTTGCGGGTTCGATTTCCGCCTCGGAACAATTGTGTGTACGATCTGCAGATATTTAGATAGATAGATAGAATATACTTTATTGCACAAAAAGTTGAACATAGGCGAGCATAACGCTAGATAGCATTCTCTACCTGCTAACCTTAGGGTAGTGTGGACAACAGTTTGGTAGGTAGTGCTATATAATAGAGATAATAAAATATACTACTCATAATGATACTAAGCTTCTTAGAAGATACAGCTCTAGTATGAGTTTAAAAATTATAAATTTCATAAGTTTTAGTAGGTTCTTAATAATCATTCGTATATGAGAACTAGCCAAGTCAGACCTTAGACTACATTATATTTTATATAATTATCTACTAAGTTCAAAGAAGAAATTATGTTATACCTAAGGTTATTAATAAATTTCAGAACTGAACATTGAACTTGGCACCCATTTAGATCTCACTTCCTTTGTCGTTGAAGTCAACCAAGGCATATTATATCATAATATTGCTCTTGACTTAAGAGTGTACCTTATGTAATTTTATAGTTAGAAATCGTTATTTATCTCAGAATCTGTGAAAGCTACCACCTTCATATTTAGGTAAATGATAATTCGAACTTTTATCTTGGATTCCGTCTTTTCGAAAACACGATGAAAATTTTCTCGATACTTTTATTTTTTGAAAAATACATGTTTTGCACACATTTTGCTATTTATCTCAGGAACCACCTAATTGTTTTGTTGGATTTTTGTTTTGTCGAGAAACGTAGTAGAATTTCTTCGTTTTCGTTTTTTTTAATTTTTAGATTAGTTATGTAAATAACTTGTAATTAGGCATTAGGCAGTTTTGGCGCTTACGTCGATAAAAAATACGGAGCACGTCTATCGCTCTGTGCTTCTCACTCACAAGAAAATCATATCTTGTCATTCTGCTCTGAACTGAAGCGAAATTCGAATTTTGGCTGAGGTATGGCACGCTCTTAACATTACACATTTATGTTTTTGATAGGATAAATAACCTTAACGAACGCGTGTGAAGCTGCGGGCAGAAACTAGTTTTTAACAGTTCTGTGTATTCAATTTATTTCGTACTGTGTCCCGTCCCAGCTTCGCTCAGGTAGACATTTGTTTCAAAAACATTTCGCAAAGAACATGGAGTAAATGATTTTTTATGCACAAAAACGTATTTAAATTTTTCGGGTAAAATATGTATATAAATCATACTTACAAATAAAGTGACTTTTATTGGTAAAATAATTTTCAAAATCGATTCAGGCACAAATCTGCTATCTGCATAAGTTATTCCCAACAACATCTACAACCTATTGTAGTTCTCAGAAAACATAAATATATTACGTTGAATAAACAAAAATGTGTTCTTGAGTGGAGACTGCGACTCGGCAAACGTAATGTAAGACGTCCCTGGCCAGAGGGCGTCCTACACTTTGTTTGCCGAGTGCCAAACTCGATGTAGAATGTTTGGAGAAACGCGTGTTTACATCTTGAAATCCTTATAGTATTCCTACGTTGGTAGCAAAAGCACGATAGGCCTCTTTATAAAAACATTTCATCAACAAAGAAGGTTGCAAATACTGGAACTGATAGGTACTTTTTGCAAGCCCTTTCGTAAGCATATCAATCTACGAACCCTTTAAAAGCCTGTCACAACTAAAGTGAGTTTCTCACACACAAAGACGACACGATTCCTCTTACAATCGAATCCGAAGCCCCGACTATGGAGCAACTATGCAGCGAATATTTTTAATTCGGAATTTAGTTAATTCGGAAGAGTCTTAAATAGTTGATGCAGAGATTTTGATATCTACATGTCTTTTTAGAGAGACACAGAGAATATGAACTTTGTCTTTGCCCTGCCCACCTTCTCGAACATACATATTAAATGAAATGAATGTTTATTTCTTTAGGCTTACAAATAAGCACTTAGACAAGTCATATTTTATACTATTCATTATTATATTGATGTTCACTTCAATTTTTTGTCCACCAGTGGAAGAATTGAGAAGAAACCACTAGTATGTTCATAACTTATGTGTCTAGTACATATGATTTGCTTATCTGTAAGTTGTTAGATTTTGAGTTGGAGCAAAACTCGTTCCAAGCTTTTTTATCTTCTAGATAATCTGATATTTTGTAATAAGCCTTTTTACAAAGAATATGCTTCACAATTTTTTTAAATTTATTTATTGATAATTTTTGCAACTCACTTGGAGTTTTGTTGTAGAAGCGTATACATTATGTCGACGTTACATTGCAAGATCATACATATATAAATACCCTAGTTTACGATGGTACGAGTATATGTCGCATTTATCGTATGCAATGGGAATAATGAGTAAACAAAATATAATCTTGTCATATATTTTTTAACCCTTAGTTACTCGCGCATAAAAAACTACCAAATACATACAAAATCAGACTTTTATTTATGATTTACAAACACAATTAGACTTTTATTTATGATTATGATTTAAAAATAAGCGTTGTAAATTCGAAACTCCAATAACTAGAGACGATCAAACAGTCTCTGGGGTGTTAAACACCCCACGCGAGTAATTAAGGGTTAAGTAAAAAACATCGTGATAACATTATTTTCACTCGACACTCAACTATCAAACTTTAATCCTGAAACCAGAATTTTTTGTTTATTTACATAATTTTTAGGCTTCATAAACAAAACCAATTACTTTTCCAAATCTCGTTGTCTCGTGGTTCGGTCCCCACACTCCTGGGTATCGCAAAGTGCGAATACTTTATACAATTTGTCACTGAAGTGTCGCTCAAAAGAAATTCCTAAACTGATTGGAGCAATGTCTGCCTCAAATGCAGTAGACGAAACATTTTCGTAAATAAAAAGGCAATGAAGCCTCTATTCGTCTAGTGCAATTGAGGCTTTACATCGCCTTTTTAATTTTTATTTTCTTTGTCTATGGTTTCTCGGCGCAATGAAAAAGCCTCCGTAGAAAAAAGATTACCACCTTTGAGACACATTTACCGCTCTGAGAGAATATAAAATATAACCTACTATCCATGTTAAACTGCAGATATTTGTTTCGGGTGTTCTGGCCGTTTTCTATGTATAATAAAAAATATATATCTATGTAATGTATTGTATTATGTATATCAGTTATCTAGTACCCATAACACAAGCTCTGCTTACCATGGGGCTAGATAATGCTGTGTGAATTGTTGTCCAGCATTGTCCAGCTTTCGAGCATTAAACTTTTTTTGTATATTTCCTTTGTTTATTCTATACCAGTATTTTGTACCTGAGTCCAAATAAATTTGTTTACTATTTTACAAAAGAGAAGGGTAAGATTTTTCCAAAAAAAATGGAAAACGAATCTCTTATTTATATTTTTTTCGTAAAAATACCTTTTTTCGTACGAAAAGATCGTACAAACTTTTGTCCCGCGGCAAGAAACGAAGCTGCAACTTCTTGCGGAGGACAGGAGTGCAGGAGGACCTTCGCCCTCTACGCCACTGAGGTATAGTAATTACGATTTTTATCTACCTACTTCACATATTAGAAATACAAATACAGAAATAGAAATACGTATATACATAGTATTTCACATATTATTATATAGATTATTATATATCTATATCCCTACAACTGCGGTACGTGTAACTAGTAGTAGTAGTAGTTCAAAATAAGAACTCGCCTCGCATTTGTCGCTAATTAGTTATATCATTTCAACTCTTAAAAAAAAAAACATATTTTCTTTCATCTTTACAATAGCTATTCCCGCTGTCTGGCAAACTGCGAGCAAAAAGCAAGCTCTTTCACCTTCCAACAAGCAAGGTTGCGTAGCTGAAGTGGCTGTTGAGAACACGCCACAGAATACCTTTGAGGAAATTAAATAAACTGCAACACCGCGTCATGGGTATCCTTCGGGGGCAAGGTTTGTTTCCATTGCTCATGGCTTTCATCGTTATCATCATCAGAACCAGAACATTTTCAATCCCTTCTTAAATTTGTTAATGTGGAGTAATGCGTAGATATATAGAAAATACAAAACAGAAAACTATACATAAATAAAAACTTAGAATAGAGTTATAAAGGGCGGCCTTATCGCTGAGAGCGATATCTTCCAGGCAACCTTGGGATGGACTGGACATGAACAAACAATAAAGACGGTGGCACTTTAATAAATAATACGTATTTAAGAAAATAACCATAAGTGTTTTGAAAATCGTTCACATTTTTAACCAACGGACAAGAGCTTATGATATAGCTTTGTTGTGTATTTGTTTGTAGTAGATTTTAATGATCTCACATAGTGCTGAAACTGCCAGTCCGATTTCAACAGAGAACAACATAATTGATTCGTCTCAATACTCCAGTAGTTATTGTTTATTTGATTTATGTAATACTATCTGCGCCCCGCGGTTTCACCCGCGCGGTGATAGATATTTTGGATAATATACAATATATCTTTATGAATTGTAGCCTATGTGTTATTCTGATAATGTAAGCTATATTATTGTGAAGTTTCATCAAAGTCTATTCAGTAGTTTTTGTGTGAAAGAGCAACAAACATCCTCACAAACTTTCGCGTCTATAATATTAGCAGGATTTTAAGATTTCAGGTTTAATAATTTACCCATTTTGTTACATACCTACCTAACACAACATTGGCTAGTTAAAAAGAAAGTCCATAATCCCCACGCTGAGCATGCGGGTTGGAGATCGCAACCCGTCCCTCGGTGGAAAACCCTATAGTCGGAGATTTGAGGTGGTGCAAATACACGGCTGGCCGTTTCCTTGAATACGAATGACAAACTTCGATTCAAGCAAACGGCCACACGATGACCGATGTGGCGCGGTGGGCGAAGGTCCGCAACCGCCTGCGACGCAGGAGGTTGCGGGTTCGATTCCCGCCTCGCAACAATTGTGTGTACGATCTGCAGATATTTGTTCCGGGTGTTCTGGTCGTTTTCTATGTATAATAAGAAATATCTATCTATGTAATATATAGTATTATGTATATCAGTTATCTAGTACCCATAACACAAGCTCATTACTATGGGGCTAGATAATGCTGTGTGAATTGTCCAGCATTATTTATTTATTATTTATTTCCGAGTATGCACCCGAATGACGCCGGAGAAAAACAAGGGACACAATAAGTTGGATACCGATACTCAGCATTTGGTGAAATCCTTCGGATGACGTCATCGTCACCGAAGGAACCGTTAATGACACCGTTGACATTGAGAATCACCGTTGTTTACTAAACTTTTCTATAATTGTTGCTATTCAATAAAAACAGAGAATAATACAGACTTCTTATACTCAAAATCCTTTATTATAATTGGTTCAGAGTTTGAGATAGATTATACTAGAGTAGCCCTCGCGCCTAAACACAAGTTTTACTTAGTTAGAGCGAGGAGTCGATGCATTTTCTGCACTAAGGTTTTAGGGTAGAGTACTTTACCTAAAGGTAAACTTAAATGTTATAGAGATAATCGTAATTAGTTTTAGATAAGTACTCTGTTAACCTTTAGAAACCATTTTTTGAAAATAAATACTTTTTATTATTATGTCTCTCATTTACCATGATCTCGGGCCATAAAGTGACCCGGTCCTTTGGAAGGCTTGCGTGGGGCCGAAGCCAACAGCACAGAGGCCCTTTGAGAAGTTAATCTAAAGGCGATGGCTACACATAGCGGGTATCATCCTCGGGTGCACAATATGATACACCCAAAGATGGTATCCACCAGGTGTAGAGACTATTGCAAAGAAAAATGAAAGAAATAAAACCAGGCTATTGTGATGGATGGATGGACTGGGTAATCGGGCTATAGGGGAGATTGCGGACGTCTGCCATAAACAAGTCAATCATAATGTTAAGAAGAGTGGCAGACGGTGGCTTGCCGAATGCTGGATGGGTTCCTTAAAAAGCCGGAGTAAATTATTATTATTATTATTATACGATGAATCCATTCCAGCCCAATTCTATATACATTTTTTGTTAACAAACCTTCCTTATCATAAAATTCATTCGATTGATTGCTGCGTAAAATTACACGCAATTTACTTTACGTGTCGATTTGAGATCCTTCCATCAGTAAATATTGCTTATAATTTTAGTTATTTGAAGTACGTCGACGCCAACAAAGTGAGTTTTAGTTTCTTGTGTCGCGGTTTGTTTACAAACATTTCACATCGAGTTTGGCTAGTATAGAATCTAAATGGGAACATTGTAATTGCACAAATACATAATAACATGCGGGTTTGATTACCTCCTCGGCACAAAGGTTCTACGATCTGGGGATATTTGTTCCGGGTGTTCTGGTCGTTTTCTATGTAAATATTATAAAACATATCTAGATCATCTATACTTATTATAAGTTCTGACGACCGATGGCGCGGTGGGCGAAAGTCCGCTTGCGACGCAGGAGGTTGCGGGTTCGATTCCCGCCTCGGAACAATTGTGTGTACGATCTGCAGATATTTGTTCCGGGTGCTCTGGTCGTTTTCTATATATAATAAAAAATATCTATCTATGTAATATATCAGTTATCTAGTACCTATAACACAAGCTCTGCTTACCATGGGGCTTAGATAATGCTGTGTGAATTATCCAGCATTATTTATTTAATAAAAGATGATGCTGTGTGGATCGTCCAGCATTATTTATTTAAATTAATTTAATAAAGCATGCACAATAACGTAGCATAAGCGAATGGAAACAAACATCTCATACCTCAATGTGCGGAACCCTGGCTTCTTTTTATTTGCAGGCAAATGCGATTTTAGCGGCGGTACTCCGCGAACGCCGAGCTGGGCCTTCGTATACTCTTGGCATGCGAATAAGGTTAGGTAACTAGTAAGCTACCAATAGAATGTCTAGGCACGCTTCCGATTTTGTTGATATGGATTAGTTGAGCTACCTCTAGATTGTTTACAGCAGTATGCAGTTGGCTCAACAGTCAAACCTACTAATATTATAAACGCGAAAGTTTGTGAGGATGTATGTGACGGGAAGGTCCGCTAGTTAGGTGATAGATATTTTGGATAATGTATACTGCCGTGCTAAGCGCAAAAGCGGTATCTCAAAAATCTCGAAAATTTGATTTTTACGGCATCGGATAGCTTAAAAAAATACGCATCCAATGAACTTAGTCAAATAGCGGTATCTTATTTAAAACATATAGAAAAACCCTTAAGAAAGTTTTCCCTATCTCAGTTTTACCTTAAATTACTAAGAGATGAAGAGGTATATCAATAATACGTCGGCAAATGGCAAATTCAAAATTGACATACCGCCAAAAAACCAAAAAAACGTCGGATATTCATTGCAATTTTTCGAAGGCAATTAGCGGCAAGTATGACAAATTGAATCAAATAGTGAGTTACCGCTATAACGCTAAGCATATTTGTGCTATATCGGTTTTGTTTGATGAGATACTGCTCAATAGTAGATTAAATTGATCCTTAAGATTTGAATGATAAGGCCGGATTTCTAATACAAATTTATAGTGCCGTTGCAGCGGCAAATTAAATTGATCCTTTTTGTTTGTTATGGCTGAATTTCTAATACATCTAATAGTGTGTTATCCTTTGCATACCCATGAGATAAAAAAAATATCCTCCTGTGGGTTGACAGTTGCTTACCACAGAACAAGAAATAGTCATTTTTTTTTCAATTCTTACTCTACATCGTCAATTTAACTGACATTAACGCCGACAAAATTGTGGAAAAATACTTCGCACCAGGCCACACTTTCATGTCGGCTGACTGCTTCCACCATAGGGTCGAATTATCAATAAAACGCATGAAAAAAAACTATTTTGCAGACTTTTCTGAAGCAGTTAGTACTGCAGGAAAAAACGTAAAGCCCAAAGAGATGACTGTAGAAGATTTTTATAAATGGGAAGATTACAACGACACAATTTAAACTTTCACAAATTAACCCACGTCCATACATTAGTGAAATGGTCCAAGTTGAAGTCAATAGAGGCGGATTCGATAAAGACCCTAATACTGCGAGCATAGTTGGAAATAAACTCTTGAAAACCCAAGTTTTACCTCCACCCAAGAAAAGAACTTCACCACACGGCATTTCCCCAGAAAAAAAGGAAAATATTTTGTAATCTCTTCAAAATATTATCCCACAAAATAGAATGTCCTTTTGAAAAGAACTCCCTACCTTTAACTGATAACAGTTCATAGAAAGCGTTTCTTTTTTAAATATTTTCATACGTGATATTAAATAAGTATAATAAAAGAGTTAAAAAATATAATTTGATTAAAAAATTTCTTTTAAATAATAGGTATTTTATTTCCTAAAAAAATCATATTGTTTTGTATGGCAGCATGTACGAGAATAGCTAACAAACAAGCGGTAACTCAATTCTTCATTCTATATACACTAAGTGACATGGCGGTATCTCACGAAAAAAGGTAATACACTAGAATTTTTTATATTTTGACCAGACGAAAAAAGAAATTACTAATATTATGTATAAATTCCATTAAATAAGTACAAAAATCGACCTGCAAAGTAAAAACAAAACACTATTTACAAAACCTCAATTTTCTCCAAACTAGCTTTTCTGAGATACCGCTTTTGCGCTTAGGACGGCAGTATATATATTTTTAAATTAGGTATATGGTATTCTGATATGTCCGACCCGACCAGGTGGGATGACGACTTGCGAAAGACTGCAGGTAGATGCTGGATGCGGCAAGCTGAAGACAGGGCGCTATGGCGCTCATTGGGGGAGGCCTATGTCCAGCCGTGGACTGATATAGGCTGATGATGATGATTCTGATATGTGGCGCGGTGGGCGAAGGTCCGCCTGCGACGCAGGAGGTTGCGGGTTCGAGATTCCCGTCTCGGAACAATTGTGTGTACGATCTGCAGATATTTGTTCCGGGTGTTCTGGTCGTTTTCTATGTATAATAAAAAATATCTATGTATGTAATGTATTGTATTATGTATATCAGTTATCTAGTACCCATAACACAAGCTCTGCTTACCATGGGGCTAGATAATGCTGTGTGAATTGTCCAGCATTATTTTTGTCCAGCATTTTTTTTTATATGTAAACTATTATTGTGAAGTTTCATCAAAATTCATTCAGTGGTTTTTGCGTGAAAGACCAACAAACATCCTCACAAACTTTCGCATTTATAATATTAGTAGGAAGTAGAATGCTGTGTATACATTACAAAGGCTTATGTTATTCTGTATTTGCATATTTTTGTGTTGCAACATACATACATATATCAGGTGTGGCTATGAATAAATTTTATTATTCTTTTTACATATTTTGGAATACACTATAGACCAAATTTTTGTGTTTTTCTCAAGTTTCTATTTGATTGATTTCCGTTTTGCGTACCATAGTCTTTACTAATATTATAAAGAGGAAAGGTTTGATTTTTTGTTTGTAATGAATAGGCTCCGAAACTATTGGACCGATTTGAAAAATTCTTTCACCGTTGGGAAGCTACACTGTCCTTGCTGAACATAGGCTATATTATGTTTTCAAAAAAGTTAGGGATCCGCACTAAAACCATGCGAAGCCGGGAAGATCCGCTAGTAATAAATAAATCGGTGAGTCGTCACCATGGCAGAGAGAGCGCCTGAAAATTTGATATATTTAGCCTCCTTCATACATTCTCCTTTACAGGATGTAATGCAGATACATCCTCTCCATACTCTCCCGTCTAAATATCCCTAAAATAACAATTTGAATTCAAACAATGAACCAAAACAATGTTCATGAAATAAATTGTACTACTGTTTGTAGGTTTCAAATTATAAATACCATTGTTAATACAAAACAATCGTTCATTCAGATGTGAGTTGTCTCTCAGTGTTCAAGAGGTGTTAGGTCTGGACAGTTAAAATACTATCGCTATGTGTCTAAGTTTAAAATTGCTTGCCCTTCTTCTGATTATGGTAAGTGCTTCTGCCTTTGTGAAAGAACAAACAATGCAACAAAATTACCAAGGGAAATTATTTCCGTAATTATTTATATTATAATGAAGTTTGGTTCCTCCCAAACTTCATTATATTATTTAGTTGTTTAATTAACCAATGTATACCTATTATGTTATCATCATCATCATCAGCCTATAGCAGTCCACTGCTGGACATAGGCCTCCCCCAATGAGCGCCATAACGCCCTATCATTCAGCTTGCCGCATCCAGCATCTACCTGCAGTCTTTCTTTCGCAGGTCGTCATCCCACCACATTATGTTATGTGAGATATTTATTCTCAAAAAAGACGTCAATTAAATGAGAAAAGTTATTTAGCTTAGTGTAAACAATTTGTAGAAGTTAATATAAATTGTTGTTGATATCAGAAAACTAGCGGCGCCTCGCGGCTTCACTGTGGAAATCTATGTGTCAAATAGTTTATACACCTTTCTCTTGAATCACTCCAGCTATTAAAAAAGCTCGTTGCGTTTTAAAGATCTAATCATACATAGGGACAAACTGAGGCGACTTTGTTTTATACTATGTAGTGATCAATGTGCCATTCAACAGGCAAAAACCGAATCATCGGATTCATCAGAGGAGAAAACTAGCTTCCAATTGTTCGCCCCAGCATCTTTGAACTTTGATGACATATACACAAACATAATTCCAACACTGAAGTCCGAACGAGATGCAATGATGTACGAGATGGATGAGAGAACAGAAAGTGATCGACTGAGTACGGAACCCACTACTAGTGTTGATGAGTCACCGATAACTTCGAGACTGGTGGAGTCTTTCTATCAAGCGGAGACGACGATACCTCCGACTGCGCCGTCGCCAAAGTAAGTATTTTCCATATAATTAAATAAATAATACTGGACAATCCACACAGCATTATCTAGCCCCATGGTAAGCAAAGCTTGTGTTATGAGTACTAGATAACTGATATACATAATACAATACATTACATAGATAGATATTTTTTTATTATACATAGAAAACGACCATAACACCCGGAACAAATATGTATCTGCAGATCGTACACACAATTGTTCCGAGGCGGGAATCGAAACCGCAACCTCCTGCGTCGCAGGCGGACCATCGCCCACCGCGCCACATCGGTCGTCAATTCTATCTATAATATAAAAATGAATCGCTGAATGTGTTGCTAAGCGCAAAACTCGAGAGCAGCTGAACCGATATCGCCAATTATTTTTTTTAAATATTCCTTGAAGTACGAGGATGGTTCTTACGGAGAGAAAAAAGAGAAAATTTGCCTGAAACAAACGACCACCCGGGCGAAGCCGGGACGGGCCGCTAGTATTATATAAAAGAAAGTCGTGTTAATTACACTATTTATAACTCAAGAACGGCTGAACCAATTTGGCTGAACAGGTGGGGAGGTAGCTTAGAACCAGGAGACGGACATAGGATACTTTTTATCACGTTTCATATTTATCAAATTTCTACGCGGACTAAGCCAAGGGGCGCAGCTAGTAGTATATAAATAATAGTTTACCACAGTAACTAAATTTTTTTACTTTGTATCACGGGAAAACGCGGGCAGAATCAAGTAGCAAAAAAAAACAACAAAAATAATATATTAATTCTCTCCGCGACGCCATACGGAACAGTCGTGCTGCTCTTTACTTAAAATATCTTATTTAAATATTAAAAATTGGTGAGGCGGCGCCCTGGGACTTCGTTATGGTTCCTCAACGTTGCTGGTGCTTCGTCGCTCCGTGTCTTCAAAAGTGGAGTTGGTCGGCGGCAGGAGTCGGCGCACAAACTTCTGCCGTGAGTTGAAGCACAATTATTTGAATTCAGGCGGGTGCGAACCCGCAGCTTGTCGGATCCCAGCCAGGGACCACAACCACTGCATCATCGACGCAGTTAGCCGCGCATGAGAAATTGCCGACCATACACAGAGCGAGTGCTACGAAAGTTCTCTGCTATGCCGTAGCGAGTGGTACGGCGTAGACAGTTCGTAGAGCCTAGACTCCTCCCATGAGCAACGAAGCGGCTACGCAGTGACGCACGCAATCGACGATCTGCTAAGCTTTCTATGAGATAATTAACAGCGCTTCGCATGTTGCTTACCTTTTGTTTCTTCTGAAGTTATCTTGAAACTCACGCCCAATTGCATAGTCAGAATGCATCATCGTCATCAGCCTATGTTAGTCCACTGCTGGATATAGGCCTCCCCAAACGAGCGCCCTACTTCAACTTGACGCATCCAGCATCTGCCCGCAGTCCAGTCCAAGATGTCCCTAATAAGAATCCCGCCTTCCTCAGGAGCACCGCACTCACTCACATGTATACACAATAAAATATACTGATTAATTAATTATTATAAAACTTTGTCATATCATGTATATACTACATTGTCTCTTTTTTTTCTTATGGAGAAGTGCGCTCCGCTACACAGTTTTTTAACTTTTGCGGTGGTCAGCCCTCAATTGTATCCTATACAATAAGTTCTGTTTCGAATAATGATTTTTTGTAATATATTTGTATTGTTTTCTACTCAATACCTTATCCGATTGCAAAAATAACGTCATTTAGACACCTAAGTAAGTTCTGTAAATTAATAACAAAAATAAAAAAGTTGAGAAAAATAACAAAATCTTAACTTCTAAATAAACAAAATCGATTGTTATAAATAATTTAATCGGTAAAGCATTAGGATATGACTAATTTTGATTGTCAGTCGTATCGTACTGCATCCTCCAAACAGTAGGTTATTGCTAATTTTTTGTTTTCGATTGTTAATTTATAGCTGTATTTAGTACCGGTGTCCAAATAAATGTTTATTCTATTCTTTTCTACATCCCTCTGAGCCTCATGATTGCTCTGAATGATTCTATGCGAAGCCCTACGTTTTATTAGTTACCTTTGAACCTGATTAGTTTACTTTAAATTAAATTTAACTTTATCCCTATCCAGGTACATCCTGACTGCCAACATGTTGAACGAGACTACCACCCCCCAACTCACAACCACAACCACAGAAGACCCTGAGTTCATCATTAAAGTGGTTCCAGTGAAGAAGCACTACCAAAGAGGCCTTCTAGATCTCTTGTTCCCTCCGAAAAGAGTGCAGTCCTTCAAGAATGTGTTTGATTCGATAAGACGTGTGTTATCTCATACATTTAGGAGGTAGATGTTGTTAGACATATAAAAAAATGTTACATACTGCGATTTACTGTTTTTTTCTGTGTGCACGAAGTTTTTTGTTAGGTGTTCCGAGTATGTCCCAAAGTAGTCAGCTGACGAAATTTTATGATTGTGTTGATTACTTATTGGTTTTAATAAAAGCGTAGAAATGACTTTTTTCAATAATTATAAATAACAAGCTGTGCCCCGCGGCTTCGCCCGCTTGGAAATCGATGTGTCAAATGGTTTATAAACTCTTGAATCACTATCTATTTTAAAAAAACGCATCAATATCCATTGCGTAGTTTTAAAGATCTAAGCATACATAGGAACAGACAGAGAGCGGGAAGCAACTTTGTTTTATACTATGTACTGTTACCCCCATGAAAAACTTCTTTGTTTGCTTATTCTGTCTGTATTTTGTACCTGTGTCTAAATAATTTTTTTTTCTATTCTATTCTATTAAGAGGTTAGCTGGCTGGATACACAAGTTTACCTAAAATATAATATTTGACAACGTAGCAAACCGAACCCGGGACCAAATACATCTCAGGCGGACATTTGCCAGTCAACGACGGAGGTCAAAATAATCTATAATATACTAGCGGACCTTCCCGGCTTCGCACGGTTTTAGTACGGATACCTAACTTTATTGAAAATATAATATAGCCTATGTTCACCGGGGATAGTGTAGCTACCCAACGGTGAAATAATTTTTCACATTAGTCCAGTAGTTTTGGAGCCTATTCATTACAAACTAATAAACAAACAATCAAACCTTTCCTCTTTATAATATTTTAGTATATAAAAATGAATCGCTGAATGTGTTGCTAAGCGTAAATCTCGAGAGCAGCTGAACCGATTTCACTAATTCTTTTTTTAGAATATTCCTTGAAGTACGAGGATCGTTCTTATGGAGAAAAAAATGAGAAAATTTAAAAAAAATTGCCTGAAACAAATGACCATCCGGGTGAAGCCGGGACGGGCCGCTAGTTTTAATATATTGACAAAACAGGCGTTCTACGTAAATCAATCGGCCAAGTAGTTTGGCGCGAACTGTAACAACCAACAAGGGTGCTAGAGCTGTTCACTCGACATAACGGTTCGCACTTGACTAAACGTGATTCAGGCTGATTGCACTAATTACACACAGCGCCGGAGCAGTGCTTTAGCTGAGAGGGGACTATGGGATTGCAACTGTGGACGCTAAATATTAATTATAAATAGATTATATAAGCTGAAGTGGCAGTGGGCCGGCCTTATCTCGCGAAGAACCGACGGCCGCTGGGGCAGCAAACGTGTTCTCGAATGGAGACCACGACTCAGTAGTGTTGAATGCCCTCCGACCAGGTGAGATGACGACCTGCGAAATACTGCAGGTAGATGCTGGATGCGGCAAGCTGAAGACAGGGCGCTATGGCGCTTATTGGGGGAGGCCTATGTCCAGCAAGACTGCTATAGGCTAATGATGATGATGAGATTATATGGCAGTAGCTGACAGCGACGCAACGCAGCCGCGCCGTCGTAAGCTAAGAGAAATTCTACTCACCAATCGCAATAAATAAGGAGTGAAATTTATTTATTTTAAAACCAAAATACAAAAGTCTTAAATCTAAACGACAAACCGCCCAAAAGTGATTCACATTTTATTGAAATAAACTTAAATTGACCTTCACCAAAATTTTAACACTGCAGGCTGAATGCGTCAGCTGAAGGCATCGATGGCCTATGTCGATGACAATGTAAATGTAAACTAAAAATGAAACCTGTGATAATGGTATCGTGGCAGAATCTTAACACTTTGATTGCTGAAATCACACTTTATGTGTTTTCTACAAGTGACTAATATGCGTAAATCCACACTAGCGCAGCGGCTGAGAAAATACAGATCTTTGTGACTCAGCACAGCTGTAATATTTTTCGAACGAAACGCATGTGCGGCGCAACACAACCGCTGTGTAGAGCGGCAGCACGAATTTTTTAGGTTAAAAAAAAGATCGCAGTCATTGAAAAAAAATCGTAGTCAAAGTGTTAACATAAAATACTTATATTAAAGAAACTCCATATACTACGTGCAGTGCTATTTACACGGAGATATCGAAAGACTGGTTTTATAATTGTAATTTTTGACGTGCATCCCACTATCTGTAGTTTCTTTCATCAGGTAAAATAACAAAATATGTGATGATGCCATCGTCATAGGAAACCGGTCAGTTTAGCAGAATAGGGTCCCTAGACCGCTGACAAGATGTTTTGATGATAATTATATTTTTAAACATACAAAACAACCAACCCTTTTTAAGGGGCAGTGCCCCGGCTACTGATGGTATCTCGCGTCCGCATATTTTTATTTTATTTTATTTTATGTCATTGATTTGTAATTGAGTATGTTAATTTTAATGTTATCTTTTGTATGAGTCCTGTGCTAAACTATTTTTGTTTATTTATTTAAAACAGAAATCACAAAATACCTAGGTCTCCCGGAACGAATCACCCGCTGCGCCATGAAAGTTGCCAAAATTATTACGTTATCATATTGAGTTATTATATATTATTTTATGCTGTTTTATTGAATCCCGGTTGTATATCGTCCTAGGCTAGAAGCTACTCCAGCTAAGCGCTCCGCTTTACTCCAATTAATTTTTTGGATTTAAGCCAAGTGCAAAAACTTAAGAAACTCAAATGTTAACACGTAAGTTGGAAGCTGCCACTATTCGCGGTGGAATTTGGAATTCTTGAATACGAGAACCATTTTCATTTCTGTTTCTGCCACGTAGGTATCATAGCGATATTTCTGTAGACGTTTTTTTCTCTGTGATATTTTGACTCCAGTTTTAAAGGAACTCTACAAAATAACGGTTTAAAATTACGTCTTTATAAATCTTAGACCGTTCATAAGAGACTCGTCTATAATAAGTTCATAATAAAATTAATATGTCTACCTTACTCAGAGAACATGAGTATTTAGTACTGACAAACAATATACAGAGAAAGCGTGAGTCATTTGGTGTAAAAACCCTTAGACCTTAAAGTCTTAGGGTGCAATTTATAAAAATCTAAATATATTTAAATTAATGCGATCTGACCATAGCCATCACCGAATGGTGGCCTATATGGATATGCGACGGCGTCGAGGCCGACCACCTGCCCGATGGTCAGACGACATTGTAGGGGCTATAGGAAAGCAGTGGATCCGACTGGCACAGGACCGCCAGGGGTGGCGAGATAAGCAATAGGCCGATACCCAGCGGTGGGTGTTACCAGCTGATTAGATACATAGAACGCGATCTGAACACATAATTATTGTACTATTCATATTATATGTAATATTTAACGAGTATTTACAATACAATACAAAAATACTTTATTGTACACCAGTGATATCATGTGATGTGTTTTATAATGATCTGTATCATTATCAAACACATCACATGATACAAGTACAATGGGCGGTCTTATCGCTTAGAAGCGATTTCTTCCAGGCAACCTTTATTTACCCCGTGATCACAGCACTGGTGTAAACCTGTTGAAACGTCGGGAAAATAGGTTAATAATTTCTGGGCTCTCTGCCGACTCGGTGGCTTCTTGGATTTTTAGGAAATTGAAATTTTCTACGTACACGTATTTTTTTTTCTACCTTCAAATAAATAAAAAGCCCTATATAAACAAAGAAATGTGTTCATTTAAAAAAATGTACCTATGTACCTTGATAGATTTAGTAGTTATGCAGTAGATACATACGTCGTGATTTTTTAAATATAACTTCACTCGAATTGTAAAGTCAACCTCAACAGAAAGCAGACGAACCTTGATCAAAACACTTTTTCTTCCCCCACAGAACAAATTCAATAAAACGGCAAAGGCGATAGACATTGGCAAGTCAGATATATTTTTTTCTGCGGACTTTTTTATTAAAATGAAGTTAAATTCGCTGAGCAAGCCAGGGGCGGTGATAATTTTATATTCAAGAGATTTTAAATGAACGGTGTAGTTAGGGACTGGTGTTTTTGGAGATAGAATTATTATTGCGGGTTTTTTTAATAGAAACTGGACCAGTAGAGTTTGAAAGGGTCCTGGCTTCGGTGTGGGGTGCTGATTTATATTATTTTATAATAAAATAAAAATGTTGCGTGCGAGTATTTCACGAGTTTTTATTGAAAGAGAAAGAATGATGGATGCACAGAACGAACACAAGAATGAAGGTAGAATTAATGGTGTAACAGATAAAAAATAAAATTGATGTTTTAACAGAGGTTCTTTTAGTATTTTTGTAGCCGTTAGTGTTAAAAGTTGTAAGGGGGGGATAATAATAATCGATATTCTAGAACTCTTGAGCAATAAGACTGCCAATTGTATCTAGTTTTTTTAATTTAATTTTAAATTGTTAATATATCATCATCATCATCATCAGCCTATAGCAGTCCACTGCTGGACATAGGCCTCCCCCAATGAGCGCCATAGCGCCCTGTCTTCAGCTTGCCGCATCCAGCATCTACCTGCAGTCTTTCGCAGGTCGTCATCCTACCTGGTCGGAGGGCGTCCTACACTACGTTTACCTAGTCGTGGTCTCCACTCAAGAACACGTTTGCCCCATCGGCCGTCGGTTCTTCGCGAGATATGGCCGGCCCACTGCCACTTCAGCTTGCTAATTCTTTGAGCTATGTCGATAACCTTGGTTCTCTGTCGGATGTATTCGTTACGAATCCTATCCTTCAGAGAAACTCCGAGCATAGCTCTTTACATAGCTCGCTGAGCGACTTTGAACTGGTGGACCAGCCCTATCGTAAGTGTCCACGTCTCAGCTCCGTAGGTCATAACGGGTAGGACGCACTGATTGAAAACTTTCGTTTTCAAGCATTGCGGTATGATGTTAATATATACTAAGTGTGCAATAAAGAATTATTTTTATATCTATGCAGGACTAAAATTATGAATTTTATACCTCAGGTATCTTTATCGGGTTACGCGATAATTACCATTACTCCCATGAAAATTAAGGTAAAATTAGAACGAATTAAAATAACAATGAAATAAAGCGATTTCGGGATTCTGTGGAAACTCAAGCCTTTGAATACAAATTTGAAGTTAGATTTAATTATCACTAATAGGGTGAGCTCTATACAGAGCAAGGAAGAAGTCAACTCAAGTCTAGACGCAGCATTTTGTTGTCTTTGTCTGAACAATATACATTATTATTATTATTTATTATTTTAAGCCATTACTGTCCCACTGCTCGGCAAAGGCCTCCCTTTTCTCCTTCCACTCCTCGCGATCCAACGCTGCAACAGGCCATGATGGAAGATATACCTCGAGCTCGTCGCGCCATCTCATCCTGGTCCTTCCACGTCGCCTCTTAGCGTTAAACAATATACATACATAACTTAAAATACATCCATATCATTATTGATGATATGTATGTATTTTATTGACGACCGATGTGGCGCGGTGGGCGAAGGTCCGCCTGCGACGCAGGAGGTTGCGGTTTCGATTCCCGCCTCGGAACAATTGTGTGTACGATCTGCAGATATTTGTTCCGGGTGTTCTGGTCGTTTTCTATGTATAATAAAAAATATCTATCTATGTAATGTATTGTATTATGTATATCAGTTATCTAGTACCCATAACACAAGCTCTGCTTACAATGGGGCTAGATAATGCTGTGTGAATTTGTTCAGTATTATTTATTATTATGTCAGTGTATCGTTCTTCTGGTCGCCTCAAAGGGTAATACTGAAAATCAGTGTTTTGCTCTTAGAGCAAAGCTTTTCGCTGAGCTATTACATTTTTGACAGGCTGCAGCACGCACACAATTTTTAAATCTCCACTTTTTAATTGTTTTATACTATTACTTATTGTTTACTATTACTTTTACTATTGTTACCTTTCATATGCTGCTGTGTCGGATAAATGCTTTATCTATCTATCTATCTAAAATACTTTCCGGGTTTTTCATTGTTTCACTCGATATTGTCTGGCGTTGCATAGGTAAGTAATTTATTTCCAACTACCATCCCTCAATATCAAGAATTGAATACAAAAGACAAGATTTTGTCTTTAAAAAAATCATCATCATCAGCCAATATTAGTCCACAGCTGGACATAAGCCTCAACTAATGAGCGCCATAATGCCCTGTCTACAATTTGCCTCATACCGCCTGGCCGGAAGGCCTCCTACACTACTCGTGGTTTCCACTCACGAACACGTTTGCCCCAGCAGTTCTTCGCGAGATATGGCCAGCCCACTGCCACTTCAGCTTGGAAATTCTTTAAGCTAATCAAATCATTCATTGTATTTAGCAAATACATTACAGGTATTTCATGTCTTATAACTAGAGTAGTGTCAAATGTATTCAACCCGCAAGCAGTAGTGCAAATATTAAATCGCAGTGATACAAAGTTCAAATACTGAAAAAGAAAAATGAAAATGAAAAGTTTTTATTTCTCTAAGCTTACAAATAAGCACTTAGACAGGTCTTATTTTATAGTTCACTTCAATTTTTTGTCCACCAGTGGAAGAAGTGAGTAGAAACCACTAGTATATTCATAACTTATGTGTCTAGTACATTTGATTTGCTTATCTGTAAGTTGGTAGATTTTGAGTTGGAGCAACTCGTTCCAAGCTTTTTTATCTTCTAAGTAATCTGATATTTTGTAATAAGCTTTTTTACAAAGAATGTGTTTAACAATTTTTTTTAATTTATTTATTGATAATTTTTGCAACTCACTTGGAGTTTTGTTGTAGAAGCGTATACATTGCCCTTTAAAAGATACATTTATCTTGTGTAGCCTAGTTGTGGGCACAGCGAGTTTATTCTTATTTCTAGTATTTACATTATGTACGAGTATATCACTTTTTTTAGTGAACCGATTGATATTTTTATGAGTGTACAACAAGTTTTCATAAATATATTGACACTCAATAATAAAAATATGGTATGTCGATAACTTCACAAAAATAAATGTCTCAATATCGTCTCTACCCAAGCGTTAGTAATTCCTTGGTCTATAATAAGACCGATGGTGCGGAAACCAACTCGAACGAAACTTGGAAGAATTTAAGAGTTTGGTTCAACTCCGTGATTTTATTGTGAAATTAGATTACGATTTGAAGGGTTATGGTTTTAAAGAATTTCGATGATTTTTCTGAGGTTTAAATTGTTGAACCATTATTTCCATATCGCTATATGCAAAAGGATCGGTTTGTAAATCTACAGCCTGTAATGATTCACTGCTGGACGCACGTAGTGTAGGACGCCCTCCGACCAGGTGCGATGACGACCTGCGAAAGACTGCAGGTAGATGCTGGATGCGGCAAGCTGGAGACAGGGCGCTATGGCGCTTATTAGGGGAGGCCTCTATCCAGCAGTGGACTGCTATAGGCTGATGATGATGATGATGATGCACGCTCGCACAATAGCCACTCTGATAAGCACTTTGTTGGCTTTTATAATATGGGGGGCATAATACCCTCGCTGGGCACCACACGGTCAAACGTAATAGACGATTACATTACGATAGTGTCGTTCTCTCTATAAATTTACGTTTTTTTTTTTTAAACTTTGTAAGTATATATATATATAGTTATTTTTTTTCTAACTGCCGGGCAATCTACCTACTTTGCCATACTCACGACGCATGGCAAGCAGATTTATTTATGTACTTTATTGGCACACAAAACAGAAAACAATCGAATCTTGACAATTCAGTAATAATTATAACTAGGGTTCTTATACTATGTAGATTGATTTCCCAATTTAAGGTCCAGCCTGAAAACCAGTGTCACTATCGTCCTCGGTCGATAATGACAACAAGCTGAGATTGGACATTATTAGCCGCGCACATAGGGAAATACCAGATTTTTTTCTTACTCTTGGGACTCTACTACACGCTACATTATGTCAAAGTTTCCAATCCCTAGGATCTATGTTGTTCTGTATTTTTGTGTGTTTTCCTTTTTTTTGTAACTCTGTATATACATTGTGTGTATGTGTGGCTATTAATAAATTATTTATTCTTCTTTATTCTTTATTTCCTAAGCGTGCATGCACAAAATGATTAAACAAAAGAGCAGTCAAAGAAACCATAATAAGATTATACAAAAAGAAGTTAAAACATTGTAATTCAAATAAATAGAGCAAGCAATTAATTAATAATAACAAAATTCATCTATACTAATATTATAAAGAGGAAAGGTTTGATTTTTTGTTTGTTTCTTTGTAATGGCTCCGAAACTACTGGACCGATTTGAAAAATTCTTTCACCGTTGGGAAGCTACAGTATCCACGGTGAACATAGGCTATATTATATTTTCAACAAAGTTAGGGATTCGTACTAAAACCGTGCGAAGCCGGGAAGGTCCGCTAGTATATTATAAAATTAAGAAGATTTAATAACCTTGCAATTTTATACTAAACCTTATCTAGGTACATAAGTTCATCTATAACTCGCGTAGATACCCCTCAACAATGAAGTCCACTACAAAATCGACCCAAACCACAGAATAACTAGCTCTGCCGAAAGTTATAGCCAAAGCGGTCGACACTACTACAGCTGTCGTCGGGAGTCGAGTGACAACCCGGCTCGATTTGCATAGCGGACCATGATTGTGATTCTGCAATTATCGCTCGCTATCGAGTTTATCGAAATATTAAATATGCTATCGATTAAATATGGATACCCTTAGATAGAGAGTATAAATACCCAGTTATAAGTGGGTATCAGGCGCGAGTGGGATCAGATTTTCGACAGTTTCGTAGGCAATATCGCATGGTGGGTAACAGTCTGAGGCCACCGACATGTTGTAAAAACACGTAAACGTAGGTTTTGCTAATAATTTTAAAGCTTATGAGGAGTTTCTCTGTTCAGCTATATATACATACTTTTAATGTATTTTCGTCGTCAAATAATGAGCGATTTTAAAAATTCTTTCTCTATTGTACCAAACATGATCTCGAATAAGTCCCATTAAAAAATATTTCATAGGGACATAGGTCCATCCCGTCAAGCATAAAAAATTATGATGGTGAATTATTCTACCAATATTAACAGTAGTTATTATCTAGTATAACAGTACATTTAACAGTGGATGTTTTAATCTTAAAATTAAAACAAAAATAATTTAATTGACAAATCACTGCCTGCAAGTCAAATCTAACCTACATAGATTTGACTTGGCACTCATTCAGATATCCATTCTTTTTGCCGCGAAGCCCACAGCCAATCATAATTTTTGTATTGAACTTGGCTCTCCTTTTTTACATTTATGTTTTTGGTGGGATTAGTTCTACCGTTGTGACCGTATCGGTATTGTTAAGATGATGTTTAGTATCGTATCATATAATTTCAGGTCAAATAATTTCGTATATATCTTAAATAGTCCTCTAATCATAATATATATGGTACTTCTTCAATTCACGTAGGTAAGTCCGCAGGTTACTCAAATAAGTTACGAGAGTGAACGAGCCTTTAGTCGTAAACTCTAATAACACCCCCCATTTATTAGATAGCTTGGCAACTTACGAAAAGCACAAAATGTATTCAAAAAATCGAAAACTCGAAAATTCACGTTCGCGAAACTTTTTCGAGGCTCTGAATATTAGCAAAAAGTCATTAAAAGTAAGGGCGCTGTTCATCATACCGAAATTCGCCTCAAAGTCCGCATTAAAGGCCAACTTGGCGAGACCCTAACTTATAAAAGTTCATTCATTTAACGCTTGCACGCGTTCAGCGAAGACGGAATTTCAAATTATTATGCCGTGTTGGAATAACATTTGATTTGATCTTGTCTGAGGCTATTTCTCAGGACGTTTTCTACAGCTTGATATTGAAGATTTTGACATTTTCATTTAAAATGGTTCCTACAACTAGAGCTGGTTTACTCCCTAGACCGGAAGTTATGAAGAAGATGATAAGATAGACAGATTTTGTCCAGCAATGGGATCCTACAGGCTGATAAGATTTATGGCTTTGTGTTTCATTTCAGTATATTTTATAGTGATAATATAATAATAATATTTCTGGACAATTCGCACAGTATTTTCTAGTCTCAATCTAAGCCAGATATTTTGTTATGGGTACTAGATTACTGATATAGGTACTTAATGGAATACGTTTAAAATAACCAGAACACGCGGAAAAAATATTTGCAGATCATACTAACATAAGTCCCAAGGTGGTAATCGAACGAGCAACCTCCTGTGTCGCAGGCGGACCTTTGCCTGCCGCGGCACATCGGTCTTCTAAGTGATAAATTAATAAAATGTCATATATTAAGTAACCTTTAATGAACTTAAAGCTTACAGGTATTATAACTTTAAGATGTACGCCTAAGTTTTGTACACTTTAGCTAAAAAAAATTGAGTTATCAAGAAAATAATCTGGTATGTGTTTACCGAATCGCTTCCCATACCTATTAGGTTGTGGCTACTGAGCTTTGAGGACAAGATAGAACAAACGAATTCCGTCCCATTCTCTTTCAAATAGGTAAATATACCATAAATTTTTTAAACTAAACTATACACAGAGGGCGCCTCTGTGCGGCAATTGATAAAACTATGTTCATTTGCATACGAGACGTCCTGTGCGCCGGACGTTGAGTTTAGCCGCCCGGACAAAGAGATTTTCATATTCAATTTTCTATTCGTTTAATTGCCTACATGTTTTACTTCCTCTTCTGGTTAGAATATGAAAACAGATTATAAAATGTAATATAATGTTAAACAAATGAGAAACTAGTGTAGTCGATTGAGTGACGTTTGCGTTTGTACCTACCAACAGTACCAACACCAAGTCAAAGTGGCCGTAAAACTTTGTTAACATCATCATCATAAGCACTATCCACTACTGAGACATAGGCTTCCCCAAATGAGCGCCATAACGCCCTGTCTTCAGCTTGACGCATCCAGCATCTCCCTGCAGTCTTACTTTTTTTTAAAGGGAAAACTTCTTTAGGCGCTTAAAGCACTTCTTGGGTGAACGAAAATCATGGAACTCGCGTCATCGCCACCGAACGCTTCCCAGTATAAATAAAATATAAAATTACTTAGTTTTCACTTCAATCGGCATTCCCCAAAGAACGCATGTTTTTGTTTGCTAGCACTATTTAAACATATTTGCATAATAATAATTATTTACCCACCTTCATGGAAAGACCTCTTGACCGATTTTTTTTGTAATCATCTTGTTGTCATATTAGCCGAACGACGTTCACTGCTGGAAGGCCTTTTTAGAATAAATGTTATGAATTCTCTAGATCCGAAAAATTGCACGTGTCTTAGGAAACAATGGATGCTGACAAATACCAAACAGAAGAATTTAGTTTGTTCTTTACGAAGAAAATTTAGTTGATCAGTTCAATGTTGCTCTTTCTTTAATCATGTTCAAGTTATGGCGGTTAGTATTATTCTCTGCATTCATTGCATTAGTCGTTTTATATTACCAAAAAATAAAAGAGATCCGTAGGACCGCCGAGTTAAATTATATATTGAAACCTTCAGATAAAACGAGGAAACTGGTGCTCGACCGTATAAAAAAGAGGCATCTGAATATCACAAAACAAATTTGCAGTAATGAAAAACTAAATAGAATACCCCGAGACTTGAAATTCATACTTATATGGACCAAAGTTTATCAATATCAGGCCGAACAACATCTCGAAGGACAAGAGAGTTTTATAAAGAATAAATGTAAAAACATCAATTGCTATCTCACTTATGATAAGGATTTGCTAGTGAATCACATATATTTCGACGCGATAATATTCCAAGCGGAACAAACCTGGGATATGCCACCTTACTACCGTTCATTCCATCAGAAATACATCTTTGCGGCATCAAGCTCTGACAGCCGCGAACTCTTCTGTCACCCCTTGTACGATTCCTTTTACAACTTCACCTGGACGTACAAACTGGATTCGAATATCCGTTGGTCGTTAATCACGATTGAAGACAAGGCTGGTAATATTGTCGGCCCGAAGACAGAAATGAAGTGGATCTACCCTATGCTGACGGCGGCGCCCCGAACAATCGTAAATAGACTTGCTCAAAAGAAAAAGCCTGCTGCTTGGTTTCCCCTATCATGTACGACACCAAGTAAGAGGGAAAACGTAGTAAAAGCTATATCACGAGAACTGGGGAATTATGACTTGCATGTGGATACGTATGGATGGTGTGGGACTTTGAATTGTCCAAAGGATCTTCCGGAAAATTGCTTGAAGCTTCTGGAAGACGATTACTACTTTTATTTCGCTTTTGAGAACAACTTAGCGATGGATTACGTGTCAGAGCAGCTACTGAATGCGCTCCAGCACTTGGCGGTGCCAGTGGTGTTTGGAGGAGCTAATTATTCAAGGTAACCTTTTAAGAGTTAGAGAATAAGTACTATGGTAAATAAAAGAGGAATGGTTATGGTACATATTGCCCACGAAAAAGTCCCTTTAATATAAATGATAGTGGACAGCCTGACGAATCAAATAAAAGTGCGGGCCTGTGTGCCCTTACCGCAATCAAATGACAGTCCTGAAAGTCAAAAGACCAACTTATAACTTTATAAAACTAAAACTAACCTACATACGAGTACATTGCGACGCGCACTAGAGCGCGAGTTCAGACAGCAACGGGCGTCGCAATAGTAGGGGGTATATTTATACGAACCATTGGGCACGCATTTGGTCCCATCTATATCTTAGATATTATCAAACCTAAGTAAATAAATAAATAATAAATAAATAATGCTGGACAATTCACACAGCATTATCTAGCACCATGGTAAGCAGAGCTTGTGTTATGGGTACTAGATAACTGATATACATAATACAATACATTACATAGATAGATATTTTTTATTATACATAGAAAACGACTAGAACACCCGGAACAAATATCTGCAGATCGTACACACATTACAAAATACAAAAATACAAAATACAAAATGTTTATTCAATAATAAAGGATACATAGTCATAATCATATTTGAAGCCACCTTTTAAGTATTATGAAAATACTTGTGCTAGGTGGCTTCGCTCTTCCACGTTTACATTAATTCATATGTATTAGTTTTTGTAGGCTTGACTCTATATAAAACTAACAATAGTAATTATATTTTAATTAATAAAGTAAAAAATTAACTATTAGAGTACAAAGTAGGAGGGTAGGGCAAAAAATACATTTGTTCCGAGGCGGGAATCGAACCCGCAACCTCATGCGTCGCAAGCGGACCTTCGCCCACCGCGCCACATCGGTCGTCAAGTATTGACTTACACACATTATTGTGCTAGATAAACACTGGTGTGTCCATCCAACGCTGGTTTTCATTGTAGACCAATGGCAAGTCACGTCGCGACCATCGGAAAGAGTGATATTTTTAAGTTTTTTTATCGCTGTGCAGAAGTTTGGGGTGTGAGCTATATTCTTAATAAGTGTACTATTTTTCAGGTTTCTTCCACCAGGCTCATACATAGATGCAAGTGAATCGAACGCCTCAGTCGTTGCATTACTTATGAATGAAGCTATCAACAATCAGGACGTGTACAGAAACTACTTCAGGTGAGTACTTTGAATTTAAAGTTTCAGCTTAATATTTAATTTCAGCTTAGTTGTGTAGTGAACTCAAGTTTATATGTGGTATTATAAGTAAATTTAATCGCAAACCTGGTCTTTATTAACTAATAATTATTTACATTTAAATAATAGAAACATTAGAAAAATTAGATCTAGCATTTACTATGAGCAATTGAGCTAATTGCAAACTGTTGCAAACAATCTACAGGTAGCTTAACTGATCCGACATCAAGTGTAAGATGTGTACCTACGGTGGAACTGAATAAATTAAATGAAATGATCCATATCAACACCAGTAGGAAGCGTCAAATGCCTACTTCTTTTTATACGGTTAAAAAAGTTTAACTATTTATAATATGCCTTATTGTTGAGAGTGTGTGTTGGTAGGCGAATAACTTTAAAAACAAAACACTGGTGGATGTTGTTATGTCTAACATATGCAAATTTTTTACGTTGTAAAACAGCATGTGAAACCAAGCGCAGAAGGTTGTTATGAATAACAAATAGTTGAGGCATTAATTGTACCCGTATTTAGCCAAATTTTCATATAGTGAAGTCAGTGCAACATATACGCCAACATTAAATAGGGTCGTGGAAAATGCTGAAAATAACGCAAGTAATGTTGGACAAGAAAAGAAGGGGGTTACAACTTAGGTGATGTATGAATGCACTAGTGGTTTCGTTTCTCTTCTTCCACTAGTGGACAAAAAATGTAAGTAAGCAGAAAATCAAAAACACCTTATTTCTACTAAAGTCATTTAAAACGGAATATTTACCATGATTTGATTTTTGAGTTATCCAATATGTTCCTTCAGTTATTCCGTGATCATGGCGCATGAAACTGTGCCGAAATATATTTTTGAATGACTTTACATTATTTCTATTAATAAATATATGTACTAATTTATAGTGTGTAATGTATAGTGCTTATTTTGTAGGCCTATAGAAATAAAGGATTTTGAATTCTGATAGGTGTAAAATTTGTTTCTATTACAATTTATGGATTGGATGGAGTTGGATGAATTAAACTTTTTAAATTCACACACTTGCTTTATTGTTCGACTCATAGATGGGATCACAGAGAAAGGTAAGTGAGAGCTGGCCACAGACAACTTAATTAGTGTTGCCAGCCCAATCAGTGAGGTATGTCATAGACAATAGGTACGTTTACATTCGTTACAAACCCGGGCTAGTACATATAGTATTAAGATATAGTATTAAGAGAGAAATTATATTAAGTTCTCCTAAACCAAACTCCTTAATTCTTGGTTTATAAAAACCAAGAATTAGTGGGTTTAATTAAACCTTAACTATTTGGTATTCATAACAAGCTTCTGCGCCTGGTTTCACATGCTGTTTTACAACGTAAGAACGTTGCCTATGTTAGACATAACAACATGCATCAGTGTTTTGTTGTTAAAGCTATTTGCTAATTATACACCTCAAATTTCTTTTCCCAGATGGCACAACCACTACGTTTACAAAGCGACCACGAGTAAAGACGTGTGCAAGCTGTGTGAGCTACTCAACGACCCCAGGAAAGAGCACTCAGTGTTGCCACACTTCAGAGACTGGTGGCATGACCATGATCCTGATATATGCAAGGAAGATATGTATGATAAACATGACCATTTTTACATGCATCAATTATAGTTTTTGGGATGTTTGTTCGAAAATGTGAATAAAATTTATTGTGCTTGACATTTCAGACAGCATCATTGAACTGAACAAGTATGGGACTATCAAAGAAGCAAAGTAACATCGCTTATATTTGTTTTTTTTTCGTGATCTCGCACAAATAATAAAAATTTTATAAACAAATAGCTGCGCCCCGCGGCTTCGCCCGCGCGGAAATTCATGTATCAAGTAATTTATATAATAAACCTTTCCCTTGAATCACTCTATCTATTAAAACAAGCACTATCAAAATCCGTTGCGTATATTTAAAGATCTAAGCATATACAGCTCCCTTTTATCGACTTCTAAATTTTGAGACGCTCGTAGACCTTCTACACTCGTAGACCCTCTAAGTTCGTAGAACCTCAACGCAAATTGACGACCGATGAGGCGCGGTGGGCGAAGGTCCGCCTGCGACGCAGGAGGTTGTGGGTTCGATTCCCGCCTCGGAACAATTGTGTACGATCTGCAGATATTTGTTCCGGGTGTTTTGGTCGTTTTCTATGTATAATAAAAAATATCTATCTATGTAATATATAGCATTATGTATATCAGTTATCTAGTACCCATAACACAAGTTCTGCTTACCATCGGGCTAGATAATGCTATGTGAATTGTCCACCATTATTTATTATTATTATTTATTATATTAAATTCTACGCCCGTAGGCTCTATAGTCTACGGATTCTAAAATTAAATTTAAAAGTCCAGTTTCAAATTCGTAACCACTTAAGCTCAAGAGGGAACCTACAATCCTCTTACAAAATCTCATTATTTATGAGAAGCGATAATTCCAATTACAACGGAGTCATCACCGCCTTTTTCATAATATAATTAAAATTGTGCTGACTGCCATTGACTGATCCAATAATTTACTGTAATTGATGAACTGGCAGATGGCCAGGCTTTTTCCTGGTAAGCCTTCGTTTTAGGTGAAATGCGAAAAAATATTCGAGTTCTCTCGTCTTTATACGTTTTAATATAACTAGATCATTTCATTATTAAATTAAGGTTAAAACTCAACAGTCAAAATGTTTTATTTCCTCAAGATCTAACAGCACTCATGGACATGTCAGTAATTTCAATCAACTGAAGTATTAGTTGAGAAAAAGTAACACACATATCTAGATAATTATGTAATATGTACTACCTGTAGAAAAAATATATCGAACTATTTTCTCACAAAGGCTAAACGTCATTGTTCGAGAAGAAATACTTTTTCACACTTTGACTGCTGAAATCACACGGTATGTGTTTTCTACAAGTGACTAATATGCGTAAATCCACACTAGCGCAGCGGCTGAGAAAATACAGATCTTTGTGACTCAGCACAGCCGTAATATTTTTCGAACGAAACGCATGTGCGGCGCAACACAACCGCTGTGTGGAGCGGCAGCACGAATTTTTTAGGTTAAAAAAAATCGCAGTCGTCGAAAAAAAATCGCGGTCAAAGTGTTAAGAACCTAACAAATAGGGTTAGGGAAAAAATATAATAGAAATTTTATTAATATTTATGCAAAAATTCAATCTATAGACAAACCCATCTTACATACAGTATTTTCCACTCTAAACATAAACTCTACACTGCACTAAAACTTTACACAAGACACAGTCCTTTGTGTTTCTACAACAAGATGGAGGATATTAAAAACACGTACGATTTGGTAAAGTCATTTGCCCAGAAGGATGTTCGACAGTGGGCTACCTAGGAATCCTACACTACACCTTCCACAGTGTCCGGTTTATCAACAGACTACTTGGAGTTCAAGTCTTTTGTCACAGGGGCACTACGACCATTCAAACACAGATAAAGTTCATGGCAAGAGAATCGGATAATCGGGAGATGCCTTTCCCCATTTGTGGGACAACAAGTTAATATTAATATTTAATTTTACAAAACCAATGTTGTAAAATTAAAAACTAGGGAAAACGAATTTAATTACTTCATTAGCAAATTGCGCTAGGACAAAAAAAGTCAATTCTGCGGGCTAACAAAGAAAATAACATCATATATGTAACATAATATATGTTATTTTCTGCTTTAGCCCACATAATCTCCATTTAGATATATATTTTGCTTCACCACAGGTATAATTTCAACCTCGTTATCGCCTTCACGATAAGATAAAGCAACTGCACCCCTGTAGCATCGACAAAGTGACTTGAAAATTAATTAACCATGCACCATCGCCCTAACGAGTAACCAGAGAAATCTTACAAACTTACTTCATCAAACTAACAAACTTAATTTCAAGTTTCGCTTCAATGTGCTTTAAATATAAATAAGCAAGTCCAGCTATACGTCATTAGTCTGAAGTTAGAGACAAACATGTACGTCTTAGTTTGAATAAGTTGGAAACGAATGCAGGTATGTGTGTTGAACTGAATGGATACGACTAAACGTAGTGGGTATGGCACACTATTATAAGAATAAGAAAAGAATAAGAATAAGAATAGTTTTATTTGGCCAAAAAAAACAGGCTACACAATTAAAGCAATAAACACACTTAAAAAAGAACACAGTATAAAAAAGAACATAAATAAAAAAGCCTACAGAAAAACAAAAACTATAATAATACATGGCTACCGTGCTAGCCTGCTGGCCTGGAATTATGAAAACTATTTCGCTTGTACCTACATAAAAAGTTACACAATTGTGTACACTTTATCATAAGATTGAAACCCGAGGAATGTAACATTCGGGTCAAACCCCTTCGGGTTTATAGAGTGTTAAATATAAGAAATCATGTATATTCTTTAAAAATTAATAAATACAAAATAAATACAAAAAAAAAAGTAATAAGTAGTAAAGATAGTGTAGGCGATGAAATAAAACTAGGCTTTTCAACGACAGAATGAAATTGGTCTGCACGCAGAGATTTGAACGATGTCTGTGCTTTGAAAATTATTGTCCGATATTTTTACAGAGCCACCTCGAGTGTCGGCAGTCGTTCCACCCTCCAAAGTTACAACAAATATTTTTATGTAAGTTCTGCTTGCACCCAAAATTTCATCTAATTTATTAAACATTCCAAAACAAACCAACAGATTTGTTTGTTTGTTTTGAATGACATGACAATGTTGCGAATATACGCATTTATATAAAAAAATCGGAAAAAAGTTGGATAGGTCATCCCAAAAAACAAGGCGTTTTTAATTTTCCTAAGTACAAAACCAAAATGTGTCATTATTTGACGAAACCATTGTCATAGCGAAGCGATTAGCTTACCAGAATAGGGCACCATACTCTTAACCACTACGCCAGATGCGTCGTACTGCTCCATACTATCCCAACGCAATGCACCTCGCAGGTACGGATGCCCAATCATAACTTAAGCATATTTTCCTGCAACTTGCTTAAATAAATAAACTTTTCGTTGGGGAACTTTCCAAGTTTATCTTAATATTTCTCAGAGCTGTTTTATACTTGTGTATCTGTGCTCGCTCTCTAGTTCGTCGATGAAAAGTTTGGCTTGACAAATTCGATACAGTCGACGAATATTCTTGAAGTTTATGAATTTTAAAATGTAGCAAATCTAACGCTAAAGCTACTATTAATGCGTAAATGTTTGCATGAATGGATGTTTGTTAGGTCTCGCAAAAATGACTAAATGGATGTGGCTTTGGTTGTGGAATAACATGGTACATTTACGTACGCCCTCCGACCAGGTGGGAGACGTCCTGTGAAAGACTCCAGGTAGATGCTGGATGCGTCAAGCTGAAGACAGGGTGCTATGGCGCTCATTAGGAGAGGCCTATGTCCAGCTGTGGACACATTATAGGCTTATTTTTATTCAAGAACAATAATAAAAACTCATTTTCATATATATTTCGATACAAATAAATAAATTAGGCTTATTGAGGAAGCCGACAAAAATTTCCTATAAAATTTACTCAGCAAGCTACAAAATGTCCATTTATTTTGATTGAATATTTAAGTTAACGATGGTTCAAGTGAGACTTTATAGTATTTATATACCGTCGTTAGTGGCAGTGGGCCGGCCTTATATCATGGAGAGCCGACAACCGCTGGGGTAGGCCTTGTCCGACGCCATAACCTGCAGTGGACTATTATAAGTTGACGATGATGATGAGTTTTTATGTGAAGTAGTATCTCTTCTTCTTCTTTGTCGTTGTCTTCATTGCTGAAGGTCGTGCCCGTCCTGGACGGCTTTCACGGTGACGCTGATGAACCGCTTCCACACCACTCTGTCTTCGGCCTGCCTCAGGGCCGCAGGCAAAGTGAGTCCTCTTATAGCCTTAATTTAATCAGACCAGCGGGTTGGTGACCGTCCTCTTGGTCTTTTTCCCTCTATCTTGCCCATTACCACTAATTTTTCGAGGTTGTCATGTTGCCTTCTGGCTATATGGCCAAATAGCAAGTGAAGTAGTATATAAACGACAATAAATAAATAATAACGCAGTCACATTAAATCTAAGCTCATTGTGTGAAGAAAAATAAATTACTAATGTATCAAACTAAATTATCGCCAGCGATCCACTCGTCCATTTACGTGGTCCCTTAGCGCGTCCAACTTCGAGTAGGTTTATAGCTTATAGCGTGGCAAAGTTGAACCGAAAATAACTGTTTGGCTAACGAAATCTCCGCAAAATGAGTTCAACTCGTTAATTAGTTTCTCTTCCACTACTTTGTGGGCGTTCATACTAGGCGTAAATGTGGACAAATATGATATTGGGACCTTTTTTAAACGACTAAAAAAATGGTTCTCTTTTTTTAAAGTCTTTTAAAAACAGGTTCTATTTTCGGCTGTAGGTATGTTCAACAATAAATCGACGAACATACATAAAAACATAAATGCAGCCGAAAATAGAACCTACTGTCTTAACTGACTACAAAACAAGGAAAAGAAATAGCATCAAAAATATTATCTCATTGTTAATAAAATACCCAGATAAGATGCAGAGTAAACCTTAGTCCCACGCTGGTACTCGAACCCACAACCCTCTACGTTACAGACTTTCGCCTCACAATTTAGTTATTTATTTATAAAACAACATCCACGAACTAAAATTGACATACTTAATCACTAAACAAAAGGCTATAATATTATAAAATATATTACACGTATTTCACTGCAACGTACTTACAATATGGCTTCTAAGTACTGAAGCTTAACTGTAGTTCTAACACACAGAAATTCGCAGCAGTCATAGTCCTCTAACGCAAGTAGAAATTATTCAACAAACGTCCGGAAACTTTGTCTTGGCGTACTCTGTACGAGGTGGGAACTCGCTCGAACAAGTCTACAGGGTAGCTAACTGACGATGGCTTGATAAGGAGATAATCCGTACGGAATGCGAATGGGTTGTGTATGATACAAATCAGGGGATACTATTGGTATAGGCGCGCGGTGAACATACAATTCTAGAACAAGTCTACAGGGTAGCTAACTGACGATGGCTTGATAAGGAGATAATCCGTACGGAATGCGAATGGGTTGTGTATGATACAAATCAGGGGATACTATTGGTATAGGCGCGCGGTGAACATACAATTCTAGAACAAGTCTACAGGGTAGCTAACTGACGATGGCTTGATAAGGAGATAATCCGTACGGAATGCGAATGGGTTGTGTATGATACAAATCAGGAGATACTATTGGTATAGGCGCGCGGTGAACATACAATTCTAGAACAAGTATACAGGGTAGCTAACTGACGATGGCTTGATTAGGAGATAATCCGTATGGAATGCGAATGGGTTGTGTATGATACAAATCAGGGGATACTATTGGTATAGGCGCGCGGTGAACATACAATTCTAGAACAAGTCTACAGGGTAGCTAACTGACGATGGCTTGATTAGGAGATAATCCGTACGGAATGCGAATGGGTTGTGTATGATACAAATCAGGGGATACTATTGACATAGGCGCGCGGTGAACTTTCAATTTTAGAACAAGTTTACAGGGTAGCTAACTGACGATGGCTTTATAAGGAGATAATCCGTACGGAATGCGAATGGGTTGTGTATGATACAAATCAGGGGATACTATAGGTATAGGCGCCAGGTTAAAATACAATTTTAGAACAATTCTACAGGGTAGCTAAGTAACGATGGGGGTTGATAAGGAGATAATCCGCACGGAATGCGAATGGGCTGTGTATGATACAAATCAGGGGATACTTAGGCGCGCGGAAAAACACAATTTTAGTTTTTTGGTTAATTAATAGCAAACATTTTTTGGCGACCTCTGTGGTGCGGTGGGCGAAGGTCCGCCTGCGACGCAGGTGAATTTGATGCCTTGGAACAATTGTGTGTACAAATCACGTGTATTATAAAAAATATCTATCTATGTATTGTATTAAGTACATAATATATCAGTTATCTAGTACCCATAACACAAACTCTGCTTAGCTTGGGGCTAGATGATGCTGTGTGGATTGTCCAGCATTATTTATTTACTTTATTATACCACAAAAACAGAAAACCATACAGAAATTAATATATAGGTATAATTATAATCCGCAATTTAAATTCGGTTACATAATTTTGTAAGGGGCTGGGTTTATTTAGGTATCTATAAATTTAAAGACTAATTTCGACTACTATATTATGTCCCTTCAAAGAAGATAGATAACACCTTATTACACCACACAAAACAGAAAATAATACAGAGATAAAAACTTAGAATAAAGGTATAAAGGGCGGCCTTATCGCTGAGAGCGATCACTTCCAGGCAACCTTGGGATGGACTGGACATGAACGAACAATATATTCAATTCAATTCAAATTCTTTATTATCAGACAACAAAGGTCCATAAAACACGCACACAAAATTACGAAAAGGAAAATACAGACGAAGAAAATAAAACCAAAATAACTAAATCTAGAGTATAAGTAATTTCACCCAGAGGTGTCGTATTGGATAGTCATATTTACGATATTACTATATACAATACAATACAATACAAATACGCTTTATTGCACATCAAACACAGAAAAGCAAAAACAGTAAAGAACAAAGATACAGATGCACAATGGGCGGCCTTATCGCTAAGAGCGATTTCTTCCAGGCAACCTTTGGATGGACACGTAGCTAAAGTACAGGTACGGTGGCGTATTATAGACTAATTATATAATATAGCGATATTACTTTAATAAATCATTGATAACAAATACACTAAATACTTACATTACAAACATTATAATAACCTTACATAGACATAAGATACTACAGGGAAGAGATAAAAATCACGGCTACACATTATAATAAATCGCGGTCAATGACATAAGCCACCAATAGCGGCAGAAAAGTTTAATTATTTCTTTACCTCTTGCAACAGAACCACTAACACTCGTAATTTTCAGAAATACAATTTGTTTTCCTATATCTAAACATATTAAATAAATAAATAAATAATACTGGACAATTCACACAGCATTATCTAGTCCCATGGTAAGCAGAGCTTGTGTTATGGGTACTAGATAACTGATATACATAATACTATATATTACATAGATATATATTTTTTATTATACATAGAAAACGACCAGAACACCCGGAACAAATATCTGCAGATCATACACACAATTGTTCCGAGGCGGGAATCGAACCCGCAACCTTCTGCGTCACAGGCGGACCTTCGCCCACCGCGCCACATCGGTCGTCAAGTTATGTAATGTTTTGGTATTCTAAACTTGCACTGTACTCTGCCACCTTTCATATTCCTTTTTATCCATATTTCTTTTGAATTTACGTCGGATTAAAACAAGATATAATCCTGCCAAGGTGCAGTGTATGCTTGTTAGCAAGTGTAGTCTTCTGTAAATATGGAATTTGGAAAGTGCAGCTTTTCTCGGCGATTCAATTTGTTTCGTGCTGTACTGGTAGCTCTGTTCTTATATTCGCTAGTATTTTCTTTGGGACAAGTGGATAACATATGAAAGTTTAGGGTTTGTGTTTTATTTTTGGAGCGGATGGGTTCAAACGAACGTATCCCACTTTTAACTTTTGACTGTTTTTTTTAAATAGTCCGATATAGTACACATCTATATATATAAAAGAAAATCACCACTAACACTCGTAATTTTCAGAAATACAATTTGTTTTCCTATATTTTCCTAAACATATTCCTTTTTATCCATATTTCTTTTGAATATACGTCGGATTAAAACAAGATATAATCCTGCCAAGGTGCAGTGTATGCTTGTTAGCAAGTGTAGTCTTCTGTAAATATGGAATTTGGAAACTGCAGCTTTTCTCGGCGATTCAATTTGTTTCGTGCTGTGCTGGTAGCTCTGTTCTTATATTCGCTAGTATTTTCTTTGGGACAAGTGGATAACATATGAAAGTTTAGGGTTGGTGTTTTATTTTTGGAGCGGATGGGTTCAAACGAACGTACCCACATTTAACTTTTGACTGTTTTTTTTAAATAGTCCGATATAGTACACATATATATAAAAGAAAGTCGTGTTTGTTACAACACTTATAACTCGAGAACGGCTGGACCGATTTAGCTGAAAATTGGTGGAGAGGTAGCTTAGAACCAGGAGTCTAACATATGATACTTTTTATCATTTAAACAATTTGACACATAGATTTCCACGGGGGCGAAGCCGCGGGGAGCAGCTAGTTTTAAATAAATGTTAAATACACCAGATATGTAAGATATGTAAGATATATTATTGTCAAGTTTCATTAAAATCCATTCAGTAGTTTTTACTTGAAAGAGTAACAAACATCCATTCATCCATACTTACAAACTTTGACGTTTATAATATTAGTAGGATTTGTTATAGCATTTTTATGGCCTTGACGTTAAGACAAAAGATTTTTATTTTATGTCTTAACGTCAAAGCCATAATGTCTATTATTTTTTGAAAAATTCACCGAATGTTCAAATTGGTTTAAAACTAGTGCGGTGAAATAAAAGGTTTTATCAGGTGCAATTCCACGTGTTACGAGTAAATCTCAATTGTGGGAAGTTACTTTTGAAGCGATCTTTGTAGAGCGGGAGATAGCTGCTCTAAAGTTAAACTTTATAATGAATGAATGAAAGAACACTTAAAAAGAACACACTGAAAATAATACCTTATCTATATCTAAATATTACATAAGACGAGTACAATAGGCGGCCTTATCGCTTACAGCGACATTAGTATGGCCTAAGATAATATTTATATTGGAATAGATTGGAGAAAAGGAAAATATCTTCATAGTGGAATAGAATTAAGAGAAGTAGGTAAGTAGGTTGCCTGGAAGCTTATTCCGAAAACAATGCAAGAAAAGCCGTAGGCAAAAAATAGTTTTTAAACAAAGTGGCAGAGTACAGCGCAAGTTTAGAATACAAAAAACAATAACTTACTAGTTTCTGGAATCCAAGATTTTTTTTGTCATCATCATCAGCCTATAGCAGTCCACTGCTGGACATAGGCCTCCCCCAATGAGCGCCATAGCGCCCTGTCTTCAGCTTGCCGCATCCAGCATCTACCTGCAGTCTTTCGCAGGTCGTCATCCCACCTGGTCGGAGTGCGTCCTACACTACGTTTACCGAGTCGTGGTCTCCACTCAAGAACACGTTTGCTCCAGCTACCGTCGGTTCTTCGCGAGATATGGCCGGCCCACTGCCACTTCAGCTTGCTTATTCTCTCTGTGTCGATAACCTTGGTTCTCTGTCGAATGTATGGTAAATTCAAAATTCATTTTTTTTGTATTTATGCCTAAGTTTAACCGTAACAGAAAACAACCAGGTCAACACTACGTCCAAAAACAAAAACTTCAACAAGGCACTCGCGCAGCAAAAAGGTAAAAATTCGAGTTTGAAAACAAACAACAGGAGAATAACATAGAGAAATGATAACAGAAAACCAAATTTTTTGAACTTTTGAGATTTGCTTCGATGCTAATAGTATTGTTAAATTCTTTCTTTGGTTATGTAACGTTTTTGTTCAGAACAATTTAATTAATTAATTGAATTAAAGTTCTAAACGCTATAAAAAACCAGAATTGATCGCCAACTGTTTTCTCATTTTTGCAATACCTATTGGCAAAAAGCATACAAATTGTATCAAGAACCAAATTGCAGTCCAGGCGAGTATTTTGATCCCACACTCGAAAAATCGTTTGTTGCCCATGGTCCTATCAAGAAGTCCTACTGATCGAACGAATGACATTTTTTGTGTCCCTAGTCCGCACCAATCCGATTACAGACAAATCAAATTACACCGCCTAAGCGCCTAAAAATATCTTGAATGTTAGAACCGAGTAAAGTAACCTAGCGAACTTGCAACATCATCATCATCATCATCAGCCTATAGCAGTCCACTGCTGCCAAATAGGCCTCCCCCAATGAGCGCCATAGCGCCCTGTCTTCAGCTTGACGCATCCAGCATCTACCTGCAGTCTTTCGCAAGTCGTCATCCCACCTGGTCGGAGGGTGTCCTACACTACATTTACCGAGTCGTGGTCTCCTCTCAAAAACACGTTTGCCCCAGCGGCCGTCGGTTCTTCGCGAGATATGGCCGGCCCACCACCACTTCAGCTTGCTAATTCTTTGAGCTATGTCGATAACCTTGGTTCTCTGTCGGATGTATGTACGAAACTAACACTCAATACAATATTAACTAACTAAAGACTCCTGCTCTATATCGTTTTTACTACAAGGAGTCGATTTAGCTGACGCTGATTCATCAGCGAAGGCCCGCCTTTTCTCTGTTCCCGAGGGCGCGTTTTCTATCGGATGCGATTGAAAATTGCCGAACTATTGCCTTCATTATTTAGATTGGAACTGGGATGCTACATAGTAAGCTTTGGCGATAAAGCTAGTAGATTTTGTTCCAGTCAGATGCAGACACCGATGGTTTTAAAGTTTCATAGCACTAAATCTACATGAATAAGTGCATAGAAGAATACAGAATTATTTATGTTAGCAACAAACAAAGAAGGTGTGACGAGAGATTTTAAAAAGATTTCAGGTCGTTTGAAAAAAATAATATCTCATCAACCGTGACACTTAATACATACAACGTGACTTATGTCAGAGGAACGTAACCTGTCAATTTTCTCATGACATGGCTTTAAATGTTATGTATGCTTAGATCTTTAAGAAGTTACAATATTCCCTCTATGACGTCCTCCCCCCTGAAATCCCCCGTCCTACCTCCATGAAAATTATATTATCCCTAACCTTTTCCCCCATAATTAATTTTATACTCTGTAAATTTGTAAAAAATAATAATATTAAGTTATAGTAAAAAAATTAAATATATTTATAGAGTTGTGTAGTTAAAGAATAATATTTTATTTTCCTTAAAATCATTGTGCTTTATATATTGTGTTGTCCTTTTGCTTCTTTATGTTGTGTTGTCCTTTTATATTAGCAAAATCATCTTGATACAAAATTTATAAGTTTTTAATGATTCGTAACCGACCATATTCTATAAGAAGTTTAAGACACTCTGAAACAGACACTGGCAGAATCGTAGCGAAAAGCAAGCGGCGGCAAAAAAAGAAGTTGAAGTTGAACTCCGCCACGGATTTTAATGCGGTTTTTTTATAGAGAGTGATCAAAGCAGAAGTTTTATACACTGTTTGAAACAAAAAATTCCACGAGGGCGAAGCCGCGGGGCGCTCTCTATCTATTAAAAAAAACGCATCAACATCCGTGGTTTTAAAGATCTAAGAAAACATAAGGACATACAGACAGCGGGAAGCGACTTTGTTTCATACTATGTAGTGATATATAGACAAGCTGGAACTACATTATTTTTACCGTTCTTTTCTTTCCCTGACTTTCAGGACCAGTTAGTTTCCGTAAAGTATACAACTTTAATATAAATGCGGAAGCAAGATAGTAGAATCAAAACAGCGCATGAATGGTAGTATTTTCATATATTTTTCGTTTTTGTTTTCGTTGCGGCGAGGCGCAGCGGAGCACGGCTCTATTCATCATTTAATTTACATTTGAGCGGTTGACCGCGCCGCACCAAGCTCGCTCCTCTTTGCCGAGACCTGAAACCACGTATCTGTATTCAAAGTACATTATTTCTCCAAAGGACTAAAATGCTGTTGCATGTATTCAGTAACGCGTGTCACACCCACTTTTACATATTGTCAGAAATTCTGAAAATAATATCATTTAAATTAAAACATTAAGGACCCTGTTAGAGCACTATGCAGTAGTCCCACAGACTACTCCTTTATTAATAATAATAATAATGCTGGACAATTCACAAAGCATTGTCTAGCTCCATGGTAAGCAGAGCTTGTGTTATGGTTACTAGATAACTGATATACATAATACAATATACATATTACATAGATAGATATTTTTTATTATACATAGAAAACGACCAGATCACCCGGAACAAATATCTGCAGATCGTACACACAATTGTTCCGAGCATAAAATGTCCAAGCACGCATAATGATAAAAATAAGTTATTAATATTATAGTCGCCATAACGTCATACTCAACAACGTCAATTGTAACAAAAAGTATAGCCGTTTTAAGGTAGTTATGGTATAATATCAAATTCGATAACTATAACACAATGATACATGTTAGCTCAATTGTTTCAATTGTGAATACTTGTTTAAATTTGTTTATATAATTTGATTGTAGACTTTGTTAATAAATTTTGAGCAGTCACAGAAACTCATCTGTCTGTGGTGGATACAAAAACCTGTGTCGGCAGTTTTGCTCCGAGCGTTAACTTCTATGGCAGTTACCCCATTCCCAACATGGGCAGTTAACATCCGTGAATGTATACGTTTTTGTTTACGCGAATGTGTAAAATATTAGTTTAGAATCGATGGGTTTTGGAATACAAACTTTGAGTTACAGTAAAATACACTGTAAATGGTGCTGTTTTTCAGCCTTTTAATTTGGATGTTTAGATGGATGGATAGATTTATGAAATGGGTGCATGTTTATTTCTTCTTGACGCCTAAACTACTTAACTAAAGTGCTGAAAAAAGGCTAAAATACGTAATGCAATCCCAGGTACATCAGTTCCCACGGGATATAACCATATTTCCATAAAAACACGTGCAAAGCCGGCAGAAACTAGTTAAACTATACGTAACTGATAAATGATAAAAAATATTTGATCAACCATTTTTTATTTTTTATTACTCATTTATATGTATATATATTTTTTGTTATATTTTTAGTTTTCGTTTATAATTAGTAAGCATCTAAAACCCGGAAGCACTGGTATCCCGTTACGAAAACTAAAAGCATTCCTTTGATAACTGTATTTTGTGGGGCAGAGTTTAATTAGTTAAAAGCTGGACTGGATACTGAGAGACATTGTTGCACGAGGGAGTTGATTCTATCAGTTTTCTTGATGCACCTAATGTGTTCTGAGTGCTGATAACGCACGGTATGAGTTTTCTACAAGTGACTAATATGCGTAAATCCACACTAGCGCAGCGGCTGAGAAAATACAGATCTTTGTGACTCAGCAGAGCCGTAATATTTTTCGAACGAAACGCATGTGCGGCGCAACACAACCGCTGTGTAGAGCGGCAGCACGAATTTTTTAGGTAAAAAAAAAAGATCGCAGTCGTCGAAAAAAACCGCAGTCAAAGTGTTAATTACCTGCTAATATTACGAGATATTATTTTAAAGGCGAATGTTTGTGCTGTTGCTGTGAAGGTATTTGGCCGAAGCCAACGCCAAATATACTGAATGGGTCGGGCTGAAATTTTGTAGACACAAAGATAAATAAATAATGCTGGACCATTCACACAACATTATCTAGTCCCATGGTAAGCAGAGCTTGTATTATGGGTACTAGATAACTGATATATGTACATAATATGTACAATACATTACATAGATAGATATTTTTTTATTATACATAGAAAACGAACAGAACACCCGGAACAAATATCTGCAGATTACACACAATTGTTCCGAGGCGGGAATCGAACCCGCAACCTCCTGTGTCGCAGGCGGACCTTTGCCCACCGCGCCACATCGGTCGTCTGTAAAGATACACATAATAAACATACAAGAACACATCAGCTTTCATCAGCGGCAATGCAGCCAGCGTTTTAGGACGCTTCCGACTGATATTGATCCGTTGAGCTGTAGATTGTTTGCAACAGTCTGCAGTTAGCTTAATGGTAAATATCAGTTCTGGTTTGTTTCTAATATTTGATTGTCACTATCTTTGTAAATAAAGATTTGAGTACAAGAATAAAAAAAATAACAATGTACCTGGAATAACGTATAGGCTACTTATTATTCCAAACAAACAACACGTAAAGCCGCGGGCAAAAGCTATTCTTACAAAAAACATTTCATTTAAAACTAGCATCGCAGAAATGTGTGTTGTACTTAGCTTAAGTTTCTCAAAAAAGTTATAATGCTCCTTGTGAATAAGTAATAAAGACTTAAACGAGTAAAAAATCGCAGTCAAAGTGTTAAATAAATCTGTGGCCTGAAATCTGCCTCCATAATCTCTGGCATTCCATCAAAGGTGCAGCCTGTTCGTTGAAAGCCACACAACTCACAGATAATTTAGTGGAACTGTAATGACTTTGTGTGGCTGTTAATCTTGGTCAATGTGCTTTGGTACACAGCTTGTCAGTCATAGTGCGTCTTCTCTAAGCATCCACTTGTCAAAATCATGTGACAGATACTTAGTCATCGGTCATTCCGTGTTAGGACACTTGTTTATGTATTCGCAGAGATAGGTCAGGCTTCATGAAAGATATATACTAAAGTATACGTTACTGACTTATAGCTATAGTATAGTAGTAGTATATATAGTTCGTGTAGAGCTGGAGGAGGCTTTCACCGCTGAAAGCGGTACTCACTTATGTATAGACAGATATAATATATAGATTAGTATTTAAGTTAAGTGTGAGAAATAAAAGCTGTTTTATTTTATTATAAATATATAATAAATCATTTATAACGGGATATTTACCATGATGTGATTTTTGAGACGACCTCTGTGGTGGTGGGCGAAGGTCTACCTGCGACGCAGGAGGTGGCGGGTTCTATTCCCGCCTCGGGACAATTGTGTGCACGATATTAAGTATAATCAGTGATCTAGTACCCATAACATAAGCTGTGCTTAGCTTGGGGCTAGATGGTGCTGTGTGTATTGTCCTTATTATTATTATACACTCATTTATTTAAATTCTCGTATAAAATACATTTTTTACTATAGAAAATACAATAAAATATTATAAAACTATTCTACAGTAAAAAATATATCAAAACGGTAGATCACCGACCGCGAAGCTAGGCTCAAGTGGCCGGTGACTAGGGCTGCAGAGAAAGGAACTTCCTGACGATACGTGCCGAATCCAGTTATTATTATTATATATGTGTTTCTCATATCCATGATCTCGGGCCATAAAGTGACCTGGTCCTTATTTCTTATTCACAAGAAAGAATTGTATTGTGTTGGCAGACAACACACTAAAAACTTACTCGCAATATATACCGATCTACCCAAATTTTTAATCTTTTGATAAGATCGTCTCAGCTCGTATTCAGATAAAGTGGCTTTAGGAGAGGTGTCCTTAAGTGATTTCTGTGGTTTTTGGGTAATACGGGGGTTATGGACTTTACTAATGCAGAGTTGAAGATGTTGAATACATGTATTCAAGTCTTAAGGGTCCGGCGACCCTCGCTTGCAAAAATCGCTTCGAATATCCCTGTTCCTAATTAACCCTTGCGCCGCCGTGCCCCATGCGTGCGCGATAGCAATATTAGCCGTTCAAAATTTGGTTTGTTCTGTAATACCAAAAATTATGACTGAAAACTTTTTTTAATCTTCACAAAGTATTGTTATTCTGTAACTAGACAATATAAGCTATGTTCCTTACTAAATAAAACGTAAGATATTGATGTTTTTATACGAAACAAATAGCAAGAAAACATAAAAATGTGCAAAATGAGATTGGCTTTCATTTCATTTTAGGTAAGTATTTTGAAAAAAACACTATTTGGGAACCTAGATTAATACAATTTTAATACAAATAATGCAATATTATAGTGGACATATGCTTGAATTAGAAATAATTTTGGTATTACGTTTGTATGAAGAATTCGTCCCTCCGGAGGCCCCCTTCAGCGATTTCTGTGGTTTTTGGGTAATACGGGGGTTATGGACTTTACTAATGTAGAGTTGAAGATGTTGAATACTATTCAAGTCTTAAGCTCTGACTGTACCTCTGCATGTAAGGATATGTAACGCAAGTCTACGTTGGCTTGGTAATTACAAGATCCGTGAATGGTTGAATGGATAGGTACGCTATTCTCACTATTATGCTAAATGATCCTTTGAATTAATCTCTTTGAACGTGATCACTCCTCAAGAGCGTTTGATGAGTAGGTCCGATCTTATGGGAATTCCGATTGGAAATTGGCCAGTTGAATTCAGATGTCGCCAAAACTAAGCTAAACTTATTTAACAGGTCTTAAAAGGTTATCGTCCCTTTCTTAACTATCGGAATAAAAAGGACGGCATCATTTTCGGGGCTGTCAAATTAGATTCGTTTTAAAGGCTTCTGAATTGACATCAAATACAAAGAAAATAATAAAAATAAAGGATCTAAATACTAACTAAATCTAGTGGCACAATCGGCGGCCTTATCGCTTAAAGCGATTTCTTTCAGGCAACCTTTGGATGGATAGGATCGGTACGTATTAGCTGACGATGGCGTAATTATTTAGGATAATTATATAAAATAATTAATATTAATATTAAGAACGTACATATATAAAAATAGAGCACAAATACACATATCATTATTGATGCTGACCGCTGTGTAGCTACCTCAAAAATGGTATAAAAAAAAAAAACTATAGAAGATCAATAATGTAAACATTCTAATTTTGAAAGTTTTAAACGCTGCCCAACATTATCCATTTGTTCATTTCCTTTTCAACATATAATGAAAATGAAAAGTTTTTATTTCTTTAAGCTTACAAATAAGCACTTAGGTCATATTTTATACTATTAAATTATTTTATAGTTCACTTCAATTTTTAATGCGATTGTGATTAACATAGGTGGGTCATCTATGTGATTTGCCTTGTAAAAATAGTATTTTCTATATTAAATTGATGTCGTTTTTAATAAAATGGAGCCAAAAGCAAAATATGTAGGCTTGGCTAAAAAAGACTCGGTGCATGTCGGGCGAAAAAGCCCCCGTAAAAACAGTGCGCTTTCAAATGACACTTGCAAAACCGTCGCATGCCGCGCCAATAAGCTGGAATGCGTCCAGATAGTGCTGTCAGGGCGCAAACTGACAGTTTGCAAGAAAAAAATAAAAAGGGAACCTTTTGAACCGCTTTGTTACATAGCATAGGGGCTTGATATGAAACGTTTGCCTGACTGCTATGAATGCTGCGAATTTGCGAAACGAACCAATTTGTCTATGGTTATCTATTGATGGTGTTTTCGCTGAAAGTCGTTAGCCGAGGTTTTTGCTAAAGGCAATAGCCGCAATACAGACAGCCTAGCCAAAGACAATAATATAGAGTTTGGTGCTTGTTAGCTGTTTCAGGAGAATCTTTAACCGAGAACGGTGAAGTGCGAGTAAGAGGCATGCAGGGTTCGAAACTAAATATGTACCTTTACTTATTAGAGATTAAAGTATTCGTCCAAAGATTTTTGTCTTCTCTTCTACTCAAAATAAGTTATGGCACGTTCTTATTTAAAGTTAGGGAAATATGTAAAACCTTTATACAATACAATACAATATAACTTTATTGCACCATCAATACCAAAAAAATAATAATAAAAATACTAAAGGATCTTAATACTAATTATAACTAGTGGCACAATCGGCGGCCTTATCGCTAAAAGCGATCTCTTCGAGGCAACCTTTGGATGGATAGGATCGGTACGTTTTAAAGCTGACGGTGGCGTAATTATCAAGATAATTATATATAAAATAATTGATATTATATAATATATAATTTTTGAAATTTCTAATACTGACAGCTCAGTAATAAAAACTAAAGAAAAAATATACGTTTTGCAAATAAAACAACTAGGCACAGCAAGACCCATATTATGAAAAACTTGCTCAAATATCGATCTACATATGCTTGAGTGACGTTTATACTATAGGAAAGTGTTACTCAAGCATATACCGATAACTGGTATATCTGGTGGTCGTACATGGTCACCTTCTCGAAATCGTTTCCGAATACACATACCTCGGGCAGATTCTGCAGTTAGGTAAAAACAATTTCGAGAAGGAGGCTAAAAGGAGGATCCAGCTGGGCTGGGCAGCGTTTGGGAAACTACGTCGAGTCTTCTCTTCATCCATACCGCAATGCTTGAAAACGAAAGTTTTCAACCAGTGCGTCCTACCCGTTATGACCTACGGAGCTGAGACGTGGACACTCACGATAGGGCTGGTCCACCAGTTCAAAGTCGCTCAGCGAGCTATGGAAAGAGCTATGCTCGGAGTATCTCTGAAGGATAGGATTCGCAACGAATACATCCGACAGAGAACTAAAGTTATCGACATAGCTCTGAGAATTAGCAAGCTGAAGTGGCAGTGGGCCGGCCATATCTCGCGAAGAACCGACGGCCGCTGGGGCAAACGTGTTCTTGAGTGGAGACCACGACTCGGTAAACGTAGTGTAGGACGCCCACCGAACAGGTGGGATGACGACCTGCGAAAGACTGCAGGTAGATGCTGGATGCGTCAAGCCGAAGACAGGGCGCTATGGCGCTCATTGGGGGAGGCCTATGTCCAGCAGTGGACTAATATAGGCTGATGATGATGATACCGATAACTGAGCAGGCAGAGTTCAATATTATTTTAAAGTCACTGTCTAATGGTCCATAGTATTGAATTTTTCAAGCGATTCACGAAGTTCTCGCTAAGCTTCTGCCGGAGTTAGGAACCGACTTCGGATCCCGGTGGAAGTTTTTGAATTTTTAAACACTTTATTTTTAAATCGCACTGTGAATAAGGATTTGAGGCTTTCAGTTCTTTTATCGCGGCAACTTGATAATTCAGTGCGAGTGGAAACTTCAAGGTGGTGTCAATTCTGTACTCTCGAGCGGCTAACTAAAGGGGCCATCTCATCATCATCATCAGCCTATGTTAGTCCACTGCTGGAATAAGGCCTAACCTAATGAACGCTATAGCACCCTGTCTTCAGATTGACGCATCCAGAATCTCCCTGCAGTCTTTCGCAGGTCGTCATAGGCAGCCTTAGGAAGGACTGGACATGAAGGAACAATATAGATGGTGACACGGACAGGAAAAAAATACTTACACTACATACCATAATACAAACATTATAATAAACATACATAGACTAATGCTATCTATAAATAAATAAATAATGCTGGACAATTCACACAGCATTATATGGGCTATGGGCAGCTCTGCTTACCATGGGGCTAGCCCATGGGAACCAGAGCTTGTGTTATGGGTACTAGATAACTGATATACATAATACAATACATTACATAGATAGATATTTTTTATTATACATAGAAAACAACCAGAACACCCGGAACAAATATCTAACCTTTTATATGGATAAATAATGATGATGCAACCATTATTTGACTATATAAGATTTTTCAACGCGATATTTTTATTAATATCCAGAGAAAACTATCGCCTGAGTACAATAATAATTTTCTCTATATTTCCGCCTAATGCACACAATCCAATCCGTCCGTAGACAGCAGTACAGTCCCGTTTGCTCAGTATTCACCAGGCGGCAGTGATTTTCCAATGAGCAAGCCGGTACTGCGGAGATGTCTTCACTGTGCCGACACGGACGTATTCTGGGAATATTATGAAAGACTACATCATATATATTCATATTTATGTTATTGCATCATTGTGTACATTTGCAGGTCTTGGTATCTAGGTAATGTATAAGAAACACAATGGTACCCAAGCAGGGTGTGGCAATATGTACTGTGAATGGAAGTGAGCCGGGTTTCTAAAAGTCTCTGTTTAATAGATAGAGAGAATGAGAAAGATAGAGCGGAAATTTTAAATTCAATAACATAGTTTTATTTAAGTCAATAGTATAAGTTTTTTTTTATTATATATTTTTTTATAATTAATCATCATCGTACAGGTACAGACCATTATTGTATTGTATTGAACAATGGTGTTAGTTCAGATGTTAGCAAAACTAAATGGAATTAAACTCCTATTTTGACAGAACTTAACCTGATTTCTTACCTTAGATTCTGTTTTCGGCTCGTCGTTTATTTAGATGATTATTTTGCAGTTGTGTAGATATTGTTTTAAAAGCTGGCGCGATTGTTTTCTTTTCTTTCATACAATTATCCACGATGGCAACATAAATCAAGGATTTCAGTATACGGCATTATATGTGAGATTATTATTTATGTTGGGATGGCGGCAAATGTGGCTTGCTTTTAAAATTAATATACTATTGTAATTTATTAATTTGCATACATATTAATTTAGTTTAATTAAGAAATACCTACTTGGCTACCTCCGCCTCGTACCATTGTTGCTACGCCGTAGCATTTCAATGCCTAAGCCGTAGCAATTCTGTAGCTACGGCACGCGGCGTAGCAAGGTAGTCACTTTATACGGTAGACCATTAAACTAGTTGTTGGGCAATGGGCATAGCAATAGCGGTTTTTGTAATTAGTACGGTCAACGACAAAAATCGGTTAACAAGATCAATCTCCTCCAAGCTTTTTAGAATGAGGCGTTTTTCAAAAAAGAAATAACCTATGTACCTTAGAACTCCATTGATGGCCAGTGCCATTTATGGAGTTCTAATGATAACCTACACTCTTTCGCAATATATATAGTTTGATATAACAACCAAATGATAACCTACATTTTTTTCACAATATGTACTGATATATTGCGAAAGAATGTAAGTTATCATTTGGTTGCTATGTCAAACTATGCGTGTATAGACCACCCAACAAATCAATCATGACGACCATGGGCTCGTAGAATTTAAATGACAATGACCGCGGTATATGACGAACACAATGTATACATATTTTGCTTATTAACTTTTTGCAAAGTTTTACCATTTGATACAGATCCCCTGGTACTGTCCACGATCCTATCCATCCATGGTTGTCTGGTAGAGATCGCTCTTGAGCGATAAGACCGCCAACTGTATCTAAGTTGTCATTTTATACTTAGTGTGCAATAAAGAATTATCTATCTATCTATCTTTGAAAAATAAAATTTTCTGCTTTTTTTAAGTCTTGAAATGATTTGCCATTAAAATATACGAATATTTTAATTCAAAAACCCAGAATACACCCGCAGCTTAGATAACAGCAGGTCTCGTCTCGTTAATGAGATTCTTTGGCTCGCGGTTTGCATTTCAGATCAGTCGCTGCTCCAGTGAGCGCGCTCCCTAATAATGACATTTCGCAGTAGGTACGTGAGGTGTTGTGTGAAACCTGCTTTAAACGCGTTGTCTATTATGTTTGTTTAACACGTCCGGGTTTTAAACGAAAATATTGTTTGTTTGTTTTTAAAATTGTGCCCTACACATTTAAGAAACTGGTCGCAACAGGTTGAAAAGAAACTTTCTTCTTTACAAGAGTACCGCAAAATAAATATATTTTTCAGAATTCATGATTATTTTATTTAAGTAGGTATGTGAGTTGTTGTTTTCTCATTATCATTCAAATGCATAAAGTATATGCATGTATTTTCATGATACTGAGTTCATCATCAGCCTATAGCAATCCACTGCTGGACATAGGCCTCCCCCAACGAGCGCCATAGCGCCCTAGCGCTCTGTCTTCAGCTTGCCGCATCCAGCATCTACCTGCAGTCTTTCGCAGGTCGTCATCCCACCTGGTCGGAGGGCGATACTAAGAGGGGAGCGAGGGGATACTGAGATACACGGGAAATAAAATTTTCAAAAAATTAAGGCACTCTTTTTTTTATTTTGTAAGCTCGTTTTCTCTTGTGCCCGGAGCGATGACCAATTAAAACGAAACGAAGCAAAATATTTTTCTGCAGTTTAGCAAGTTCTCAGAGTGTCGAAGTCAAATATTGTGGGGGTCCGGCGACCCACGCTTGCAAAAATCGCTCCGAATATCGCTGTCGCTGTGCTGTGTGCTGTGTATATTGCTATCGCGCACGCATGTGGCGCGGCGCAAGAGTTAAACAGGGACAGCGTTATTCGGAGCGATTTTTGCAAGCGTGGGTCGCCGGACCCTTAAGTCATTTACATTGGGATATTTACCATGATAAACACTAACCATGATAGTTTCAAAAGTTTTATTGTGGTGTCCGATGATGTCGACTTTGAATTCTAGCCGGATATTTACTATAAGTATATAATGTTGGACAATTCACACAGCATTATCTAGCCCCATGGTAAACCGAGAGCTTGTGTTATGGGTACTAGATAACTGATATACATAATACAATACATTACATAAATAGATATTTTTTATTATACATAGAAAACGACCAGAACACCCGGAACAAATATCTGCAGATCGTACACACAATTGTTAAAATGGCTTCCAATCCGCCGCCGGCGTGATTTGCATGTTCTCTCACTTCTGTATAACATTCTGAACAATCCTCTTTCCCCTTCTTACCTCCGTGAGCGTTTTGAATTTCTTTACCCTCGTGATAGACCGTGTAGACCATCTTTGTCCCTTCTCCTTAAATTTCCTGCTCACTCATCCAGCCGCTACGGTAGCTCCTTTACTGTCGAATCGGTCAGGATGTGGAATTCTCTCCCACACAATATTCGTGCTAGCCCCTCACTCTCCATTTTCAAGCGTAAAGTCAAAGAGCATTATCTATCTTCATGATTCTGTTGTATTTTATGTACTTAGTATATGTAACATCTATTAAGTATATGTATTATATGTAAGTATAGAATTTAGGTTAAATAGTATTTTTGTTTAGTATTTTATTATAGTATTTAGTAGTATGTATAGAATTAAGCAGTATATATAGTACTTAGTAGTTTATTGAATAAGTAAGTTAAAATTTAATCTTCTGTCTATTTATAATTTTATTTATGCACATATACCCACTTATCTCTTTACTATATCTCTCTCTCCCAATAAGGTTTGCTGGAAGAGAACTCTTTTTAGGGTTAAGTTCACCTTTGTATTAATTTTCTTGAATAGGTTTTATATATAGTTTATCGTGCAAAAAGTATAAATAAAAATAAAAATAAAATTGTTCCGAGGCGGGAATCGAACCCGCAACCTCCTGCGTCGCAGGCGGACCTTCGCCCACCGCGCCACATCGGTCGTCAAAGTATATACTTATGCACTTACTGTTATTATTATTATCAGGCTATATGTACTTACCTATCAAAACTTTATTTAAATCTGTTCGTGCCTACATGAAGCCAAATTTAATTGGTAACTATAACTTTTTGGGTCTCATTATAAAACAAATTGAGTTGTCCAATCCGTCTCAAGGTGAATAATAGACTAGACATGATTAATACGCACTTAATGATAAAGATCTAATATTTCTGACCTCTGTTTTTAAGCTCTGTTTCATCATCACCATCATCAGCCTATAGCAGTCCACAGCTGGACATAGGCCTCCCCCAATGAAGATCTGTTTGCAAGCAAGTAAATTTCACTAAAATATTATGAAAACACAAGCAAGATTAAGAACACTTTTGATGAACACCACAAGTTTTGCGTCGAAGGTTAAAAACGGATTTACTCTTTGAGTTAGGTTTTTTTTACGCCCGAATGCAACCAATATTTAAGAGCAATTCGTGATTTTTTGACAAAATGTCACTAAAATATTATGAAAACACAAGCAAGATTAAGAACACTTTTGATGAAGACCACAAGTTTTACGTCGAAGGTTAAAAACGGATTTACTCTTTCAGTTAGGTTTTTTTTACGCCCGAATGCAACCAATATTTAAGAGCAATTCGTGATTTTTTAACACTTGCAAATGTAACCGATATTTGCACAAAATAAATAACCTTAAAAAAACATAAATAATTGTACCTACCTCTCACGAAAATGTTTAAAGTGAGCTTTCTCCCTGTGGAAGGCCGGATAATGATTGAAACGACGACTGTATAGATAAAACAATACCAGGCGCACATAACAAGGAAGAGTTATCGACCGCCTGCAGTAGACAGGGTGTGCGTGCACTATTCACTGTTCTGTAGAACAGGGTGACCACGCATCGCGTCTCGATCTATCTTCATCTACAACGCGCTCACATTGTCCTGTGATGTATTGATGACTCTATTTTGTAGTCTGGTTTTGGTTTTACTCAGTTTTTGTATAGAGAATATTGTTTTCAGATCAAAGTAGTCGGTGGTCTTTGAATGCAGTGGGCTGATATCAATTTGAAAAACTTTTAGACCAGGGTGGATTCTCATATTCTACTTTTCATGACATCGTTAAATTTACTGTAAAATACAATTCAATTTAAAACAATATAAGTATCTGTCCAATCTAAAATCTCCAAATATTTAACGAAGTATTGTTAATTCTAGTTCTAATTAGTTTATATATATTTTGTTATATAATTTTCTTTGTCATAAAAGTTTTATTGTACGTTAAAATAGCAAAAATAAATAATTTATTATAAACAATTCACACATCATCTTCTAGCCTCAAGCTAAGCTGAGCTTGTGTTATTATGAGATAGATATTTTTTTAATAAACATAAATAGAAAACGACCAGAACACCCGGAACAAATATCTGCAGATCGTACAATTATTTATCCCGGTGGGAATCGAACTCGCAACCTCCTGCGTCGCAGGCGGACCTTCGCCCACCGCGCCACAGAGGCTGTCAATAAGATTCATCTGCTGAAGAAACCCATACGTTTAAGAGTTGATACTATCTGAAATCGGTTATTTTCAACGATCATATCTTCCACAATTCTGAAGCATTTACTTTGAGATTTTAATATGTTATAGTTCAGGATTGATGCTAGACCACTAGTGTTTCGAAAACACGATTACATGAAATTTTCTCGATAGAAAAAAAAACCAAAGTTCACTCTAAACTGTACTTTAAACCGTCGCTATTCAATAGATACGTTAAAATAAGCCTTGATACTTTATACAGTAAACAATCAGAGTATAAAGCAGACGATGTGTGTTTTAGATTTTCAAAATTACTATTATTTTTACCGTAAAAAAATAATACCTAAATATTCACGCGCTATCTTCCGTCCGGGCCATAATTCAGTCTAGCTTCGGCCTTCGGACGGGAAGCCTGTGTCGCTGCTCCGCGCTTCGTGTCATCGGACTTTGTATATTTGTAAATGTGGGAAATCTTTATAATAAGTGTAGAAAGCGACGACGGAATCATAAAAAAGATGGAAAACACATGAACGACGTTATAAAGTAAGTACCTACCTACCCTACACGTTGAGGTGAGGTGAGGTGAGGATGTGGATTGTGATTTGTGAGTAAGTAAATGTCGCAGCCAAACTAATTATTTTTTATTTTATTTTAGAAAACGTCGATTAGAAAGTACAGCTCCTATTGTAAGCGATGATGGCGACAATGATAAAGAAAATAATGTCCCGGTAAATCCGTGTGTACCAAACACCTACCTACCTACCAGTAAGGTAGTAGTAGACCTTACTTGTTTATGGGACTGGATGGCGCTAAGTATGTGAAAATCGTATTTTTTATACTTATAGGTAAACACCTATACCTAGGTCCTACCTAGGTGTAAATACAAGGTATACCCACCTCAATTTGTATCTCCATGTGATAGAAGTAGTATTTTCACAACACATCATTATCTAGGTAGAAATATATATTAGGGTTCCGTTTGACTATCAATACTATAAAATATTTACACCTAGGTATACCCACCTAATTTGTATCTCCATAATATATGAATCGTTACTGATACATGATGGAAGTAACATCGAATGATCTGGACATTTTGGATATCAGAAAAGATCCGTACGAGATTTTTTTTTACCAATTACAAAACATTGAATTGTAAGTAGTAGGTTAGGTACCTACTATAGTTACTAACTATAGTACCTACTGTCTACACCTATAATGTATTATAACTTTCCTAACATTTTTACGAGTTTGTAAATTTTAGGGTTCTGCAATAATTAATTTAGTCATGGTTCCAACCTTACGAACACAAGCTTTTCTACTTTTAGTTCATGAAAGTGAAGATATATCACATGGTTCAAAATATAAATGGGTAATAATGGACTTATACGGTTTATACCTTGAACGAGAGTCCTTATTAATTATTCATTATAATTCATTCATATTACTAGAGTGGGCATATTATATTTACATGTTAGGTACCTATTTTCTTGACATGTATGACTGTTACAGGATGGAAGTAACGTCGTATGATTCGACAAATGGCATAAATCCGGACAAGACAAATCTTTATCAATTACAGAACATAGAATTGTAAGTAAATACTTACATATCTACTGAAATATAAATATACCTAGTGCATATTCTTTCCTAACGTTTTCACGAGTTTGTAAATTTTAGGGTTCTGCAATAATTTAACCTAGAACTATTCGTACCTAACGAACACAAGCTTTTCTACTTTTAGTTCATGAAAGTGAAAATATATCACATGGTTCAAATTTATAAATTGGGTAATAATGGACTTTTTACGGTTGATAGCTTGAACGAGAGTCCTTATTAATTCTTCATTACGATTCATTCATATTACTAGAGTGGGCACATATATTTACATGTTAGGTACCTTACCTACCTACTTTCTTGGCATGTGTAACTGTTACAGGATGGAAGTAACGTCGAATGATTTGACAAATGGCATAAATTCGGATAAGACAAATCTTTATCAATTACAGAACGTAGAATTGTAAGTAAATACTTACATATCTACTGAAATATGATTTGGTATCTAGATTATAATAAGATTGTGTTTTATTTTTCCTTTTTCAGACAAACACACACCTCTCCAGAGTCAAAGTCACTACCTTACCCTACCCAAACCTACCCTACCCTACGCTAACCTACCCTGCGGGATAAAAAGTATCCTATATCCTTCTGCTGGTTCTAAGCTACCTCTCCACCAATTTTCAGCCAAATCGGTTCAGCCGTTCTTGAGTTATAAATAGTGTAACTAACACGACTTTCTTTTATATATATAATATACACAATAGATATAGATTAGTGTGATAAAATATCATTTCATTTCAGATGAAAGTTGAGATCATCGAAAGGGATGACGAATTTTGGGAACAACTAATGGAACCAAAATTTTTTATTTAACATATATTTTGTCCGAGTTATGCGATCCCTGGCATGTTCGCAATATGAAAATACGAGATATAAGTGAATTGAAATAAATTTAATATAAAGTAATATATATTGTTAATAAAGTTATACATATTATGTATGTGCAAATATAATCCAGACTATATTTTAATTTATTACAATATTTACCTGCACACTACTTGTCATACACATCCTATTTCCACACAATGTTTTTTTGGCAAAATTCAATTTTACTTAAAAAACTAATATGCGGAACCCTCACTCAATATACTTAGACATAAACTTGTATTCTATTTCATTGCTTATATAGGTTTTGTTGTGTTAGTTTTACCTTATATAGGTAGTAGTACCAATCTTCGTTTATATTAAATCTGTAAACAAGGTGTTATAATAAAAAATCTTATTTACTAGTACCAAAGAATAAATAATAGTACTACGTACCTATTTTTAGGTTGGTAGTAGGCATAAGTATAATTTACATTTCGCAGAACACTATCTTACTACAGAAAAGAATGTTCGGAACCCTTCAGCGCTATAGCGACTCGCACCTGTCTAGTGTTTGGGTAGAAAATAACGTCTCGGGCGCGGTGGTCTAGTAGCAGTAGTAGGTATGTTGGCAACTACATTGTAAAACAATAAAATAAAATAATGTTTTGTAATTGTAAGTAGGTAGGTAGGTACCTACCAATATCCAACTATCATAATATTAGGTAGGTATAGGTACATACTAAGGTATAAAGTTACTAAAAAGCATTACCTACGTATTTAATAATTTCATTTCTTAGGAGGTACCGTATATAAAATTAATTACCTACCTTTTAGACAATAATATTGCACCTACCTAACTTCAATAAGATTGTTTTGAACTAGCGTGAACCCAACCCAATATAATTTTGCGCGCGAAGTAATAGCGCGGCGAGTAGGTACGTTGCCACCGGCCGTCCGGCCCGTGCGCCGCGGCGCGGCGGCGTAACAAGCTGACGCGAAATTTGATTTTCTGCTGAGGTAATATAGGCCCTTAACAGGCTTCACTTTTTGATAGGTACGCAAGGTAAAGTACCAGGCGAGCATAACAAGGAAGAGCTATAGTATCGACCCGTGTGGACAGGGAGACCACGCGTCTCGCCACGATCCATCTTCATCTAAACAATGTGTGCGTTTTCATTATCAAACGGTATCTATATCTTTTTGTCCTCTGGCTGCTAAGTTTGTATTGATCCAAGCCATTGCATAGGAAGCACATGATTATAGCTTATGTGATTGCGAAACGTGGAAACTGGAAACACAGTCTATGCGATCGCTTCAATGTTATCCACATAAAAATGTACTAGGGCATCCTCGTGTGAAGTAAGATTATTTTTTACTAAGTAGGTAAAAAATCAATTTTGAAATTATTAATTTTTTTATGCTCGCGTACAACTTTTGTCTCTATAATATCTATAATATTTTATTCTAATTCCCATTCTCAAATCACAGTGCCGTGTACAAACGCGAACGCACTCAAATTGACGGATAGCCTCCGCGTAATGGAGGGCTGAGCGATCACCCTCCAATCTGACAAGTTAGGACTCCTCTGATTGATGCAAGTCGATGTACTGTGTGTTTTTACACTTTTATACGCTCTATTTGATTGGTGATTAATGGGCTGCTGAAACAATACAACGTGTATCAATCAATAAAGCCTCTGTATAAGAACAAGCGCTGATTCAATGGCTCTGATGGAAGACCAGTGTTCTTGAGTGGAGACCACGACTCTGCAAAAGTAGTGTACGCATTCCAGGAGGAAGACGATGTACGAAACTGCAGGCAAATGCAAGACAGGGCGCTATGGCGCTCATTAGGTGAGGCCTATGTCCAATAGTGGACTATTATAGGTTGATGATACCCAGCAGTAGGTGTTCACGGACTATATTAGTAGTTATCAAACCAAACAACATTAATAAGAAAATGAGCTCGTACTGGATTTAGTTCTAGTACTATTGCGTTATAGGCCCGGATCACTAGGTATTCATAACGTTGTCGCGTCCTAGATGGCATTGTCGGTAACGACAGGTAGCATTATTTATTGCAGCTATTGTACCGCAACTGCAACCGGTAGGGCTGCCAACTATATTTTTACCTGGTGAATAATATTAACTGCCAACCGTTATTTACTAAACACAAGTAATACCTATGTGTTTCGGTGAATAACGGTTGGTATGTAAAATTGTTTGCAACAAGACTTTTTAGGAATAATCTGTAGTTATTGTACGGGAATGAAGCACTTTTGGTTTGGGTATTTAGTTATTGTTACAATTAGCATGATAACAGCGATTTAAAAAAAAATAACGGTGTTTTAAAATATTCTGCGCTAGTTTTCGATATTTCATGAATATGCTGCAGCTATTGTACTTAATAACTTTGTACTTAACTTAATGCAACTACAAAGACGGAACTCCGCTTTTGGTTTTAAGAGGTAAGCTAAAGTGTTTTTTTGTATGTAGGAGGTGTCACGGGAAGTACAGATCTGATTCTAATAGTTATTCAACTAAAAGATAGCCTCATCATCTCTAAGTACCAAAGGCTACGTTCTATACGTTACCACGGGCAGTTTATTTTTTTAAGATCGTTAATTAACAGAAACATTTTCTTCATTTGGACACTGTCGAATAAAATAACTGTTATTCAACTGAATAACAGTTATCGAAATAACGTTAACTCGTACTGCATTCGGAGACTGATTTGTTATCCCATATGACGTGGAGGAGGACTATGAATACGGAACAATCGAATGTACGAGTACGAACTATGTTTTATGATCGGATTATCATTTTGCTGAACAAAGGGGTTTCCCTTCCGAGTTAGATATCTACATAGATATAGTAAGGTACATAGACGAACAAGCAACTGACCAAGTACTAATCTTTTAAGATCGTTATTTAAAAGAAACATTTTCTTCATTTGGACACTGTCGAATAAAATAACTGTTATCCAACTGAATAACAGTTATCGAAATAACGTTAACTCGTACTGCATTCGGAGACTGATTTGTTATCCCATATGACGTGGAGGAGGACTATGAATACGGAACAATCGAATGTACGAGTACGAACTATGTTTTATGATCGGATTATCATTTTGCTGAACAAAGGGGTTTCCCTTCCGAGTTAGATATCTACATAGATATAGTAAGGTACATAGACGAACAAGCAACTGACCAAGTACTAATCTTTTAAGATCGTTATTTAAAAGAAACATTTTCTTCATTTGGACACTGTCGAATAAAATAACTGTTATCCAACTGAATAACAGTTATCGAAATAACGTTAACTCGTACTGCATTCGGAGACTGATTTGTTATCCCATATGACGTGGAGGAGGACTATGAATACGGAACAATCGAATGTACGAGTACGAACTATGTTTTATGATCGGATTATCATTTTGCTGAACAAAGGGGTTTCCCTTCCGAGTTAGATATCTACATAGATATAGTAAGGTACATAGACGAACAAGCAACTGACCAAGTACTAATCTTTTAAGATCGTTATTTAAAAGAAACATTTTCTTCATTTGGACACTGTCGAATAAAATAACTGTTATCCAACTGAATAACAGTTATCGAAATAACGTTAACTCGTACTGCATTCGGAGACTGATTTGTTATCCCATATGACGTGGAGGAGGACTATGAATACGGAACAATCGAATGTACGAGTACGAACTATGTTTTATGATCGGATTATCATTTTGCTGAACAAAGGGGTTTCCCTTCCGAGTTAGATATCTACATAGATATAGTAAGGTACATAGACGAACAAGCAACTGACCCCACTTAAGGCATCTGTAAAAACGATGCGTGCATGAACGTTATATGTTTGACGACCGATGTGGCGCGGTGGGCGAAGGTCCGCCTGCGACGCAGGAGGTTGCGGGTTCGATTCCCGCCTCGGAACAATTGTGTGTACGATCTGCAGATATTTGTTCCGGGTGTTCTGGTCGTTTTCTATGTATAATAAAAAATATCTATCTATGTAATATATAGTATTATGTATATCAGTTATCTAGTACCCATAACACAAGCTCTGCTTACCATGGGGCTAGATAATGCAGTGTGAATTGTCCAGCATTTTTTTATTTTGTTTTTTATTTATATGTACATGTACCAAGATTACTTTGAGTATGTGTTATGCTATCTAATTTAAATGAGGTTAAGCGGAATTACATCATTGAATGAATTACAGTTTTGGCAAGAAGAGGTACCTAACAAAATTCCTATTTTGAAAATGCAACTTCCCTGATGACTCACTACTACCAAAAAATAGTATGATAATTATTAATTAGTAAAAATTATTATGATAATTATCATCAGTAAATTATATTTTAAGTCGAATTTAACGTAGGTACGTATGTGTAAGTAAATAATAGTAAAAAATACCTATCTATGTAAAGTACTTTATTACGCATATCAGTCATCTAGAACCTATAACACACGCTCTGCTTAGCTTGGGGCTAGATGATGACGTGTGAATTGTCCAGCATTATTTATTTTTATCTATAGTAAAGCGCCACCTGCCCGATGCTGGTCAGACGACATTGTGGGGGCCATAGGGAAGCAGTGGATCCGACTGGCACAAGACCGCCAGGGGTGGCGAGATAAGGAAGAGGCCTATACTCAGCAGTGGGTGTTACCGGCTGATTAGATAGTAATGTGATTGGTTATAATAATTTGGCCCCATTTTGGTTCAAACACCCCTGTGTGAATACTCGCTTCGTTTATCGGTAATTTTCACTTAACTATTTAGTAGCAGATTCAAATTAATGTTCCTACTTGGAATAGCAGTGATGCTTTAAATATGAGAATTATCGGATTCTTATCGATACTTGTGCTGAACGTTGCTGAAATTCACTTAAGCGTAAAACTGAATTTGTTTTTTTCTGTTTCGTGTGTTTTTGTCCTTATTTTTATGTTTCGTAGACTTATATATAATAATTAATTATATATATAATAAATACATAATTTAACTTTACATTACATATTGTAGAATATAATAAAATGAATTTATTTGTTACTAACTGGTGGTCACACTCACCCGCGTGGTGATAGATATTTTGGATAATACCTATACTATAATCTTCTTGAATTGTAACCTATGTGTTATTCTGATAAGACTTACATAGACTTACACTATTTATTAAAGTGCCACCGTCTATATTGTTCGTTCATGTCCAGTCCATCCCAAGGTTGCCTGGAAGAGATCGCTCTCAGCGATAAGGCCGCCCTTTATACCTTTATTCTATGTTTTTATCTCTGTATTATTTTCTGTTTTGTGTGGTGTAATAAAGTGTTATCTATCTATCTATCTATAGAACACAATAAACTTAAACTAAGAGGAAACGTGTAGGTAAGTGTCCACTAACAAAATAACTTTGCCTCCAACGCTGGTCTTCCGATTGATCTGGTAGATTTGTGACAACATGATATCACAAATCACAATTTTCTGATTGGTGTTGAACGTGTCATGGCGGCCGCATTTTGTTTATATATTTTTCCAAAAAAAAATTATCTCCATGAAAATAAAAAATATAAGCTGTTGTATAATTGTTGTTTCCCGGGAAAGGACATAAACTTCTTATTATTTCGGAAAAAGCGTAGAAAGCGGCGGGCGAGAAGTTAATTTGAAACATTCTATTAATATTTTCTATTCAGAACAGAAGGGAGGACGTCCTCCTACCTACCAGGTGGGTTGATGACCTGCGAAAGACTACAAGGTAGATGCTGGATGCGGCCAGCCGAAGACAGGGCGCTATGGCGCTCTTTGGGGGAGGCCTATGTCCAGCTGTGGACTGCTATAGGCTGATGATAATTCAGAACAGAACTAAAGATTATCTATCTTTTCAGGTTCCAAGTGAAAGCAACGAGTATGTTGACATAATGGACACTGTCATTAAAATCAGATCAATTGATAAACATCTTAAAATTCTGAAAAAACACTCCAAAGACAAACCATACACGCTTCCTCCCGATTGGGAAAGTATTGTAATGCCGCAGAGTGCCCGTGATATTAGTCGAGAGATGATGTTAATTGTCCAAGGTAAAGATAAAACAGATGAAGAAAGAGATATATCAGAATTTAGAAGAAAATCTTTCGAGGCAGCGGGCGCAAGATTCACACCTTGGTTTCTTCTTCCCACATCTGACCCTGGTCCTGATGTATTTGATGAAACGACACCTATGTACGATGAAATACCGACAGGAACAACGTTAGAAACGACTTTAGGGGTGAAAGAGAAGAATCGCCAAGAAATATCGGAATTAAAAAGGAAAATATTCGATAAAGCAGGGGCTCGGTTCACTCCTTTCTTCTCGCTTCCGACAACAAACGCGTATTATGGTTTTCGTCATACTTTGCCCCGGAAAAGAACTTCGCGAATAATCAAGCATTTGTAACGAAAATATGCCATATTTCGGCTAAATCCAGTTTTCCTAAAAAATTCCTAGGGGGAAAACAGGAATTGAAAAATACTAGTTTGAAGATACTGATGTCTCGTAAGCTGGGGAAAACTGGAAATAAATTATAAAAGAAAAATTATTCCAGTTTTCTCTATTGAAGATTCTTAAGGGGGAAAACTGAAATGAGAAAAAAGTTGAGGGGGATTTCTGGACTTTTTTTTGAATAAGCCAATAGTTCACTTATTTTTATTGAATAATTTTATTCGCTAGTAGCAATTTTAACGATAGTACTTAAAAAAATAAACGTATAATATATTCCATACAGCTACGTGTCCATCCAAAGGTTGCCTGGAAGATATCGCTCTTAGCGATAAGGCCGCCCATTGTGCATCTGTATCTTTACTGTTTTTTTTTTTCTGTGTTTGGTGTGCAATAAAGCGTATTTGTATTGTATTGTATTCCAAATAAATTCGTTTCATATTTTTGGGCAAATTGGTACCTCTTATTAGATACCCTAAAATCTATTTAATTTTTAAAATATATTTATTTTTATACTAGACAAATAACAGTTATAGAAATCCAGTGTACCTACATTCATCCTAGACAATATTAAACATACAATTAAACGGGTTTTCAATTCAATTCAATTCATTTATTGCAAGAAATATGGTCATAATACAAGGTCTTAAACATTAGAATAGGTAGTTTCACATAAATAAATTAAAAAAAATTAAAATAAATAAATAATGCTGGACAATTCACACAGCATTATCTAGCCCCATGGTAAGCAGAGCTTGTTTTATGGGTACCAGATAATTGATATACATAATACAATACATAGATGTTTTTTATTATACATAGAAAACGACCAGAACACCCGAAACAAATATCTGCAGGTCGTACACACAATTGTTCCGAGGCGGGAATCAAACCCGCAACCTCCTGCGTCGCAGGCGGACCTTCGCCCACCGCGCCACATCGGTCGTCAATAAACATACTTCACCAAAACACATTGGCATGCAAACAATTTCTAAAACTAGGTTCCTACAACGTTACGTTATTTTAAAATGATTTAAATTAATAAGTTATATAATATTAACATGTCAATAATGTGTTATTTGTTTTTTTTTTTTTTTTGAGTGATATTACTAAATAAATATAAGGAATTGAAGAATACTTATCATACATTGGTTATTGAACCATTTAAACACTTTATCTTATTAGGACTTCATGCAAACTTTAGTTAAGCATTACATTTTAAATAAATAAATTATAGTTAAAAAATAGCCAACTTAATTATTTAAAGCGGGTAGGTACTCATCATCAGCCTATGATAATCCACATCTGGACATAGGCCTCCCCCAATGAGTGCTATAGCGCCCTGTCTTCAGCTTGACGCCTGCAGCATCTACCTGCAGTCTTTCGCAGGTTGTCATCCCACCTGGTCGGAGGGTGTCCTACTCTACATTTATCGAGTCGTGGACTCCACTCAAGAATACGTTTGCCCCCAGCGCGGCCGTCGGTTCTACGCGAGATATGGCCGGCCAACTGCCACTTTGGCTTGCTAATTTTTAGAGCTATGTCGATAACTACTAATACTAGGGTAGGTACTAGTAATACGTTTTCAACAAAAACAATTTAGCAATGTGAACAATAGAGCGGTCGTGGGTAAGTTAGCGCACTAAGATACACTATTTGGTCAAATCGGTACAAAATATGTTTTTTCTTGTTTACGAATTAAAGTCCAGGGAAGTACCTACCCACACCATGGACGAGTAGTTGCATAAAGAGCATTTTACCCACTAGTTTCAGAATGAACACTCGTTTCAATAATTACCACGGTTATTTTCACTTCAATATCCATAAAATATTTGATTACATTTCCAAATCAATGCTTCAAGTTTATTAGCCTGCAGAGATGTAATAAATATGAAAATTATCAGTTTCTTGTCGATATTACTACTGAGCGTGGCTGAAACTCACTGCCGTGTAAGTTAGTAGTACTAGCTAGGCCCCGCGGCTTCGCCTTCTTGGAAATTTGAAATATAGTATTTCATATATTTAAATTTTTTATCCTTCGTCGCAGGCGGACTTTCGCCTACCGCGCCACAGAGGTCGTCAAAATTATAAAATACAAACAAAAAATCAAACCTTTCCACTTTTTAATATCATCATCATCATCAGCCTATGATAGTCCACTGCTGGACATAAGCCTCCCCCAATGAGCGCCATAGCGCCCTGTCTTCAGCTTGATGCATCCAGCATCTACCTGCAGTCTTTCGCAGGTAGATCCTACCTGGTCGGAGGGAGGATATTAGTACCTATAGATATATTATTATGTGTCACTGTCCTTCTTTTCAGATCGCAACAGAAAAAACAGCTTTTTATTCCGAGCTCATGGATAAAATTAATGACAAATACAGAACCAGAACGCCTTTCGTTCCTCATTTAAGTGTTGAAGACGAACCTAGAGATTTCCTCGTCCACCAAGGCCTGAACAATGCTCTTTACGACTCTGATATCAGTGAAGAGTATGATACAGAAGAGAATAAGAGGAAGATACTGAATATGAAGAGAAGAGTGTATGAGACAGCGGGAGCTAGATTTACGCCATTGTTCTTCGCGAGCACAACCGACCGAGATGATTATTTTAATCTTTGAAATCAATATTTTTAAACTTACGCGATCCTAACACATCATCCCATAAGTGAAAACTGTTAAGCTTTAGTTATACCACAAATGTTTCTACCTATTTAAGATTTATAAGCTGTTAGTTTTCCATTGAAATTTAAATAAAAATAAATACGTGACCACGACAGTGTGTAAACCTGTTGAAACGTTGGGAAAAATAGGCAAATGAACGCGATAAATACCCGTTGTATTAATTCTTATATCTATGAAATAGCTATTTATTTAATCTTAATGGTCCGGGAGCCAGTCACAGATTTTCATAACTAAGTCCCTCCCAAGCAAAACCCCAGCAAAATTTGTACCTGGCTCCAGTACTATAACAAACTTTCCGACTAATCAAATCACACTACACTAAAAACATATAATAAATGCAAAAGTTATGATGTTTAGATGGATGGATGTTTGTTACTTCTTCACGCTTAAACTTCAAACAGATCAAGACGATAATTTATAAACAGGTAGCTCTATCTTGGAATAAAACATAGGCTACTTTTTATCCTAAAAGTCAGTTCCCATTGGATAGAAATAACCTTAAAACGTTTCCTTAGAAACAATGCGTGCGAAAACGCGAGCAGAAACTAGTTTTATCATCCGAAAGTTTGGTTGTTTAGATGGATGGATTGAAGGATGTTTGTTACTTTTCGGCATTCATTTTTGGCAAGCTGAAGACAGGGCGCTATGGCACTCATTATGGGAGGCCTATATCTAGGTTTCAGGAAATCGCTGTCAGCCTATTATATTGTACTGTTTATGTGTAACATTTGGATATACTCGTGGGTGTTATTTTGTCATGTTTTAAGTGTAAAACAGTGTACATTCATTTTCATTAATTAAGTATAGCAGTGAATTAGGATGACAGGCCAATGATGTAATCACAGGTCTCGTGAAAAAACAATAATACATCGAAAAGCCCCTACAAACTTTACGAGTAGGTAGCTAAAAGGGCCGAGCGTGTAACCACGGCTTAAAACTTCAGTGTGGATGCGGACTAAGCTTATACCAGTTTAAAAGGATTAGACACTTACTCCATATTAGATGGATTTTTAATTCCATACCTTCATTGGATAACGGTTTTGTAATGAGATTTTCTGCTGAATTCGTTGAAATCGATATTTTTGTAAAAAGATTCGATTTTTTTGGATGAGTGGGTGTGGAATTAATTTTTTAATTGTTGCAATCTTTGTAACAGTCATTGTTGTGATCTTTGTGTAGCAGTCATATGTTGCGATCTTTGTAACAGTAATTGTTGTGATCTTTGTGTAGCAGTCTTTTGTTGCAATCTTTGTAACAGTAATTGTTGTGATCTTTGTGTAGCAGTCATATGTTGCGATCTTTGTAACAGTAATTGTTGTGATCTTTGTGTAGCAGTCTTTTGTTGCAATCTTTGTAACAGTAATTGTTGTGATCTTTGTGTAGCAGTCTTTTGTTGCAATCTTTGTAACAGTAATTGTTGTGATCTTTGTGTAGCAGTCATATGTTGCGATCTTTGTAACAGTAATTGTTGTGATCTTTGTGTAGCAGTCTTTTGTTGCAATCTTTGTAACAGTCATTGTTGTGATCTTTGTGTAGCAGTCATTTGTTGCAATCTTTGTAATTGTCATTATTGTGATCTTTGTGTAGCAGTCATTTGTTGCGATCTTTGTAACAGTCATTGTTATGATCTTTGTGTAGCAGTCATTTGTTGCGATCTTAGTAACAGTAATTGTTGTGATCTTTGTGTAGCAGTCATATGTTGCGATCTTTGTAACAGTCATTGTTGTGATCTTTGTGTAGCAGTCATTTGTTGCGATCTTTGTAACAGTCATTGTTGTGATCTTTGTGTAGCAGTCATTTGTTGCGATCTTTGTAACAGTAATTGTTGTGATCTTTGTGTAGCAGTCATATGTTGCGATCTTTGTAACAGTAATTGTTGTGATCTTTGTGTAGCAGTCATATGTTGCGATCTTTGTAACAGTAATTGTTGTGATCTTTGTGTAGCAGTCTTTTGTTGCAATCTTTGTAACAGTCATTGTTGTGATCTTTGTGTAGCAGTCATTTGTTGCAATCTTTGTAACAGTCATTGTTGTGATCTTTGTGTAGCAGTCATATGTTGCGATCTTTGTAACAGTAATTGTTGTGATCTTTGTGTAGCAGTCTTTTGTTGCAATCTTTGTAACAGTCATTGTTGTGATCTTTGTGTAGCAGTCATTTGTTGCGATCTTTGTAACAGTCATTGTTGTGATCTTTGTGTAGCAGTCATATGTTGCGATCTTTGTAACAGTAATTGTTGTGATCTTTGTGTAGCAGTCTTTTGTTGCAATCTTTGTAACAGTCATTGTTGTGATCTTTGTGTAGCAGTCATTTGTTGCGATCTTTGTAACAGTCATTGTTGTGATCTTTGTGTAGCAGTCATTTGTTGCGATCTTTGTAACAGTAATTGTTGTGATCTTTGTGTAGCAGTCATATGTTGCGATCTTTGTAACAGTAATTGTTGTGATCTTTGTGTAGCAGTCATATGTTGCGATCTTTGTAACAGTAATTGTTGTGATCTTTGTGTAGCAGTCTTTTGTTGCAATCTTTGTAACAGTAATTGTTGTGATCTTTGTGTAGCAGTCATATGTTGCGATCTTTGTAACAGTAATTGTTGTGATCTTTGTGTAGCAGTCTTTTGTTGCAATCTTTGTAACAGTCATTGTTGTGATCTTTGTGTAGCAGTCATTTGTTGCAATCTTTGTAATTGTCATTGTTGTGATCTTTGTGTAGCAGTCATTTGTTGCGATCTTTGTAACAGTCATTGTTATGATCTTTGTGTAGCAGTCATTTGTTGCGATCTTAGTAACAGTAATTGTTGTGATCTTTGTGTAGCAGTCATATGTTGCGATCTTTGTAACAGTCATTGTTGTGATCTTTGTGTAGCAGTCATTTGTTGCGATCTTTGTAACAGTCATTGTTGTGATCTTTGTGTAGCAGTCATTTGTTGCGATCTTTGTAACAGTAATTGTTGTGATCTTTGTGTAGCAGTCATATGTTGCGATCTTTGTAACAGTAATTGTTGTGATCTTTGTGTAGCAGTCTTTTGTTGCAATCTTTGTAACAGTCATTGTTGTGATCTTTGTGTAGCAGTCATTTGTTGCGATCTTTGTAACAGTCATTGTTATGATCTTTGTGTAGCAGTCATTTGTTGCGATCTTAGTAACAGTAATTGTTGTGATCTTTGTGTAGCAGTCATATGTTGCGATCTTTGTAACAGTCATTGTTGTGATCTTTGTGTAGCAGTCATTTGTTGCGATCTTTGTAACAGTCATTGTTGTGATCTTTGTGTAGCAGTCATTTGTTGCGATCTTTGTAACAGTAATTGTTGTGATCTTTGTGTAGCAGTCATATGTTGCGATCTTTGTAACAGTAATTGTTGTGATCTTTGTGTAGCAGTCATATGTTGCGATCTTTGTAACAGTAATTGTTGTGATCTTTGTGTAGCAGTCTTTTGTTGCGATCTTTGTAACAGTAATTGTTGTGATCTTTGTGTAGCAGTCTTTTGTTGCAATCTTTGTAACAGTCATTGTTGTGATCTTTGTGTAGCAGTCATTTGTTGCGATCTTTGTAACAGTAATTGTTGTGATCTTTGTGTAGCAGTCATATGTTGCGATCTTTGTAACAGTAATTGTTGTGATCTTTGTGTAGCAGTCATATGTTGCGATCTTTGTAACAGTAATTGTTGTGATCTTTGTGTAGCAGTCTTTTGTTGCAATCTTTGTAACAGTCATTGTTGTGATCTTTGTGTAGCAGTCTTTTGTTGCAATCTTTGTAACAGTAATTGTTGTGATCTTTGTGTAGCAGTCATTTGTTGCGATCTTTGTAACAGTCATTGTTGTGATCTTTGTGTAGCAGTCATATGTTGCGATCTTTGTAACAGTAATTGTTGTGATCTTTGTGTAGCAGTCTTTTGTTGCAATCTTTGTAACAGTCATTGTTGTGATCTTTGTGTAGCAGTCATTTGTTGCGATCTTTGTAATTGTCATTATTGTGATCTTTGTGTAGCAGTCATTTGTTGCGATCTTTGTAACAGTAATTGTTGCGATCTTTGTAACAGTCATTATTGCAATCTTTGTTACAATAATTGTTGCGATAATTGTTGAACAATGATTGGTTCTGTACTGCCCGAATACAGCGGTATCCTGCGATCTTCAAATTTCTTATAGATTTATGTATTTTTATTTATTTTCTGACAAAGCGTCTTAAAAAACACAAACAATTTAGGTACGTACGTTCTTACAACTAACCAGCGCGGACGTTTTACAATCTAGATATCGTACAGTATATAAGAACTCATTATTTTCCAAGTTTGGTGACAAATGTGACATTGCATTGTCACATTTGTCAAAATCAATGGTACCATCGAACTGGTCTGATACTTATGGAGACAGAAGGTAGCTATATGAACTCCTAAACGAAAAATAAAGAATCCTTCTGTCGAAATTGAGTTCACTGGATTTGTACGATGTCTTGCGCAATAGACCTCTATTGATTATCTGCTGAGACTTGCCACCGTGACTTGATGATTCGTGATTCAGCTACGAAGAATCATCATGTCACTTTACACAGCTGTTTATCGAAATTATTGTTCTTTTAAATAATTTTATGCTAATTTATCCTGCTTTGTGCCACCACACCGAGACCTGTCTGAAAATCAGCGCCGCTACTAACTCCGGCTTGTAGCGGCATAATGCTGAGACAGGGACCTTTTTGGCCACACACTATCACACTCTATCTGTATGTTTTATCTATTTCCCTCATATATTTTTTTGTATTTTTTCTAATTAGTATACTTAGGTACCATGTAATATGTCGTGTTATGTATTGTGTCTAATAAATTTATTTTCTTTCTTTCTTCTTTTCGTGCTAAAACTTTTAATTACAAATACAACATCAATCTATCGACAAAGGCCTCCATTGCAAACCAAGGAACTTTCACACAAAAGAAAGTAAACAGAGCAGTCAGTTTGCGGGTAGTTAGATAGTTTCGCAGCTCAATATGTACCGCTGCGCTGATGGTCCGATTAGCTTCTCAGTTCAACTCAGAAAAATAAATAAATAATGCTGGACAATTCACACAGCGTTATCAAGCCCGAAGCTAAGTAAAGCTTGTGTAATGGGTACTAGATGTCTGATATACATAATACATTACAAAGATACATATTTTTTTTATTATACATAGATAATGACCAGAACAACTGAAACTGAATATCTACAGATCGTACAAACATTTGATACGAGGTGGGATTCGAAACCTCTTGCGTCGCAAGCGGACCTTCGCCCACCGCGCCATAGAGGTCGTTAGATGTACGTACACTGACGGGTGTATAATTTATACTGTTTTCTGTTTGTAGTCCATGGTCTCTACGTAGACCGAGAAACATTTTAGTGACCCAGTTGAACCAATCACCGACGCTAATCCGGAGGTGACGGCAGCAATTTCGTTTCCGATCACCAATCATCCGACCAAAAACCGACCCTGCCAAATGCGGAATTCCCCGCTTCCGCCCTTAGATGCATTCGTGCACCTTGACAAAATCTCCCTATCCTCTTCTAGCATTTGGCAACAGCCCAAGCCAAGGCTCACACCACACCTACTTAGGTGTGAGCATCACTTGGTGGCCCTTGTGCGTGTTGCCCCATCATAATATTACCGGCAAGGCGCCTTCTACGCCCGTGAAAGAAGATTCCAGTAACGCTGTCATGGCCATCTGGTAGATAGAAATCAAACACTTTCAGTATACCACACAAAACAGAAAACAATACAAAGATAATACTTAGAATCGAGGAAGGTATAGGGCTGCCAATTTTTTTAAGGGGAGTTTGTGGTTGCTTTTTGCATGGGCTTCTATAGACCGTCATATGTTCGACAGGCCTCATAGTGCGTGCGGCCACCGTAGCAACCTCATCATCAATATCATCATCAGCCTATGTTAGTCCACTGCCGGACATAGGCCTCCACCAATGTGCGCCATAGCGCCCTGTCTTCAACTTGACGCATCCAGCATCTGTCCGCAGTCCTTCGCAAGTCGTCATCCCACCTGGCCGCAGGACGTCCTACGCTACGTTTGCGGAGTTCCGGTCTCCTCTCAGCGGTTGTCGGTTCTTTGTGAGATAAGGCCGGCCCACTGCCACTTCAGCTTGCTAATTCTTAGAGCTATGTCGATAACTTTGGTTCTCTGTCGGATATATCGTAGCAACCTGCTAAGCATCAAAGCAACCAAGCAACCTCCAACCCTGCAGTGCAGTGCAGCTGTGGCCTGAACAATTTGAACGAGCTGTTCTAATTGTATATGTGGTCGCGGTACACGTGGTTCCGTCGGAAATAGGGGTCCGTGGGCTACTAATAAAACAAAGTTCTTTGTACGTTATTTGTCTAATTCTGTTTGGGGACAATAACGTTGTTTGCTATTAGTTTTCTGCCGCATTGTACCTACCTAACTGCCATCTAAAAACAGAATATACCTACTCAGTATCTACACAATGTAGTTAAAAAAATATATTTTATAATTTACCCTACCCTACCCTATTTTACCTATACAAAAAGCAGAGAACTTCAAGATTTTTCAAAGAAATACGAGAAATATTGCCCAAAATAGACCAGTAATGACTAGTGACCTTTGTAATAATTTATGCACACAGAAAAAGAAATAAATTGATACTTACTAAGTACGTACTAAGGTACTCGTAAGTAACTGCCACTGCAGGACAAAACATTATTTTCAATTATTTATTTCACAAAGAATGGTTACCTACGTTGTCTCGGAAATGGTAATTGTATTACTAACTATGGCTATTTGGTACATACATAATTTAATAACATTTTTATAGAAAAAACAAACTTGTGACTATGATAATGAAAGTACAATGACAGATGATAGACACAGATTAAAAAATAAAGTAAGATGTTAAAAATTGTTCACATAAAAAATACCCCACGTACAAAATATCAAAGACACAAATCAGTAAACACTTTTTGTAAAATTATGCAGAATATTAAATAATATACTAAAAGAAAAAATAGCACTCATATTTTTCAAGGGACAATAAAGCAAATTCTATCATTAGATATTATTTTTACTTCAAAACTCTTTTTATTTCTAGCTTCAATAGCCTTATAAAAATCAATAACCGAACATTGTGCGGCTGGTTTAATCCACCCAAAACAAGCAAAGTAGACGTGCGAGTAGATGGGCCAAGTTGATCGATAGACTTAGTCGAACCCGCGGTGGAAATGCGAAAAGTTCACTCATTTAGCCCACCCTCCCCTCACTGACCGACGGCGCACTAATTGTGTATCGAAATGGTGATGGACTTCAAATGGGTTTGTTTATGATTTTAAAAGTTCTTTATTGAACACAATTTTTTACAATCTTAGATTAACTACATAAACACTGTATAGAACCTAACTGAGTAAAAAAACAATTAATTAATAACTCAACAGGCTGAACGCCTTTAAAAGTTTTTTGATAAAAAATACTATTTATAATAACTAACACTTATTATATCATTAATTACTAAAATTATACAAATTTTCAACAAAAGTTACATAAAATAATTACATCGTATGAGCTATTTGTAAAACGTGCATTTTTATACATAGTTACAAAAAATGAGAAAGGAAGTTACGGTTAACATGAGGGTTGATGGTTTGTGAAATAAACAATCCTGAATGTACGAGTAAATGGTCTCTTGACTTGACGGTTGCAATTTGGGTACCCAGAAATCAATTAAGCAATCATAGATAGATATAATATACTTTATTGCACAAAAAATGTACATAGGCGAGCATAATGCTAGATAGCATTCTCTACCTGCTAACCAAATATAATTGTGGTATGTACCGAACTTATTATTTTAAATTTCCCGTGTATTTATTTATTCCAGTCTAAAAGCCCTCACATACTTTGAGAAATAAATATATTCATTTTAATGCTATAAATAAATACACTACCACTATTTTTTCACAGTAAGTAACAAAAATTGTAGAACACAAAAATCTAATACTGATAATGTACAATGAGCCTTTTGAGATTATATGAATCCATCCATCTACAGTCATTATCCATCCACTTTCACAATCGGGACGAAAGGGGATTAGCGCTCAATAGTCTATCAAAGAATTTGAGAGAAATAACAACACAAAGTTGCCGGATTTGGAAAATGCGAAACATCTAAAAGCGAATAGACCCCACCTGTTTCTATATTGGCGTTTTTATTGTATATGGAAGGAAAATGCATTTTGGCCTGTTTTTATTCTGATAGGATTATAATCCGCGCACGATCAGAATGGGACTGGGACGGCACCCTATCTAATCCTAAGATTAAATAGGTGTGCCGTAGTGAAGATGTTTGGCTGAAGACAACGCCAAAACTAGTGAATAGATCGGGTTACAATTTTAAAACTTTTTGCATCTGAATACCTCTACATTTTATTAGATTTTGCTTTTGTATTTTAATTACTAAGCTATTGTGGGTTGGTTGAAATAAAAGAGTCTTTTCACTATAACTGAGTATAAAAAGACGTATAAAAATTTACATTTACGACAATCTATAATCCTTAATAAGGATATGTGTGATGGAGGAGGGTGGAGAAGTCAGTGGTTTAACTCGGCTTAGCTACTGATTACTGCTGAATCGCCGAAACGCAAATGCGCCGCGTACTGTAAGCAAAATTGTATCTCTACATTGCAAATAACTTTTGCCAAGTGCCCGCTCACCGGCATTATTTCATTAATTACCTAATGATAAATATCTAATATGTCCACTTATATTCCTGATGGTCCTTGTCCATTAACATTATACAGTGAAGTAACATAGAAAAGCCATTTTTTGCTACTTACCCGACTGCAAAATAGTTACAAGTGCACAAAAACTGTACACACACTCAAGCAAGGTTATTCCCGGCTTAAAAGCATGTCACCCAGGAACTATTTGTCATATGCTAAGTGATTTCCCTGGTTCGCCAGAATATGTTGAATCATCGCCATTCACCACAGTAGTTTAGCTAATATTATGCTTCAAATAGGTACATACTTATTTACGGAATGCAAGCTAAAAGGGTTTGTTAGAGATTAAAATAAGGGGTTTTAATGTTATTGAGTCGCCACAATAACCGACGAACCAGATTGCCGGTTAAGAATAAAATATGTACATATATCAACCGATAAACTAGGTGGACAGCGTCGTTGGTCGGTTGGTAATAGACGCAAGACACTCCTGTGGTATAACGCCATAGCTTAAATAAATAATGCTGGACAATTCACACAGCATTATTTAACCCCATGGTAAGCAGAACTTGTGTTATGGGTACTAGATAACAGATATACATAATACAATACATTACATAGATAGATATTTTTTTATTATATATAGAAAACGACCAGAACACCCGGAACAAATATCTGCAGATAGTACACACAATTGTTCCAAGGCGGGAATCGAACCCGCAACCTCCTGCGTCGTAAGCGGACCTTCGCCCACCGCGCCACATCGGTCTTCAAAACAAGTCCCACTAGGATTTGTCAGGTGCGTCACTCTTTTGGTAAGTAGAGGTCAAAGCCGCGTAGCGACAACGTCGCAACGCAACGCGTATGAGGCATGATCTCTAAGTATGTAAAGGAGATGCGTGCGCGCCTATGCATCCTTCAAATGCCTTATAAAATGGCAATGAAGTCTTTACCGTAGGTTCCCGACTCTTACGACATATGTTTTTTTACTTAAATTTACAATAAAAACGTTCTTATATCCAACTAGATAGGTGTTAATATTGAACAACACATTTCAACATCAGGATTCCCTTGAGGGTCGTTAGCGGTACATTTGTGGATATCTCGTTGATCGATTGTTCCTCTGTCGCCGAAGTAAGTGAATGATCGGGCAAAGGGGAAACTGGGGCAACACAGATTTTCATCTCTATTTTAATGCATTGGTTGTAGGAATGTTTAGTTACTTTTTTCAGGAAAAAACTAACATAGGTAATCATAATGAAAGTTACAATCAAATAATAGAAACAAAATCGAATCGAGACATTTGAAACAATTGAACTAACTGTAAAAAAAATACTTCTACTAAAAACCGAAATTTGTCAAAGAAAACGTTCAGAAACAGAATCGCTATAATACAATAGAGTAATACCTACCATACCTTATTAATATGAATGTCGTTTGAGACATGATTCGTATAAAAGCCAAGGTACTACGAAATGACGTTACAATATCTTGAATGTGAGAAGGGCATGCAAAAAATCCTTTTATTGAAACTAGTCGTCCCTTTATACATAATGTATAAGACAGTATGCGGTGTGTTTTCATTGATACACGATAAATAAATAATGCTGGACAATTCACACAACATCATCTATAAATAAATAACGTTGGACAATTCACACAGCATTATCTAGCCCCATGGTAAGCAGAGCTTGTGTTATGGGTACTAGATAACTGATATACATAATACAATACATTACATAGATAGATATTTTTTATTATACATAGAAAACGACCAGAACACCCGAAACAAATATCTGCAGATCGTACACACAATTGTTCCGAGGCGGGAATCGAACCCTCCAACGCAACCTCCTGCGCCGCAGGCGGACCTTCGCCCACCGCGCCACATCGGTCGTCATCTAGCCCCAAGGTAAGCAGAGCTTGAGTTATCGGTACGGAACGGTACGGTAACTGATATATGTACATAATACAATACATTACATAGATAGATAGTTTTTACTATACATAGAAAACGACCAGATCATCCGAAAAAAATATCTGTAGATCGGACACACTTTGTCCCGAGGTCGTCACAAGATTTCAACATTTTAATGTGGAACTCTTTAGATTTAAATTGAAAATGTTATTAATACGTAAGTGTTATTATAATATTGACGATTTTTTCAATGATAAACTTTAGTAAATGCTAAGTTATTGCACGTTATTCTCTCTCAAAATTTGTACATACCGACTAACTAAAATAAATAAACAAATAACGGTCAAGTATTCATAAAATGTATTTACTTTTTATCTCACATAACACATGTTTCAAATATCAAATACTGCTTTATTTCCTTTACACCTTACAGGACACTTGAAAACGTTACTAAATTCAAATTACATAAATAAAACTAGGAAATAAAGTAGTCACTTTGGTTTTTTGTTCAGTTCAATCTTTTTAAGGTAAAATAAAGCATCATCCCGTGACCACGACAGAGTGTAAACCTGTTGAAACGTCGGGAAAAAAGGTAAATAAACGCGATAAATACCCGTTGTATTAATACTTATAATTAAATAAAGAAGCAAACAAGAAACCTTTACCATACATTTATAGTTTTCGAATTGGAGCAAAGCTCGTCCCAAGCTTTGGCAAATAAGAAATCTTTGAGATATAGAAAGATATAGAATCTTTAAAATCAATTCTAAAATACATATATTGAGATACCTATGTATATAAAAACCGTGAAAACCTTCAATAAGCTTTTTAGTATTAATCAATTTGTTAGTCTGTTTATAAGCCTCTGGTTTTCCTTCAAATAAATATAAATATGTATATCAAATTCAGGGTTGGCATTCTGTCACCAACACATCCAACTTTTCTGCCCCATCTTAAACAATGGACGCACGCAACAATAATGCCGTCATATCTGCAATATTCAGTTTTCCTCCCCGGGGGCCACTGGCGATGACATATGCGAGTGCGTGGGACAGTGGAGTCCTGAATACATTCCATATGAGATGTTAGCTTTTTGTCACCATATTGCGCACTTTTTTATCTGTTCATAAATTTTTAGATATGTTCTTGTTTGTATTGTGCGGTGGGTGGTGTTGGTTTTCATGTTTGTGGAAAGATATATTGGAGGAAAGTATTTTTTCACTCTTGCTCAAAAAGTGTCCGTTTACTCGCATAAACGAACAACTATACGCCCGATGAGCTAAACCAAAATAACCCATTATAAATCGGCATTGTCATCATCCCTCGCTACGCTCGGACAACCAACCAATTATAATGAGGTAGTTTAGTCCCAAGTAAAAAAATACTCGTTTTAATCCGTGCAAATCGCAGAAGTTTAAAAAGATTTTCGTCTTTCGTCTGTTTTCGAATCGACTTGAAGGCCATCATCATCATTCGATTCATAAAATGTATTTGTTGACATAAAATATATTGGATTCTAAAAACGAGTAAAGCTAAGAAATCTTAAACCTAAACCTAAAAGAGACAGGGAATAGAAAATGCACAGGTTTTTGCACACTTGTGAGCTATAGTATATAGCGGGTCTCCTAACACAAGCAAATTTTGCTTAAAGGGTGACTCCAGAACCTGTATTTGTATCTGTTAAGTTAATGCAATAAACATTTTATTTATTTATTTATTTATAGTAATGTCCAGAGCACATGGATAGTTTTTGTTGAGACGGCGGCCGTGGTCGAAATTGGGCTAGGACGACATCATCATTTATTTTCATAAAATGTCTTTGCTGACATAAAATATCTTGGATTCTAGAACCGAGTATAACTAGGAAAATACTGAAAAGTTGGCGAAGCAAGATAGCATAGCGCGTCGAAACCGTCAAATCTTCTTATCGGAGCATCATAGTTTGGCCCCGGGCCAGTAGAATATGTACTAACATGTTACTTCTTTCTTCATAGTAAAATATTGCCACTGGAGTTAAATCGACTATTTTTAACCAACGATCTATGTACTTATGCTACTACTACTTATATATTTTATGATATGTATGTAGTATATTTCCATGTAAGTATTATAAGTATTTTATTTTATAATATATGTATAACCTGCAAGCACACAGATCCCCTGGTACCGCTCTTGAGCGATAAGACCGCCAATTGTATCTAGTTTTTTTAAGTTTTAATTTTACATTGTCATTTTATACTTAGTGTGCAATAAAGAATTATGTATCTATCTATCTACTTATGTTCATCATCATCATCAGCCTATGTTAGTCAACAGCTGGACATAGGCCTACCTCAATGAGCGCCACAGCGCCCTATCTTCAGCTTGCCGCATCCAGCATCAACCTGCCTGCAGTCTTTCGCAGGTCGTCATCCCACCTGGTCGGAGGGCGTCCTACACTACGTTTATCGATGCTTATGTTAAACTTGTGTTATTAAATTTTCTGAATTAAAATATTATGAAAACGAGTTCGGAGGTTTACATCTAACCGAAGACGAGAGGGCGATACGCGGGCTTACATGCAACATGTACCGACCCGAATATTATAAATCCGAAAGTTTGGATGTATGGATGTTTGTTACTTTTTCACGCCAAAACTACTGAACGATTCGGGCTAAAATTGCATATATGTAGCTCTTATATTTATATTATATTTATTTATTTATTTGGCACACAAAACATTATACAATCAAATATTAAAAAACTAGAAACACACAATAATTAAAACTAGACTATATGTGTACACAGCATGATCAAAGAGCAGTTTATGTGAAGCAACAAAATAAATAATAATAAAAAAATAAGTCCGCAGGGCAGCTTGTGGCGAGCTGATGGTGAGTAGCGACACCACGGGTACCGAGTGCTCCCGGGGAAGTTCCTGGTTCTCGTCTCCGCTTGCGGAGTGGCATCCCAAGAGAACCAGATCCCCACCTCTTGCTTGCCTTCATTGGCCGGTCTGAGTGGAGTCGCGAGAGATGCATCTTAGGATTTAGACTCGGGGGTGGAAGTGTCTAATGGCGTAATAGCGAGGAAACCAAAATGGATTTCACAATCACGAGCAGTCTTCGTGATGGTGAAATCGGGGCCGCACCTCTAGCCACCCCTCAGTCGTTTGCGCCGATGTTTTTCCTCTCCGGTAATTTACTCCGGCTTTTTAAGGAACCCATCCAGCATTCGGCAAGCCACCGTGTAACATTATGATTGACTTGTTTATGGCAGACATCCGCAATCTCCCCTATAACCCAATTACCCAGTCCATCCATCCATCACAATAGCCTGGTTTTATTTCTTTCATTTTTCTTTGCAATAATCTCTACACCTCGCGGATACTATCTTTGGGTGTATCATATTGTGCACCCGAGGATGATGCCCGCTATGTGTAGCCTTCCAAAGGACCGGGTCACTTTATGGCCCGAGATCATGGTAAATGAGAGACAAAGAGAATTAATTACAATTTTTTTTTTTTTATTAATTTCTAAACAATAAATTTGATTTCAGTTAAAATATATTAATAATAAAGGGAAAATTACAGAAAATTTAGACCACTCTCCTCAATGAGAATGGTTTCAACGTCTTTTTTTAATTTAAATAGTTTTCTATTAAAAATGTCAATATTATCACTATTATTAACTAAAAGATCGTTGCACTGACGACACATTCTGACCACACTTGTGCCACACTCTTGGCCGGGAATCAAACATAAGGCTATTTTATTCCATAAAACATATTTATAAACAATGTGATGATAAAGTTAATAATAAAATATTTCAAATTAAAATTAAAAAACTGGCTCATAGAGAAGGCGTTCTATACGTACGACGAGTTTTTAAACTATTAATATAGAATAATCTTATTTTGAATTTTTACTATAATTAGATATTATAATTTTATATTAGAAATAATTCATTTATAAAGTGTGACATATAATTTGACAAATTATGAATAAAATGTTTATCTGTTTATCTGTTAACATTCTTTTGAGCGACTTCAAAATAATATACACACACATAATTCAATTCAATGCAAAACGTTTATTGCAGACATCATTATCATCATCATCATCAGCCTATAGCAGTCCACTGCTGGACATAGACCTCCCCCAATGAGCGCCATAGCGCCCTGTCTTCAGCTTGCCGCATCCAGCATCTACCGTGTCGTGGTCTCCACTCAAGAACACGTTTGCCCCAGCGGCCGTCGGTTCTTCGCGAGATATGGCCGGCCCACTGCCACTTCAGCTTGCTAATTCTTTGAGCTATGTCGATAACCTTGGTTCTCTGTCGGATGTATTCGTTACGAATCCTATCCTTCAGAGAAACTCCGAGCATAGCTCACATCATTATAGTAGGTACAGAAACAGTAGATGCTGCGGCAAGCTGTAGACAGTGCGCTATGGTGCTCATTGGGGGAGGCCTATATCCAGCAGTGGACTAATATAGTCTGATGATGATCAAAGAAACAGTAAAAGTGTCCATATTTGAGCTAAATTATACAAAAAATATATATATATTAAATGTGTGTAGTAGTTTTGAAGCCGTTTATCATAAAACCATGGACATCTGGTATTTAAACCACAGAATTCAAATAATTAATTTAATTCGTTAACCGCAGGCATGTGTCGCACCCGTCACCTGATTTTGAAGCTTACCCTGACAATTAGTTAAAATATAATCAAAACTAATTGACGATACTCGGTGGCTACTATACCCGAAATGCATAAAAAGGTTAACCTAACCATTAACCGTTTTATGCATTTCAGGTATAGTTTCTATGGAAAAGTTTTAAGGTTATTTCTATCCCATGGGAACTTATTTATGCTATGAAAAGTAGCCTATGTTTTATTTCGGGCCTGGAACTACCTGTATGCAAAATTTCAGCCGGATCTGTTCAGTTTTGCGTGAAAAAGTAACATCCATACGTAGAAACTTTTGAATTTATAATAGTAGTATGATTTAATTTGATTTTATTGTGACATTTATTTTATTTGGTTTCTTTCGTTTTTTATGGATTTGAATCTGAATAAATGACTTAAAAAATAATATGGCAGAGGACATTTCGCGTCAGAATTTGTCTAATATAAACGTACGTGTAGCACAACTTGTTAGTACACAAACAAATAACTTAAAACTACTGTTAAAGCTATTTATATTTAACTCACACGATATTGCTCCATTAAATAAGGCTAAACACATACTGCGGTCGGACCCAGGCCCTTAATATCGGTAATTAAACCCCTTAAATATCGTGTTGGGCTTGATTTGGACGGTTACGTCGAAATATGCAATATCGCCACTTCTGCGCGCCCGATAGTTTAGACAACGTCGCAGAACTAGATGAGGATAGATTGTCTGGATTCCTTAAGGGGCGAACCTAACGAGTTTGGCCTCTCAAACTAGGCCTAGATCTCACAAACACGGGGTCCCCGTGGTAAAAAAACTCGAATTTCATAAAATTCAACATTTTTTCTTTGATTTATAAATATGAAGTACATTTCTCGCCTAATAAGAAAATAAAAAGTCAAAGTAAAAATAGAAAGCCGTACGTTAGCCGGATATTAGGTTTGTAGTAGGTACGTCTGTAAAATGAAATATCGATAATGCCAAAGAACTTAAGGATTATGCCTACTAGGTACTAACTATGCATTCATGCAGAACCGTATTTGCAAGACCGTTCCAGTCCTCAATTCCTGCAGAAAGTTTTTAGGGTTCCGTATTAGAAGGGTAAAAACGGGACCCTATTACTAAAACTCCGCTGTCTGTCCGTCTGTCAGCGGGCTGTATACCGTTGAAATTTCGCAGAATACGTATTTTTTCTGCTATAATAAGAAATAACAATAAAAATACAAAATTTTATGGGGGCTCCCATACAAAAGCATAATTTTTTAAGGTTTTCTGCTCTACTTTTGTCGAGGCTGTATTTCTTGAACCGCAATAGATAGACGGTTGAATTTGGCAGAAAAATGATTTCGGTTTGACAAGTGTACCTATTGAGGCATGACGTTTTTTATATGGGATTTACGTTGTTCCATGTCCGCAGGCAAGAGGCACGTTACCAAATGAAAAAGTACCCTTTGACATTCTACCTTCGCATGATTCCTAGACCGCCCTACTGAGTTTGGTATGCGTTATTTGAGACTAGCTGAGATAATCCACCATACTTGGCTCAGTACTGCCAACAATTTATCGCTGCGTAAATTGATTTACGATGCAGCGGGAAATACTTGAAATTCTTTGAGTAGGAATTCAAAAAAGCCTCAAGCGAAACATTTACTATAAAGAATTTCGTTATAGTTATTAGTTCAAACATCGCCTGAAATTAAAAAAATCGATATGCTTTATTTAGACGGCTCCTATGGCGCAGCGGACGAAAGTCCAACAAAAGTGTCCAACCAGACACAATTGAAATTAACAACGAATCATCAGCATCATCATTCAAAATATATTTTCATAAAAAAACAATTATCTTCACATTTATTCTAGCTTTATATTTGGTACACCCCTGCCTTTCTTAAATTCACATAATTCCATCCAAAGCTTGCCTGGAAGAGATCGCTTCTAAGCGATAAGGCTGCCCATTGTACTTGTAGCATGTAATGTATTTTTGTAATGATCTGTATCTGGTGTACAAAAAAGTATGTTTGTATTGTATTGTATCATTCTTAGATGATACAATACAATACAAACTTACTTTGATGCTACAAACATACTAGATGACCTGCGGTTCACGTGCCCCAGTACCATTTGAATCTGACAGTCCACAGCCAGTTCCACTTTTTCTATTGGGATCAAACAAAATCCGAAAGATATCCCTTTATCTAAGACCTCTTAAAATATTGCACCGAAACGAAATTTATTTAAAACCGTTAGCATGACCGGATGCTTAGGTATGCCTTACCCACTTCCGCCGCCAATTTTTCCTCATAAAAAATAGATGTGAGTTGAGTGATCTTTTAGAGGTTATACCTAATTTTATGGTAGAAGTTTTGCGATACGGCCCGTTCAGAGTAAGCTGTAGGACGTGAGGAAAGTTTTATATTTTGATATGTTTGAGGTTTTATTATTTTAGTCCGGAGTGTCCCACTGCAGAGCAAAGGCCTCCCTCCCCTTCTTCCACTCATCTCGGTCCTCAGCAAGGAGAGCCCACTCTTTGTTGTATAGATCGAGCTCATCCCGCCATCTCCGCCTAGGCCTTCCACGTGGCCGTCGTCCGTCCGGGACCCAGTCAGTGGCGATCTTCGCCCACTGCTGGTCTGACATACCCCATATATGTCCAGCCCAGTCCCACTTGATTTTAGCGGCTTTTTGGGCAGCGTCGGCTTTTTGCATTTTGGAGCTGAGGTTGGAGTTGAGCTAAGGTTGGTTTTGGAGTCGAGGTTTTAAATTAAATAAAATGAGATAAAAGCGAATAAGGTGCTTAATAGGGGGAGGCTTGTGTCTGACAGTCCAGCAGTGGACGTATACGCTGTAGAAGTGAGGTGAGGTTAGAAATTGTTAGGCCTTTCTCGTTCTCAATATCAGCTATTTAATCAGCATACAATGTTTTCATCAACATCACATCAAAAATGAGGTGCAAATAGTATGTACTATCGGGCATGTCAGACTTTTATCAAGTAAACTGTACATTAAACTGTGTTTTGGGTATTTTTGCTATTATATTTGTAAGAAATTGAATAATATCGTATATCATAATTATGTTTGTACTTCTTCACTCTAAAACTATTGAATGGATCGGGTTCACATTTGTTGACATGCCTAAATGTAGCCTTAAGCCTAGATTCCCATAAATCAGTCATATGGGATATACATAACGTTACCATAGAAACAACGTGTGCTAAGTCGCGGGCAGAAACTAGTATCTTAAATTCAATGCAAATTTCTAAAATATTTATTTCGCTAAAGTCTATTTATATTTACCACGAGCTGCGCCCCGCGGTTTCAGCCGCGTGGTGATAGATATTTTGGATAATATACAATACCTATATCTTTATGAATTAGCCTATCCAGTGAAACGTCCCAGCAACATTTCTTGCAAATTTCTCCGGCCGGAGCAAAACTCGTTTTGTGGCTAACTTCTTCCTAATAGCTTGACTCTGTGGTCATGAATTGTCACTCTGATACCTGCTCTGTTGGTAGAATGAAAAAAGGAAGGTGCCAATACAAAAGTTTCCGAAGACAGACAAATAAAAATCATTACTGCTGACACTTCTGATCGGTTTTTATTACGAGCAGTGTGTTTATCCGTGGATATCTTTAAGTATTTTAGTGTTTTATTATTAGTGTCGTATATCAAATTAGTCCATAACCATGACAGTTTCAAAAGTTTTATTGATTCGCTTGTTCACCATAATATAAGTGCCAATTTTCTATAGCCTCAAAGATTTGATTAATCTGTACGGGAACGCCTCGACTACAAGCTATAATAGGGTTCCGTGGGCCGCTTCATAACTCGTGATTTGGTTCAGCAAATAGGGTAACTTCAATGCGGTGCCTGATGTACGCGCCTTTAGCTGTTGACTGACGATCCTTACATCTCAAGGCGGTACTCCAAGGCACACTAACGCCGCCACCTATTATATTTCATAGTTCCATTAGTAGAGGACAATTTTACAAAGGTAGGAACTTAATCCATTCGGTAGCAAGCTTCAGAGAATCGATTTAAATCCATGCACAACTCTAAAATGCCTTCCCATCCCTACTTCGCTAGCAGAGCGTCATTCTTTTTAGAAGGTAACAACCAAAAGCTTGAGCTGGGATGTGGTGGGTGGGTTCTTATATATTCTACAAATGGAATCTATTCATATAATAACGATTGAACTTCACCTGTTCTTTTAATCACCAATTTTTTCTTATTAGGTTGAACAAGGAATTATTAAAAATTTTATTCGGCATTTTGTTATGCCTATTAGAAGTTTTTTGTTACGTCTCTGTATATTTTTATTTTGTAAAGTTTAGGTAAAGATGCACGATGGAAAAAAGAGAGAAAGAGAAAAGAAAGAAAGAAAATACATTTATTGATTCACAAGTAGGTACAGGTTGTTGCTAAATAATGATAATCTATAGGTAAACAAGAACAAGAGCGTGAACTAACACACCTTTACGCTGGCATCATTGCTTACCCCAAGCTTCATGTGAGTGGTCCGTGCCCTGTGTGCTACTTTATGCCGTCACTGTAAAATGTATCAAAATATAACGAATTTTAAGCCCATATTTGAATGCACGTTTTAGGCAGTGGTGCAGTCCAGATTTGCGACAAGCTTTTGTCTTCACTATCTCCCTTTTTCGCGGAACTATATACACATCCCTAGGTCGGTCTAAAGATATAATCACACTATCATAAATCTGCTCCTCCCGCTATCGCTTACCACCAAAACCGCACCCTTATGATAGATGTAGAACAACAGTCCTGGCTCATTGTGACCGCATCTCAATAAGATGATTATACAGCGATTTGCATCGGCCCGCCAGCGACATCTACATTTCAAAACCAGACGCCATGTTTATGTAAAGACGGATAATGAGTGACTCGAAGAATTTTAAGAAGGGGTAAGGACCTTCCTGCTGGGTCTAGGTTGAAAAACTTTTTATATTAGGAAAGAATTTTAGAATATTAGGTTAATAATACATTTATTTTACGGACAACTTAGTCTACTTTGATAGTAAACTTAGGGCTAGGGGGTTACCTTGACCGACAGACCTTGTTTTATTAAACAAAATCTTATTTTCTCAATATTACCTATTTGTGTCACTTACCCCCATGATAAACTACTTTATTTGCCGTTTGTTATTCTATGCCTGTATTTTGAACCTGTGTCCAAAAAAATGTTTTTCTATTCTTTTCTGTTCTATCCTGTTCTATCCTGTTCTATCCTGTTCTATCCTGTTCTATTCTATTCTATTCGAATAGAATATAAAATCCTTGTTTAATAAAACAAGAATTTTGTCTAAATAACTGCAGACTTTGCAACAGTCATCTGATTACCTCAACTCAAACCTATCATTGTGACCATTCCATTACATATGTATATCTGTTGCCCATATATAATAGAATATACAGGGTGGAATTTTGTAATGCCACCTGGAGGGAAGGTACTCTTAATACTGTAGATAGAAAATTGTACTCAAAGAAAACATTCCTTTAATTTTGAAAAGAATGAAAACTGCATTCAAAGATTTTCGAAAATTCGCTTGCCACACCCGGAAATCGAACCGACTAAAATCTGTAAAAATTACACCCTGTACTTTTATTGCATAGATCGTTAGGGTCAATAATAAGGATGAAATCTCTAACAAACTTAATAAATTAAATGAAAGGAAAACCATGAAATCTTAAATTATTTTAATTATTTACAATAAAAAGTCAACTAACTAATTAGTTGCTCGAAATGGGCTCCATTTTCTTGGATACACAAATTTATTCTTCTAACGAATTCATTTCTAGTAACTTTTAATAACGTGTTGTGGTGAATATTATGAATCGTATTCTGAACTTCAACTCTCAACTCGTTTACATTCGCATAAGATTTCATGTAATTAGATTTTTTACATATACGCACAAAAAAAAAAATCTAAAGGGGTGAGATCTGGTGATCTCGCAGGCCATCTGATTGTGCTGTTGGTACCAATCCAGGTATTAAAATGGTTATTAATATAGGCAGTAGTGATTCTGCTGTTATGGGCTGGAGCACCATCTTGCTGTAGAATTATTTGGTTTCGCTCTGCCTCGGGGAAACCATTTAACTCATTTCTTAAGAGATCCAGTATTTCAAGATACTTGACAGTGTTTAAACGATCTATGCAATAAAAGTACAGGGTGTAATTTTTACAGATTTTAGTCGGTTCGATTCCCGGGTGTGGCAAGCGAATTTTCGAAAATCTTTGAATGCAGTTTTCTTTCTTTTCAAAATTAAAGGAATGTTTTCTTTGAGTCCAATTTTCTATCTACAGTATTAAGAGTACTTTCCCTCCAGGTGGCATTACAAAATTCCACCCTGTATATTAAATAATATGCGATCTAATTTGTTAAAATTACGTCTTACACAAACCAATAATTATCTGTAACAGTTAGCAGATGCTAACTTTGGACAGGTTGCAAGGCTGTATAAAAAGGTAAAAAACATAATGTAAACATATGTATTTATATGTAGGTACGTTAATGTTAACAGAAAGGTAAATCACAATCACAAACCCTACCTTCGGTCCCCTTCATGTGACGTCCACGGATTCACAACAAAAAAAAATGTTTTCTAAAGCGTCCATCAAAGCGTTTTTCTTGTACATTAATCGGGCTGCTATTCAAAAAAGTCAGGACAATTTTCCTGACAGTAAGGACCCATGTCACGAGGACAAAGCACGCGTTGCTTTGTCGTTTTGGAAATAGCGCGAAATTTCATTGTGTCAAATGAAATCTAATTTTTTCTCGCATTCAATTTATTCATTTTCCTTTTTCTGATTGATGATAACATGCCTTTTGGAGTAAGGCGTTACGAAAATTATTTGAGACTGACCAAATAAAAATTTTGCAGTAGTACCTATTCGGCTAGCTAACCAGAGGTTTACATTTGCTCTCTTGGAGTCGAGATAAGTTTGCAGTTGAATGCAGCAAGCGTCTCGGTGACGTTTCTGTTTGATAAGTATAATTTGAGCTACCACTAGACTGTTTGCAATTTTTCAGTTAGCTCAATTGTTTCAATTGTAAATATTTAAAATTAAACTTTAATTTAGAAAAATTGTTTCGAAATGAAAATATAGGGGTGTGCGATTTTCATGCTCTCGAGTTATGTCCAATTGTAATTTTCTTTGTTAATAAGTACAACTTATTACTAGGTATTTTCGTCACAGTTTAGTCCAGCATCTTTTCCGTCATTTTACGGAGAAATTTGCATCAGCATGCTGCAGTTTGAACACATTTCCTAGAAATGAAGAGTTCTTGATCGAACGTATTTTGTAAACAAGGGAGGCAAATAAAAAACTACTTAACCAGACAACCAGTTACTCTCTGATTTTTGAACTTGCCAATCGTTTCCGTACTGAGCAGGTTGTGGGTTCAAGTCCCGTTTAGTGCGTAAAAGATTGGGATAATTTAAACTCTGAGATTTAATCATTCATGGTGTTAAGTTATTCAGAAACTTATTTATCATATTACTAGCGGTGCCCTGCGGCTTCACCCGTTTATAAACGTTCCGCTTGAATCACTCTATCAATAAAAAAAATCACAACAAAATCCGTTGCGTAGTTTTAAAGATCTAAGCATACATAGGGACAAAGGGAAACGACTTTGTTTTATACTATGTTGTGAAGTTAAATTCCGGCGAAATGATGAACATAAGAAAATTGCTGAAAAGGTCCGGGATCTTGTTTTGTGTGTTATTCCTCTATTGCAATCTATCCAGAGACTCTGAGCCGTTAGAACCAAAGACCATGGATAGATTCCTCCCAGATTTGAGGTATCTTTTACTCTGGACGCCAATCCACGGCATCGATCTCGAAGGGCAACAACATTTTATTAACAAAGGCTGTAAGAAAATCAACTGCTATTTCACCAGCAACAGAACAATGCTTGAAGCGACTGAATACTTTGATGCTGTTATATTTAATTTACAAGATGTAAGTAAAGGTGTTCAGATGCTGCCAGTCAGAAGGGGCCATTATCAGAAGTATATTTTTGCTGCTAACGACTCGGCGGATAACTATCCGGTGTGCAATCCCGTTTATGACAGTTTCTTCAACTGGACATGGACATACAGGTATCTTATTTTTTTTTTACGGGATTAATAAATAAAAATAAAAATGCTGAACAATTCACACAGCATTATCTGACCCCAAGCTAAGCAGAGCTTGTGTTATGGGTGTATGTACTGGGTGACAAATATACAATATACATTACATAGATATATTAACATATAAAACGACCAGAAACAATTATCTGCAGATCGTATATTCATTCGGGACAAATGAATATACCAGGCGGAAATCGAACCCGTGACCTCCTGCGTCGCAGGCAAAACTTCGCCCACAGCGCCACAGAGGTCGTCAAATGTTGTATTAATAAAGCCCTTATCGCTCTGTCAGATGAGAAACTCTGGATCAATTTTCGGAATATTTTTAATAATAATAATTTATTACAAGTTTCATAAAAAAGCACACAGTACCTACCCCTCGTATCCTATTTATTCAAAGATATCTGTTTGAGATCGCTATTGAGCGATTTGATCCCCTGATTTAAGAGGGCAATAAATTATAGTTTCTTGTACCACTATATATTAATAGTTCTTTAATAATGTTGTTTTGGTTGCGGGTTCGATTCCCGTCACGGAAAAATTGTGTGTACGATCTGCAGATATTTGTTCCGGGTGTTCTGGTCGTTTTCTATGTATAATAAAAAATATCTATCTATGTAATATATTGTATTATGTATATCAGTTATCTAGTACCCATAACACAAGCTCTGCTTACCATGGGGCTAGATAATGCTGTGTGAATTGTCCAACATTATTTATTATTATTATGTCTCTCATATACCATGATCTCGGGCCATAAAGTGACCCGGTCCTTTGGAAGGCTTGCGTGGGGCCGAAGCCAACAGCACAGAGGCCCTTTGAGAAGTTAATCTAAAGGCGATGGCTACACATAGCGGGTATCATCCTCGGGTGCACAACATGATACACCCAAAGATGGTATCCGCGAGGTATAGAGACTATTGCAAAGAAAAATGAAAGAAATAAAACCAGGCTATTGTGATGGATGGATGGACTGGGTAATCGGGTTATAGGGGAGATTGATTATTATTATTATTATTATAATATTTTCACAGAGCCGATTCAACGGTACCATACAGATTCATCACCGCTTACAACGAAGATCATGAAGAAATAGGCAACCATTTCAGCAAAGTCCTGAAATACAAAAGCGACGTGGTCAAAAAAATTACAAACAAAAGTATAGCCGCAGCTGCGTTCTTAGATAAATGTACATCTAGAAGCAAACGGGAAGAATTTGTTGCTGAGCTAACAATGGAAATGGCTCCATATAACATGACGTTGGATGTCTTCGGGAAATGTGGTCAAAAAGAATGCAGGAAGAAGTCTATGAAGCCGTGTTTTTGGAAGCTAAAGAAGTTATATTTCTTCTACTTGGCCTTAGAAGATTCTTTGGATGAAGATTATGTAACGCAAGATGTGTTGTATGCTTATGATAATAATGCTATTCCGGTTGTTTATGGACAAGCGGACTACGAAAGGTAAAAAAACATTAATACTCATTTTTTTCCGTTTCTTTGAAATAATGTCATAGTTGTTATGCATTGTTGGAGAGCTAAGATAACGGTTATGTTGCACATGGTGAAAATTATCGCAAATAGTCACCCCTATCACCTCCTAACGGGAATACGTCGAATTACCAATAACCCTGTATACATATTTTGCTTGATTTTTTACGGTTTTTTGCATAGATAAAGAAAATGTTAGCTAAAATGTGTTGATGAACGGACATATGATGACCGCAACGGATTTTTTATAGAATAATGTACTTCACTCGGTTTAGTTGGTCACCAACTTTTAAGAGTACCTCTAAAACAACAATAATTCGGTTAATTAACATTATGTATCTGTAACTATAAAGGCGATATTAAAAATAAGTACGTCTCCATAAATAAATAATGCAGGACCATCCTCACATCATCATCCAGTCCAAAGCTAAGCAGAGCTTGTGTTTTGGATACCTAGTTATTTTTTTTTATTATACACAGCTAAAACCGGGTGCCAGGAACCAGGAACAAATATTTAAAGATCGTACAAACATTTGTCTAACCCGCAACCCTACCTATCTATCAAAAAAACTCGGGTCTAAGAGTTTTGTTGGTTTGAAGTTGTAAAATGACCTGAATGTACCTTTATAAAGAAAATTGAATATTGACGCCCAACAGCCAGCTAGTGTATTTCCATTAATTATAGAATTTCTCCCACAGATATCTACCTCCGAATTCATACATAGACGCTCTTGAGCTAGGAGTGAAAGAACTTGCCAAAGTGATGTATCAAGTGGTCACAAACCACACTCGGTACAAAGAGTTCTTCAAATGGAAAAACGAGTATACCATCAAGAAGTCCGACGTATTAGACGTGTGCCAGTTGTGCTCTGCACTGAACAATCCTCATTGGTTGACTTATGATATAACATATACTGATTTTAGGGAGTGGTGGAACCCAAACTACACTGATCGGTGTTCTTAAAATCAACATCAGCCTATATGAGTCCACAGCTGGACATAGGCCTCCCTTCCCTCGCTCCCAACTTTAATTCGAGGCGCTTGCAAAAATAGCTCCGAATATCGCTGTCCCTGTTTAACCCTTACGCCGCGCCCCATGCGTGCGCGATAGCAATATTAGCCGTTCAAAATTTGGTTGGATTCCGTAATACCAAAAATTATGACTGAAAACTTTTTGTATTCTTCACACAGTATTGTTATTCTGTTACTAGACAAAGCTATGTTCTTTAATAAACAACGCGTAAGATATTGTTGTTTTTAATACGAAACAAATAGGAAGAAAACTTATCCATTTTCGCACAAAAATGTGTATAATGCGATTGGCTTTCATTGAATTTTAGGTATGTAAATTGAAAAAAAAACCTATCCAGGAACCTAGATAAATACTATTCAAATATAAATCATGAAAAAATATTGTGGAAATATGCTTAAATTAGAAATAATTTTGGTATTACGTTTGTATGGAGAATTCGTCCTCGCAGGCCTCTTAATGAGCGCCATATCGCCCTGTCTTCAGCATACCGCATCCAGCATCTACCAGTCTTTCGCAGATGGTCATCCCGGCGTCCTACACTACGTTAGTCGTTCTTAAAATAAGCAAACTAAATAAAGTTATTTAATGTATGTTTAGTTATTTATTTTTAACCATTTTTGAAAAAAGGGAAGAGATTAGAAACAGACGGATAGAAAATTATTTATTGCACTTTAAATAGAAAACTATGTATAGAAAAAACTCAAATAATAATTACATATTCGGCTGAATGTATGTTTTTTGTGCAACATACACAAAAAACATACATTCAGCTGAATATGCTGTGTGCATGTGTTGGGCGTCGATTTCTCCGTCTAAATGGACTAATTTGGATGATTATCAGTTGTATATTAATATTTTATAATATATAACCTACAAGCACACAGATCCTCTGGTACCGTCCACGATCCTATCCATCCATGGTTGTTTGGTAGAGATCGCTCTTGATCGATAACACCGCCAAATGTATCTAGTTTTTTTGTATTTTACATTGTTATTAGAAACTAAGTTAGCAATAAAGAATGATCTATCTATCTATCTAGAAGTTAACTTGGAACTGGCTAATTAAGAAATTAAATACTGTCCCAAATATTTTAGATTTCGACGGGACTTGAATCTGCAACCTTTCCCTCTGTACAGTGACGCTCTAACTAGATGAGCCACGAGATCAAAGTCGAAGTCAATATCATTTATTTCTTTAGGCTTACAAAATAAGCACTTAGACAAGTCGTATTTTATACTAAAAATAATTTTCAAAAAAATATTTTGCTGTTCACTTCAATTTTTTGTCCACTAGTGGAAGAAGTGAAAAAACCACTAGTATGTTCATCATTATAATGTCTAATACATGGTTACTTGCGTCTGGTTTAATGCTCTAAGTTATTTGCCTATTTAATTCTAAATCTATATATATGTATATAAATGAATCCCTATTTCCCTTGGTCACGGCATCACGCGTGAACGGCTGGACCGATTTCGCTAATTCTTTTTTTGTTGTGTTTGTTATTGCCAGGAGAAGGTTCTTATAAAAGAAAAATTAGAAAAAATTAAGAATACTTAACCACCATATTATTATAAATTATTTCTAATGTAACCATTTACATTAGAAATAATTTACTTAATAATTCAAACTTTTTTGATGTACCTAACCTTATGGCGTTTGACATAACATTAACAGAATGCTCAATATTCATAGTTAAGACAGGACAATGTCTGTCGGTCCGCTAGTATAATATGATTCGATACATGTCAATATTTAAGTAGGTAAAGCTATTCAGAACAACAAATTACTTACATGTTATTGTCGGTGCGACCGATAAGTCGAATCTTGGGACTTTCTACGACTCTAGCGCCGTTAGATAGATATTATGTGGATATCTTATAGATTACTCCGAGTGCGAGGGCTTACACACTATAATAACAAAAACCTTAGTCATAATAAGTTAAAAACTAAACACATTAAATGTCCATAAAAGTTAACAGAGAACACGAGGATTTAAAGTTAAATTAGCATTGTGAGAGGCGACAATACCAACTGTATTGTATATCCCTTTTTATCATATGTTTTAATCTGTTGAAATAATTTAAACTTTTAATCCTTGTTGGCGAGTAGTTCAGGAGAGAGAGGTAAATAAATAATACTGGACAATCCAACCAGCATCATCTAGCTTCAAAGGAAGCAAAGCTTGTGTTGCCTCCCCTAATTAGCGCTAAACACCCATATAAAAAGGACTCTCAACTACATATGTACTTAAATAGATAGGTACAATACACTTTATTGCACACCAAGACAAATAATAATATGTTTTGTAGTATATAGAAAACACCCAGAACATTCGAAACTAAAATCTGCAGATTATCCAAACATATCTCGATGCGAAATCCATATTTTCTTTATTTTTTAAAATGTGCGTAATGTAACGACTTAGCTGTAAATAACTGTAATAATACATGTATGATTATTTACATTAAACAATAAACCACGGAGGTCGTCTGTATTACAATACAATGAAGTAAGGATTTTCAACTCCAGCTCCTGATCTAGGATGGATGTATTTCGAAGGCAGATTACGCGTTGTATTTTCGCTCGGTATCGAAACCGGCCAGTGTTTGCAAATTGGAAAAAAACTAAAGCGATATTTTAATGGATTTTTATTTAAAAAATACTTCCAGGATTGTAATGATACAAAACATCCGGGTTGTTTTTGTGTTTATTAATTTACCTAATATAGCAAGAAGGTTTTATAATAACTTTTATACGAAAATGTTTCATCTGCTTGCAAGGATGGCCTTATCCTTCGTTCAACAGCACTTTGTCGACCGAAGCGAAATAATAACGAAAACACCAATTTCCGCGGCTCGCTCCGCTTGCTGACATTGGTTGGATTGGTTCTAACCGTGTCCCAATGTTCGACCGCCGCATAAACAATCAAAAATGTTACATAAACTCTATTTTTCTTCCACTTTTCGATAATGCTGTAGGTTTGAGGCGCTGAGCGAACCCCCTACACCAAACTATATTTTAACAAAAATGATTAAACAAAATGAAGTCCTGGTTTAAGCTCTCGAAGCTTTTAATCATATTTTTACTATACAGTGTAAATCAGATCTTAGTTGTGAACAGCTGTGTAGCTGCTTTTCCTACACATCATCATCATCATCAGCCTATAGCAGTCCACTGCTGGACATAGGCCTCCCCCAATGAGCGCCATAGCGCCCTGTCTTCAGCTTGCCGCATCCAGCATCTACCTGCAGTCTTTCGCAGGTCGTCATCCCACCTGGTCGGAGGGCGTCCTACACTACGTTTACCGAGTCGTGGTCTCCACTCAAGAACACGTTTGCCCCATCGGCCGTCGGTTCTTCGCGAGATATGGCCGGCCCATTGCCACTTCAGCTTGCTAATTCTTTGAGCTATGTCGATAACCTTGGTTCTGTGTCGGATGTATTCGTTACGAATCCTTCAGAGAAACTCCGAGCATAGCTCTTTCCATAGCTCGCTGAGCGACTTTGAACTGGTGGACCAGCCCTATCGTGAGATATCTGTAATTTTCCTACACAGCTCTGATTTATAACAAAGTATTTCTCGTAAAGCTTCATTATAAAACTGATTCAAGGGCCACTCCTGCTTATTCTATATCCCTGCTTAGAACTGCAGCAAATAAAGCCACCTCAAGCCAAGATGCTTTCATTAAAAATAAAGACTGCGCCAGTATTGGCAGGCTTAACTTAAGCTGCAACTTACCGTGACTTATAGACTTACCTCACTTAGTCCAGCGGCTTCCAATCGCAGAGTTCTGCTTACTTATTTATAACTTAACTCGTGCAAAAGTTATTGGTAGGCCAGTAGGTACCTAATCGTTTTGTGAATCTTTAACTTATTCCATAAGTAAAATATTAGTATTTTTGAAATTAAAATGCATTTGATCAATTACTTAGCCAATATTACGGTTGTCTGGTAGAGATCGCTCTTGAGCGATAAGACCGCCAAATTGTCACATTTTTTGTATTTTATTCTGTCTTGTTTGTTTTATTTTGTAAGTGTGCAATAAAAGAATTATCTATCTATCTATCTATATTATTCTTGACTTCAAAGTCGAATAATTTGGCTCCAATATAAGTTACGGCGTATTTTGTTTTTGTAATAAATGTAGTAGGTACTATAATTCAACACATAATGCATCAGTGGTCGCATTAAAAAAAATAACGCCATGACTCCATACTAACTAACCCAAAGCCCTTTGTGGGTTTTTTGTTTTTAGATATGTTGTGGAGTGAGCGAAACGAATGATGTTCTCAGTGACAGCTCGGGTCATTTGGCTTTATGATGAAATAGTCTCTTTGAGAATGACTGTCCTAATTTTGTAAATTTTATTTGTAATGGCAAAAGCAGTGCGCTTTTCGGTCACCTCCCTATTTTATACAAACTTCAAAATGATATCAGCCTTTCCATATGACGTCACAAATATCGCTCCATCCATCGAAAATCGCTACAATGTCGTCGGTCCATCGAGTATATGATTCCCCGTTTGTTAGTACCTATTCATCTATGCTCGCAACACTCAGTTTCACGTTGCATCAGAATAATAATTATGCCACAACTAACATTCAAGAAACAAGACTAAAATCACAGGTCGCCAAGTCTAGAACCTTTTGCCAGTTCAGAATAATAATAATGCTTCAACTAACATTCAAGAAACAAGACTAAAATCACAGGTCGCCAAGTCTAGAACCTTATGCCAGTTCAGAATAATAATAATGCTTCAACTAACATTCAAGAAACAAGACTAAAATCACAGGTCGCCAAGTCTAGAACCTTATGCCAGTTCAGAATAATAATAATGCTTCAACTAACATTCAAGAAACAAGACTAAAATCACAGGTCGCCAAGTCTAGAACCTTATGCCAGTTCAGAATAATAATAATGCTTCAACTAACATTCAAGAAACAAGACTAAAATCACAGGTCGCCAAGTCTAGAACCTTATGCCAGTTCAGAATAATAATAATGCTTCAACTAACATTCAAGAAACAAGACTAAAATCACAGGTCGCCAAGTCTAGAACCTTATGCCAGTTCAGAATAATAATAATGCTTCAACTAACATTCAAGAAACAAGACTAAAATCAAGTTAACCCCATTCCCAGCAGCCATGTGCCTAACACCCTACATCAAAAACACTAATTAATATGCTAAACGCCCCCAAGATATCCAGCATAACTCGCAAGTTCAGTTTTTGCTCAAACCAATCTAAATTTCTAATCTCTGCTTTCTCTCCAATAAATTGGGATAAATACCCGAGCAAAACGTGCTCATATTATCTAGGACAATATTGCAGTAGGTAACTTAGTGCTATAATCACAGGTATTACAATTTAACTAGTTAGGTAAATGGATTAGGTAAAATGGTTACGACAATTGTTGTTATCATTATTGTTTATGCCCGCAGCTTGGCAGGCGTTGTTTCTATGGAAACGGTTCTTATGTATATATTTTTTCCGGTCAATTAAAACCCGGCCGGGTGATTATGTAACTCGCGACCGTTTTGCGACAGGCGTAAATTAAGCAATCAGTGTTGTCAAACGTCAATTTTGTATTAGTTTGACACCAGCTACTACTGGTCAAAATTGGCGTTTGACAGCACTGATTGCTTAATTTACGCCTGTCGCAAACCAGTCGCGAGTTACATAATCACCATACGTGTCTCTTTAAGACAATAGTGACAATAATACATATCTTCTATACTTTCGTGATAAATCGGCCACATCATCACTTTTCATTAGATAAGATTGTAGTCAAACGAAGGTCTATTGACTATACAAAAAATATGTTACAATTATTTAAAATGAAATGTATTAAGCTACTGCTACGACCCTTGCTAATGCTATTAGACTGACTTCATGCTACGGAACTGCTACGATTGAAACTACGTGATACGAAACATGCAAAGATACTCGTACTTCTAGGTTATTAGCTTCGAAACGTGCTACGATACTTACTATGAAACGTGCTACGATATTTGCTACGGAACGGGCTACGATACTTTCTACGGAATGGGCTACGATACTTGCTACGAAACGTGCTACAATATAGCTACGATACGAAACGTGCTACGATATTTGCTACGGAACGGGCTACGATACTTTCTACGGAATGGGCTACGATACTTGCTACGAAACGTACTAGAATATAGCTACGATAAATGAAACGTGCTACGATATTTGTTAGGGAACGGGCTACAATACTTGCTACGAAATGGTCTACGATACTTGCTACGAAACGTGCTACAATATATCTACGATACGAAACGTGCTACGATATTTGTTACGGAACGGGCTACAATACTTGCTACGAAATGGTCTACGATACTTGCTACGAAACGTGCTACAATATAGCTACGATACGAAACGTGCTACGATATTTGCTACGGAACGGGCTACGATACTTGTTCCGAAACGGGATACTATACCACTACGTCACCTGGCTACGAAACTGAATACGTACGTACCTACCTACTGCTAAGAAACGAATTTCCTCAGTATTTTGCTTTACTACGTCATCGTTATACTATACTTACCACTTTAAAACTAATTACTGTTTCTCATGTGCAGGCATTTATGCAACTAAGAAAACTTTACAAATTAGGTTAGGTATGTACGTAATGTACGTATCTTTAAAATCTCGCTCTAGAGCAGAATATTAATTTGCCCTGAGAAAACTTGAGCGTCTTATTTACCTTACAATACAGTTTTGAGAAACTTCTACCTGCAAAATTTACTTTTATTTACAAGGTGCTCTGAGCGTGAAATTGAAAAAGATGAAAGGAACTTTTTATGTTATAAAGAAAGCGGGAATCTACTCGCACCAGCCTTAAATATTAAATACCTGCACAAGTAGCTAGCTACTACTAATATAATAATCACGACATAGTATAAAACAAAGTCGCTTCCCGCTGTCTGTCTGTCCCTATATACATATGCTGAAGGAATCGCGGCTAGCTCTTCCCGGGATAAATAAATAATAAATAAAACAGCTTTTATTTCTCACACTTAAATACTAATCTATATATTATTTCTATCTATACATAATGTGAGTACCGCTTTCAGCGGTGAAAGCCTCCTCGAGCTCCTTCCATCTTCCTCGATCTCGATTCGATTCCTCTCGATTCCCGAGATGCTGATGTAATAATAGTCGAGTATAGGGACAATAGCTATATTGTATAAAACTACGACTAATATGATGGTAATGAGTGCGGTTTGAATGGCTGCTGGTGATGCACTGACCTCTGAAGGCACCCGGTCCGCGCTCGCGGCACGAGTAACCTACTTTGGTCGAACTGCTGATGCTGCTAACATACCTCCGTCGTCGATGTATCGAACATATACTTAGATCCATAGATTTAGTCCTTAGATCTTTAAAACTACGCAACGGATTTGGATGCGATTTTTTTTTATATAGATTGAGTGATTTTGGAGGATGGTTTATAATTTAATTATTACTATTTTTTATTTTTAAAACATTATTTTCGAGTGATACCGATCCCTATCCAAAATTAAAACTCCTTGAGAAGAGAAAACTCACTAAACTTAGGCCAGCCCTATCCAAACGCAAAGGAAAAGGAAGATAAATCCCAAGTTTAAAATGAGATAGCGGGAAAAAGCACCGACAGTTTGCGTAGGTAAATTAGTTGCTAGTTCTGTCTCTGAACTTAGATTGCCAAGACTTTCTTTGATTTTTCTTCCTATTAGGATAGCCTAATAGTAAGAAAAATCAAAGAAAGTCCAAAGGAGAAGTACCTACCTAATAGTAGGTAGGTACTTTTCCTTTGGACGTAGTATAGTGCCGGTAAAGGCCGAACATAATGTACATATATTATTATTTTAGCCGAATTAAGCCAATGATTTCTACGGCTGGTTATATAGTCACGCCGCTGGATGCGCCTCTGGGCAGCGTCTACTGATAAGCGTTTACTGAACGGCGCTGCACAAGCGCGCGACTTTGAAACGCAACTCCTACCCCCATACATCTCCGAACGCGCGCAATCCAACGGCGCAGCGCGTAACAATAAAACCAGCCTAATGCTGCAAAGCTTTTCATTCTCCTCCGTAGACCGAGACATGTTCTTGGTGACCCCGTTGGTTGACCCACTCAGTGACGCTAACCCGGATATGACGGCAACAACTCAGCTTCCGCACACTAACCACCCGACCAAAAACAGACCCCGCCGGATGCGGGGTCGAAGAATTCCCCGTTTCCGCCCTTAGGTGCACTCGTGCACCCCGTGCATACGGTTACCTCGGCTTGGGCTGTTGCCCAAGCCGAGGCTCGCACCTAAGTGGTGGCCCTTGTGCGTGTTGCCGCAACCTTATTTTACCGGCGAGGCACCTTCCGCGCCCGCCAAAGGTCCCGTAACGCTCTGTCATGGCCATCTGTGGTCAACAGCATTATGCGTATCTTTGTTTTCAGCGGCATGAAAATGATTTTGATGGAGGATATTTGGCGCATGAAACTGTGCCGAAATGTGATATCCAATATTTCGGCACAGTTTCATGCGCCATTAATAGCTCGAAACTTAAATCATGGTAAAACGGGATATTGTATTACATATATTACCCACAGAACAATATATCCTAACGGAGTATTACCGGCATAACGGTGTTATGATAATGAACACTCAAGGGAGTAATTACAGTAGGTAAGTACTACGCACAGTTACAATACTTAGCATTTGTAGATACCTAGATACCTACCTAGGGCATAGGAGGCCATATTCCGTCTAAAATGTAGACAGTATGAATGTAGACTGTAGGCAGTAGTTTGGCCTGTGGTGGCCATGATACCGCAACGACTTCATTAGGACTACAAAATGTGGTTTCGTGGACACAACACCTTACTTCTATGTCACAATATAACCACACCACAGGGGTCTAGTTGATTTGTAACATCCGGTCCACGTCCGATCGGTCGTGTCGTCGTCGCGCGTCGTCTCGGTGCGGTGTTGGTTGGTGGTTTTGGTCTGACTCGTACTACATAAAAGATATAGTATTGAGAACCGCTATAAAAAAAATGCCCCAAACACCTCTCCGATTTGTGTACGGAGAGGTGAGGTAACACGTATGCAAATAGTAGAGGCAGGGTTACGTCTACGCGTAGGACAAACACACAGAGACAAACAGAGATCAGTTACGCTTACTCTCGCAACAAAATTTGTGTTCCCTCGTGAACGTGCTAATATAGATCAGCTCAGCACGTTTGTATGTATTTTTCTCGGAGGAGTAGCTAGTTATTATAGTAGTTCTTTATACTAAATCTTCTGCGGACTCGTTGTCGTCGTGCAGTTTTTTTTTTTATTTGGAGAATGTAGAACATACCTATTTCAAGCACTGACAATAGAAACAACTGACAGTTTTGACATTTAGATTTAGTTTCGAAATTGACAAGTAGGTTTCAAAACAGCTGTGGATTCCATCTAAAAATAGACGTAAATAATCGAAGAACTCACCTATTTTCGGTTAGACTTTATTTAATGCTTTAGTTAGTAATAAACACATTGTTTAATAAAGAAATAATGAATGCGAAAATCTGATCTCTTTGTTTAAAAGTGAGGTTATGTTGTTATGAGTCAAGTGTTCTGTGATGATACGGATTTTTTGATATTGTGCCTTAATCTGCCTTATAAGGGTCGGAGGAAATAAGTGTTAGCGCTGGTCTGTTGAGGTCAGTTTGTGCTTTGTTGTCAAGATGAGCGACCGTGAAGGGCCAAGTTCTGGGCAGGGACCAGAGCAAGACAAAGAGAATAGAACTCCATCGCAATCTGTGCCTACTGCGGCTGGTTCCAGGTATTTACTATCTTTGTCTCATAACTTACGACTTGTAGTATGAAGGGAATTAAAATATTTTTTTAGTCACCTACCTTTCTTGTTCTAAACATAAGAAAATTAACTGAGGATTCCATACAATGAAAGGATGTTCTGCTTGTCATGCATGACTAACCTTTATGCTAATCATATGTAACGGTTTTTATTCCATACTATTTCGAGATCTTACCTAATAATACTTTGTCTAAATCGGTTAATATTAACTGCAATACACTAGCAGCTTATAAGCTGATGCGGTGACACTTAATCCATGTCAGTGCACATCAAATTATACAGTCCAGAATGGGTAAAAATAGTCCAGTCTATTTTTGAAATTCAATATAGTAAGAAGGAATCGCAAATGTATTTATTATGTTAATAATATATAAAATGTTTTTGTTAATGGTTTATTTTGCTCAGCTTTAACGTTCAACATCCTTTGAAGTATACCTATTTAATAATAATATATTGGGAAGAACATGCTTAGTTATCATACATTAAGAAATAAAAAATCTTATTACAAAAACAAGTGATAAAAAGATCTAACAAAATACTGTACCTATAGTTTCAGTTTATACATTTGTACTTGTCTTCAATTCTTGAGTCTTCCCATATAATAGTGTTCTTAAATCACAACTCTGATAGTTTTATATTGTATATAAAAATAATATTATATTTTCAGACCAAACACTAGCTACTATGCATCAGAGCCCATCCAGTTCCGAGTGCGGGGAACCACAATAACATCGGCTTCACCGCCCAAGTTTGTTACTTTAGAAGATATCATGAAGGCAGCTCATGGTATGCAGAACATGGCTTTGGCTCATGAGATAGCTGTTGATCAGGACTTCAAGCTGGAGCCTTTCGAGCCACCAGATAATAGGTATGATTATCCCTGTGTGTAGTGTGTTTTATTTATTTGTTTGTTTATTTTGTTTTTTTTTTAGTGTGTTCTACAGTTATAAGTATAGTTCATTGAAGATTTAGAGGGAAGATCCTAATACCTCTATTATATTAGATAAACCCTGTAAAAATAGAGCTACATTTTAAAATAAATAAAACTAAAATCTGTAATGTATTGTATTCAATATATCATTTATAAACACCCATAACACAAGCTCTGTTTATCTTGGGGCTAGATAATACTGTGTGGTTTGATCAGCATTATTTATTACTAGCTGCGCCCCGCGGTTTCACCCGCGTGGTGATAGATATTATGGATAATATACAATATATCTTTATAAATTGTAACCTATGTGTTATTCTGATCTATAAGCTATATTATTGTAAAGTTTCATTAAAATCCATTCAGTAGTTTTTATGTGAAAGAGTAACAAACATCCATCCATCAATCCATCCATGCATCCATCCTTACTTACAAACTTTCGCGTTTATAATATTAGTAGGATTATTGTAATTTATACTCTTAAAATTTTATAATGACCATACTAGTTTAAATTCACAACCTGCATGCCCAGCATGGGGATTATGGCATTACCCCCTTATATTACATTATAAGGAGAGGCGTAGGTCCAGCAATGGACTGTTATAATTACAGGCTAGTCTTGTCTTGATAGAAGAAAACTTTTATAATATAAAAATAATTTTATGTATGATTCTACACCTATACTATAGCTATGTATGCATACAAAGGTTGCCTGGAAGAAATCGCTCTTAGCGATAAGGCCGCCCATTGTGCATCTGTATCTTTGTTTGTTTGTTCTTTACTGTTTTTTTTTCTGTGTTTGAAGTGCAATAAAGCGTATTTGTATTGTATTGTATTGATTCTATCAACTGAAAACGCAATGCTAAAGCTTCAACAATAAACAAAGAAAACTGGTTCTGCATAGTAGGTAATTTCCTGGTCCATTACTTTATTATTGCCCTTTGTGAGTAAACACAGGCAGAACCTTGAAATAACATAATGTAGGTATATTGAGTACGGTAGCATACTATATTTGTACTCAGCACGTTAGGGTCGATCAGTCCACTTCCTACTAATATTATAAACTTAAAAGTTTGTATGTATTGATGTTTGTTACTCTTTCACGCAAAAACTACTGAATGGATTTACTTAAATTTTACATAGAAAACTACTGATCGTATCGGGCTAAAATACAGGCAGTTCCAGGTCCGGAATAAAACATAGGCTACTTTATCTCCCATAAATCAGTTACCAAGGGATGGAAATAACCTTAATACTTTTCCATAGAAACAACGCGTTAGAAGCCGCGGGCAGAAACTAGTGTATGTGTCTATCAATATGTCATCTACCTTACTACATTAAATTTTAAAGCCGGGTACTGACCGGTGTAAGGCGCTGTAATGTATCTACCATTGCAGCGAGCATGAATCATGATACGTTACGCCATGTGCTAAAATCCGTCTCGATGCTTGTTTCAAGGGCTTTATTTCCCTGTACCAATGAGATTTTACATATAGAGACGTCATACTCATTTTAAAGAAGTATAAACATTGCGATATTTTAAGCACGACATTATGTCGTTCTCTCTGTCACTCTTAGGTGCATCGCACTACTTGTCTCATTCGTGTAGGTGGCAAAGCGGCAACGCCGCGGCAATGATTGTTGAGTAAAATAATATTTATGATTTTACATTTTAAACAGTACTTACAAATGAAAATATACATCCTTTCTGCGTTTTACAGCCGTCGTAGTATAGGTATTGCACTTTCGGAACACACAACATGGCATTTTAGTGTTTTATTTATATTCCGAAATCCAAAGTCGTGCTTCAACGTACGTCCGCGTCGCGGTCAGGAGCAGGACGGACTGAGTTCAATTCAGGCAATTACCTGATTTTCGTCTTGCCACGCAGACCTCAGTTCAACGTATCTACGTATATATAACATCATTACCCTGTACTGACTCCACGAACGCTCGCTGAGTAACACGTTACATTACGCCGGTCAGTACCCTCCTTTATGTGGTCATTGCTGGCCGTGGGTAATTTCCGACCTCCTGATTAGAAGATTGTTTGACTGCAATTTATACTAAGTACTGTGTTCTGCTTAGATCATATGTCTCAGATGAAAAACTAGTTTCTAACCGCAACTTTGCACGCGTTGTACTATGGAAACGTTTAAAATATATTTGTATCCCATGAAAACTGATTGATGTTTGGGCGGCTTCATCACACTAATATTATTAAGAATGTATGTATTTTTGTTCGTTACTTCTCGCTCAAACGAGTGAATGGATTCGGGTTAAATTAGGTACATCATAGCTTATATCCTGGTTTAAAACATAGGCTACTTTTGAACCCGGAAAAGTGCAGTGTTCCCGTGGGATGATCAAATAATTCAATACTGCGGGGCGCAGATTGTTATATTATACTAGATGCGCCCCGTGGCTTCGCTCGCGTGGAAATCTATGTGTCAAATGGTTTATAAACCTACCTCTTGAATCACTCTTATCTATTTCAAAAACCGCATCTAAATCCGTTGCGTAGTTTTAAAGATCTAAGCATATTATAGGGACAGACAGACAGCGGGAAGCGACTTTGTTTTATACTAATATAAGAAATACTTTTTATGTTCCATTACAGTTACCAGAAGCTAGTCAAGGAGACTATGCACAAAGCATACTTCGACATTCTGAGGGAGCAGCTTACTGCAGACCCTCCTGAGTACAATCAGGCTCTTGTACTATTAGAGGATGTTAAACAGGTAACGTGTTCTTGAGTGGAGAAAAACGTAGTGTAGGACGCCCTCCGGCTAGGTGGGATGACGATCTGCGAAAGACTGCAGTCTTCAGCTTGCCGCACCCAGCATCTGCCCTCGCTATGGCGCTCATTAGGAAGGCCTATGTCCAGCAGTGGACCGTTGGTGTATTAAAGGTTGATGATGATTTTGAAACGATAACATCAAACCATACTCATATTAAAAATACTAAATTTTGGAGGTTTAGATATTTGGATGATAGTTACTAGTCAAAGATAATTGAACCCTAAGTGTAAGGACTTACGCACTATATTAACAAAAACCCTATTTAGGTACTGTCATCCTATAACATGCAGGATTAAGATTCACCCTCTCTCTTTCTCTTTCAGGGTCTATTCGCTATCCTGCTCCCACGCCACGTACGAATACGAGAGATGATCGAAGAGGTTCTAGACACAGAGTTCATAAAGCAACAAGCTGAGAACAGCAGCCTGGATTTCCAGAAGTACGCAACGTTTGTCATAGATCTCATGGGCAAGATGGCGGCGCCGGCTAGAGATGAGCTCATTCAGAATATTACCAAGCTCACTGACACTGTAAGTACTAGATAGATAGATTTATTTATTATTACAAATTTGTTACAGTTTGTTGATAGCATCTTAAATCCTTACATAGGTTTATCTAGACACTAGAGTTCTCTTAACAATACTAAAATAATCATTAAATTTAATGCTAGCATCGGTAATTAGCGCGGTAGGCAGTCACGCACACAAGCGATCCACCAATCACGAGCGAGCAGCGACTCCACTGCGCCTGAGTTCAGCTACACCTACAGGATGCTAGATAAATAAAATCCGGATAGCCGGGTCGTGCCCACTTCCAAAAGTTAAACTCTTTCGCAATAAAATAAAACCATAATCGTCTTAATAATAATAATTGTCAGGAAACGAAGATGAAATTTCATTAATAATAATTAATACTATGTAAAATAAAAAGGGCTTTTTTCATATTTTTTGTATCGAATCAAGTTTAGTCAATCGTGTTTGGACTCCCATAACCATCCCTATATATCATAATCCCACTAACTAGAATCGTCAAGTCTCGTCAAAAAATGTTTTTTTGTCTTAAAATTCGTTTTCCGTATCGTCTGTACGTGTTTTTGGGACTCACCTTTATGTGATTTTCATTTTGATTATTTTATAAATAAACAAGATAACAAAATCTTTAATAAGTCGTTGCCACTCAGCCAACGAGAAAACAAAATTCGACACATTAACTTAACTAATGCATGATATTGACGACCTCTGTGGCGCGGTGGGCGAAGGTCCGCCTACGATGCAGGAGGTTGTGGGTTCGATTCCAGCTTCGGGACAATTGTGTGTACGATCTGCAGATATTTGATCCGGGTGTCCTGGTCGTTATCTATGTATAATAAAAAAAACTATCTATGTAATGTATTGTATTAAGTATATCAGTCGTCTAGTACCCATAACACAAGCTCTGCTTAACTTCGGGCTACATGATGATGTGTGGATTGTTCAGCATTATTTATTTATTAATATTTTGTAGGTGGAAATATTCCGCGCTATTCTGGAAACCCTCGAGGTTCTGAAGTTAGACCTGGCGAACACGCTGATAGCTATGATCAGGCCCCACGTCCAGCAGGAGAGCGTTGCCTACGAGCGAGCCAAGTTCGAAGAGATGCTGCAGGTCACTGAAGGTCAGTTAGTCCACTGGACATAGCTTCCTCTGGTGAGCTTTCTAGTACCCATAACTCAAGTTCTACTTAGCTTGGGGCTAGTTGATGCTATGATAAGATGGATTTCAAATCATATCAAAATTATCTTTATTTGGAACATAAATACAAGGGTAATAAATAAGTTGTGTGAGAACGATAATACACGCAGTAGTTATATAATTGTGTCGCGTGCATTAACGCCGTCCGAATACAGGGTTACAGAGTTCCTTCATTGTAAGTTCTTATTGTAGATCTTAGAACCTTTAGACTAGGTATTAAACACCAAATAGCAATAGCTATTAAAAAAGACAGTGAGTTAATAATAACGGCAGAGCTTAAAACTTGTATTGTCCACCATTATTATTTATAAATATTTTATCATATTTCAGATGGTCTCAAGCACACGAAAGAGTGGATAAAGCGGAACATCGATAAGACTGACCTAAGTCTGCCCGTCTCAGACGTCAACGTCATCAGAAACGTTACAGCACAGACCTTGGCGAAGGCCTACCTTGAACTGTTGGAGTGGGATGGCTCGAAGGAATACCCAGAGGTGATTATTTTAAACCCTCTACCCGAAAAGAGTCTATTATGTTCGGGTTAACCCTCCACAGCAGATGAGCTTATAGCTGCTCTTGCAGTTGAATGCGATCGACCGCCTTCGTCGCGGGTTCAAACCATTCTAACCAGATCAAATCATTGTAGGTACTAAAGCTCTTAATAATAGTAGTAGGTATTTCCAATACATCCTGCCTCGTTGAGGCTTGCAAATTTAAAATGTTAGGATTTATAAGGTAAATATGTCAGCAAATGTTATACACTAAAAATGTGTCACAAATTAATTCAAAAACCATTTTACCATATTAACCAGAAGTTGGCGGCAGTCGTTTAATTACCAGTTTAGTGTGTCTTCCTACTATATTATTATTTTACTATGATTAAACAGAATTTAAGGGTCTGTTTATTATTTCAAAATAACAGCATGAAATAAGTTACATGGATTAAGATATGTAATGTTGGTAGGTAGGAGGAGTAATTAACACGACTGTAGTAGGTTGAATACTGAATATTTATTGAGTTAAAACATGCCTTTTTATACTATAGATTTACCTCTAATTTGAATTTATTAATTCCTTATTTTTGTAACATAAAATGATATTCTATTTTCTTATCTCAAGATTCTCCGTAAGTAATCCGATATCTTTGACATTTAATAAAATATAATTCTATTTTTCCTTGTCTCTAAAGTAGGTCATTGAGTGACGCGATACATTAGGTATGTACCTACACTACAGATATTCGATTAACCGTATACCGTATAGGAGACCAGACGAGTAGGTATTTTTATCCCTTTCAAAATACCTACTCGTCTGTACTCCTATACGGTTCTAAGCTACATTTTGTGGGCCTTTACCTCATTTTGCGAAACAAGGGAAAAACCGGGGACCGAGTCGAATTTTGTAACTAAATTTAAAAAAAGGGGAGAGATAGTTTTTACGTATCTTCGTCGATTACTCCCGTCAATTGAGGACGGATTTCTTTTGTTATTGAGCTATATTTTGCTATACAGAAAATTATAAACCGATTAATACATTATTCACGGGGTATTAGTATTTGTCCCGCAAAACTAAATAAAACACGGCAAATATTAAGGAATTTTGACGGCTTATTTCTTTAAATACTTTAAAACTTTTGAAACTATCATGGTTATTAATACTAAAGTCATAAAACCATGATTTGATCTTTGAGTTATCCAATATTCCGGTACAGTTTCATGCGCCATGATCACGGAATAACTAGACTTTAAATACTTCCCTTTTCAGACGGTAACCCTAGACGCACCACGTTTCCTGGAGCTCGGCACCCAACTGTACCGTCTGACGTGTGTGGCCTCTCTACTGCTGGTCAGTCCAAGCTGCGGCGCCAACGCTGCCGCCGTGGCGCGACACAAGCAGAGCCTCAAGGACAACATCACTGTTGTACTGGACAACGCCAGTAATGATCTGTAAGTCTAGTGTTTTATCTTGAGCTAGGTACAGTTGTACCGTCTTACGTGCGTGGCCTCTCTACTGCTGGTCAGTCCTAGCTGCGGCGCCAACGCTGCCGCCGTGGCGCGACACAAGCAGAGCCTCAAGGACAACATCACTGTCGTACTGGACAACGCCAGTAATGATCTGTAAGTCTAGTGTTTTATCTTGAGCTAGGTACAGTTGTACCGTCTTACGTGCGTGGCCTCTACTGCTGGTCAGTCCTAGCTGCGGCGCCAATGCTGCCGTCGTGGCGCGACACAAGCAGAGCCTCAAGGACAACATCACTGTCGTACTGGACAACTCCAGTAATGATCTGTAAGTCTAGTGTTTTATCTTGAGCTAGGTACAGTTGTACCGTCTTACGTGCGTGGCCTCTCTACTGCTGGTCAGTCCTAGCTGCGGCGCCAACGCTGCCGCCGTGGCGCGACACAAGCAGAGCCTCAAGGACGACATCACTGTCGTACTGGACAACTCCAGTAATGATCTGTAAGTCTAGTGTTTTATCTTGAGCTAGGCACAGTTGTACCGTCTTACGTGCGTGGCCTCTCTACTGCTGGTCAGTCCGAGCTGCGGCGCCAACGCTGCCGCCGTGGCGCGACACAAGCAGAGCCTCAAGGACGACATCAATGTCTTACTGGACAACTCCAGTAATGATCTGTAAGTCTAGTGTTTTATCTTGAGCTAGGCACAGTTGTACCGTCTTACGTGCGTGGCCTCTCTACTGCTGGTCAGTCCGAGCTGCGGCGCCAACGCTGCCGCCGTGGCGCGACACAAGCAGAGCCTCAAGGACGACATCACTGTCGTACTGGACAACTCCAGTAATGATCTGTAAGTCTAGTGTTTTATCTTGAGCTAGGCACAGTTGTACCGTCTTACGTGCGTGGCCTCTCTACTGCTGGTCAGTCCAAGCTGCGGCGCAACGCTGCCGCCGTGGCGCGACACAAGCAGAGCCTCAAGGACAACATCACTGTTGTACTGGACAACGCCAGTAATGATCTGTAAGTCTAGTGTTTTATATTACATCCAACGCCAGTATCGATGTATGACTGTAGTGTTTTCTCATGGGATGATCGCAGCCAGGTCTTGTTGACAATATTTAGGCCTGCGACAAATTAAACACTTACATTTGATGATGGGTCTTGGTGGATTTGACTTAAATATAATGGCGGACAATTTACACAGCATTAGATAGATAGATAGACAATACTTTAATTGCACACTTAAAAATAAAACAAACAAGATAAAAATATTAACAACAAGGTAAGCAGAACTTGTGTTATAGGTACTAGGTAACTGTTATACATAATACAATACACTACAAACATAGATATATTTTTTGCAAAGAAAATGACCAGAACACCCTGAAGAAATATCTGCAGATCGTATAAATATCTGTCCCGAGGCGGGAATCGAACCCACAGTCTCTTGCGTCGCAAGCGGACCTTCATCCACCACGCCACAGTGGTCGCCAAATGAAGATGTACCAAAGATATACTTTATGTTTGTAAATAAATAAATCTTTTCACAGTGAGCTAAAGAAAGTACTGCCATCTGTTGCTGAAGAAGTGATAGTGATAACGGAGCAGCTTCTTGAGAACAAGCCAACCCTAGACGCGGACACTAAGGAGCTTATCAGAACGCAGATCACTTCGCTGGCGGACCCAGAGCATCGAGTCAGGCAGATAGTTCGTGAGTTACCTTACCCTTGAGTTACTTACCATAAAGATAAATTACGACCGATGTGGCGCGGTGGGCGAAGGTCCGCCTGCGACGCAGAAGGTTGCGGGTTCGATTCCCGCCTCGGAACAATTGTGTGTACGATCTGCAGATATTTGTTCCGGGTGTTCTGGTCGTTTTCTATGTAGAATAAAAAATATCTATCTAATAGAAATAGAAAATGTTTATTTGTGTTTCAAATACAAAAATAATACAACTTAAGAACTAATAATAATAAAGATAACAAATTAGGAACGAATAAAATAATTATCTATGTAACATATATTATTATGTATATCAGTTATCTAGTAGTACCCATAACACAAGCTCTGCTTACCATGGGACTAGTTAATGCTGTGTGAATTGTCCAGCATTATTTATTTAATTTATTATTATTTAGTTTTCAATCGTAAAAAGTTAAAGTAAAAAAAAAAATTTTTATTACTCATTACATACATTTAAACAGAACTAAAGTAAATACAGTATTGGTAGGGTAAGTAAAGAGAATTAATTTACAAAGTGCTAATGATTCCCACACTAGGCTGGGCCTGTACCGTGGGAACCAATATGATTTACCAGGTAAGATGTTAACCGACGAGGTGCGTAATTTTCCAATAAAAACAACGCATGCGAAGCCGCGAACTCTTTTAGGGAACTCTTTTTAGGCTTAAGTTCGCCTTTGTATAAATTTTCTATAATAAGTTTTGTTTAATGTTTTTCGTGCAAGAAGTATAAATAAATAAATAAATGAAGCCACGAGCAGAAAGTCACTTCATTCATAAAAGCTTAAAAGCTACGGGAATTCCTCGAACCCTATTATTATATTAATTTTGTTTCCTTTACGCAGTTTTTTATTTATGTGGTTAAACAAAATCAACAGCCCTCAAGCCCTAACTTACGGCCAATAAGAATCTTTTATATATATATAAATGAATCCCTATTTCCCTTGGTCACGGCATCACGCGTGAACGGCTGGACTGATTTCGCTTATTCTGGTCGTTTTCTATGTATAATAAAAAATATTTATCTATGTAATGTATTGTATTATGTATATCAGTTATCTAGTACCCATAACACAAGCTCTGCTTACCATGGGGCTATATAATGTTGTATGAATTGTCGAGCATTATTTATTTTATTTTTTATTTATTCTTTTTGTTGTGTTTGTTATTGTCAGGAGAAGGTTCTTATGAAAGAAAAAATTAGGAAAATTGCGCGAAAAATTAGAAAATTTAAGAATGCTTAACCACCATATATTAAATTATTTCTAATGTAACCATAGCGCTTTTACAATTCAAACTTTTTTGATGTAGGTAACCTTATGGCGTTTGACATACCATTGACAGAATGCGTGCTGCAAATATCATCAAAGAGGATTTAACCAATTCGAAATCAATATTCGTTAAGACAGGACAACGTCTGTCGGGTCCGCTTGTATTTATATAAAATTGAAGTAAGTTTGTTTTTATATATTTAACATTTTAATTTCTTTTTTTTCAGGTCAAAGGACCCTGGAATTCCTAAAAATGATCCTCGTCTGCGCAGGCGGCTCCCGACAAATCCCCATCGGACTTTCCGCATTAACTGAAGAATTAACATCATTATCCGGTACACTACTGCGCTATGTTATGCACAATAAGGCGGTTTATACTAAATACTACTTGGACATTGTCGAGGAAGAACTAAGTAAACAGGCTGTGTAGGATATAGGAATGTGAGCTCTATTAACAGTCGCTATAACAACTAACAGGGGACAGAAATAACCTTTTCGATTATTATTAATAAAGGTTTCATCTGTACTGTACCACCGTTGCAAAAAAGGGGAATAGATCGAACGTTTTTGCCCAACTGTCACTCTACGGGGACAAATAATATACTTAACAAGAGAGACAGGGAATCTACCAAGTAATTTGATGAATTCGTTCATAATGCTTGTGGGTTTAGAACGAACCTAGATTGTGTTGAAGAACACCAAAGTTTCATCCCATAAAGTGGATTTACACTGGTTAGTATTTTATTTATTAATTTATTTAAAAACTATTGCACTCTGTAGTGCAATAGTTTTTAACACTTTGAGTGCTGAAAACTCACGGTATGAGTTTTCTACAAGTGACTAATATGCTTAAATCCACACTAGCGCAGCGGCTGAGAAAATTCAGATCTTTGTGACTCAGCAGAGCTGTAATATCTTTCAAACGAAACGCATTTGCGGCGCAACACAACCGCTGTGTAGAGTGGCAGCACGAATTTTTTAGGTAAAAAAAAGACCGCTTTCGTCGAAAGAAAACCGCAGTCAAAGTGTTAAATAAATTAATGTACAAAGGTACAAAGGGCGGGCTTAATGCCGAGGCATTTTCTAGTTAGTGAGTCAGTTCAAAGTTCGTCGAGCTTTAATTTAGTTTTGGCAACATTTAAATTGTCACTATTATGCATTGCATGATATATTATTATTTATTTATTTTAAGCCATTATTGTCCCACTGCTGGGCAAAGACCTCCCTTTTCTCCTTCCACTCCTCGCGATCCAACGCATTATTATATATTGAATATATTCCGTAGCAACACTAGTGGTATTATCCTAGACATGGTTTTGTCTATTTTACTATAAAAACTCTCATAGCTTGACGAATTCAACGTTGGTGTTCTTTCAACACAAATAAGGTTCGTAGTTAACCGGCTTACATCCGTAATGAAGGTTTAGTCCAGGCTAGGAAAGAATAAAATCTTGTAAAATGCTTTAATAATGGCGTTGGAGGAACGAATTTCATAAAATTAAATTTCACTTTTGTCTATTCTAGACAAATTGCTGATTGATCATGCATTCATCCGAGATTATCCCCTTTACGACTTAGAGAACCTATCATGTGACACCCTGTAAAAAGAATGTTCAATTTTTATTTGTTTAAAGCCGGAAACACACTATTGACAGGCTACGCGACCTGATACTATTAGATACAACTCAAGACGCACTATTTTGATAACCAACACATCATTATCTAGCCCCAAGCTAAGCAGAGCTTGCATACTATATTGATGGCCTTAGATAGCTTGTGGGTCAATCTCGCTTAAAGCTTGTGGTAAGGCATTTTGTCACAAAAATGAAGATTAAGATTAAGCCCGTATCTTTATGCTCTGCGGTAGCGGTGCTGGATGTATGTGCGATGCCTATCGCAAACCAAAAACTGTGAAAATAGCTATTAAGCTCACCCTTTCGCAAAAGCGTAAAACTAAAATTTAACTTTACTAAACTTCCTTCTAAAATAATGTATAAACTGCCTAAAAAAACATATATTCCAGTTTCTAACTTAGTACTGCATTTAAAGTAAGACTAACATTTTTACGTAATACTTGACAATTAATGAATTGTTTTTAAATAATACATAGTCGAAGGTGCTTATTTTAACGATCGTTTGACAAAATTTTTATTTTAAATCTAGTATAAAAAATCGAAAAGTTTTTTTTTAAATCTGCAATTGTATCTTTATAGTTCCTATCGACAATGAAATCGAACGAAAGCAAACAGGCAAATATATTTTTGTGATGTGATAACAAAAAACCTAGCTTAGTTAAATTAATTGTTGACCTATCTACATATAAAACACTTTTCTCTTTCAAAAAAGACTCGATCCAATTAAGCCGGGTGCAGCAAGGCTACCACGCTATTTAACACATAACGTAACTCGTTAATATAACATAACGTAACGTAAACGTAACGCGTTATCAGCGTTATTGCGCTAATTTGAGCGCGAATAACGCCTGTTAAGGCAACTTTTTACGTTAATAACGCGTGAAAATGCATGCGTTTTATGTGTTAAATTGCGTGGTAGCCTTGCAGGTATTACGAAGCGTAATGTACGTACTATTCTCAGCACTCTCTTTCTCAGGATTCTCTTCACACCGAAACTCAACGCTGCGCAAAAAAAATATATTCATTCTTCTTTCACGATAAAACATATTACTATACAAAATATTATTCTAGAAAATTATTACATGAACTTAACCCTAAGAAGATTTATCTTCCAGCAAACATTATTGGGAGAGAGACGAAGTGACATATACGAAAACTCCCCGCGTCGTCGTCGCCGTGCTACGCAGCGCTTGTACTTTTTTGCGTAAAAAATAAAGTTATATTTAAATACAATGTTGTTGCGGCTATGATAGGCCTATTGCCGCTATCGCCACGATAGCGGCAATAGGCCTATCATAGCCGCAGTGTTACCAAAACCACTCCCGAGGAAAAAATAAATAAATACAAAGTTCGCGCAGCGTTGCGTCTCTGTGAGTTGACACTAATCGTCGTCAAGACAACGTTCAATAAGTTTTAAAGTATTTATTAATTTGTAAGTCTGTTATTTATAAGCTTCTGGTTTTCCTTCAAATAAATATACATAATTATAAGAGACGGCCTCGTTGCGAGCGCCATCTTTACCCACACTGACTGCACGCTGTGTGACACGTTACATTACGCCCCGTATGGTCGGTATCCGGTTTTAGATTTGTTTTATTAATATTTTTGTCATTTGTGTTTTCGCCTGTGATTTGTGCTTTTAAAAAGCCAAATTGTACATAATGTACTTTTTATTTTAAAAAGAAATATCCCATTCGTTACGAGGCTTTTTGCCAAAATAACTTGACAGGTTAATTACACTAATATAAATAATAGATAAAAATATAATAAATGTTGAAATTTTGGATAGATGGGTGTTTGTTAGCACTTCACGCCATTATAACTGAACGGATCGAGCTGAAATTTTGCATACAAGTAGTTCTAGGAAAATAAACATAGGCTAATACATTGGTGGAAACGTAACCCGTTGTTTCTATTTTCAATCTCATGGGAACTGATCTAAGCGGTATAGATATTCGTAGCCTATGTGATTTTTCGGGTCTATTTCGATCTTTTTCTTCCCAATCCGTTAAGTTGTTTTTGCGTTCAGAGGAAACAAACACACATCCATCCATTCAAACATTCCCATCCATAAAAAGCATTATTTATTTGTATATCCATATGGGAACAGAACTGAGATTATTTTCTGTTGAAATAGCAGTATTTGTTTGTATATCCATAATCAAGTATTTGAACTAATAAATTTATTTATATTTAAATAATATTTGTGTTTTATTCAAATTTGTGTATTGTCAAGTCTTCTCGTCATCCATACCGCAATGCTTGAAAACTAGTTTTCAATCAGTGCGTCCTACCCGTTATGACCTACGGAGCTGAGACTTGGACACTCACGATAGGGCTGGTCCACCAGTTCAAAGTCGCTCAGCGAGCTATGGAAAGAGCCTATGCTCGGAGTTTCTCTGAAGGATAGGATTCGTAACGAATACATCCGACAGAGAACCAAGGTTATCGACATAGCTCAAAGAATTAGCAAGCTGAAGTGGCAGTGGGCCGGCCATATCTCGCGAAGAACCGACGGCCGCTGGGGCAAACGTGTTCTTGAGTGGAGAGCACGACTCGGTAAACGTAGTGAAGGACGCCCTCCGACCAGGTGCGATGACGACCTGCGAAAGACTGCAGGTAGATGCTGGATGCGGCAAGCTGAAGACAGGGCGCTATGGCGCTCATTGGGGGAGGCCTATGACTGCTATAGGCTGATGATGATGATGTGTTTTATTAGTATTTAACTTAAGGTTGCACTCTCGACTTTGTAGCGTCAACAAAACTCATATAAATATTGCTAAACAAGCGATGTTTTTACTTAGGTGTAAACGAATACAGACACTTAATGATAAGATAAATTATATTATGCTTAGTTTAGGATAGTCAACATCAAACAGTGTAGTAGTTGCCCTTTCATGTTTGTTAAGATGAGCGCCTAGTTTATTTAAACTTAAGTCGCCAATTTTATAACTCTTACGTAGTTATTGTATTCTCTTAGATTATAAACGCGATTGGTCCAGATCTTTCTTACTCCTTCACGCCTAAACTACTGTATGCGGTCTGGTGTTTTTTGCATTCATGTAATTCTTGACCAATAACTGAATACTACCTATCTGTAGTAGTAAGTATACTAATACTTACTACTACAGATCTTGACTTGCTTATCGTTTATTTATGGTATTAACCATAAATAAACGATAAGCAAGTTAGTGTGGGTGGTATTATAATACCATAAACGATAAGTAGATATCATCGGCCTAATGAGCGCCATAGCGTCTTTAGCTTGTCGCGTCCAGCATCTGCCTGCAGTCTTTTGCAGGTCGTCATCCCACCTGGCCGGCGGGCGTCCTACACTACGTTTGCCGATTCGCGGTCTCCACTCAAGAACACGTTAAGTAGTATTATTATTATTAAGACACATTTGTGAGAAGTAAATCCATTAGAAGCAGGTTAAAATAAAACAATTCAGTGCATAAACTTACTTTTAATTAAAATTATACTTTACACAAGTCTGGCGCTAAATAATGAACACGGCGCGGAATATAAGTTGAAATATCATAAGTTGACACTAATCTGAGCCACTGTGCTTTGAAGATGCGCTGGAAGCTGATCCGCTACGAGAACCCTGGAAATAAAATAAATAAAAATAAATCAATAATGCTTGACAATCCACACAGCATCATCTAGTCCCAAGCTAAGCAGAGCTTGTGTTATGGGTAATAGATGACTGATTTACTCAATACAATCGATTACATGGATAGATATTTTTTATTATACATAGAGAACACCCGGAACAAATGTCTGCAGATCGTACACACAATTGTTCCGAGGCAGGAATCGAACCTGCAACCTCCTGCGCGCCACAGAGGTAGTCAAATTATTATTTTTATATAATAAAAGCGAGGTATATGACCAGTTACCTTCCTAGAGCCGCTATTAGACCGGCTCCTAGACCTAGCCGAGCCGCTGCCGGAGCCCGACCGCTTGGACGCGCGCGAGCTCGCTCGAGATGAGGCCTTGGAGCCTCGGGATGAGGCCTTAGATGAGGCACGGGATGAACGACGGCTGGCGCGGGATGAGGCGCGGGAAGATGCTTTTGAAGTTGCTTTGGAGCCCTGAAATATATTTAAATTTAATCATTATTTAAATTTAATCTACACAATACAACCCATTGATGTTGACTCAAACTAAAAACATTGGAAAATTAGCATCAAAATAGAAGAAAAATCATTTTCCCATCCAAAATGTTCATGGGTTTCGTAACTATCAAACATTGACAGTTAGGCGGTACGAAGTTCGCCGGGTCAGCTAGTCTATACTAATATTATAAAGAGGAAGGGTTTGATTTTTTGTTTGTTTGTAATTAATAGGCTCCGAAACTACTGGACCGATTTGAAAAATTCTTTCACCGTTGGGAAGCTACACTATCCCCGGTGAACATAGGCTAAATTATATTTTCGAAAAAGTTAGGGATCCGTACTAAAACCGTGCGAAGCCGGGAAGATACGCTAGTAAGATTTAAATGCGAAAGATTGTACGGATGGAAGGATTTGAGCCTGAAATAACACGTAGGGTATGTTTTTATTTTATTTTTTATAGTTAATAAACCTTAGTTTTATTACTATCACACTTAATGGTAAGACGATGTGGCCGAAGATGTAGGGTGTGAAGCGAGTTGAAACTCCAAAATATAGAGATAAAAAAATAGGATCACAAAAATTAGTTCCCAATCACTACATAGTATAAAACAAAGTCGCTTCCCGCTGTCTGTCTGTCTCTATGTATGCTTAGATATTTAAAACTACGCAACGGATTTTGATGCGATTTTTTTAACAGATAGAGGGATTCAAGAGGAAGTTTCATAAACCAATAGCGGGCCTTTCCGGCTTCGCACGGTTTTAGTACGTATCCCTAACTTTTTGAAAATATAATATAGCCTTTGTTCACCAGGGATAGTGTAGCTTCCCAACGTAGAAATAATTTTTCAAATCGGTCCAGTAGTTTCGGAGCCTATTCACTACAAACAAACAAACAAAAAACCAAACCTTTCCCCTTTATAATATTAGTTATAGATTTGACAGATAGATTCCGCAGCTAGCAACCTATAAACGTATATGCGTGCGAAGGGACGCGACGGGTAGAAACGATTAGTAAATAATACCTTATTGCTTCCTTTAGAACTCGCCCTAGAGCTGGCCCGACTCGATGCTCGCGAACCAGATTTGGAGCGGGAACCGGACCGCGCGGACTGCGCTGATTTAGATCTGGACCGGGACCTGAAATAATGAATAAAGTGTGAGAACACATCAAGAGAAAGTATAGTGTGAAGGTCACATAGCAATATACTACTTTGTCGTTTTAAAGTTGATATTGATGAATACGTTCCATCTCTGAACTGTCTGTCTCATGTCATGTCTCAGTTGTAGGTACCAAGGTACCTATACCTACAATTAGGCTCAACTCAAACCAAAAGAGCGTCGAAGCGCAGCGAAGCGGAGCGCAGTTTCAGTGTCATATGAATTTTAACTTTATTTTCATTACAATAAAACTTATTATCGCATGAGAAACTCGAACGAGTCGCGCGGATGCCCGCGGCGCCGCGGGAATTCCGGCGAATTCGACTCGTTCTGAGACGAATGTCGGAATATCGGTGTGAGTTGAGCCTTAAGGTCTATACTTGGAAGTTAATTTCGACTAACTCAAATTGACGTTAAGACATGTTTTTCAGCCAAAAACATTTACTGAAAACAGATAGTTTTAGACCTCCCATCTTTTTTGTTTGTTTCATTTATTATCTGGAGAGCTATGTTTATTTTGTTTTTCTGTTCTAAAATCCAGGAATTAGTAACCTGCAATGTAAAGCTATGCCAAATGTGAAGAGAAAATCAATAATTTCTTCATCATCAGCCTATATTAGTCCACTGCTGGACATAGGCCTCCAATGAGCGCCATAGCGCCCTGTCTACATAATACATATAATTAATAATTATAATCTGTATACATATCATTTCTTACTTAATAGTAATTAATAACTATAATGAAGCTATAGTATACAATCTGAATTGTCCGAGTGCTTATAGAAGTAATAATTAAATAAATAATGCTGGGCAATCCACACAGCATTATCTAGCCCCATGGTAAGCAAAGCTTGTGTTATGGGTACTAGATAACTGATATACATAGCACCCGCTCTGCTTACCATGGGGCTAGATAAAGCTGTGTGAATTGTCCAGCATTATTTATTTTATTTTAAAATTTATAGTACGAAAAAGTTATCAAGTGTAACATGTGTGGAAATAAATAAACAACAATACCTGGATCTTGAGCGACTCTTCGACTTTCTAGAGCCGGATGCGGATCGTGACCGACTCCTGGATTTGGACTTCGAACGTGACCTCGACCTCGACTTCGACTTCGACCTGGATCGTGACCGCGACTTTGACCTGTCGGAGCCGGCCGGCGATTTAGAACCTGATTTTGACCGCGACCGAGATCTGAAACCATGCTTGATTTAATGAGAGGTAAAATTTTAAAGATTAAAATGATTTAAACTGTAGATTTACTGTTGGTCAAGAAAAGCGATTATTGTCTACGGTAGAGAAGATAAAAATATACGTCACATCGTCGAGTGCTTAAAATAATATTATTTAGTTATAGACGAGCAGCTAAGAGCTGATATCTCTGTATCACAGTGCACTTATTTTTCACTATCATCATCAGCCTATAGCAGTCCACTGTTGGACATAGGGCTCTCCCAATGAGCGCCATAACGCCCTGTATTCAGCTTGCCGCATCCAGCATCTACCTGCAGTCTTTCGCAGGTCGTCATCCCACCTGGTCGGAGGGCGTCCTACACTACGTTTACCGAGTCGTGGTCTCCACTCAAGAACACGTTTGCCCCATCGGCCGTCGGTTCTTCGCGAGATATGGCCGGTCCACTGCCACTTCAGATTTTTCACTATGGATATTTGGAATTAATTCCTTCAACTTCAAAAATTAACGCAATATATTTGGCGATGTTATGTCATTTTGTTAGACAAGCACATGAATTCCATTTGCTTACCAGCACCATGGCGCCAAATCTCATAGAAAATGTGACGTCTCATTCTAAACTATCGTCAAAGAGGTCTAATCTCATAGAAAATGAGACGTCTCATTCTATACTATCGTCAAAGAGGTCTAATCTCATAGCAAATTAGACGTCTCATTCTATACTATCGTCAAAGAGGTTTAATCTCATAGAAAATGAGACGTCTCATTCTATACTATCGTCAAAGAGGTCTGACCTCAGTGGTAAGATTTTGTAAGAATATAAATAGTACCTTGCTTTATCTCCATTCTCTTCTTGTTTATCCTCTTCCTCGTCATCATCGTCTTCTTCTTCTTCCTCCTCCTCCTAAAATAGAAGAAACGTTTCATATCTTTAATTACACTTTGTTAATTTTCAAGTTATATTTTAGTCATTATTAACTTCTGACCCACTACTGTGAGAATGCTGTTGCCTCTATTCTCTAGCTGGGACGAGATTTTATCTTTCCAAGATTCTGTCTTTTACTGTACATTTTATCTTTCCAAGGGATGCCTAGCAGAAATCGCTCACAGCTATAAGGCCGCCGTACTTATATCGTACTTTATATACACCAAATGATTCACTCTACGTTTTCTCCTACCAAGGTTGCCTAGCAGAAATCGCTCACAGCTATAAGGCCGCCTATCGTATCTGTTATTCCTATAACGGTTTTAGGTATTGTTATTGGGACAATAAAGTAACAATTCATTAACCATGCCTTGTCAAGGATACTTTGTCAGAATGACCCCCGTTACTATTTGTTGAATAATTCGCTCTAAGTGCAAGAAAAAGAGGTGTTTGTTTATTTTTACCAATAGTTACTGAACAAATGAACGATAAACCGGGGTTCGGTTAATTCAACTGCGCCTCTCCCACAACCTACCCTTTGTTTTTTATACTTATAAGTACTTAAGCCGTGTTTTCACTATATGAGTATACTCGGACCCAGTGCGCTCAGATGACTACTCGGACGCTACTCGTAGCGTGTAAACACGTGATTCGAGCGCACTCGGATAGCGGCATCCGATCAGAGCGAACTCGGACCCAGTTCTATTCTGAAGGTTCACTCGGATTATTTTATGAAAAGAAAATGGCGTCAAGCAAGAAAAAGTGGAGTGAACGTCATCTTGATGCGAATGGAGACTAAATTAAATGCTACTTTGACGCTGATGAACTCGTAATGTGTCGACCTAATTCCGTGTTAACTCCTATACGATCTAACCCGGCTTTAACATTGATTTTTACATACCAGTGCAGGCTCCAGTTGTTTCTCTCTGAGCCTCAGCATGCGGTGCTCGGGACCACTGAGCGGTCTGTGCGTCACCACCAGCCTAGTTAACGCCTGCGCTGCGGCACCAGGTCGCGCTCGCCGCTTGGACAGACGCACGCGGGTTTCCAACTCGTTGTAGTAGACGCAGTGGTTTCTGACCACCTGTGGGTGATAAAAATAAATTATCAATATGTTTCTGACAGATCTGATGGTCTTTGTGTCTGGCATAAAAGTTAATCATATTACTAATATTATAAACTAGCTGAGCCCCGCGGCATCGCCCGCGTGTGAAATGGATGGTTTATAAAGGTTTCTCTTGAATTACTCGATCTATTAAAAAAACAGCATCAAAATCCGTTGTGTAGTTTTAATGATCTAAGCATACATAGAGACAAACAGACAGTGGGAAGCAACTTTGTTTTATACTATTTAGTGATGCGCAAGTTCAGATGGATTATAATTATATATATATAGAGAAATAAAAAACACATTAATAAAGTGGTTAAATGATCTTAACTATGATGAAGTGGAACTAATGATAGGCACATATTAGAGTACCATACATTGTATAATAATATGTGTGGTACTTTAATAATATAATAACATAGAATAGTAGAAATTATATAGAAATAATAATATGTATAACTATAATAAAATAACATCATAATATAAAAATACATTAGTATGATAATAGCATGATAGATAAACAATAACATCAGTACAATTCCAATAATATGTAAACTGTTTCTTTAGGATTTTTTAATCCATTTTTAACATAGAATTTGTCATAAATATACTATAATAATAAATAAATAAATATGAGCATTGATATCCAAAGTAAATAACTTAACTTAAAAAGAGATATACATTTCATTATATTATTATTTTAGTCTTAAACAATATATCAATACTTGGCAATGTATTTCTGTACGCATAGTCTCAGATTACTGCTCTACATGTTATTATTATGTTTTTATTCAGCTGGATTACTCTGTACCTAAATTTAAAATTAGTTATAAGATATCCATAATTGCATAGACATAATGAATGTAAATATTAGTTGGAGAAGCCATTGGTTCCTGAAACACAGTTTTTTACTAGTTCAGGGGCCTATGGACCCATATTGCCTGCTTCACTGTCTAATTTGTCAATAAATAAATTTTACTTTACTTTACTTTACTTTATAGGTATTTGACTGCTTTGCGCCAAAACTACTCAATGGATTGGGAAAATTTTGCATAGATGTTGGTCAGAGGTTGCCCTGTAATAACACTTGGCTACTTTTTATACCACAAATCAGTTCTCAGTAATAGGATACAATTTCATCGTACCTATGTACGTTTTTAATCTTTTACTTTTAGTCTATCACGGCATGCACTGTATTTATTTTGTGTGCTAAAAAGTTAAGTATAAAATATCAGTAACTTTAAAAATATATGAGCCTATTAGCACATTCAGGAATAAATACTCAATTCTACAAAATATCTGAAAATATCTTACCAAGAAGTAATTCTCCTCATAGCCCTTAGAAGCCTTGCTTTTAACATTCCAGTTGTACTCCCTCGCCATTTTGTATTCGTAAGTATCACCATCCAAATACTGTATGTTCTCGGTTATGTCGCGACGACGTTTCTGTATGGTATCATCAGTTGGCAGACAGTAGGCAACAAACTGTTCACCACTTTCGTCCATCACACCTCTGAAAGAGACAATAAAACAGGGTTTTGTCATTGCCAAGCTATTGCAAGACCCAACTGTGTGAATTATAAATACAAGGAACACTGCTGAAGTTGGGAGTTGAATTTATGTTTTAAGATGCTAGTTTAACTCTAGTGGTTAAACAGACTCATGGCATTAGACACAGAGTAAGAGGTAGTTAGTCTTTGATGAAAAGACAAGCCTTGTCCGATTAGATAACGAACTAACTACAAAAATATTTGGTGTTGCCTCATTACATTGTTTCTTTCAACCTTTTGGGTACAGAACCCTTAAAGTGCATAGTATATAATCTGTAAAACTTGATTATTCTAAAGTGTCTTCGACTTCTCTCATCTTTTTACTTACCGAATCATAGCCTGAGACATTGCCTCAATCTGTGCAGGCACATTCTTATCTGTTGGTGCCGGATCAGAATCAAATATGACCTGGGCACATGGGTACTTCCACATAGCAAAGTCAGGGAACACATTCATGACCTCAACTGGTGTGACACCAGGCTTGCTGTAGTGCTTCTCAATTTCCTTCTTATTGTCCTCGAAGGTCTTTTCAATAGCCTTGATCTGGCTCTCACGGTCCATGTATAATGTTTCCTCACTGAATATCTTCTTGACATTGTAACCGACTTTAGCTTCAACCTGAAAGTAGAGTCAGTATTAAAAGAATTGATTAAACAGTCTTTGGACCACAAATGTACTGTGAAAAAGCCTTTATTGCTAGGACATACAAATGGCACCAAGACTTGCAAGTTTTTTTCAAAACCGCGGCTCCAGCCTCTCACAAAACAGGTTTAACGTAGACTAACACTAGACAATATAATGTATAGATATAAGTAAAAACCATTTGTGACAAGGAAATAAATAAACATAATGAAAGTACTTAAATGGTGGAAATGTTGACATGACAATGTGACTGAGCATGTTTATGTAAATTATTTTTACCTTCTCCATAGTCTGAGGCTGGAATCTGGTCTGCTCAGTAGAAATATACTCAGAACGTCGCAGCCACGACACATTTTTGGCGTGATGCCTCGACCGCTTTGAGTCTTGAGGGGTAAGTACATCATCTTCTAGCAGCTTCTCATCAGCTGGGTCCAAAAGCGCATTACCGTCGCCTTGGTAAATGTCACGGTTTATCAGATCTATATGCACGCCTAAATCATGCTCGGTTAACACATCGTATTTGTAAGTTTTCTCAAGGGACGTAGGATTATATTGTATGAACCGTGACGATTGAAATGGATACGTAATGAACTTCAAATCGAAAGGTATGTCTGGTAGTGTATTGCAGTACTTCACTCTAGTCACCAGCTCCGATCTATTAATAAAGATGAAAGGTTTAGTCAAAAAAAAAAATTATTTTAGAGAAAACCTAGGCAAATAAACAAATTTAACTAACCTCCTTTCACCAGTTTTCGGTGGACGCTTGTCTCGCTCCGGCTCGTTAGATTGATTCACAGTTGGTGGCATTTTCTATAATAGTATGTTATTCACCTGCATATACTAAAACATTTTTTGACGCTAGATTGATAATTTTATCAATTCTAAAGAAAATAAACAATTATTCTTGTCGTCCCCCGTTCGACCGAAAGCTTGGTTGACTTGACTTGACTGACTAAAGTTGACTGACTGACTGATATTGATATCAGTGTCAGTTATTACAACTATGACACAAGGGCTATGACAATCGAAGGGAAAGTGCAACGTGTGTTGTTGGTTGTTAGGGTTTTTTTGCATTTTTTGGACGTTAGCTTGACCATTGGACTCAGTGAAAATTTAACAGTCAGACCATGCTACTTAAGCAGTGCGACATAATATCAAGACGCGCGCGCAATAGTTCGTCGCGTCATCGGTCAGATGCGTCCTGTACACATTGGGCCAATGCGTTGGGCCCAGTGTTGTCAAATTTATTTTTACGAACCCACCAAATGTGGCCTCGCGTCCCACCAGAAATCCACTAAAGTCTCAAACCACCAGAAAACCACTAAACAATCCAGAGACACGGTATTGTCTTGCTTTAAGTAGATAAGGTACCTGCTTGGTATACTAACACACTAACGTTTAGGTACTACCTACATGTTCAAACACTTGTACATATTGTGGTAAATGTTGAACGCGTACAGCTACCTACTTGGCGTTACTTTTTTACAGAGGATCTGATTTTATTTATTTATATTTCTTTCTCTTTAAACGATTTTTAATCAAAACAGCAATAATTTTCTTTACTAGAGGTACACAGATCTAGCTAGGTATTCTGGGTCATGTAACCAACAATCGTGGAATTTTTGGGCGTACTGTGGTTTGGGCATATTTGATAATTTACTAAAAGTTATCCGATACCACTACATACCGAGTTTACGGCCGATTCCAACAGTACTGTCCGTCCCGTTCCGTTCTATTTATGTACGCATAGTGAAAAATCATAAACAAACCTATTGAATAAAATCATACTAAACTTAACATACAAATAAAGTCCATAATCTAGATTATTCAAGAAATTAACAAATTATTTGTGGGGAATACCCGAAAACCACCACTTGTTCGTTGTGTTGTCTACACAGCAGAAAGAAATAGGTACAGTTGTTTCAATCGTTCTTTCTTATCTAGAGTATTAATGTAAATCGTACTAGTGGTAACTGTCGCACCTTACCACTAACTAAAGCAATATAAGCCACTAGGAAAATCCACTAGCCACTAAAACCAATATTTGCCAATTAAATGGAAGGTTGAAACCACCAGATCTAGTGGAAAATCCACTAAGTTGGCAACACTGGTTGGGCCAAGGCGTTGGGCCAACGTGTAGAGACCTACTTGGCGCATGTTGGTAGTTGCCGGCCAACATTGACTCGCAAACCGACTACTATTGGTTTTTCGTGCATAAATCAAAGGATCTTGGCGCGCTCCGCAAACAGTGTTCACACGTTGGTGTCTTATTCAGCTCGCCTCTATTCGTCAGCAAAGACAGTCGTGTTGCGTGCGTGTGAGATTTACTGAGAGATTTTTTTATATCGTACGCCAATGTGTAAACGCATTCCGATCAGTTGGCCCAACGCATTGGACATGGATACAGGACGCAAGACAGACAAGTTGGAAATGAAACGAGTGACGCGTAACAGTGTGTATCTTTACATTACACGATAAACGCGGTGCGCAATAGCAGTGTGTATCTTTACATTACACGATAAATAGTGTCGCGGTCTGGTGTGCTATCCTACGTCTGTCATGTCTCCCCAATATCCATTCGATCCTCACCCACATGTCTACACAATCGAATCACAATCACCACATTTATAACGTTGGTTTCGGCCTTTGTTCTCTATCAGCCGTGCATCGGCTTTAACTAAATGGCACCGTTTTGATATCAGCATTTTAGCGCATTTTCTGAAAACTAACTATAAATATATATTATTATATATAAATATATCATGGCTTCATTGAAAAAAATGGTTACCTAATGATTTGCAATAAATTACTTTTTTTTCTGTGTAACCACAATTATATTTCAATCTCAAGCCAACACGAAACGACCGTCATTCCCCCCTAACGCTGCTGAGTGCTGTGTGTGTGTATGATCGCTTGCGTGCTACGTCTTACAGATAGGATATTATCGGCCGATAAAAACTCGCTTGTGGGGGAGAGGCTTTAAGTTTGCCCAATATGACTTCATTCATTGATCGTCTGTAGGTAAACTTCCTTGAGCTATTTTCACAACACCATAGACAAAAATTCTTGCTGCTGTATTCATGTCATTCGATAATCAAACTTGGCAAACTTCATTTCAATAAACTCGTCCGCCGAGTTTAGTCGCCATCTTTTTTCTCTAATTTTGTCGGCTCACAGGTACGTCTGAAAATTGGATTTTTACGCAAAATAAACGAATTTGTGTTTCAATACTTATTCATTTCCTGTCTAAGATCGTTAACGTGTGGATTCGTTGTATGTAAGTTGAAGTTTTCTTAAAAAGTAAACGAGATAATCATGTCGGCCATGTGGTCGGGCTTACTGCGTTTTCTTCAACTACGCATTAGGTTTTTCATGTAAAATAGTGAAACTTACAGTCTTGTCGTGAATATAAATATGTTTGTTATGCTCTCATGCGGATTATAATATGTCAGCTTTGTGATCAGTGCATTACTTTCGGACGTTGAAAAATGTGCCGGTATGGAACTCAACGTGGCGGGAAGATGTCTGACTGTTATCTTTTGTTGTAGACGATACCATGGGCACAGTTGAGCGAGCTGGTGATGACCACGCCTCCGAGATGGAGTCTGGTGAAGAGGAGGAAGTAGTAGGCGGAGGTGAACTTACACAGCAGCTCCTAAAAGGGTAATTTCCTATTATTTACTTCTAGGGGTTACCTTTACAATCCATGTGATCGGGACTGACCACTGATCTAGTACATTGTCCAGTATCTACTTATCAAGTTACTAATGTTAATGTTTTTTTTCCTGGAAATAAATATTGATCTCTGCTGGATAGCTGTTTCAAGTTGTCAATGTGATCTCACTATACACTAATTAGGCAGTCTGAATAAGCTTCTATACCATACTTATGAGTAATTCTTGGAAAAATAACCTGTATTATACATAAAACCACATGGTCATGTGCTCATCATCTAACTAAACTGTCAAAACCACTTGTCTGAATGCCATTCTTGTGAGTCACCTATTGTGTTGAATGTACCAAGTTTAATTAGGGATCTTGTGACGCACAATTTCCCAGAATACCTACTTGAAATTAAAAACACTAATTTTTTGAAACAATTAATTGAATTTTTTTATGGTGCCTTTAATCCACCACTTTATATTTAACAAACATACAAAGTAAGAAGTCTATTTAATTTTGATTTATTCACAACAATAAAATAACCAATTATTATTATACTCCAGTCTTTCTATAAACGAAACAAAAAACTTAAGTAGTCTTATAAGTATGTACAAAACAGCCCCATTGTCCACAATTAAATATAAAATATTTCAGCTTGCCAACAAAAAAAAAAACATTAAGTTGCCTTGGCTACAAGATTTCCTCTATTATCAATAGCTCAATTTACCTACTACACTTTTTATCATTATCTGCCGCAAAAAGATACTGACCAAGACAAGATTCTGGTTCATTGAACTTATGAGTCATATCATGCTCTACTTGCCACTTGATTAATAAATGCTAAGCTGTGTGTTACTTATAGATTCTGCTCTGAGAGGAACATCCTGTATCAATCAATATGACAATGTTGCATGGGTATCAATATCAACAATATCTTGATTTCTTGCAAATTTTGGTGCCAACTTCCTTTCAATAAAAAACTTTATATGAGCAACATTATACATATTTGCAATATGAAAGTAAGGTTGGAAACCTAAAAATAAGAAATTCTGTTGTGGATGCCCCGATACTTTCAACTTACATAGGGGTTGACCCTAAGTCCCTAACGGGTTGGGTTGCCAAACACTGGGCCTTGTTTGGCAACCAAACCCGTTAGGGTGTACTAGCAGGATTCCCATAGTAATAATGTCTAATTACATAAAATTCAACATTATTTCTTTGCTTCCTCTAATGTGAATTGAGAACACATAATAACAATAAAAAAACTAGCAAGTGCACTGTTTCTCACATAATTTAATCTAGATCCTAATAACCTTGCGGTCTTTGAGATGGCCTTATGTTTGATTCATAGGTTTTTTTACGACGTTCCAAAAACGTATGTCAGTGTATGCAAGTTGCTCTCGCTTCTATGAACACGAAATCCTATGCCTTTCCTTTTCAGAAAATAGCGCGCAATGCGTAATCTTTAAATAATTTAATTAAAATACCTTTTCTACCTAATAAGTTGATAATCCTGGACAATTCATACAGAATCATCCAAGTAGAGCTTGTTTTATATATTATTAGATAACTGATACACTTATTAAAATATCAGCAGTACAAATATTTGTCCTGAGGCGGGGATCGAACTCACAATCTCCTGCGTCGACAGGCGAAACTTAGCACGCTGCGCCATAGAGGTCGTCAATACTAAACTGAAAGCGTCAAAGTCTAAAGTATATTTATTACAATTACATGTGGAAAAGATCGTACATAAAAAAGCGTAACAATGTAATTTGCTTCATTATGGCCATGCAATTATTTGTCTAGTTACATGCATTATATTAATGAGAAAATTTAAATTAATACAAAATTAAATAACACATCAATTAAATAATTAAAAATACATACAATATAATATAACTTTATTGCACCATCAATACAAAAAATATAATAAAAATACTAAAGGATCTTAATACAAATTATAACTAGTGGCACAATCGGCGGCTTTATCGCATAAATGGGTAATTATTTGTCTAAATTCTTATCGTTCATAAATTCTTTAACTGTATAATAGTTTTTATCAGATAGTATAGTCTTCAGCTTTCTCTGAAACAGGGTTGGCGTGATTAAAACAAGTTGTTTTAAAAACACGTGTTTAAAACAGTTTGAAATAAAACTATGTTTTTTATTAAGTGTTTCAAAACACAGTTTAAAACAAGTTTTAAAAATGTTTAAAACACGTAGAAAAAAACAGGGTTTAAAACTACCTTTAATTGCAAATGAATGTGTATAAATTAGATACCACAGACAGGCTGTGGTATTTATATTTATACACTGCATAGGTAACTCCCCGCCAGTAAAGTCTCGCAGGGAAAGTCCCTATGTCGGCCGTCGAAAGAAAGTAATTAGCTGGATTAGTGGGTACGGTACCTATTCCCCTCTCTCTCTCTAGTTCTCTACCTACCTACAGCACTACATAAGTTTTAAACATTTGGAACTGTTTGTTTTATAAAATATAAAAAAAAACTGTTTTTTTTCGTACCCTGCTCTGAAACATCGCAGTCGTCAAGTATTGATTTTCTTCACACTAGAATAAAATCGGCAACTCATTCCCAATAATACCATTCTAATAGAGCTTTTCCGTAGTTGCCATGTCAGTCTTTTATCATAAAAACCCTGCCTGTAAATAATAGTGTTTCTATTCTTCTTTGAAGTCTTTGTTCTCGTAAATCGCTAGTTGCTTGAGTATAAACATTAGGATCGCGTGTCTGACTGATCTCGCGTCATCACAGTACCTGTTCTGAAGCAGGCAATGTACCGTACCTACTTACACATCAATCTTGCTTCAAGATTTACATTTATTAAAATACATTGAGAGCCCATGGCTGCAAATAGCTTAAGAGTTTACAATATTATAACTCTTAAATCAGCTATGTATGACATGCAAGGCCAAACGCAAGACAGTGAATGTGTTAAGAGTTCTTAAGAGGCCTCCGGAGGGACGAATTCTTCATACAAACGTAATACCAAAATGATTTGAATGATTTGATGATTACGGAACAAACTAAATTTTGAACGGCTAATATTGCTATCGCGCACGCATGGGGCTTGCGCACGCGGCGCAAGGGTTAAACAGGGACAGCGATATTCGGAACGATTTTTGCAAGCGAGGGTCGCCGGGCCCTTAAGAGCATTATTATGACTGTGTATATCAAAGATTTCTCATGATATTGAAGCTTACAACTTCAAACAAAGAATAATACAGGGTTTAAGGTAAATCGAATCCAAAGGCAAAGTTTATATTGCGAAACATCTATTTTAGTAGAAATTGGGTTACGTTACTCCTATAGATATTTATATTCACAAGTAGGTGAAATACTCTTCAACTGGAGAGGTGAGAACTGTTTATAATCAGTATATTTAAGACGCGCGTTAAAAATAACGATAGTCGTATTTCGACACGTGATTAGATAAAATCCAGAAACATCTTCGACTTCCTGACATTCTATTTTGGTCTCAATGCCAAAAACGATCCTGATATTGAAAGTTTTACTTTGAAATGAACACATACTATGTTGTACTAAGCAACCATAAGTTCTCGAAAATACGTAACCACCATCGGTAAACTTGACAGAAAATTAACAGAACAGTTCTGTCAAATCAAATGAAAACTACCAATTACAAAATTTCACATCCAGAACACAATTGAACCTACATATATCCCTGATGAACCTATTATGTCTTTCCATCCTAACAACAACCTTACTTCATAGTGCGTACACTCGCAACGAGATGCTGGCAGCGATCACAAACCGCCTGCACGCCGAAGCCTTGGCCTCTCTGCCTCCCAACGTGCGCAGACGCATCCGCGGCCTGCGATCTCTCCAGAAGAGCTTCGTAGACGTCGAGGCAAAGTTCTACAGCGAAGTCCATGCCCTCGAATGCAAATACGAGAAGCTTTACAAGCCTCTTTTTGAGAAGGTGAGAATAATATTTTAATTATCTAAGTTACGCTAATGTCAATCGGTTCCTGAACCCGACTTATGCAGCTAATTACTTTAAAAAAAATTTAAAGTCTGTCTGCAAAGTAAAAAATGCTATTTTATTACGTTTTATTATGAAATGATGAACAAATTATCACCAAGATCTGAAAGCCATGAGGATTTCTAACATGCATCACCAACTGAAGTTCCCAAGCCATTTCTAGCACACCGCAACCCTTTACCTGTCTCTAACCTACAATTTGTCCGCAGCGTGCTCTTATCGTCAACGGAAGCTACGAGCCGTCGGAAGAGGAATGCCAGAACCCATGGAGAGATGAGAGTGAAGAGGAAGAGCTCGCGAAGGCTGTGGCCAATGCGGCCATCACTGATGGAGACAACAAGGATAAACCAGCGGCAATTGAAGAGAAACCTGCTGAGTAAGTTGCAGTGCAAGATAAATTTAATAGTTGGGCAGACAACGTCATAATACGTGGGCAAATGACATAACATCTACATTAAACTAGGCCTAGACATAGGTTTATGTAAGAGTTCTTAAACCCAACAGAGGGTGATATTGGTCTGTTGATGATGTTGGAAGTTATGTAGGTATTGTCTGTCATATGCATAAGATAAAAGTTGAATGTCCATTTTTGCTGAATATTTGATTACTCTAGAAACTTTGAAATGATGACTAACTTATCACCAAGATCTGAATTCCGTGAGGATCTCTTACATGCATCACCAACTGAAGAACTAATCATCAATGCAATCAATTTACAGCATATCTTCAGTTTTCTAACAAAGAGTTTGATTGCAGGCCTCCAATGGATCCCAATGTAAAGGGAATCCCAGACTTCTGGTATACCATCTTCAGAAATGTGTCCATGCTATGCGAGATGATGCAGGAACATGACGAGCCTATTCTTAAAGCATTGCTAGACATTAAAGGTAAATATACTAACCTAATACCATATTTCGTAGGAATTTGGTGACAGAATCAAAATCAGGTCATTTCCCTCTAAGTATTGCTTTTCAGAACATGTTGAGGCAAACCAGTGGTATAAAGAAAACTGGTTTAGCTCTTTTTTTATTTTACTGTGCAAACAAATCGCAAACGCCGGCGCCTTATTTTATTTGTCTCATGAACCCTGTTTTTTTGTTACCTGTTGCTTATCTACTGATAAAAAACAACTCAAATGATGACCTACTTATCACCAAGATCTGAAAGCCATGAGGATTTCTAACATGCATCACCAACTGAAGAAAAACTCCAGTATTTTCATACCATCTCTCTCAAACTCCAATTCTAATCTAAAATCTACTTTCAGTGCAAATGCATGAAGATCCAATCGGCTTTACGCTGGAATTCCACTTCGCGCCAAATGACTACTTTACGGACACCATACTAACTAAGGAGTACTCGATGAAATGCAAGCCCGATGAGGAGAACCCCCTAGAATTTGAGGGACCTGAGATCTACTCCTGCAAGGTACTTATATAAATATTTGTATCTATCTTTTTATTTATATTTGATCTGTTGTAGAAACTTACCTTGTATAGCTTGTTTTTTTATGACTTTTTGCATTTGAGTTTTTTAATTGCATTACTATTGATATGGTATTGAAAGTAAAAGGAATCATCTTATGCTATCAATTAGTAGGAAATAACAAGAAAATGATGACTAACTTATCACCAAGATCTGAATGCCATGAGGATCTCTTACATGCATCACCAACTGAAGCCACTTTATCTCCATACTTACCACTTCGTATCATCCTACAGTATTTACAAGCTCTTAACCTCTTCAGGGATGTGAAATTAACTGGAAGAAAGGCAAGAACGTGACCGTAAAGACCATCAAGAAGAAGCAGAAGCATAAGTCCCGTGGGTCCGTCCGCACCGTCACCAAGTCTGTGCAGGCTGATTCGTTCTTCAACTTCTTTTCGCCCCCAGCCATGCCTGAGGATCCAAACTCTACCCTCGCTTCAGATATCCAAGTATGTACAACAGGCAGTTAATAACATTTGATGTAATCGTTTCCAGGTAGTTTTAAGGAATTGAAGTATTTTGAATTAAATTTATTTATTTTGGTATGAAAAACACATGATTTTGTATATTTAATGTATACAAGTGTCTTACATGCCAAGAAAATGTAGCCCTTTTTATTTTTTTTAAATCTTAAGTGCATATTATCCCGTCACCCCCCATGTTCATAACAGTGTGTAATGTAAACCAGTCGTAACGTTGGGAAATTAGGAAAATAAACGCGATAAATACCAGTTAAATAGATACAAGAATGAAGCCTTTTAATTCAATTTATTTCATTTCGATACGAAAAGCGAAAACCAGCTTCTGGTTTTGTGACCTAGTTTGTGGCTTTTATTAATTTGTTAAGTGTGCAGTCTCAATCAATTTTACAGCTGTTCTTATTATGACAACACACCCAACACATTTTCGGCTCGTTGTTTTTCTCACCATTGTTCCACTCGGCCAGCATTTTGCGTCATTCATAGCCTTGTGGTGTGGAAGGGCGATAAAAGATTATTGATTCTTTTATTACTCGGTAACCCAAACTGGAATGGCTTTACCTTATTATTATTATATTTTGTATCAGCTTAAATTGGGCGAAAATAAATAAAATACGGAGAAAGACAAGTCTAAAACAAAGCCCTTTACGACATTATTTATTTCGGAACACCATCAGCTACTATAATATCTATAGACTTAAAAATGACAACAGAGAGCTAATAAATAGGTATTCACTGATAGAATCTAAATAAGCTAAATTATGTGAGAACACGAACATTGTGACAAGAAAGAAAGCGAACTTTATGGGACACCATAAAGTGTTTGTACTTAAACTAGTGATAAAAATAATAGAAAACATAATATAACACAATCATCAAGAATCGACCTAGACCTAAGTTAAGTGCCAAAAAAGTCAAGAGACATGTGACGCCTTGCCTTGTGAATGCTGGTATGAAACGGGTCAATGTCAAATTTCTTGCTGAACTCATTGACAGTTTTGCTCGCTCGCACAACGAATTCTGTCTATAGTTAGTTGAGGCTCCGGGAACATGTAGTGGAGGGTTGTGTCTAAGTTGCTTACGAGGAATGTTAAAGTGTAATTTGCTAAGGAGGTCTGGGCAGTCAACATCATTGTTGATAATTTTAAGAATGTACAGATAATCAGAAATATCCCTAACATAATTTAGTTATTCAAAAGTTGAAATTTATAGAATTTTATTTTAATCAGAATAGATCCCATTTATAAGTTTACTGATAGTTCATCATCTGCAACCCTACTTCACCAGCTGCTAAAGCCTATAAACTCCTGTGCTAGTCTGATACGGAGTAGCGATCTCGTCTGTCCATTTACCTGCACAATAACTAACTAGGAAAAAATAAGTTTATAAACGCGATAAATACCTGTTAAAATAGTACTTGTAATTAATAACTAACCGTCATAAATGTTTTTGACGACCGATGTGGCGCAGTGGGCGAAGGTCCGCCTGCGACGCTGAAGGTTGCGGGTTCGATTCCCGCCTCGGAACAATTGTGTGTACGATCTGCAGATATTTGTTCCGGGTGTTCTGGTCGTTTTCTATGTATGTATAATAAAAAAAATATCTATCTATGTAATGTATAGTATTATGTATATCAGTTATCTAGTACCCATAACACAAGCTCTGCTTACAATGGGGCTAGAGAATGCTGTGTGAATTGTCCAGCATTATTTATTTATTTATTTATTTCCAGGCGCTCCTAACAGCCGACTTCGAGATCGGGCACTACATCCGCGAGCGCGTCGTCTCCCGCGCTGTGCTGCTCTACACGGGCGAAGGGCTTGATGAGGACGATGATGATGATTATGAGGAGGAGGTCAGTACAGTTTCACATTATAAAATAACTTGCATGTCCTGTAATCCAATTGGATTGAGAATGACGTCATCTCTCATACTCTGTTTGAATGTGATCTGAGCAGGTATGATATAATGTCATTCTCAAACCCATTATTTAAGTACACAGTTCGTAAAGTTTAGTTGGTAGGTAGGTGAGCGAGAAACCTACATATACTTCAGCTAAAGTTGAGATAAACTGGTAAAAAAAATGGCGTCAAAAATATATGCATTATGAAACTTGCTTATTACAAATAAATTGCTCAATATCGCACATAATTGCACATAATTTTTTAAAAACATTTCATCCCGAATTTGGTTGCAGTATAGTGTTTCTAAATGAATGTTTGCTAAACTCTTGGTGCAAATGACTCACTGCCTATAATGTATCAGTTTTCAGAGTTGGGAATGTCCCTGCAATAACTTACGCCCATAAATTTGTGCATTCTGCATGTCGTTTTGCACAATACTAGGGTTGATGTTCTCCGAAAGATAAATGGGTCTTTGTACAACACTCTCCAAAAAACAGTTAAAATGTTATAATCCAATTATCTTTTCGAAGTACTATAATATTGATAGTATGCATGATATACGCGCTGACTACCTGGATAATGTGTTGGCAAAGTTAAATTCTGATTGGTCCTGGAAATACAGACAGGACAGCTTTCAGCACATATTTACAAATTTCACAGCACATTCTCCAATACTGAATACGCCTTTTTCTTTTATGTTAGACAATGACAGGTGCAAGGGAAAACTATTATAGTGTAAAATGAATACTGCTATTATTCTTCCTTGCACTTTATTCGACAGTGAATTCTACAGCCATCTTAGCGTTAGTATTATTGGCATGGTATTGCTTGCTTATTTAGTTAGTACCCTGTTTTGTTGCCTCCCCTCCCATACAGACGAAGGTAGTGTGTTCTAGTGTTATTCAGGGCCGCGTGTAAGTTCCGGACATATATCTGAGTCTGAGGTGGTGGGGGCTCGCAACCAACGCGGAATGTTATGGTTTCAGGAGGATTCGTTCTCAGACGAAGACTCTGGCACGGAAGAAGTCTCGGATGCGGAGGATTGATGGTCGACGAATGTCCGGTCGCCCCCGTAGTATATAATTAGCCTTCGAGGCGGTCCGATGCGCCAACAAGCTCACAGTCCCCCTTACTAAACTTGATCTTGGCACGTAGGACTACAGCGCACACAGTGGTGCTTTCTATCTTAATATTTACCAAATATATGAGTTCGCCCGGCGAATCGTGATAATACTCGAGCGGCTGGCGCGTCCTTCCAAATTCAATAGTATTCGGCTAGCTATTATGCAAGTTAGCTATTATCGAAATATTGGAAAACTCAAATATCAAATCATGGTAAATATCCCATTTTAAATGACTTTAGTGTTAATAACCATTATAGTTTGAAAAGTTTTATTATGGAAAGACTTGCGCTGTTCTATGCATGGTTTATCTGCTCCGATAAATATGTTCTAGAATGTAGTTTGATTCAATGCATCTCTTGAGGTATATAGACTCGACGCAAAGATGCCTTTGGTGCCTTCGTATTGTATAAAAATGCATGTTTACTTGTTAAATGTCTGTTACGATGGCTATATTGCATTTCTAGTGTAGTTTACTTGTTTTCGTTTTTATTTATTATTATATTTACAGTTATAATTATAGCGCGTATTTTTGTTTACGAGTTTTTTACATGTCGTTTGTGTACTTTGAAATTACATGTGATATTAAATTTTCTCCAAGGGCTACCTTGTATGTTTCCTATTTGTTTAAATTTACGCTGTCATTCCAAGGAATATAAAATATCCTTTTGAAGTCTATTGGTCGCGGAATTGTATCGAATCTCTAACTAGTGCCAATTGCATTTATGTACCATCACGAAACTGTGATCTTTCTTTATGTATCTTTATAATTCTTGACAAGCAGTAGAGTTCGAATTATAGATGTATATTTTTATTCATGTAACTTTCTATTGAAGTTAGCATAATACCGAGCAGCTCGTTAGGTAACGTACGTACCGGTAATGGCTTATGTTTCTGGCATGATGTCGTTAAGGTGACATTAAATTGTATGCTTTTTATTTTTGTGTTTTATTTATTTTATCCCTATTTTGCATGGTAAAGTTGTGAGAGTGCGGATGGTTGCAGAATTCACTTTAGAATAAGGTAACTGTTTCACTGAATATGTATTTGTTCCATTATTGTTTCGTTATAATTCACAAGCTGAATAGTTTTTAACGCATTTGTAGGAAGAAGAGGAGTGTTCTTCTGAAGAGAGCGAGGACGATGACCCTCCGCCGCGACGACGGGGCGCCAAAAAGGCAATCAAGGGGCCCGCGACCGGCGCAGAGAACCCGGCCGAGTGCAAGCAGCAGTAAGGACTAGCTCGCCCCGCCAGAGGAACCCCCTATTGTATCTAGGTAACACGATACGGGGGCTTTTTGTACGCTCTTTTATCGCCTAACGTTTTAAGGCCGGCAGACACGAAACCAAAGAACCAGCAGATGCCGTTCTGACGGTCTCGTGTCAACCCACCGTAAGTTAGGATTGTCTTACCGTACCGTAATTAAAGTATAACTATCGCTACGGTAATATCGACTGATAGATCATCGCTTCGTTAGGTAACCTCGCAAATTCAATCCTTCACATTCCTACATGTTGATGTATATTTAAAACGTGTATTGGAAATTTAAGTTATCCGCCTTAGGAGTTAGCTGTCTTTTTATAATTAGTCCATTGAGAGTTAAAGGTTGGGTTCGAAAAATGCGAGTGTTAACATCAGGTTTGTATTAGTATGTCTCTAAGACAGTAATTATTATAAATGTTATTTTGTAAGTCAGCGTCCGTAAGGAACCGGCCTTTAGCCGACTAATGTAGTGTGAATCTATTTTTCAGCTTCTTAGTAATTCATTATTATATTGGACGAAGTATATAGTAATATCACCAGTGGTTTATATCAATAACATAGGAATAAGATACAGTACACACCGGCTATAGGTTCTAATTATAATGTACACTTACATTTTGAATAAATGTGATAATTATTATTCGTGTATTTTATTTATCCTGTCTTATGCGTCTGAAATAGTTTTGCCGTATTTAAGTAGATTTGCGGCGAGCTAGGCACCAAAGAAAAATAGTGAATTTAAGCGCACAAGTTGTATTAATTCTAGTAATGAATACTCCGCGCATTTACTTAGCTTGTTTTCCGGCTGTTAGAGCTTTGAGTAAAAATAATGGGTTTGCTCTCTATTACCTAAATAACAGAGACATGGAATAAATAAAACAATTATTGTAATCCATTATTTTATTATTCATTCAATTGTCATTGATGTAACAAACTATCACACGATTTGTCTTTTCTAACAACTCGTTCAAGGGCCTAGTGTGTAAACCTGCATGTATCCACCGATACTATTAGAGAGATAGTATTTATTTCGCTTTGCGATCCGCAGCCAAACCTATTTATTGCAAAATTATTTTAAGTAAACTATGTTGGTTTAGCTTGTTTCAGCAACGAAATTAGCAGATCGCAATCGGTCTCCTGTTTGAAGGTCATCTTATAATCATAAAACATACATACATAGGTAATTATAGTTATTGTTATTTCCTCCTGGTTTGACCATGCGGAAACAATTTCTCGTGTTCAAACCAATTGGACTAAATTTGACTACGAAGAAGTACCGCTATTTACCCAGCCTACTCATACGAGGTACATACAATTCAGGGTAGCGTTCTACTAGTTCATAATTATTTTATGACAAGCTTAATTAGGTATTCAAAATAGGAAGATTACATGTTTGACATGATTTAACTGATCGTCTGATTAACTTTCGCAGAACAACCACCAGTGTTATATTTAATGATGATGATAAATGTCGCAACCACTCGATGGACCGACGACATTGTAGCGGTCGCATCGCAGGGAGTCGATGGATGGAGGCGGTACACTCAGGACCGCTATTCGTGGCGTCGTCGTTTGGGAAAACGACGCCTATGTTCAGCAGTGGACGTGTGCGGGCTGATGATGAACTTACGTCGCTTTATAGATTTGGGATTGAAAGTACAATTCTCGCGTAGAGTAAATTTGATCAATTATAGTAGAAGTGGGGCATCATTAAAGTACCTAGGTATCTATACTCCGATTCAAAAACCTTGATACTTTTTGTAGTGGTGGAAAATATTTAATGACATTGCGCATTGGTAGAAGCAAAACACAGAAGCCCGAAACAATTCAAACAATAATAATAATATGATTGACTTGTTTATGGCAGACGTCCGCAATCTCCTCTATAACCCGATTACCCAGTCCATCCATCCATCACAATAGCCTGGTTTTATTTCTTCCATTTTTCTTTGCAATAGTCTCTACACCTGGTGGATACCATCTTTGGGTGTATCATATTGTGCACCCGAGGATGATACCCGCTATGTGTAGCCATCGCCTTTAGATTAACTTCTCAAAGGGCCTCTGTGCTGTCGGCCCCACGCAAGCCTTCCAAAGGACCGGGTCACTTTATGGCCCGAGATCATGGTAAATGAGAGACATAATAATAAAAATGTATTTTATAAGAGAATTTAAATAAATGTGTATAATAATAAATAATAATTGTGTTTTAGTTTTTAGTGATAACCTTGATAAGCTTACTTTGTTGTTTTCTGTTTTTTCATTTCAATTTTTTTTTTGCTTGTACATAATGAACATTCATACTTTTTGACATAGTATGTTAAAAAGAGTTATGTCAAATAGAGTTAGTCATATTCATTAAATAACAATTATAAACAGTACAACTTACAAAGTAGCTAGGTATAACAGATAAGATAAATAATACGATATGGTGGATATGTTATAGTTTGACCGAAACCGCTGTACGTATGCGAGCAGCGAGACGGAGGGGAAATATCGGCCGCTCCGATTCATCAGTCTGCCGTCAACGCGTACTCTTGCTCTTTTTTCCTCGCCCCCCACCTCGCCGCACTTTCCTAAGGAGCGGTACAGCGGTTTCTGTCAAACTATAGCTTAAGTACGTTACGTACTTACCAATGGAAGTTATGGATCAAATCGTTTAAATAAACACTAGCAAATTGTACCACTACCTATAATATTCGTAATTGACCTAAGTTTATGAATCGTTTTAATACTTATTTCACTAAATTATGTACAGAAGTTGCAAAATCAATACTTACGCTTTAGTAATTTTAATGATACAATTTAGAATGGTGTTACTGATAATATAATTTTATTAGAACCACCACAATGTAAAGTAAACAGCGAATCGTATATTCATCGAAAAATTTGAGCCATGCAAGGTCAGTCTGAATTATTTTATTTAGCACCAAATTCGTTATAAAAACCAATTTGTCATAAAATTGGCTATCTACTTAATTCAGGACAATATTATTTATAGGTATCGCTATCATAAACTAAACAAAGGGAATGATGCGATATTTCAAACGACCTATTCATTAAATTAAGCAATATTTAATAAATAAATATAAAAGTTAGGCCTGTTAATTCATTATCTTAAAAACTTTAAACTATGTACAATTGTACATCTTTTGTATCAATTCAGATAAAAAGCTGAAGCACATTGGACAGTAACATGAAGTAATCTTAATAAACCCATTGATTTTTACAAAAATATAAAATATCTTCTATGACAGTAAACAATTAAAGGAAATTTCAGGGACGGTATAACATTCCAATTGACACAAGTACACAAAAATAAATATCTTAATAAACATACTCAAATATGTATAAGTAACATTTTCTAGGCCTTAAAATCCTCTACCAAACAAGTGTAGGTGTGCAACCAAACGTGCTAGTTAAACTTAACATGCGAAAATCTAACCGAAAGTTAATATTATTAAACTAACCGGTCAGTCAACTTACAACCAAGAATACTGAGGTCATTTTGGATCCTAGCTACATTATTTTACAACATAAGTCAAAGGTAAAATTTAAATTTTCACACAAATGGGAAGCAACAAGGATTCTTGACGGCTACGGGCAAAAAACTAGGAAAATCTTGACTGAGATTCTTTTACACATTTTCTCTTTTAATTGTAGTCAAAGCTGTAATAAGACTCGGATTTAACAACAAGCTAACGAAGTTGCTTACTTAATTTTATGGTGCTTGCTGCTTCATTTTTAGACCAAGGTAAATCCAGCCCTATAAACTGAAACTTAAAAAATCCATTAGGCTAAGGTCACACTACAAAGAGCTTCTCTTACTGCTTCTATAGTTTGGCGAACTTGCTTAGTGACTGATCCTAGCGAACAGACGTATTGCATATTATACCTTAGTATTATTATATTCTGCTTTAGCAGTGGCCACTCGTCGCTTGGCTCTGTAACCTAGGCTCTTTGTAGTGTGGCATTCATTAGCCTTAGTGAATTTACTACTACTTAAAATAATCGGCAGAACTCTAATGATGAAAATTGTGAAGGTCTTATTTCACCAACGCGCAGCGAAAATGTCTTTGTCCAGCAGTCTTGTGGATAAGGTGAAGGTGCTCGCATCGTCATGCGGGCGTCTTGCGACTCTTGCCGAAGGGAAGATGGAGGCGACGCTTGCGCGGCTTAGGGACGCCAGTTATATCGTCTTCCATTAGAGAAGAGTCTGTTGATTCTTCTTCCGGGGGCGTGTGGCTTGCCGGACTTGGTGAGTCTGTGAAACAAGAATATAAAATAAACAATGCTTATCCACACAGTATCATCAAGTCCTAAAGTAGCAGAGTGTTATTAATAGAATTTATTAGTTAAGATATAACGGCTCTTGATACTTGACACACGTTTTATCAGCGAAAAATTCGACGGGTACGCCGTGTAGGCATTGTCGTCATTTTTGTATGTAGAACCGTGGAAGCAAGTTGACATACGGCAAATAAACCGTAGATTTATAACAATAGCCCTAACATTGTGGCAAGCGAAGCGAGCCGCGTTACTTAGTAAGTTAACAGACTCATCATCATCATCAACCTATAATAGTCCACTGCTGGACATAGGCCTCCCCTAATGAGCGTCATAGCGCCCTGTCTTCAGCTTGCATCCAGCATCTGCCCGTAGTCTATTGCAAGTCGTCATCCCATCTGGCCAGAGGGCGTTCTACACTACGTTAGCCGAGTCGCGGTATCCACTCAAGAACACGTTTACCCCAGCGGTTGTCGGTTCTTCGCGATATATGGCCGTCCCACTGCCACTTTAGGTTGCTATTAGCCTCACCTTATCGACATAGCTCTAAGAATTAGTGTAGGACGCCCTCCGACCAGGTGGGATGACAACCTGCGAAAGACTGCAGGCAGATGCTGGATGCGGCAAACTAAAGACAGGGCGCTATGGCGTTCATTGGGGGAGGCCTATGTCTAGCAGTGTACTGCTATAGGCCTATGATGATGATGAAGCTATTAATAGGTATTTGTTAGTATGTCCCAATTAAATATTATTCTATATAACACGCCACCGTCTATATTTGTTCTAACACTTCATGTCCCAAAGGTTGCCTGGCAGAGATCGCTTTAAGCGATAAGGCCGCCCATTGTACAACACATTCTTTATTTGTCTTTTTCCTGTCCAGTGTATCTGTTTTTATGGTGTGCAATAAAGAATAATTGTATTGTATGAAGAGCCTCACCTTCAGGCAAGGGCGGCGCCTGCTTAGCGAAGGGCGGTCTCGGCAGCCTGTCTAGCCTATCATCCACCATCATTAAGTCAGTGCTCCGCGAGCGGATGACCCCGGGCGGGGGGCGGCGCGGCGGGGGCAGCGGCGCGCGGATGGACGCGCGGAGCTGGGGCTGCGACTGGGAGTGCGAGGAGCGGGTTAGATCCTCGCCGGTCCAGTTTACACTGGAAATAAATGATCAAAGTCAATATTAATAAATAAAAAAATGCAGGACAATTCACACAGCATTATCTAGCCCCCATGGTAAGCAGAGCTTGTGTTATGGGTGGGATAAGTGATATTATTTTTATTTATCTGCAGAAAGTACACACAATTGTTCCGAGGCGGGAATCGAACCCGCGACCCCCTGCTTCGCAGGCGGACCTTTGCCAACCGCGCCACATCGGTCGTCTAAATAATAAATAAAATACTTATATTCGCCATTGGGGGAGTATATGTGAATCCCAGCCCGAGAATGATGTAAAATTTCGTTCCATATTTAGAAACAGTGTTGTTGTTGTGTTGTTTGTGATGTTTTGAGGTTAATTTAAATAAAATGTCTGCTACTCACTTATCGCCCCCCAGCACAAACTGCACTTGGTCCCTCGCCACCGGACTCTTGCGCACATCGTTGTATATCCGCCGCAGCTCCTCCGCAGACACCTTCTTGTCCTCGATGCTGCGGATGCGCTCCTCGAGCCGGCTCTGTCGCTCGTCGAACCGACTCTGCCGGTCGTCGATCCGTCGCTCGCGGTCGTCGATGCGTCTCTCACGAGCTTCCGCTGCTAAGCGCTCTTCTAGTTGTAATCTGAAGGTAAAGGAAAAATGCTTTAGCTTTATGCGACGATATAGGTCAGGTATTTAACATATTTTTTTCAAAAATTAATTAATTTTTTGGATTTCTTGTTCTGAAGCTTTCTTTTTTTTAAATAGCATGTACTAATTCCTAGGTACAGGTAAGTAGGTTCTAATGAAACCAACTGTTAAAAACCCAATTTATTTCACCCCTACCAGAACCCGAAACGCTTCGTTAGCGCGATCTAGCGCTTGCGCACTTTTAGCAGCGACATCTAGTTAAGCTTCACCCACAAAAGTTTGGAACTTAACTAGACATACCTAATATTTAATATATAGCATAATTTTATTGTGTCCAAGTGTCCTGTTAGGTCTAAAGGAAATAAAGCATTTTGATATTTGTTTTTTTTTATGACGATAGTCTCTACATAATATGCGGTGCGTCGGTAAAGTTAAGAAATTTACTTAACACTTTGACTGCGTTTTTTTTTCGACGACTGCGATCTTTTTTTTAACCTAAAAAATTTGTGCTGCCGCTCTACACAGCGGTTGTGTTGCGCCGCACATGCGTTTCGTTCGAAAAATATTACAGCTCTGCTGAGTCACAAAGCTCCGTATTTTCTCAGCCGCTGCGCTAGTGTGGATTTACGCATATTAGTACACTTGTAGGAAACTCATACTGTGCGTTTTCAGCAGTCAAAGTGAAAAAAATATTGTTCAGACATACATAGAACCATTACATCGCAACCGAGTTCTCCACGTCGATGCTAATTATTTCTTTCACTACAATAGTTTATTTTGTAGACATATAAGTTCAGCTCATCATCCTAAGATACAGCCTGGCTTTACCCTAATGCTGGTTAAATTTCTCAGTTTTATAAGGCCCCTTTTCAAGGACTTTTTTGTATTTAATTATTTTAAAAGACTTAAACTTATAACAGTCTTTAAACCGTCTTGTGACCCGAATCTTACACATTACATTCCTCGGATTTCTATTTTAAAAAGAAGTGTGCATAACTTTGTACGTTGTTACGAGTAAATACTACACTCTAACTAAATAGCTTCACTACATAGTATAAAACAAAGTCCTGCTTCCCGCTGTCTGTCCGTCCCTATCTACGCTTAGATCCTTAAAACTGTTTGTTTTAATAGATAGAGTGATTTCAAGAGGAAAAGTTTCCACGCGGGAGAAGCCGTGGGACGCAGATAGTATGATCTAAAGGTAATTACGACTTACTTGGCCTCAGCGAGTCTTAGATCGAGGGGATAATGCGGAGCGTCTGCCTCACTGCCCGACGAGTCTTCGCGCCATCCAAACGTCTCCGCAACTAGAAAATTATAAACTGCACTCACATTTAAATATTCTCGCAGAATAAAATAAAAATTTACATTTTTAAAGCTTGTCTGACAGGTCAAAAGCGGAACAGGTTTGTAACAATCGCGTAGTTTGATTCAAGTACATTTTTTTGATGGTAGTATTATCTATGGAAACGGTTAAAGCATGTATGAAATAAAATTAACACATAAAATAAATAAATAAAAAGCAATCAAGCTTAAAATATCATAACAATCTTACCTGCATCAATATGTTGCCATATAAAACACTGATAAAGCTCTATTTTCTAAAGTGGTAACACAAGGCATGGGGGAGTGGCAAAAATGCAAAAATAAAACAAAATCACAATCGTAAAAAGCTTTCAAACGTGCAATTTTAATTAAATAAATTTTAATAAATTTAGAAATAGAAAGCGGGTGAAAAGACGATCACCATTTTAATAAGTATTTATGGTTAAGTAATTTTGCCATTACCGAAAAGCGTTATTTTCAATTATAATTTAGTATTTTTATAGATTGAAAAAGCAATAAAAAGTTTTTATACCTTTTTTTTATATCGCATCGATTTTTACATTAGCGCGTACAAATTTCCAATATGAATAAACGATATTTTGTTAAAGCCCGGCTGTCAAATGTTAAAGTTTTTCACTTTATCTTAAAACTATGTGATTAATAAAACATGCAAATGGATATGAAAAACCCACACCAAATTATATACATGGATACGCGTAATATTATTTCATACATGCTTACTTATGTGCCTGAAAGCTTCCTAGCGATTGTGACTAGAAATAAATTCATATTATTTTTATTCAAATCAAAAAACTTAAGACTATGCTGTTATAACTTAAAGATAAATAAATAAAAAGCTTAGCTTTACAAACTAGCTGTGATTTGAATTTAAAAGGAACTAAACTACACCCTTTTACATTAAAATAAATAAAATTTGCGAAAATGCGAGATTCAGGGTGAAATTCCGAACCAATATAAAGTAAATATTCATAAATTTCAAAAGATATTACAAACATGAAAAGTTATCCCGTGATCATGGCGCATGAAACTGTGCCGAAATATTGGATAACTCAAAAATCAAATCATGGTAATTATCCCGTTTTAAATGACTTTAGTGTTAATAACCATGATAGTTTCAAAAGTTTTATTACAAACATGATTTTTAAGAATTCAAACATAAATCTATATTACAATAAAATATACTTTCCTAATTTTCAATTTATTAACATAGGTACCTACTTAAGTACACATTAGGAAACCATGTTTCATTTAAATAGGTAGCTTTGAGCACTGATAATACCTACTTTACTAAAACATTTCGAAATATTCCAAATTAAAAATTATCAGTATATTTATCACATTAAATCTACATTCTAATCCATTTATGAAGCTTTCCTTAAGCTTTTTAAACAAATCAGAACTGAAAAAACGTCTTTTAAATTTAAATTGTTAAATTTATGCTGCATTTTAATTTTTAACAGCTGCATACACATAATTACCTAATTTTTACACATACATAACTTTCCAAATAAAACTAACCAATGTAAAAAATTGTTAAATTTAAAATTTCGTACCAATTATAATGAGCAAAACATGTCTTTTCGAAAGGAATCACACAAAACAAACTGAACTAAAAGGTACTAAGCTATTGGTAACCAAAAAATGCAATAGGCCCGTTTTCACCAAACAATTTGAACAGCTTTCTAAGCTCATTTTAACTAACACCTGCGTACTACAGCATGGAACTTTGAATTTGTCGAATATAATTTAAACGGAACAAGATTCTTTGAACTTAAATTGGTAGCTGTCAATGTATTAAAGGATATAAAACCTTCGTGTATAGACGGCTCGCTCAACCAAGGCAGACTTCTTTTCGGCTGCGAACCATCGCCAAGGAAACATCTCTATGCCCGTTTGGCCGGACATATTCATCGGTGTTGTTGGATAGAAAGAGTGTCGATGGATAGATGTGCTTTTGTTAAGGAGATGTAATTTTTTCACGATAGGGAATATTTTTAGCTGTTTCCTTTTTAGTTTGATAAATTTGTCCATTTAATTCATGTTTTATTAATTAAACAATTTCAGAAGTGGGATCTAGCATGTTTCCTAACGTGTTTTATCCCGCCTACTAGTCCACGAGCCTTTGGCCAAATTCCAATATCCGTAAAATTTCAGATTGAGCGAGCCGTCTATACACGAAGGTTTTATATCCTTTAGTATTATATATTTGGTGAAATCAGGACTGAACATTGTATTCTACATCTATTAGGTCTAGGTCTTTGTCTATTTGTAGAAAACTTACTTATTAACGAAACAAAACCTCTACATACCAACCCTTTGGGATATTTATCTACACCTACAGACAAGGCAGTAGGTAAAGTACAAGTTTTGTAAGTATTTCTCATTTAAGTGAACGTAATGTATGTTCTTTGAGAAAATGAAGAATCTTTAAACCGAACAAGGCAGTTCTGCAGTAAATATCCCAAGGTAAATCACAAATGGACAGACAACTGAAACTTCAGTACTCAGTTAGCAATTTTGTTACGTTGAACAGGGTATGTGTGTAGTGCATTCAATGACAAAATGTCTGACCAGTATCAACTTTCTTATAGAGGCGAAAGTTATCGTCGAAACGACAAGTGCTTCGAAATTTGTTTTAGCATGGGCACATAGAAAAAGGCTTACAGTGATTGCAAAACTAATGAAGTACCGAGGCTCTAGTTTATAAAATAATTTTAAAAAAATGGACATATTCGACTACCATATATGGCCATTTTTTTTCACTAGATACTGTTGGTACAAAACCTAAACTAGCCTTGTTACTATACCTTTTTAACGATAGAAAAAAACAAACGGATTTTTATAGGTAAGTTAGTGTATGGTAAAATTTAAAGGATAGTTTAGGCTTTGGCGCCAACATCATCACTAATGGTACGTTTACACAGCGGATCCGTTTTTACTGGATTTTTTTAAGTATTCTTCGCTACAGGAACAATTTGAACAGTCGTTTACTGGATCTGGCATATCGAGTGTGTGAACTCGTTCCTACAATTACATACGCAATCACGGGAAAAAACGGATCCTGTGTGAATGTGCCCTAATAAGTACACATTTTGTAAAGTACGGGTTATACTCGCGCCGAAAATTGAGGTCGATGACTTCTTGAAAGAAATTCTTTGAAAAAATCGAACCTCGGTGTCTTTATCGAACTAATTTTTTTTACTAATATTTGATATCCATTCTTACTAGGAGAACTTTCGGAATTATCAAAAGTTCTAGATCGAAACCAGTAATTAATAAAAATATGACCCGACGCACGAAATCTTAAAAAGTTACAATTATGGTTGGACTATTCGGTCTTTCTATACTCTGCTCAAAAAACCTAGATTTTTTTTGGTTTTCATTAATGTCTTTGATGACACAAAATCTTAGGTTCTAGAACGGAGTATATATGTACATAGGACTTTTAGACATTTCTAGACGACTATTCTATAGTTCTAGGGGCCTGTTCAATGGTTCTAGAAGACTATTCTATAGTTCTAGGGGCCTGTTTAAAGTGTTCAATGGTTCTAGAAGACTATTCTATAGTTTTAGGGGCCTGTTCGATGGTTCTAGACGACTATTATATAGACCTAGGGGCCTCTTCGATGGTTCTAGAAGACTATTCGATAGTTCTAGGGGCCTATTTTATGGTTCTAGACTATTCGATAGTTCTAGCGGCCCGTTCGATGTTTCTAGAAGACTATTCAACGTGTTCGTGGAAGAGTGAGGCGTCATCCTGAGTCTTACCTGATCCGCAGAGCGAGGCGTCATCTCCCATGCTGAGGTCGTCTTGAGAACTGCTCATGCGCACTGGAAATCAATAATAATAAAACTTAATAATTTCAAGTACAGGGCGTCCCAAGACTATACATGAAGGCAAGGTACCTTAAATATCGTAGTCAGGACCTATTGGTTCGCTTTGTAGAGCTTGTTGCTTGTTGCTTTTATATAGATACGTAGTTAATATTTATTTCTTTATGTTCTTATTTATTTTATAATAACAAGTAAGTAACAAGTTGTACCTACTTTAGTGAATCAATAAATAGATTTTCTTTCTTTCTAGATAGGATATTTTGCTGAAAGGAGACTTTATTTTTAATACTTATTAATACTGCATTCAAAGGTTTTCTCAAAATTGTTTGCTTTACTGGGAATAAAAAACAGCAGGTGGACCTTCGCCCGCCGCGCCTCATCGGTCATCAGTAAATATGAAAATACTAGATCTAAAGTGTCCTTTATTGTTATTTTCAGTCACTCACTGATAAACATAATACAATACATTTTTTAATGTGCACAGAAAACACCCAGACCCTGATAGACTGTCACTCAAATTGACAAAAAAATTGAGTTTTTTCTTACTTAAAAAAACACTGTGGAACGGTCTAAAGCTCTCGCCTATAGTTCGATTCGCAGTGGGATTAGAATTTTGGGCTAATTTGCACAAAAATTGTCAAAAAAATTGGGTTTTTTGTCACTTAAAAAAAACACTGTGGAACGGTCCAATAAGCTCTCGCCTATAGTTCGATTCGCAGTGGGATTAGAATTTTGGGCTAATTTGCACAAAAATTGACAAAAAAAATTTCGTAGAGTTTTTTCTCACTTAAAATAAAAACACCGTGGGATTAGAATATTGGACAAATTACGCCAAACATCTGATGAGAAGTAGTATATAAATGTATGCATATATGGGCACAAATCCTGGCCTCGTCTCATATAGTAGAAACATTGCAGCCAATGCTGCCGACAATAACTAACTTTGTTTATATTATGTTAAAATTGATACGATCTCTCGATAAGTCTGTTCACTAGTTTTATGTGTAAATTTGTTAATAGTGGAGACTTCACTGGTCTTATGTATATCTTTATTGTAACTCTTTATATTGTCTATGTACTGTCTGTCTTCCAAATAAATAAAAATAAAAATATATCTGTACTTACCTCTACCCCTAGGCTGTCCATTCGCGTTCCTGTAGAGCTGAGTCTCGAGGTATTGAAGTCCGTTATTGTTGATTATGTTGAAGCCACACATGCGCTCAATCTGCTTCCATCTGTGCATTCGCTCCTGGAACATTAGGGGTTAATATATAATAAATATATGACTGCGACTCGGCAAACGTAGTGTAGGATGCCCTCCGGCCAGGTGGCATGACGACCTGCGAAGGACTGCAGGCAGATGCTGTATGCGGCAAGCTGAAGACAGGGCGCTATGGCGCTCATTGGGGGAGGCCTATGTCCAGCAGTGGACTGCTATAGGCTGATGATGATGATGAAATGAGTTCTGTACTATTAATAAATTTATTGAACCCCCTTTTTTACGAAAGAAAACGAATGAAATTTTATTATTTGTATAATTATTATGAAATAAAGATTTTCAAACTATCATGGTTATTAACACAAAAGTCTCTTTTAATGGGATATATACATTATAAGTGACTTTTATGAATGGAATGTCTTGGTGGATGCACAATGCTAAACTTTTTCAAGTAAAGGGTGTTACAGAAGTAGTTCTTAAAGCAATCTACAAGGCTACATAAGATAAATGTATCTTTAAAAGGGTAATGTATACGCTTCTACAACAAAACTCCAAGTGACTTGCAAACATTATCATTAAATAAATTCAAACTATTTGGGGGAGGCTTTTGCCCAGCAGTGGGACGAAACAGGCTAAATAAAAAAAATCGCTTCTTTCCGTTACCTTACCAAGGTTGAAGTGAACAAAACATCATAGTGATCACTTTCTTCCTTATGCGATTTGAATTTTTTGACATGTTCAAGAGTCTTGTAAGGTCTAAAAGAAGTAAAGCACTTTGCTATTTAAAATCTAAACCCACCTGTAGCTCTTGAGTGACCTCATTGAGCGCAGTACGAGCCTCAACAATAGACCGGTCCACGTCGTCTATGGACTTGCCGTGAGTTGATACGAAAGCTCCCACCAAACTCGAACGCTTCTTACGTAGTTTCTCGCACTGAAATGAAAAAAAAATTGTTTATTTGAAAATCAGTAGTCTTTAATAGGTTGATGATAACGATTTGAAAATCTGGAGACGTATCAAGATCAAGATGGATTAAGATACCCGAAGCGTAGTACAAAAAAATCTGGAACAAAAACACTTATCGAGAAATAAATATAGAATAGAATAGAAAACGTTTTTATTATTACTTAGAACAATGTATGTACATACATTGTATTGTATTGTATTGTATTTCTTTATTAATAAAAACTTATTCTAATCTTATTTCTACGACACTTTAAACCAGATAAGGTTTGTCTAGTGTCGACAGTTACAGCGTGTTGCCAAGCCACACATTAACTCACGTACCTACATAAAATATAAATATCAGCACTTGGATTCATAAGTTAGGTTCAATAGCTAGCTACCTGCATACAGCTTTAACAGTAAAGGGTGACTAGCGGTCGCTATATGGAAAAAATAAATAAATAATTGATCGTAGTAGGTAGTAAATTTAACATTGTGTTACACTTTACAAAGCAATTATGTAGTTATACATTTAAAGTCATACATATTTTACTATAAATTATCTAAGAAGTGTTTTTTGTATTTATGTGAATAGTTTTTTGTGTTAACTTCTTCTAGTATAAAGTTTGCGTGGTAGTTCATTAAGCATAGTAGGTATTAAATATTCTGTGGTTCGCCGGCCATAATAATTATTCATTTTAGGTATACTTAGTTTATTTTGTGTAATATTCCTAGTTGTTATTGTATGTGATACGGGCACGAGTATATAGCAAAAACATTATACATATGTATGTATAATGTTTTTGCGTTTCAAAATATAAAACAATACAATGGAAACTAACAAAAATTACAATTCAATTATGAAACAGTGCAAAGCTTATGAAATTAACAGCGAGAACGCAAATTAGCTACCGGTTCAGAATTAAATGCTCTTGACATGGGTACCAATGCAGCGCTGGTTTTCAGCGGCGCATATTATTATGTTGGACCAGTCGGTAGGCCCCGATATGGATGAATTTACGAGGTGGAAGTCGATCTTAATCTCAGAGAATTCAACGTTACTAAAGCTATCAATCAGATACTTTTGGGATCGAGTAGTTCGGATTTGAGTCAGACAATACTACGTGGACCCGCAAGCTCCTGCGTCGCAGGCGGACCTTCGCCCACCGCACCACAGAGGTCCTATTGACACCTTGGCGCCTATAGCAGCTGCAGTACATATACTCACAGCCTCTCTCGCCTGCTGTAACTGCATGTCCGCCTGCTGTTTCTTCCTCAGGTAAGCGCGGTTCTCCACCTCGTGCGTGAGCTGTAGCCACTGCTGCAGCCCCTGGGGCGGCGCCCAGCAGCGGTCCTCGAGCTCGCCCTCCGCCCGCCGCAGCTCTTGCCGCAGCATCTGGAATTATAAATAAGTATTTTGTTAAGGCAGTGGTAGTGGGTTGACGATCTGCGAAAGACTGCAGGTAGATGCTGGATGCGTCAAGCTGAAGACGGGGCGCTGAGGCGCTCATTGGGGGAGGCCTGTGTCCAGCAGTGGACAAACATAGTCTGATGATGATGATGATGATTTTGTTAAAATGAATTTATTTGTCACCACAGTACTCACTGGTAGAAAAGAGTAAAATAGAATAGAAAGTCATTTATTTATTTAAAACAACATAAATTAACAAAAGACACTTTATAGAATAGGTACATTTAAGAGTTGTTATAAAAAGGCTCTAACTCAGCATAATGCTGGCTAAGCTCGATGGTAGACTAAATACAACCCCAGCTGGTAAAAGAATACTCCAGCGGGTAATAAACCAGGGACCAGGAATCAAAGAGAAAAAATGTACATTACCTCAACCTCTGCTTTGAGCTGCATAACTTCGAGATCTGAAGACGTGGAGTTCAGCAGAGGCGTGTCGCCAGCCTCTCGGAGTTTCTTCTCCAGATTCTTCTTCTCTGTGGTTGCACTCTCCTGGAAATACAAAAGAAAAGTATTTGATTGGCGCTTATCCGGGGCAGACCTGCGTCTAGCATTGGACCCATAAAGCTGTTGAGGTGAGATGAGGTTCAATTATAAGGCGTATAGTCGCTAACAGCCACAAACTCACATTTTTTTACTCTTTATTATAAGTGTAGATGACACAAGATAACATAAAAGCATTTTTGGTAGAGAGCTGGAACGCATTTATGACAGTTTTTAAGAGGAAAAATAACGAGTACCCTCGAGAGAATACCATTCTGGCTGAAGCACAGAATATTGTAAACTTTTTTGATTGCTCGCAAATTACTAGAAATCAGTCAAGTTTTTCCGATTAAAACATTGACTACTAAACGAACAGGTAAGAAATACCCATAACTCACACAATATAAACACCACTTTATATGTCGCATAATAAATATTAGAAACAAATCACAGACTTTTTATTTTGTTATTCTTGCATCTACATACCGTACATTCTACAAATGCCAATGTATTGAACAAAACAACTTGATTTTATAGGTCAAAATTGCTCTACAACCAGTGAACTTTGCTCGATTTTTTTTAATCGAATGCTATTAACGACTTGAATATAGCACTGTCTGTGTCGAATGAGAGAACTTTGGTACATGTATGTCACAAAAAACGGGCAAACCCACTCACAAATTACAGTAGTGTTGTTTCAAATCGCAAATGACTTCTGCAGATTCAAATGTGAGGTGGCAAAATGATGTAATCTGTACTGTACAGAATGGCAAAAAGTTTCCTTCCTAATTTATAGATATGTGAGATGGAAATACCTAGAATTGTGGGCGATATTAACATAATGTAGTACAGAGCATTTACTTCCTATGAAGTAAAGGCAAGAAGGTGACAAACCTAACCAGTGATGACAACCTATTCCAATCCAATCGTGCCTTTCCAAGTTTCTTCTGCTTATCATTGAGAACCTTTCTCTGCTTTTCCGGGTTCTGAAAAATCCCTTGCCGCCGGTTGCGTGGCTGTTACAATCACAGCATGACCTTACCTGTTCTAATCGTGCCTTCTCAAGTTCCTTCTGCATATCATCAAGAGCCATCTCAGCCTTCCTCAGCTGTTCCATGTCCCGAAGCATTCTCTGCAGCTGGTTCCGGCTGGCGCGGCCCGCGCGCAACGCCGCCCATCCACCAATCACAGCTCCCAGGAGGAGGGAAGCGAGGAGCCAGTCCTTCCATCGGCTACCTGCTGACAGAGTAGGATGCAAGATTTCTGCTTGTTGCTTTTAAGCGCGTGTTAGTTTTTGTTGAAACGATAGTATTGATTAACTATTTAATGGACTGTTCTGATGTTCTGATGATAACTCTTTATTGTACCACACAAAGGCCAAATACAGTACAGATTGAAATGCTGAGTACAAAACGCAGTACAAGGGGCAGCCTTATCGTTATGAACGATCTCATTTAGGCAACCTTAGGATGATTAATGATTAACATTAGATTTCAGATTTGCCTATTCACCTTTTTAAAACCGTTTAGGATTATTACCATGTTGAACTGTGCCGTACGTAATATAAGAAAACTCAAAACGCCATTAATCATGGCAGGTAGCTCACAAGTGTTTTTTTTAAATATTTTAATATTCATTAGTAGGCTTATTAAAGTTGCGTAGTATTCAACGAGATTTGAACTCACGGTTGACCTCTGTCTCTGTATTGTTAGTATTAAAATAATGTAGGTAATCAATATCTATCGCATCTGCAGTAAAAAAATTAAAGAATGTTCACGAAGTTACTAAGTACACAATTATTTCTAATTATTATATTAGGTATGTAACTTCTAGTAGAGTCCACAGGTGATCGGAAAGCTTGGGGCATCGATATATATTGACTACGTAGTACATATGTATAACTCAGTGGCTTGGGTTTTATTTTGCTCAGCGAATCAGCATTGCTATTCAACGTGGCAATGCTGCCAGCATTCTGGGCACTCTGCCTTCTGGTAACGGCTTCGATTTTTAGGAAATAGCTATACCTACTTAAGTGTAAATACTAGTTTTAATTATTTTATTCTGTTATAGGTAGTTATTTTCTTAATAAATTAATGCTTATGGTTATGACCTGTGCAGGAAAAGATCGAACCTTCAATATCCTGAGATTACTAAAACAGTAAAGCATGCAAAACCAGTATTCGAAGGAACGATTTAACGCTAATAGGCTCGCTCGATGCGCAGTCGAATAAAATACCCAAGTTTTTCCTCAAAGCTGACCGTTTCGGGATGGCGCGAGATAAATTTTGTTGTGCTTTTTAATTTATTCTGCGTTCTACAAGGAGTACAACTAGCAGATTAGTAATTTGCTATATAAATCGTAAGCTAATTTATATAACTTTTTAAAAAAAATTACTAAAATTCATTGGTATTTATGGAGTACTTAAAATATAAGAGATTTTGGGCAAAACATTAACATTTTCCCAGATGCACCCAAAAATAAATTGAATCTAAGTTGGTTTCATGAGGGGTTCGTAGAAAATTAGTTACGATTTGCGGCTAATTACTTTTCCGTTAGTTTTATTGTTCGCAGAAAAAGTCTTGAATCGATCGACGATCAACCTTAAATGTGCCTTGTACACAGCTGAGCTCTTCAATTGGTCAAGGTCCGACTACTTTGCATAGGCTACACGTCTAGATTAGACATTCAAACTGATACTTTTATGGCTTTGGGTAGCAGTAGAACCTTGAAATGAAACTTAGACAAAATAGATATATAGATAGAAAACACTTTATTATACCACACAACACAGAAAACAATACAGAAATAAAAACTTAGAATAAATGTATAAAGGGCGGCCTTATCGCTGAGAGCGTTCTCTTCCTGGCAACTTTAGGATGGACTGGACATAAAGGATCAAAATAAACGGTGGTACACGTTCACCTATTCTATACTGTTCAATCTATCATGTCAGTGTAAGTTATTACAAGATATGGGAATCAAAACGATTTGATGTTAGTAATGACGACCGACGTGGCGCGGTGGGAGAAGGTCCGCCTGCGACGCAGGAGGTTGCGGGTTCGATTCCCGCCTCAAAACAATTGTGTGTACGATCTGCAGATATTTGCTCCGGGTTTTTCTGGTCATTTTCTATGTATAATAAAAAATATCTATCTATGTAATGTATTGTATTATGTATATCAGTTATCTAGTATCCATAACACAAGCTCTGCTTATGATGGGGCTAGATAATGCTGTGTGAATTGTCCAGCATTATTTATTTATTTATTTAGTAATCTTATCAGAAATACACATAGCAGTTTGCTTTAAGCTGATTATATTCTTAGATGATGATTAAAAAAAAAAAAATTATAATCTAGGGCAAGATGATGCTGTAGGATGGTTCAGCATTTTTCATTATAATACTAGCTTCCGCCCGCGTTGTTCAGGGATAACGAATAGCCTACGTCTTTTCTAGGATACCATTGTGGATATCATCTATAAACGTTTAGGTGTGAAAAGGTAACATACAGACAGACATTTACTTTAGAATTTATAATAATAAGTATGGACGTAAGTTCGCATATTTTAAAAGAGTACCTAACAAATCAAAGTACATCGTAGATTCATAAGAACTCCACGTGTAAAAATAAACATAAAATCGCGCGGAAACCGTAACCCTTTGAGCAAAAACGACATATTTATTGTCAGCCGCAAATTCTGAATGAACGTACTACCATTGTGGCAAAACTACCTAGAATTACACAATCACAACTCGGTCGAATACAATACCTGATAAAGTCCTGTAACCATAAAGTAAACCACATATTTAACAACAGCGTTATATACTTATATATCAGTTGTATACTTTTTTATATAAAGACCTTCGTTGGACCACAATCTAACCTGATGGAAAGCGACGATGTGGCCAAGGATGTATCGAAAGTCTAGAAGACACCCCTCTACATAAATTATTGTTTTGGAGAGTTACAAGAAATTATACCGCCACTAAACACCGACCCATGCGTATCTATATTTATTTTATAATTACACAGAAACTTTTTAGTTACACAGAAACAAAAACACATAATTACAAATTTTATATACCTATAGTTGGTTCTCATTACACTGCACAGTCATTCATTCGATTGTATCCAAAATATTATGCAATCACACATCATTATTATGTCAGTGTATCGTTCTTCTGGTCGCCTCAAAGGGTAATACTGAAAATCTGTGTTTTGCTCTTAGAGCAAAGCTTTTCGTTGAGCTATTAACTTTTTGACCGGCTGCAGCACGCACACAATTTTTAAATCTCCACTTTTTATTTCTTTTTACTATTACTTATTGTTGACTATTACTTTTACTATTGTTACCTTATATCATGTGCTGCAGTGTCGAATAAATGCTTTATCTATCTATCTACAAACTCTACATAAATTATTGTTTTGGAGAGTTTGTAATTGACTGGAAAAACAGCAGGGTGTTTCGCACTTCAAGGTTAATTATAATCTATTACAGCCAGACTTCTTGGCTTTTTATGTCATTCTGTAAGGGCCTGCGTATCTTGTTATAATAAAATAAATAATAAATAATGCTGGACAATTCACACAGCATTATCTAGCCCCAAGCTAAGCAGGGCTTGTGTTATGGGTACTAGATAACTGATATACATAATACAATACATTACATAGATAGATATTTTTTATTATACATAGAAAACGACCAGAACACCCGGAACAAATATCTGCAGATCGTACACACAATTGTTCCGAGGCGGGAATCGAACCCGCAACCTCCTGCGTCGCAGGCGGACCTTCGCCCACCGCGCCACATCGGTCGTCGTTATACACTAGAGATCAGCTAAGCTAGGTACACTCCTAATAAGATTTCCTGGAATTTCCCTTTTAGGTTTAAGCTTGCACTTACCTATCTCTACTTGTAAGGTTTTTGGTCTATATTTTGAATAAAATATCCAACCCGATCATTTATAAGCGGTTTTATCGGATGTATTTGATACATTTCGACGCTTAGCTACATAGCTTAGCTCTGGTAGAGCTATATTTTTTATTTATTTTATTTTTCTTTCTTAGGGTTAAGCTACACCAATAATCTATATGGGAGTGTACCTCTATAATACACTCCCATGCGATGTGTCACTGCAGATCCCAGTTTACCCTAAGAATGATCCATCTGATTTTCCGTTACTTTTGCTGAGTTTTAAATCGTCCCTTGGACTTTTCCAAAGACCATAATGATATATAATTAAAAGCTGGATTAAAACGCAATTATACTTAATTTGTTGACTTATCGACTTCATTCGGTCAGCCAAAATCAGCTGCCAAGTGCAGTAATATATGGTTTTCAATATTTATATATACTTATTATATGTAATAAACCTGACGAACGGACGCACTCTTCATTCTACACATAACAAACAGTGTTGAAAGAGGACGTTTTCCTCAAACAATCCTAATGACTCTGATTAGGTACTTCTGTAGGACTTTATCATTACAGAGCTGATAATGATCTGTTACAACGACCTAGAACAACGATGAGTACGGCAAGTTTGTTGCACTTGATTATGTTAATAAGGTTTTTTTTTTATTCGATTTTAAGTTACTATGTACTATGTAGTTGTGTAGATTGTCATAAAAAATAGTTGTGCGATTAATAGATTAAGCTGAAAAATAACCACCCAGTTTTAGATCGAAAATTGTATGGAATGAAACTACCCAAAACTGGGTCTTATATCACACTTATATTATAAATGCGAAGGTTTTGATGTTTGTTACCACTTTTCGCCAGAACTACTGAACGGATAGGGCTGACATTTTGCATACATTGCTGGCTTGGAATAAAACGTAGGCTACTTTTTCCCTATAAATCAGTTCCTGTGCGATAGAAATGTACTACTACTACTACTACTACTAGAAATAGCCTTAAAAAACGCGCGCGAATCCACGGGCAGAAGCATGTTATTTATAATTGGCAGGCCCCTTTCAATATGTTTTTTTGCAGATCATTGAATAAAAAAACCTTATGTACGTATATTTCAGGCGGGTCTTTGGGCACTGCAACAGTCACTTTCCACATTTTAAGAACAATATATGTATTTATATAAAATAATATAAATAATATATGAAACTTTGTAAGAAAACATGTTCTATCTTGCAAACAATAACGCAATCTTAAAGATAACTACTGAAAGATGTTATCATTATGAACGCAGTAAAAACTACGACAAGAAAAAAAAATCTTGATTTCGTATATAAATGTGGCTTTGAATTGTATTTTTTCTAAAAAATACTAGCAATTTGAAACACAGAAATCTTCCGGAAGAAATAAGTAATTTCAAGTATTTTTTGTAATGGCAATACTGCAGGTAATTTAATTGGCATTTAAACCGCATCATTGTAACTAAGATGTCAGTTTATCGAGACAAACGATCAAAGAGATTTCTTTAATAAGCGCGTATTCACCAAAGATTCGAAGTTAACCGGCCTAGTGCAAGCCACTCTGTGAAAATTTCAATTATCTAACTATATAAAGTAAATCTTGTTAAGTATGTCAATTTTAGTTTTTAAGGGCTGTGGATTTTGAAATAAATAAATTACGGTTCAAGAGATAGCCCTTGACAAACAGAGCAAAATAGCCAATAGGGAAAACGCTACGATGTACGAGTTACCCTGTTCATGACATAAGCCAAGTCCCTTTAAACTAAACGAACACTTTAATTGCCCATGGGCGTACATGTCCTCTTAACTTTCTCCGGGCTACTAGCCAGAATGGTGAGCAGAGCATCCTTTAACACATTGAGAGCCAGCGACGCACACGCTGTCCTTGAGAACGTGTAGTATTTGGCAGAATTGTGTCGAACCAGACGCAGAGCCAATAATCAAGTTCTTGGACGTGCAGTGTTGCGAAACCGGGCAGTGAAAGCCTTAAAGGTCAATTCAAAACCCTATCGAGCATGTGCCTACAAGTTAATCAGTAAATGAGATTTCCATCGCTTCGCCGCGCTAGCCTAATGCGGGCTGAAGGATATCTCTTATTGAATGTTTACTTCTTTTGTTCATTATACCGAGGATTTACTCACGCTTTCCTTATGTTCATGTGTGCTTCAAGTCGTTATAATCTGATTTACTATAATATATATTACTTAATTATTATTTATATAACAAGTTTTTTGTGTAGGAAGGAAACACCATTTATAAGGGATTGTATGGAGAAGTAGCGATAAAAAAACGGATAAAACAGTGACTCCTATTTAAGCACATAAAATTAACAAATGATTGACGGTTAAGCTTATATCCAATTTATCTTTGGATCAATAAAGACCCCAGTGCACGCTGGGCATACAATAAATAAATAAACAATGCTGGACAATCCACACAGCAATATGTACGGAAAGAGGAAATTGATCAGTGCCCGAATATAATCGAGCAAGCTTGATTCAGAAGAAATAATCACCATCATCATTTAAATCTTGCCTCCCACTCAACACAAAAACACTGTAACACTGGCCAAGAGCGAGCCAAATGTCAAACACCATTTATAAAAAAATCTGGCGCGAAAAACTTGGCCTACGTGATGTTAGCAACATTGGGAATTTTCACAACGCGTTCTATGCTCAAAACCGCGATAAAAACACATATTGGCACTAATTAACTTAACCGATGTGAATATAGCTGCGAGTTCGAGATTTACACGTAACCAACGTCTTCATGTGCTCAACTGTTATGTTCATAGCAACTGTCGATTTAATTAAGTTTAGAGTTACGCTAATCTTTGTGTAGAATATAAACTTTGTCACTAAACACAAATTTAGTACACCGGTCCCTCTTTTAAGGATGTCACTCACTTCATGTCCGAATTTTCAGTAGTTTAGACAATTTTTTCAGTAATTTACACAGATTTTTCAGTAATTTAAACACATTTTTCCGCGGTATTATCTAAGCCGAGTGAATGAAACCGTTCCTAGTATGAAACTAAAGACTCGCTTGAACCGTGACGTGATTTTAGTGACACTATAATTTGTGTTGTTAGCGGGACAAAATTTGATGTGAACTTTACGTTGTTTAGGGCTTTATTTCTTTAATTGATCTTAGCGGTTATAAAAAGGGGAAATAAGTATAAGGCCTTGTCGTGCAATTATTAGGTCATGTGGTAGACCATCATCGTCATCAGCCCTTGTCAAGCCACAGCTGGGTATAGTCTCTATCTTTATGCCATTCGCCTCAGACCTGCGCCATTCTAGGCCACGTGTAGCCTACGGCCTTGCAGAAGTCGTCGAAAATGGAAATCCCCACAGATAAAAGAAAATCGGGAGATTTGCAGTGCCTGCAGGAGAATAAAAAATCTCGCAATAAACCCTTGTAGAAATTACCATACCTTCAACGACAAAGACGGCCAAGACCGACCGGTCAAGACGTTGAAACTTTTATGAATTCCTCTATAGTTCTAATGCCATTGTCACCCTACTAGCCGCTTTAATAACACGTTACAGTGGTAATAACCTGCTTCGTGACATTGTGCTTCGCGAGCCTCTTCGCTACCGTTTTTGTACGGTCAGCGAAAAAAAAAACGTGCAAATTTTAACGTAGGTTAAGGTTAAATGTTAAGGTTACATTATGTAGTTTTTAGTAATAACATACGTAGCTTTCAAAGGATATTTATTTGATTAATACTTTTTGGTTCACATGGTGGAGACCTTTTTACTATGTGAAAGCAGAAGTAAACTAGTTTCCTAAATAAACCTAAGAGTCTAAGACCTAAGAATTTACTTTTGTTTCTTATTCGGTATCAAAATTCAGCCAATCAGCGCTGAAAATGGTATGAGTGATGCATTCATGAACACGTCGAATTGCAGCTGTGTTTGTGCCTTCTCAGAAGCCTATATTGGTCTACTGTTGGACGCAGGCCTCCTCCTGATAAGCACCTTGGCTTTTATCTCATGAAGGGGTAATGCCCAATTGCTCATAATCCCCAGGCTGGGCATGCATGGGTTGGGTATCGCAGTTCGGTGGTAAATTGACCTACAGGAGCACAAATTCTAAGTCGGCGGCACCACACTGCTTGAGCCTTCTACGACCGGATATTTTGAATAGCAACTCGTTAGAATGATAATTGGGAACTTTATAATGCACTATAGTTTCTACCCGTGACTTCGTTTACGAGATGATGATTCCACATTTAATTTATCCAGGCTTAGGGCACATACATATCTTCCAGATATGTGCAAAACTACACATAGTCAAGCTCGAAGTTGTTGTTAAGTGTGTTTTTTTAATGTTTTCTGTGTTACTGTGTGGTCCTCTCTTTGGTGTGTGTGTTACAATTCTTCTCGTGTGTTTTATTTACTGTGTGTGTATAATGTGCTATGTCTAATATGAATGTCATTTAAATTGTAAGTTCTGTGTTGCTAGTTTTTGCTCGCAACTTCGCACGCGTTGTTTATATAGACACGTTAAAAGAAATAAATTAAAAATAATTAATTACGTTAAAATATTTAATTACGTTGAAATTAATTACGACATAATTAATTGCATGGTCTAAGCCATGATGGTTCTCAAATAAAATGCAGGAGATTGAAACAAACAGATTCACATTCGAATTTATAATATCAGAAAGGATTACAGACTCATTATTCTAACTCGCCTCAAAAACAGCATAAGCACACATTAATATAACAATCGACTATGATTGTCGCCGGACAATGGTAGTATTTTTTACGGTAAGCGATTGCATCTGAAGCCATTTAGTATTTTATTACAATGGGACAGAGACGAGATTGGCACGTCTCGATGCTACAGTTGACCTTCGTATTGTGTTGTTACTATTCAGTCTTCAATCGTTGTAGCTTCGTGTAAATACGAAATTACGTCATTTTTGTGCTTGGGTCATTTTTTTGGTGAGATATTAGCGAGTAGGTAGATAGACGATAAACATGTTGCCTATTTAAAGTTATGCCATGCTTTTGATTAATTTCATAAAGTCGTATTCTATAAGTGACCAGTAAAAACATGTGTTTTTGGTCCCCAAGTAGAAAATGCCTCGGCAGCCGACAGATGTACTTACTAGTAGATAGTATAGATGAATTTTTCATTCACAAATGTGTTCGCCGACATAATATATCTTGGATTTTCAATAAAGTTTTAAATAAATAAATGTGTTTTTTAAACAAGTCTTTCTATACTATTCAAAAATCTTTGAATAAGGTTCAAATTGTTTTAAAACTCAAAATGGGATTATGGGACTTTGGGCCAGTGATGCTGTGTGGATTGTCCAGCATTATTTATATGACTTAGTTTTAATTTTCCCGCGCTGTTCAAGATTAGTGTACGATGTGGTACTTAAATCTTTCTAGGCCTGTCATTTTACATTATTTTGCCTTCAGCCAACTGACATTTATCTTCCCTTGGTGTGGTTACGGAGAAAGGCCTAAAACTAGCGGAGGGCATGCCTCTTCAACTTGATAATGGTGACTCACGACGACTTCGTCAAGAGTTGTGAACTTAATGCTAGATTCCAGAATACATAGATATTTCTTGTAATTAAACTAATAATGTTGCAAGACCAAACAAATATTCGAGGAAAATATTTTACGGCAGTATTTTATCATCGGAGCAAGTCGCAGATGTATAAAAAATGTTTTCGTTGAGGCTTCGATTAAATATAATATAAATCAAATTTGAAAGATTCATTTCATTCATGGGTTTAAGAACTCGAATTTGAATCTAGGCGGCGCATGCGCAATTATGCGTTGTTGAAGTATTTTTTTTGTTAGTGATTACCTTTGTTGTTTTAATTTAATTATCAGTTTTTGTAAAATTTTCATTCATAAATGGGTTTCGTTGACATAAAATATTGGATTTTAGAGCCGTGTATGGTGTCAGTTATTTTGTCACTAGCGCGCTTTATAACACTTATGTCTAATGGCCTGTTAACTAGGTTTTTCTGGGCCGCGAAAAAATACATTTTAGATTCTACCGTAAAAGCAAAAAAGTTCATTTCAATTATACTTTCAATTTATACTCCTCCGTCAGAACGCTAAATGGCTAATAAGCTGTCTTTAAGCATAGATGCATCTCTTTCTACACTATACAAACTGAGCGAGACATCAGATCAAATCTGGCTTTAAATAATGTCTTGTTTAACTTCACCTTCAAGTCAAGTTCTAACGCTGGTTCAAAACTAAAGTTTACCTTTAGGGGGTCCGAATAGCACTACGTCCATGGCCTTTAGGGCCAGCTTCTGCTTGTGAATAGGGTCCTTGATGCCCAAAACATTGCTTAGGTACTGCATGTTGTTAACTGCCAACCTGGGAAACATATAACAGTTTAATATTTTTAAACTTAAAAACTATGTGATTGAATTTAAATTTCCCGCTCTCTCTCTCTCTCTCTCTTATCTATTAAACAGAGCTTTTTAGAAACCCGGCTCACTTCCATTCACAGTACATATTGCCACACCCTGCTTGGGCACCATTGTGTTTCTTATACATTACCTAGATACCAAGACCTACAAATGTACACAATGATGCAATAAAATAAATATAAATATGAACTTACGCGATCTGAACACCGTTATAAATATATGGCAGTTATCGCGTTTGTTTACCTATTTTTCCCGAATTTTGAACGGGTTTATACAATTTCGTAATCACGGGATGACTGGAGTTACGCCTCTACGAAGCGGGGGCAGGTTAATTTGGTTTTCGGAACTAGATGTGTCTATCTACGTTGTTTGATTATATTTAATAACAAGACCATTATTTTTACATGCGGGCGTAAATTTGAGGAAAACATTTAACAGTCAGTTAATAAATACAATAATAGTCCAGTTTTTCTCTGAAACTCAACTACTCGTTAGATAACTTCAATATAACAACATCTATTTGTAGATCGACATCTATTCCCAGATTGATTGCTTTGTAAAGTTTTACGAGGCATTTGATGGATAGCGAAGTTGTGAAAACAGTATTGTTCAAATAATGGCCGTTTTTACATTAATATTACATTACTGACGAGGTTAGTAATGGGTGGGTTGCTGGCCGCGATAATGATGGCTGAGAGCAAAGCGCAGGTACAGGCCATCACAGCGCGGTCAGCATTACAGCCCTTGATGGACAAGCTGAAATGGAGGCCCTTTATAGCACGGATAGCAAGGGCTGCAATGGTGAGCAAGCATTAAGGTCGAGACCATAGCAAGCTTAGCTTGAGGCCATCATAGCGTGGCCAGTAGGGCAGTCATTGCGCTTATACAGAGCTTTACTCCAACAAAGCAAATTATTTAAATTTAAAAAAATAAAGAAAAATTTCAAGATGAACCAGCTTAGTTAATAAATTTCAGTTAAAGTTCGGTATATTTTGGCCGTAAAACACGACAGTAATGTAAATTGCTGGCGCCTTTTCGAGTAAGCCAGAAAGGTAGAATTTGTTTTTTTTTTAGAATTGCCCAAAGAAGGTTGTGCAAAATAAACAATAGATACACAATTCTACCTTTTACCCCGAATATGTTTTTCGAACTTACCTTTCTATGTTAAAAGAGGTTCCCGGGCCTTTTTATTACTATTACCTCAAAGAACACGTTTACCCCAGCGGTTGCCGGTTCAAACAAAAACCAATGGTGTAAACGTGTTCTTGAGTTGAGACCGATACGGCAAACGACAAGAGAAAGACCTGCGAAAGACTGCAGGCAGATGCTGGATGCGTCAAGCTGAAGTCAGGGCGTTATGGCGCTCATTAGGGGAGGCCTATATCCAGCAGTGGACTAAGATAGGGGTCTAACAATAAACGTTTAACAATGTTCAGTCGTTTTGAAGATAAAACTAACCTAGGCAGAGTCGCGCCGGTGACTTTGTGCTGGAGGAACATGGTCTTGTACTGCGGCAGATCCACCGACTGTGATAACCACTCCACTGTCTGCTCCACCGTCCAGTTGTGGACCTGCAAAATCACAAAGGTTATCAAAATCAATTCTCTCTAATCTGGGAGATGCGACACAGATTTAAAGCTGCGCCCTTACAGGGTACATGTACCTCTAAGCTAATAACACCTAATTTAATATAATGTAACAATGTATGTGTATGCAATAAATACATTGAAAATTGAATTGAATTGTATAGATGTAGCTCTAAGCCTGGAAAAGCTTGAAAAAAGCTTGTTACTTTACAGTTTTCTTATAAACTGTAAGTAACTAGCTTTTTCTCAGCGTTGCTCTGCTTAACTTAGGGCTACATAATGCTGTGGTGGATTGTCTAGCATTATTTATTTATTAACTATTTTCTGACCGCGGCTAAGCACACGTTTATGTGGAAACGTTTAAAGGTTATTTCTACCCCACTGGAACCGTTTTATGATAAAAAGTAGCCTAAGTTTGATTCCAGGCTAAGAACTGTTACTTCAATATTCCAAAACTACTGAACGGATTAGGCTGATCTTTGCATAGATGTAGCTATACCTTGGAATCAAACTTAGGCTACTTTTTGTACCATAAAAAAGATCCCATGGTATAGAAAAAACCTTAAAACGTTTCCATAGAAACGCTTGCGAAGCCGCAGGCACAAATTTGTTTAAAATCTTCACTTAGTATAAAATTAAGTTGCTTCCGCTGTCTGTTCGCTTAATATGTTAAACTACTCAACGGATTTTAATACAGTTTTCAGCAATAGATAGAGACATTCAAGAGGAAGGTTTATAAACTAACTAGCTGCGCCCCGCGTTGTAATCTACGTGTCAAATAAATTATAAACATTCCTCTTGAATCGCTCTATCTATTAAAAAAACCGCATCAAAATCCGTTGCGTAGTTTTAATGATCTAAGCATACATAGGGACAGACAGGCAGTGGGAAGCGACTTTGTTTTATAATATGTAGTGATTTGAGACAATATACATTATGTAGATTAAAAATCGCATCAAAATCCGTTTCGTAGTTTTAAAGATCTAAAAGCATACATAGGGACAGACAGACAGCGTGAAGCGACTTTGTTTTATACTATGTAGTGATTTGACACAATATAGATTTCAGGGAGGCCTATGTCCAGCAGTGGACTGCTATAGGCTGATGATGATGATGATGATGAGATTTCAGGGCGCAGCTAGTAAATAATAAAGCAGTTCTAGTAAGTTAATAACTTACTTCCGACCTGAGCCAGGCCTCCCATAGCTCCTTAACAGATATATGCATGTCATCGTTGTGATGGAACGCGCGCTGTCTCTTCTCATATCCACTGTCGTACTGCAACTCCTCGCGGAGGAACTGGAACCAGAGAATGACAATTAATATGCATTAGATTTAGTCACACAGATTTAGCACTCTAGATTTAGTTAGTATTAAGATCCTTTTTTTTTGTATTGATGCTGCAGTAAAGATATATTATTGTATTGTATGTTTTACTTATATCTAAGCTGAAGACAGGGCGCGCTGTGGCGCTCATTGGGGGAGGCCTATATCCAACAGTGGACTAACAAACGCTGATGATGATGATGACGAATATCTTATTATTATTACTCTATATTTTCAATGGGCTCTACTTATTAAACTTCCCTCTCCAATGCTTTTCAGAACTGAACCTTATCACCTCGCAAGATAATAAGCAAACTACTCACATCATCACTCTCAGTAAGGTCGACATTGCCATTGGCATCGTCATCCAACTGCCTGTGCAGCTGTGTGATGGCCTCAAGACCAGCCCGATCTTGGAGACATGACGCGTCGTTGTGACACGCTTCTACGAGTACTGGAAAAGAAGAGAAAAGAGGTTAAATGTGTTTGAAAACATCATAGAACGACGACGACGACCTCTGTGTAATATAATAGACAACACACAGATTAAAATTCACAAGTAATTTAAATGACAACGACGCGAAGCGTGACCCTACTAGTGGCTGGTATCTGGCGTGGAGTATCAGCATTGCCATACAGTGAGGCTATGCAGCGTCTTAGGGACGCTTCCGACTGGTACTGATATGGATCAGTTGAGCTACCTGTAGATTGTTTATACACAGTTAGCTCAATTGTAAATACTAGTTCGTAATCCTCAAAGGTAACTCATGTGATGGGTCCGGCAGTATACAACAAACTACCAGGCTCTGTCACATCCGATGGCAGTCTATCATGCTTTAGAATAAGACTTAAACGGTGGCTTGACGAGCAGAATTTCTATTCTGTGAACGAACTATTACAATTGTAAACCTGACTTAATTTTAATTTACTATTCTATGATTTAATTGAATTTTCAATTTTAACAATAATGTACCTATTGTACTTGTACGAAAATGTGACATGTAAAGTGGTTTCACCAATAAAATGTATTTCTGTATTAGTTCCTTTTATTTTATCGTCAATTTCTTTGTTAATAAAGCATTTAAATGACAATTGTAAAAAAAAATATTTTACGCAAAGTTCTTAACATTGAAATACATACAATTGTTATGCAAAGACCAAACATTTTATGAGTCTTGTATGATTTGTTCATTAACATTAATATAATCAACGCCGTTTACCAATGAACCAACAATTAAGGTGCGATAACGGTGCTAACCAACTCCCATGCCGAATTGTAACCTACCTACTGATAAAAACCATATATTTTTATACCTACACATTCAATTGCCAAAAATATATTCCGATCTTGGTCCATGTAGTATACATATTTCACTGTTCTGCTATCCTATTTATCTTTACTAAAGAAATGTAGCAACATTCGTAAGTTTGTTCCATTTAACACTTTGACTGCTGAAATCACACGGTATGTGTTTTCTACAAGTGACTAATATGCGTAAATCCACAATAGCGCAGCGGCTGAGAAAATACAGATCTGTGTGACTCAGCACAGCCGTAATATTTTTCGAACGAAACGCATGTGCGGCGCAACACAACCGCTGTGTAGTGCGGCAGCACGAATTTTTTAGGTTAAAAAAAAGATCGCAGTCGTCGAAAAAAACCGCAGTCAAAGTGTTAATAAGTGGGTAATCAAATCATCACTACAGGTCGGATTCTACAAATTATTTCGCTACCTACAATGTCTAGCGTCGTCGACTGGCAGAGTGCTTCGATTATGATTTATTCAGTGAGTGAAGCCACATACGCTTGTAAATGGTAAAACAAGACGAGCGTATCAACATCAAACAGTTTACCTAGTAAGTAGTTACCTTTCCACGTTTGTATGGGAAGATGAGCGAGTCGTTCGACTCGACCTTATGGCACTATGCAGACAGAGCAACTTAAGGGGCCTCCGAGGGACGAATTCTTCATACAAACGTAATACCAAAATTATTTCTAATTCAAGCATATTTCCACTATAATATTGCATTATTTGTATTAAAATAGTATTTATCTAGGTTCCCAAACAGTTTTTTTTTTCTTCAAAATACTTACCTAAAATGAAATGAAAGCCAATCTCATTTTGCACATTTTTATGCGAAAATTGACTATTTGTTTCGTATTAAAAACATCAATATCTTACGTTTTATGTATTAAGGAACATAGCTTATATTGTCTAGTTACAGAATAACAATACTTTGTGAAGAATACAAAAAGTTTTCAGTCATAATTTTTGGTATTACAGAACAAACCAAATTTTGAACGGCTAATATCTGCAGCTATCAGCTATCGCGCACGCATGTGGCGCGGCGCAAGGGTTAAACAGGGACAGCGATATTCGGAGCGATTTTTGCAAGCGAGGGTCGCCGGACCCTTAAGTTGACGAAACTGTCTACTTTTTAATGTTTTCCGTAGTTAAAATACCTTAAAGGAACAGAACTAGTGGCCAGTTAGTTGCAGTTGCCGCAATAGTTGTTCTGCCTACAGAGCGTTTAAGGCATTTCCTGACTGGCACATATTTGCTAACAATAATTGGATAAGTCGTAAGACTACTGAGATTCAAGTCTTTGAACTCGCTATTCAGATTACAAGATTGACGAACAGATGACGTTAATGTGTTTACAGACATTGGTCTGTCTGGACTTGAGGATAGGAAAGATTAAATGCAAACAAGAATTGATTGAGCATATATTTTGTATAGGTGTACTGTACCTAGCTCTAAGCGTGCTAGGTCCTTATTTTGTAAGCCTAAAGAAATAAATTTTTGGAAATCTGAAAGCTAAACCTGGAATCAAAGATACTTAGGTATTATGCCATAGGTAAATCAGTTTGCACAGTGTCTTTGATCAAAAACAGTAAAATATTTATGAGTGCATAGACCGCATATAATGATAAGTGATCAAAATGGTAAACAAAAGCGGCAGCGTGTGACCAAGATATAAATGTGATTTTAATGGCCACTAATATCTTATTTTAGTGTCAATAATACTAAAAAATAAGCCGTTAAGTTTCCAATGAATTTTCCAGAGCATACGTCAGTTTTTAACTTAGCATCTGGTTTAATGCTCTAAGGTTTTTAATGAAAACAGGTGATAACAGCAGAACAGTTAATTAAATATCGATGAGGTTATCGATGGCTTGTTTTGTTTATATCTTGTTTATTTGATAACACTGGCTGTTCTATTAAACTGGCTTTTAACCGACTTTAAAAAAGGAGGTTCACAATTCGGCTCTATATTTTATTTCTATGTAGCTGAGCGCCGAAATGTGTCAAATACGACCGATAAAATCGCTTAGAAATGATCTGGTTGGATATTTTATACAAAACTAGTTACCTGCGGTTTCACTCGCGTTAAATTTGAATTTCACATTTCTAATATAGGTATAATAAAGCCTATGTCGCCCGGGCATAGTGTAGCTTCCTAACGGTGAAAGAATTTTTAAAATCGTAGTAGTTTCGGAGCTTATTCAATACAAACAAACAAAAAATCAAACCTTCCCTGTTATATATAGTATAGATATAATAATAACTATTTGTTTGTTAGAGTAGTTAAGTAAATAAAAACACCATCTATCATTTCCTTTCCGATCGCACGTTGATGTAGGTACCTGCTTACGAATAACTACCACATTTTCCTAGCGGAAACGTTTAAGCCTTGACCTTCGTGTCAACGGCATATAAATAGTAGGTAACTGATCATAAATATTGTGTGTTTAGAGGACTGCGAAAGGTGAGATTGATTTGATAAGAGACTTAGATTTTATATTAGCCTGATTCGTCACATTGCTGGGCAAAAGCCTCACCCAAATCTTTTCACACCGTGCGGTCACGCGCGATCTCCCACAAATCTCTGTGGAAGGCGTTAAGATCTATTTATCATTAATTAAGTTTGACACTTGCACACAATCCCTTTTTGTTCATTGGTAACAGTAAAGCGTTTGATAGCGCCTAGGTACAATTACACTTAAAGAAGCAAATACGTGGCCTAAGATGGAGCACGCTTTCCCCGAAGGAACTAATACTTCTTAAGAATCTCCCCCAATTTGTCAGGCCGTTTCTTGCCAAACCGTGAATACCAAACAGCAGCGAGCAGACGAATTGTAAAGATGCCACAAAAGTCACACGTAGCAGTCTACAATTTTATTGGTCAACACGGCCACAGTTGATTCACATACGCTTTGCCAGCGCCTGCGCAGTCTTGTGACGCTGTTTACTTTGTCAGGGGATAATAAATGACCAGCTTCTTGTATCTGAGTATTTTTACATGTGATTCCTTCTTGGATCTGAGGTGATATTGTGCGTAATACGTATGCAATCAGTGATGCATCCGTTTTTGTAAAAACAAGCAAAACTTTCACCTGAAGGTGAAATTATCACTGGTACAAGTACAAGGTACAATTTTCGCTACAAGTGGATAATTAGTTTTACCAACCAAAATATTTACCACCAAACTGCGGTCCCCAACCCATCGTGGGTTGGTTGGTGATTACGAAAATTACTCCCCTTATGATAAAAGCATTTATTAGGGGAGGCTAGTTGTGGACCAGCATAGGTTGTAGATGTAGGTAACCAAGAAACCTAATATTTAAACTACATACATATTTCAATGCTAACTTTGTGAAGATCTGTTTATACTCGTACATACAACGCCAAATCTATCGAATAAAAGAACGGATCGGCTTGCTATTGCTTCGATTTCGTTCCGAGACCTGAATTAGAAAAGTGTTTAGGGCGGCGTACTTCGAGACGATACCATTGTTGTTATGGTGAAGCAACTAATTTAATGGAATTCGGCTCCTGATTGAATGATCTCTCCTTACGTCCGTCAACTTAAAAAATACCTACAGCTGTAAACTTGTAACAGTTAAGGTTAACGAGCAATTTGACCTACAGTAACAGTAAGCGTCTGGTATTGACCTCAACGGACTGGTTACGGTAACGTGTCCCTTAAGAGTGTACCTTATGTAATTTTATAGTTAGAAATCGTTATTTATCTCAGAATCTGTGAAAGCTACCACCTTCATATTTAGGTAAATGATAATTCGAACTTTTATCTTGGATTCCGTCTTTTCGAAAACACGATTGGTGAAAATTTTCTCGATACTTTTATTTTTTGAAAAATACATGTTTTGCAGACATTTTGCTATTTATCTCAGGAACCACCTAATTTTTTTGTTGGATTTTTGTTTTGTCGAGAAACGTAGTAGAATTTCTTCGTTTTCGTCTTTTTAATTTTTAGATTAGTTGTATAAATAACTTGTAATTAGGCATTAGGTAGTTTTGGCGCTTACGTCGATAAAAAATACGGAGCACGTCTATCGCTCTGTGCTTCTCACTCACAAGAAAATCATATCTTGTCATTCTGCTCTGAACTGAAGCGAAATTCGAATTTTGGCTGAGGTATGGCACGCTCTTAAGCGAGGGAGAAGATTGGAATTATTGATACAATTTCTTTACTACTACTACTGGCGCAGCTTCGCTGACGTAGTGCCTTGATAAAACGGAACCTAATAGAGTCTGGGATAATCTAGCCAACTAGATAGATGGTTAATAAACTTTATAATTAATACCACAAAAATCAGGAAACAATACAGAAATAAATACTTAAAATAGAAGAAGTATAATGGGCGGCCTTAACGATGGGAGCGATCTCTTCTAGGCAACCGTAGGATGGACTGGACATGAAGATACAATATAAAGGGTGTCTCAGCGCCGATTTTAAACTTTAAATATTTATAAAAAAAAAACAAATTGTATTAGAAATGTTATAATTTTTGTAAATTATAGTGTAATGTTGCGGATTTTATGTACGAAATATTACACCGTCAAGATGTCTTCCCTCACGGCGAATGCACTCTTCAAAGCGGACAAGCGAATTCGCAGAGACACGCCGTAAAACGTCAACTGATATGGCTCGCACTTCTGTAGTTATTTTGGCCTTTAACTGCTCCAAACTCGTAAGAGGGGTATCATATACTCTTCCTTTGAGATAACCCCATAAAAAAAAGTCAGCTGGGGTTAAGTCAGGAGATCTAGGTGGCCACAATACGTCTCCAAAGCGGCTAATGATTTTACCAGGAAAAAAAGCTTTTAGTGTGTCCATGGAGACCCTAGCAGTGTGGGCTGTGGCCCCATCTTGCTGAAACCACACATTTGACTTGTTAATAGCCCCATCTTGCAGCTGAGGTACAAAAAAATTATTGATCATGTTAATATACCGCTCGCTCGTCACTGTAACCGCTACACCTCGGTCATTCTCAAAGAAAAATGGGCCGATGATTTTCGTCGCCGATATTGCACACCATACAGTAACTTTCGGGCTGTGTAATGCTTTCTGATGTTTTTCTTTTGGGTTGCTTGATGACCAGTAACGGCAATTTTGACGATTTACGTAGCCTTCGAGGTGAAAATGTGACTCATCACTAAAGTAAACATTGTCGATCACATTTTCCTCTGAAAAAAATTCTAACATCTTCTGACAGTAAATTTTTCGCTTGTTGTAGTCTTCCGGTTTGATTTTTTGAACTATTTGGATTTTGTATGGATGTAATTTTAAGTCTAAAGCCAAAATTCGTTGAAGACTTGAACGGTGAAGGCTCAAAGAGGCAGCATGTTTCCTGACTGATCGTCGTGGATGCTCCGCGATCGCAGCGGCGACGCGGTCGATGTTTTCAATCGATCGCACAGGTCTATCTCGAGGGCGAATTGAATGGTTAAGCAAACATCCCGTTGCTCTAAACTTTTCTACCCACGACTTAATTAATTGAATACTCGGGGCGTCACTTATACGGCGGATTTCAAAGCGATTACAAAACGTGCTTCACTCAACGAAAACTCATTGCAAAAGTAAGCCTCTACTGCGTACGCGCGATGCGCCCCAGACCACTGCGACATGGCGACTAACAAATCCGCACTTGTTACCAACCGAACGCTACCACTCCCCTCCCGCTAGCCCCGCAAACTTCTGAGAAATTCGTTTTTAAAGTTTAAAATCTGGGCTGAGACACCCTTTACATAGATGGTGGCATGATATTTAAAAGAAGAAAATAAGAAAACAAATACACTACACCTACATTACATTATAATAAACTTACAAAGACATAAAATAAGTTTAGGTATTAAACTTTTTGCTTGTATAAATAAAGCTGATGCAGCAGTTTTTTGAAGATAGGGAGTCATTTTTACGTCTGATGTCCACTGAGCCACCTAATAGTAAAGAAATCTTTTAGAGATGAAGGTTTCAAAGATTATAAGCATAAATTGAATACAAATTCATGATTTGATAGTTATCAGTTTTTTAAATACAGCTGTATCTTTCTTAGGTTTACATTCCATGATGTAATTTTAATATGTATCACAACACCTGTAAGGTGATTCCAATAAATAATAGATAGTACAGCTATAATCTCTGAATAGCTGGCACGTTTAAGTAAATTCATACAGTTTGTAGTACAAGTTTACATAGAATTATTACAAGCTAATTCTAAAACATGTGTTATCACTTTACCAGGTGTTCGTAACATCTGTTGAGCTACTAGACAACGGAACGGATTCGTAAGTAATTAATCGCGATTCGTCCAATCGAAAAGCTATAAAATCATTAGGTACTAGAGCTTAAACCACTAGCTGGAGGGCATTCACTTTTCAGCACAATTAACTAGCATTGTACAAGGATACAGGATGACGACCTGCGAAAGACTGCAGATAGATGCTGGATGCGGCAAGCTTAAGACAGGGCGCTATGGCGCTCATTGGGGCATGTGTGGACTGCTATAGGCTGATGATGATGAACAAGGATACACGGATACAACACTCATACTTAAAGTTACCTACACGAAAGATCTCAAATCGAGAAGTAATGTAAATCACTACATAGTATATAAAACGAAGTCGCATCCCGCTGTCTGCCTGTCCCTATGTATGCTTAGATCTTTAAAACTACGCAACGGAGTTTCATGCGGTTATTTTAAATAGATAGAGCGATTCAAGAGGAAGGTTTATAAACCATTTGACACATAGATTTTCACGCGGGCAAAGCCGTGGAGATAGTAAGGATTGCATACATATATTGCGTTGTATGTGCTGTCATTACAGCGAGGTGCCTAGCTAACTTTAACGCTTATGCGGCCCGCAAAAACCTAGGGATGTATGAATGAATCTGTGAGCGAACTGCGGCTCCCGACTCATTGAACGTCCTTAATTGGGTTCAATTGGTCTACCGTCGCACAATCCTTCTATTAATTGAGGCGGTGATATCTACCAATGAATCTGCTGCTGTGAAACTATTATGTAACACGCTGTTTACTATGATAGATGACTCGCGGCTCAGTCGTTTGAAATTTCTAAAGACATTTTGACGAACGATGTGGCGCGGTGGGCGAAGGTCCGCCTGCGACGCAGAAGTTTGCGGGGTTCGATTCCCGCCTCGGAACAATTGTGTGTTACGATCTGCAGATATTTGTTCCGGGTGTTCTGGTCGTTTTCTATGTATAATAAAAAATATCTATCTATGTAATATATTGTATTATGTATATCAGTTATCTTAGTACCCATAACACAAGCTCTGCTTACCATGGGGCTAGATAAGGCTGTGTGAATTGTCCAGCATTATTTATTTATTTATATTTTTCACTGTAAAATAACTAAGACTGCGTAGATGCTGGATGAGGCAAGCTGAAGACAGGGCGCTATGGCGCTCACTGGGGGAGGCCAGCAGTGGACTGCTATAGGCTGATGATGATGATGAAAGATAACTAGTTTAAGCCCTTTTGAAACTATCATGGTTATTGACACAAAAGTCATTTATAACGGCTGTATGATTTCAATTTCTGAGTAAGCTATAGTTTTTATTATAGCCTGGCTAAATGAATGCAAAAGAGTCAAAAAATATTCCAATTTGTCTTACCTTACGCGAACCTAATAAATCTTAGTGCACCCGTGTTGCGTTCCAGAATAAATGATGAGCGAATAAAAAGCACATGATTCGCATACATTTTGCTTGAGGTTTTGAATTTAAAAAGAAAAGTGATTGCACTCTCTTAAAATGTGAACGACCTAAGATATACTCAGATGCTGCTGAATAAAAATAACTGTGAAACAATTAAATGAAGTGTGGGAACACGGGATAAAATATACAGTCGGACAGAGCATTAGTGGGAGACTCATTAGGGGCATTCTCAAAAAACTTCTGTTTCTAATCCTAACCGGAATTGAATAAAGCTTATCGAGCGACTAAATGTTGTCGCAGGTCGTCACCCCACCTGCCGACAAGCGTCCTACACTACGTTTGCAGAGTCGTGGTCTCCACTGAACACGTTTACGCCGGCGGTTGTCGTTCACACACATTCATAATGAATTCGTTACATTGCAACAGTGTCCGAGTAAAATTTACGGATTGTTCATAGAATCAGTAATTTTACGTTAGCTAGAAGAATAGAGATATTTTTTTTAGATATAGATAGATTATTTATTCATACAAATAGGTTACATCATTAAGTTAATCGTGTCTTAAAGCTTATGTTAGGTTTGTCTTAGCACTATAGTTCTCACTTAATTTAAAAATAAATTGATAATCTAGGTACTGTAGTTAACGAACGATCTGACAACAATACAAGTTAACCTATATTAATTATTATCCTAGATCTTACATTTAAAAATCTCTAACTCGTTTAAAAATCTCAACTCATTTAAAAATCTCAACTCATTTAAAAATCTCAACTCATTTAAAATTTCACCCTGATCCAACTGTCGAGGACTTATAGAGCTTTTTGTATTGTATAAATATCACATCACAACAACAAGTACATTTGACATTGGCCCAAAGTTCCTTATCGAGAATCTAGGTTGGACAACACATGTTTGTTTTGTAATCATGTTGACTCATACACAGCGGAGAAACAAAATGAGATAATATTAAATTCAAGTGAAGTACAGACAGATTGGTTTTAGGGAAATCATGTAGCTAGGTCAGGGCTAGATTTCTTGCTCGATAGACGTAATATATCTCATTGGCCTCTTGTCACATTTATTTAGAAACCGGAGGCTTTCATTAGACTGGTTATATTTCTGCAAAAGTTGAGATATAATGATATATCCACGATTGGGTTAGGGAAGGTATCCATATTGCGTGACCCATTAAAAAAATCTACCTCGAAAAAGCGCGGAATTTCCACGATTTTCTATGTATAATTAAAATATGTATCTATGTATTGTATTATGTACATATTATATCAGTCATCTAGCTCCCACAAAACAAGCTCAAGCAGAGCTTGTTCTGTGGGTGCTAGAAAAAGCTTAATTGAAAGCGTGAATTGTCCAAAATTATTTATGATTAATTTTTAGTAAGCAGTGCCTTAACACTTTGACTGCGATTTTTTTCGACGACTGCGATCTTTTTTTTTTAACCTAAAAATTCGTGCTGCCCCTCTACACAGCGGTTGTGTTGCGCCGCACATGCGTTTCGTTCGAAAAATATTATGGCTTTGCTGAGTCACACAGATCTGTATTTTCTCAGCCGCTGCGCTAGTGTGGATTAACGCATATTAGTCACTTGTAGAAAACACATACCGTGTGATTTCAGCAGTCAAAGTGTTAAAGAATATTAGTTAAACTAAGCACTGGGTTCTTACTTAACATATTTTATTATATGCACAGTACATACATATAACAATCGAACATTAGCGCGATAATAACGAATTAGATATGACAGCAAGTCGGAACGCATTAGAGCCAACAAGGAAACGTAAACACTTGTGACTATTTCTCTTTTAATTCGCGACGCAACAATGTCTGGGTGGGCTGATTGTTTGAATTAGCTATCAACAAGAACTAGCCTCGTACTTTTTATTTTTTCTTGCATTAGGTTAACATCACACTTATATTATAAATGCGAAAGTTTAGATGTTTGAATGGATGGACAGAGTATGGATGGATGTTGGATACTTCTTCACGTTAAAAATACTGATTGGATTGAACTGAAATTTTGCATAGATGTAGCCCTAACTCGGGTTTTTTTAGTTTTTAAATAAATACTCCCCTTGTTTGTCCTAGTGTACATCTATTTTAAGATTAAGCACGCTATTAACCCGTTTAGCTTTTGGAGGCACGCTGCGTCATGTCATGGGTTTTATTGCTCATGACGACGGCAATCTATCGTTCCTCCGTAAGTATAGGTACCTCTACGTGTACAAGACCTCTACGTGCCTCTACATAAGTGCCGCTAAACGTAAAAATTGTGCAGGTAAGCATATTTTAATCTTCTACTTTTACTCGAGAAAGACCCTTTCATACATATTTTTCATTCTTTCATACATATCTTTCTGACGAGATATTTTTTATTCGGTTAGACGGACTATCAGTCATGATTGAATAAATAAATAGATAAATAATGCTGGACAATCCACACAGCATCATCTAGCCCCAAGTTAAGCAGAGCTTGTGTTATGGTTACTATACTAAAATTAATACATTGCATAGTAAATTAAAAATCCAATAGATTTGGCGACGACGCCGACGGGAAAAACCCAAGCGCTTTTTACTTTTCATTTATATATCCATCTCACGTGTTATCCTCGATTGCATTATGTTAGCTAAATACTTAGTTGAATGTTCTGGTTTTATAGTTTTTGTATTGTAGATCATAATAATACTGTAGTAACCGGAAATGATGTACAGGAAATCACTTCATAATATAATACAAAGTCGCTTCCCGCTGTCTGTCTGTCTCAAAACTCAAAAATCTAATCATGGTATTTCGGCACAGGCTTTTGTGTTAATAACCATGAAAGTTTCAAAAGTTTTCAATTTGTATTATACGAATGATTAACGCAGCATAAGAAAAAAAAATAAAAAATAAAAAAAATCTTACAATAGTACTATTGTAAGATTTTTTTTATTTCTTATGCTGCGTGGATTGTCCAGCATTATTTATTATTTATTTATTTCTAAACCTGTGTATCTTATTTCTACGGATATGTATTTTTTCGGACGTGACTGGTAAAACAGTTCGCTGATTATCAGTGCCTAATTCATTCAATCATCAATAAAATCGTCAAAATTTATGGGTTTAAGTTGGAATAACACGAAAAATCAAGAACCTTCCCAATTATTTTGTTTCTCGTTTCTGCCACCGTAAATAGATATATTTATATTTATTTATTATTACAGTTTCCCGTTGACAGTGCCAAAAATAATTCATACAATTAAATTTTTTTAAATTAAATATATAAAGATATACAAATATTTAACTGCCTGCGACGCACGAGGTTGCGGGTTCGATTCCCGCCTCGAAACATTTGTGTGTACGATCTGAAGATATTTGTTCCGGATGTTCTGGTCATTTTCTATGAATAACAAAAAAAAAATTATGTAATGTATTGTATCATGTAGGTAGGTATATCAGTTATCTAGTACCCATAACACAAGCTCTGCTTACCATGGGGCTAGATAATGCTGTGTGAATTATCCAGCATTATTTTAACTACACTATATAAATACAATATATCCATTGGAAACAGGAAAACGTAATCGTTATGGCCTTTAGAGTAGCGTGCAGTTCAAAAGTTAGCGATTAGATTAACTCGCAACAATAATAAACATTAATTCATAGAATAGATATTATTTAACACACAGAGTACAGGAAAACAGAGAGAAAGGAAGGAAATACCATACCTTTGGCTAACCAAACGTTAGCAGGTAGATAATGCTAGATCGCATTATCAATCAGCCAACCTTTGGGTACTCCGATTTAGAATCCAAGATATTTTATCATCATCATCATCAGCCTATAGCAGTCCACAGCTGGACATAGGCCTCCACCAATGAGCGCCATAGCGCCCTGTCTTCAGCTTTCCGCATCCAGCATCTAGCTGCAGTCTTTCGCAGGTCGTCATCCCACCTGGTCGGAGGGCGTCCTACACTACGTTACGTACGTTACGTAGATATTTTATGTCAAAGATTTTGTAATGTTAGGTGGGTAATAGGTATTTAGCTAATCTACTCAAAGGTTATAAGGTAGATAATGCTATCTGTATTTCTTTTTAATGCACTTTTGTTACTTCGATTTCGCCTTCAATTAAAGCACTATATAAAAAGTTTCACAGGGTCTCTTTATGGCTTTTGTTTTAGAGAAAGCACAAAGCTATACAAACAGCTTAACATAGAACCTCCATTTTATGAAATCGGTTGAATAAATAAAGAACAATAAACCCATAAAACTTAGTCAACCGTTACCTACACGAAAGCCAATACTACACTTACAATTAGAATTTTATCAAGAACATTTTATTCCGTAGGTATACATACATGAGAGGCACGGTCCTAATTTAGCAATGAAATTAATCAACCAATTGGTCGTCTCGTGGCTTGCCAACGAATGTTTACATTTACAAATAGCTCAGTGCTTGAATAATAAGAGATTTGTTTGCTTCCTAAATGAGAAAAATGTTAATGAAGAGAACCTGATAAACCTGTGTGTCTAATTATAAATTTAATATTATACTACAGGAACGAATTTCGATTTAAGTCTACGTATAACTATCGTATTTTACGAAATTAAACAAGTAGGTTTAGGAATTTTGGGGAAGACGGATTTTAGTTTGAGATCGATACATTAATTATATATTTTTTTAATTAATCATACGTATTAACGGGTATTTATCGCGTTTATTTAAGTAGGTACTAGGTACTTATTTTTAATGCAAACAAACAAAAAATCAACCTATAGGTAGATTCCAATTTGGAGTCCTTCTTGTAGATGTGATTACCTCGGCCTCATTATAATATTAGTGCCTATAGAAGTATAGATTATGTATGTCAGTCATCTAGTACCCATAACACAGGCTCTTAGCTTGGGGCTAGATGATGCTGTGTGGATCGTCCAGCTTTGTTTATTATTTATTTATTAGGTCTAGACTAGACCAAATGGTATAATACCTCTTTAGCTAGCCAATATACGGAAGATACGACAAACAATTGGCAACAGATGATGAAGACCTGCACAGCTGATGATACCTACTATTTAATGTGCGCAAATTTCACTCATCACAATAGACGATATGGAATTTGTGGCACGCGATTGGGTGATTTAAATTTGAAGTGGACTATGCTTTTGTTTGATTACTAACCTCTTTCCCGTCATGATGATGGGGCGCCAATTCTATTTGGTTAAAAATGAAGTTAATTTAAATATATGATGTACTAGCTGCGCCCTGCGGCTTCGCCCCCGTGGAAATATATGTGATAAAAAGTATTCTATGTCCGTCTCCTGGTTCTAAGCCACCTCCCCACCAATTTTCAGCCAAATCGGTTCAGCCGTTTCCGAGTAATAAATAGTGTAACTAACTAACACGACCTTCTTTTATAAATAAAGATTATTATATATAAGTAAATCAAATAAATTGAGATTCACTGATGAGACGAACGCTGAGACGAGCGACGCTTAGAATTTGCACCACCCTTACTCTTTCCGCGGGTGTCGAACGAGGCGACTAAGGGATATCCACCGGGAAGCGAGCAGCAGCGCTTCCTGCAGAACAATTTATCACCGAACTGCGATTTTGAACCCACATGGGGATTATAGGCATTTACCCCCATGAGATAAAAACCAATATGGCGCTTATCAGGGGTAGGCCTGCGTCCAGCATTGAACCAATAATAGGCTGTTGAGATTGAGGTTGCGGTAGAGACGAGTGATAAATTATTTAAGGCTAAAAAACTAAGCAGCAAACTAAGTACCTACCATACAAGAGTGAGGCACCTACATAAATAAGGTACCTACCATTCAGCATAATCATCATGATATTAACTTCAATACGACTCGTTTCAAATACGCTCTGCAGTTGATAGAAAACTAATTAGTAAACAAAGGCGACAAAGCGACAGCACCTATCAAACTCAATAGGTAGGTACCTGTTTATTACATTGAGAGACAATATTTAGTGCCTGTCTGGCTGCACTATCATCCTAAAATAAAATACCTACGAGCGTACACTTGTCTATTGTGATATATGTGATGAGTCACGCCGGTCTGTCGAATCCTAGTCACGTGAACTACAGGTGGTTGATTTGATATGTCTATTTGTGAAGGCCATCACATTACTGATAATTAATGTGCTTGAAGTTTTCGTTGGTTGCGGTTTTGGTTCTCATGGTAGGGCTACTGTAATATCTTTTGTGATACGAATAAACTTATGTATACTAATATTATAAAGAGGAAAGGTTTGATTTTTTGTTTGTTTGTTTGTAATGAATGCTGCAGGCTCCGAAACTACTGGACCAATTTGAAAAATTCTTTCACCGTTGGGAAGCTACACTATCCCCGGTGAACATAGGCTATATTATATTTTCAAAAAAGTTAGGGATCCGTACTAAAACCGTGCGAAGCCGGGAAGGTCCGCTAGTTGTTATTATAGAGATGTCATGGTAGATTATGTGCCCTCAACTACTTTAATACTTCGTTTTTTACTTTGGATCATTAGGTACTATACTATTGTTAGTTTTATATAGAGTTAAGCCTACAAAAACGAATACATAATAAGATAATGGAAAAGTGAAGCCACCTAACACAAGTATTTCCATAATACATAAAAGGTGTCTTCTAATATGATTAAGACTGTGTATCCTTTATTATTGAATAAACATTTTGTATTTTTATTTAAAAAGAGCTACTCTATGCCAATAGAGAAGAGACTGGTGCCTCGGGAGAACAATGCACACATCCAAATACCTGCTCACAACACAACATAATATATACCATTTACAGAGTAAAAATGAAGTGGTTTTTGCAGCTGAAATATATGTTAATCACATATAGCCTGATTAGTTATTTAAACACAGCAGTTTGCATAGAAAATTTGTGTAGATAAGCATTAGTACTTAGCTACCAACGGATAGTAGGCTTTGTTTTATATAAAGAAGAATACAGTATGTGTGAGCTAAGAGCTTCAGAGTTGGCTTCGGAAATATTGTTGCTAAGGCAAGTAATTCTTTAGGAAATAATGTAGTTATCAGCGTAGATGATGAACTAATAAATAATAAAAAAATCTTGAGAACTTAGGTTTAATTCAGTTGATTAAAGACAGAAACCATTAAATTTCATTTGGTGAGACTATCAATGTATGAATTTAGACTTCTGTTCTTAGTACACACTTAGAACAGAAGTCTAAATTCATATGTGTCGATAGTCTTTTTTAACGAGGAAAGTTACAATCAATTAAGTAATAAAAACAAAGTAGAACTAGTATTTATAATTGAAACAATTGCGCTAGCTGCAGACTGTTGCAAACAATGTACAGATAACTGATCTATATCAATACCAGTTGAAACCATCCCCTGGACACTGGTTGCATTGCCCAGCTGTATGAGCAACGCTGAAAATGAGGTCTTGACAGAGTCTAAGTATTTGCCCCCCTTGAAGTCGACCCTAGGTCTGGGGGGTACTGACGCTCTCCGGGTTTTATTAAGTTATATGAGTATCGGGACAAAACAACTGGTGATCTGAGGGCCGGTGAGTATCTGGCGCAGTGCATACTTCAATTAATTTAATTGTTGTCTTGAATATTCTTTAATGAACCATTCATTAAGTATTATTATTGTCCTGTAATAATATGGGATTTCCTAGTTTTTACAACATTATTTAATCAATTTTAACTACAATTTCTCATTGTATGATAATTATGAAGTTTTCGAGCAAGTGCTAATCAGTTTCCATATTACAAAGTTTTTATTGTTTCATAAATGGTAATTTGTAGTTTTATTCATTGCCCGTCTAATAGGTAAGATAAATTAGCAACATTAAAACTTCTTAAAGTTTTATTTCAATTACCTTAACTTTAAATACAATAAAAATGAAGCTCAACACAAATCACAGGCATAACCGCAAAAACAGTAGGTAAAGTAAAGGCTGACAAATTATAGGTACTCAGTCCACACATTTATTTGCTAAAACAACAAATTCTAAATTAATTTAAAAAACGAAAAGTCAAGAGAAATGTAGCCTATGACCCCTCCAACTCACCAAAAAGTTGGTCCCAATTCTAAAACCCTGTAAGTATACAGATTAAAATAAAACAGCATTATTTGGTTTGTGTTGTTGGATATCTGGTACCTACCCTTTTGATTAGCCAATGATTCAGGTAGTTAAGCAACCCAAAAACATGTAGGTACCCAACAATATTTAATTTTGTTGAGACATAGGAATATTTTTCTGTTTTCCCGGTGTCTAGTCAAGAAGTGTGCTTAATATATACTTCTGATCATAATCCTAAAGAAGCACACAAATTCCATCATCAAAGAAAACACATGAAGTACACCAACAGGTGTCATGAGATGGTTTGAATTTCATGGTCATCAGAACTTACTGTGTTCATTGTTTACAGTGTCGCCACTATAGGAACTGCTTCTAACAACTGGTCCCCATTGCTGCCGCCTTCCACCTTCGCGAGATTCTGTCCTTTCCACATCTTCCGCTTTGCACATATGAAATGCAAGTACGCACCAATATAATACTAGACCGATACGCATCGTGATCTCTCAATGACACTAATGCACTGACCGCAGGCAATAAAACGTAACCACTGCACGAATAAAACACACCATACACATCCTAATACAAAAGGCAGTTTCACTGATCTACAGCGTTAAAGGCCACATCACAAGTTCACTGAAAAAACAATAAAACTATGAATTTTTATCACAGAAAGAACCAGCGAGGTCGAAAAAAATTTGACATTGCTATGCTTTGATTGCAAATGATTTGACAGTGACAGTAACAGCTGTAACTGCTAACAGTTATGCCAACATAGAGAAATCAAAATTGGCTATGGTCTAGTGACAATAGAGATTGTTTTGGCAATATTATTAGATTCGTATGTGTGAATGAATCCGATTAATTTAACATACGGAGTGAACGCATCCGAAAGAAACATTACCCAAGTTACCCAACCCAAAAATGACAAAATTGTCAAATGAAATGACCTTGCTAGTTGTAAACAATACCACAACACCTTGCAAAACTGCTTTTGATTATATTATCTACTAAACTCTCATTTCCTGGTGTTCAGTTCAATCAAACTAAATAAAATACTGTGCTGCATCTTTCGTGATTCGTCGTCGAACAAGTTAACAAAACCATCAAAATGAATATTGATTTTGAGACCATGGCTGTTTTGGAAGAAGAATCACACAATGTAAGTTTTATTTATTCATTTTCCTGTGTTATATTTTTACAAACCTTGTCAATGAATAAACAATATCATAAATAAGGTTTTTCTCGAGATCTATAGAGTGATAAAACAAAAGCTTTTACGCAAGGTCACCCAAATTGTTTACTTCCTGAACATCAAGCCATCAAAACAAAAACATGGTGGTCTCGAACATGGTTATTGCACAACAAAGACATGCTTTACATCACGATTTTTTTTGACCCAGATAATAAAACTTTTTGGTATTTTTATATCTTGTAAGAATCTAATATGAATGAAAAATAAATTATAGTTCTGAGTTCTAAGAATACTTCCTAGTTAGATATCATGTTCCAGTTTTGTGGAATCATTATTTGGGCTGTTTCTAAGGCAATAATAATAATTGATGAAAAATTGAAAACATGTATGTATGTAGGTAGGTGTAAATAATTATTATCACTCAAATTGCTTGCTTAGATAGTTCATAGGTACCCATATAATATACTACAAATATATTATAAAAGCTAAATTCAATACCTTAACTTTTTTATAATGTAAATAGATAAATAATCAAAGATTATGGGATTTTAATAAACATTTTTATTGATTTACTTACTTAGACAATTTTTTATGTCAATAATTTATATTATACCTATAGGTACATTAGGTACTTACCAAAGGATATCATTTTCATTGAGATTTATCTTGATTATTACATGTATAAAAATCTGAAATAGAAATAGATGTTTATTTTCAAAGCACACAAAAGAAAGGCCTTGACATATTCCTACTCGCATTTTTATGTGGATGACAAACATCAACAAACCACATTAGTAATGCCAAAATAAATCTTATCAATAAAGATACTAGTAGCGCCATCTGCTAGCAGCTAAATAAAAGTATTCAAAGGAGCAACATCTAAGAACCCACATGATTCATTAGTTGCTCACTAGGTGGTACTTATTCAAATTACTGTTTGGAATTTATAGATGTCACTATTGTCGATTTTAGTCTTGCGTTCCTAGTTCCTACACGCGTAGCATGCTCGAATATGAATATGCTGTTAACGCTATGCACATTCTACACGCGTGCGTAGCTTCACTGCGATAATTGGGACGTGTCGTGGTACGCTGCTACGTAGCTTTTTCAGACACCCAGCGCGCGCACGTCGCCTGTCGGTTGGTCTGCCTCTTTTACGCGCTCGGCACTATCTTAGTCAATGATTGTTTTTACTTATGCCTACAGTCCCCGTCATCTATATTAGTGGTCATATAGTCTTGAGTTAATTTTCATGTATCTAGTGTGTGCTGCAATGCAATGGAGTGGAAACAGACTCACGTTGTCAAACAAACAAACAAACAAACCCACGCAGCTAAAATGCGCCGCGTGGCCGTGCACAGTGTGTGCCGCGGTGGGGCAGCGACTTAACCCTTAGTGTGACATCTAGCGGTGACAAGTAAAAATGTTATAAAATCTGTAATCAATAAAGTTAATTTCTTTAGGCTCACTAAATAAGCTCGCCTCAGAGACTAAAAGTTCAATTTAACACTTTGACTGCGATTTTTTTTCGACCACTACGATCTTTTTTTTAACCTAAAAAATTCGAGCTGCCGCTCTACACAGCGGTTGTGTTGCGCCGCACATGCGTTTCGTTCGAAAAATATTACGGCTGTGCTGAGTCACACAGATCTTTATTTTCTCAGCCGCTGCGCTAGTGTGGATTTACGCATATTAGTCACTTGTAGAAAACACATACCGTGTGATTTCAGCAGTCAAAGTGTTAAAATAAATTATTATCAAATGTCTACCTAGTCAAATTTTAAAATAAATTAATTGTCTTTCATTTCATTTCATTTCATTTTAAAACCTTTTATTTAGAAAATATTTACAGTATATGGTTTTACTTAACTACTATTGCTTAAACTAGGTACATCTATATTATCTGTTTGCCCTCTTTTGGCAAAGGCCTCCTCCAACCCCTTCCACTTTACTCTATCTCTCGCCAACCTTATCCACGTGTTCCCTGCTACGTCTCTTAGCTAGTCCTCCCGTCTCCCTCTATTTCGCTTCTTGTATCTTGGAAACCAATCCATCAGCGTTTTGCTCCATTTGTCTCTTCCTCATGCTGTATGTCCAGTCCAACTCCATTTCAGTTTCCTTATTTTTACTGTAACATCTTCTGTTTTAGTTCTTTTCCCGAGGGATTGGTTTGGTATCTTTAAAAAAGACATCTATACTTAAAATAATAAAAAAGAACAGTATACTCTTGACCCAAATATACCGCACAGAACTCTTATACCAATACAAATACAATACAATGGCTCAGCGACCTGAAAATTTAGACTAAGTAGCATAAATCATCTCAAAATGATGCGTACCGAACAGGCTCACCTCGCAATAATAACCGGGAACATCACCCCTCGAATGTCTGCCCTTGATAAGGGGTAACCAAGGTCAATAGATATCTAGGGTGAACACCCTAACTTACCGTCGAAACAATTTGCAACTCATCTCTAGCCCGTTGATAAATGTTTTTTTAAGTATTATTATGATGTATGGCACACGCAAAAACGACTGAATGGATTTTGATGAAACTTCACAATAATATAGCTTAGCTTTTAAAACGTTTTTGCTAAGCTATATTAGTTTTGCGTGAAAGAGCAACAAATATACTTACATACATCCTCACAAACTTTCGCGTTTATAATTTTAGTAGGAGTAGGATGGATGAAGTACGTTTTTGAGAATTTACATGCCCTCCGGAAGTAGTGACCTTTGTCATTCGTGTCATCTTGCACACGAATCAAGGTTAGTTTATTTAATCTAGATTTTTCCCATTCGCCTATCATTAACATTTCTCTTTGAGTCAGAAAAAACAGATATATCTAACTTATATTATAAACGCGAAAGTATGTAAGTATGGATGGATGTTTGTTACTCTTTCACGTAAAAACCACTGAATGGATTTTAATGAAACTTTACAATAATATAGCTTATACTATATAATTATTATAATTTAATGTATAAAATATGACCTGTCTAAGTGCTTATTTTGTAAGCCTAAACAAATAAAAGATTTTTTACTTTACTTTACTTTTATACATCAGAATAACACATAGGCTACAATTTATAAAGATATATTGTATGTGTATTATCCAAAATACTATCACCACGCGCGTGAAACCGCGGGGCGTAGCTAGTATGTATATAATAATACATACTACTTAAGTAAGTAGGCACTTGAAAAGCGATTTCGCTACAATACAAGATACAATTTATTTGAAGAAACCTTGCCATTTCAAAACTTGAATCTGCAAGAAAACTTTTACTACGTCAGCTAAACCAAAATAACTATCGACTTCTAAAGTAGAATCTTACAACCCTTATAGCAAACAATAAGAAATTGGTTGCAAAACAAAAAGTACATGATTTAGTAAAAATAAAATAAAATTAATGTCTATTACAAGAAAACTAAGTACAAAACTCATTAAGAAAATACCTGAGATCTAGACCAAATTATGTGCACTCTCATGATTTTCCTTATCAAATTTTTTCTCAACCTTGTTTATTAGAAAAACCAAAGAAATTTAAAGCAAGAGCTTCAAATTCAACCAGAAACAAATGCGTCCACAATATCTTTGTGAAAGACGTGACGTCAACTTTGTAAACCTCACCCAGCAATTCGTCAGTTAAAAATCGTTTCGCTACCAAAGTTAAATTTATTTTTCAAAATCTAACGGACCGTTCCATTTCATCCGGGGCGTGTCATTTCGCCGGACTTTATTCATTAAAGGGTTAGTATTGATCGGTGCAAGATGCGTTTTGGCCTATTTGTGTGTGTCTGATAGCCCTGCGCATGCCTGCAAGCTAGTGCTCCCCCCGACCCTTCTTGCTGTCTACCTGCTCGGCCATTTTCGCCTAGGCTGCATGATAGGTAAGTCTCGTCTGATTTATAGCTTAATTTTTTTTATTGCGTTGTCTTTTATTGTTTTGATAATTTAGTGCGGACGTAGGCATACTGCCACAGCGATTCTCTGCGTGGCTGGTATGCTATTTGAATAAACGATTGTTTGGAAAATCGGCTGTGGTGTGTGTAAATCATAGTGCGGCCTGGCCATATTGATTCATTCTTATTTTTTTATACGGCGCGGCGCGGCGGCGCGGTGGCGACGCGACGGGGGCGCGACGCATGTGATATTTTTCTGCTCGATGCGATAACTAATAATAAGAAACATTTTCTAATAAGAATAAAAAATGACAATGTTTCCACCTTAAATTTACATACTTACGTACAATTTAGTAATTTTAATAAAACCATAATCAAATCTCAAAATGTACATATAGTGTGTTTAACACGCTATAAATATTTCAAATTACATCGATTGTCTCTAAAAATATAATACCTACTTGTGCGTGGAACAAAGGATGAGAATATGGCGGTTGCCGCGCAACGACAACGCGTGGGCCCACAGCCCGCCCGGCGCCCGGGCAAGGCTTCTGAGGTAGAGAGAGACAGAGTTATTCAAAATGTTTATTGATAGAACGAGTGCGAATCATGCAAAGGGTTTAACAAACTGTGAATATATTATTATATAGTATAAATCTGTGCATAACAGTGATCTAGACAACTAGATTATTCGCGTTGGTTATTTTACTAAAAAAATCACTTAGGTACCACTTCTGTTCGGTTTCGTTGGGCTTTATAATTGCATTTCTTACAAATAAATTAAGGTACTAGATACACCTACATAATGTTATTAATAGTCAATTAACTTTTGTTCAAACAAAAGTTCGTAGTTCGTTCGTTGTAATCAGCTATTTTTTTTTCCCGAAATTTAAGGAATTTTACCGTCGAAAATTTTGGTTTACATTCGGCTCTCATCGGGTTTTCCCATCTGCGCCACCGCCGCGCTCCGTCGCCGATTTAATTTAATTTCCGCGCATATTCGAATTTATAGAATGAGATAGCTTCTCAGTACTCGGCGCAGGTTTGTCCCGTAAAATCTAAAGAAAATAGATTGGGAGAAAGGGATGAAATAGTTCGGTTATCATCGGGTTTGCACATCTGCGCAGCGGATTAATTTCCGTGCACATTCGGGAATATAGAAAGAGATGGTTATAGTCGGACTCAGGTCACCGAGTAGCTGCGACACTTAGATATAGTATCGGTTACCGAGGGTGGAGGAGGTAATTTATAACTTCGCTTATCTTACTCGGATCTTACAAGTGTTTGGCCTAGAAGACTATGCTATAGAATGCCCTAATTCTATGACCAGTGTTTACATAAAACAATTAAGTTATAAGTGGACTGTGTTTGATATGTGTTTCGGGGTAGGCGTTGGAATATTGGTTGTGGTACGTTTTATCAGTACTTACATTACTTAACTATCTAAGTGACTGTGATAGTCGATGTGCTTGTAACAAGTCAAGAGATATTCTCATTATAAATAATTTTTATTGTGGTTCCCTTTTACCGTTACTTAAGTATCTATCGGATGAAGATATTGTTGAAAAAAGTTCGAACGTCGCGTTTATTATTTACATTTACCAATATGTCGGTGGCGCCTGCGTAGCGTGGCCTGCGCAGTAATGGTTTTTAATACAAAAAGCAACAGCTTTCGCGGAAGTGGGCAACACGGGTAAAATGGCGGCGGCCGGTAGCGTGTCCTACGCGTTATTGAAACAACTTCCATTCAAATTTGTAGATACCGCGCAGGGATGCGATGTAGGTAGGTATTTAGTTTTAAAAATAGAATCGGCATCTCAGGTCTCTCATTTTGAAGCAACGTTTTTGTTTAAAATATTAACGCTGTATCCTTCAACTTAGATCATAATTGTTTTACATAGACTGATAAGATTCTTATAAGATTTGGGTTACCAACACCTACACCAACACACAGATTAAAAAGAAAGTACCAACAGTAAATGTACAAATGTAGGTAATTATTACGTCATACAATTTAGTTTGAAAAACTTAACAAATACTATTTACTCGTCACTTAGTAACTGTTGCAATAAGCAAGTTCTTCCAAAATAATGACCGCCAAGAATCACGTCGTCGTAACGTCGTAAGCTTTTGACTTGAGACGTAATTTTCTCCAGACGAAGACACAATAGGCTATTTGACAAATTTTGGAAATCGTTTTAAATTATTCTTTATTATATTATAAACACACTACATTAATATTTCCGGGCGATCTATTGTATTATTTATAAAAATCAATGTTAAAGTTTAAATTTTCCAAACCGCGCCAAAAATGATGTTTCTGTAATGGCGCTATTGTTTACTGCCGTGTGACGTCACACGCAGTTAACAATAACAAATATTTATGCCACTAGTTATAATAGTTATCAAAATTTTACAGAAAATGCTGCAGAAATAGATCACAGATTTAATTTAACACCCAGAAAACGCAAAACGCGAACAACAATCGGTCGAGGAATGTATGTTTACTGGCATGTGACGTCACCAGAGTTGTAACACTTGTAACCAACAACAGGGCGTTTTCGTCACAGATAAAATACAATAAATCATTTTGTTTCGTGTAATTTGAAAAAAATATACATAATTTAGTTGAAATAAAGCGAAAAGTGTTTTTTTAGGCTATTATCTGATAGGATGACCACAATTTGTAGCATATTATCAATGTTGTCAAATAGCCTATTATTGGGGTACCATACCTACCTATCTCGTTTGCGACAAAGTTTCCTCACCCGTCGTAAACCCAGACAAGACAGGAGTCTGCGTCTTTACTAACTACTTTGTAGGAACTTCCTTTTAAACATTGCTGTGCCGTGAATTAATTATCTCTATTAATTGGGAGAGGCCTATGTCCTGCAGTGGACTGCTATGGGCTGATGATGATGATGATTATGTTATGTTATGAATGTTATCACGATACATGCTCATGCTCACCCATCCATATCATATTATACAAATCAGCGTTCTTTCGAAATTCGAGTTCCCATGCTATATTGCATGGGAACAACACACACACAACAAATGCAACAGCGACAAATACATACAAGAAACAGTCATACTTATTGGTATGACTGTTTCTTGTGTGTATTTGTCGCTAATATAATTAGCCATAAAAGTGATAACTAACTTAATCCAAAAATAGATAAAAATATTTTTGGTAGTGTATGTACACAAATACCTAGGTATCAACTTGCGAGTACGGAGCAACGCATGACAGTACATATTTGCATATTTTTTTTCTATTGATCATCTTTACACGGTTTAAGTATACAATATTTAGTAAGGTATTAATAAAAATTATAATAATAATAATAAAATTTTATTGCCAAAAAAATAATTATTACAAACACATAACATAATTCATTTGTAGTTTACATTAGAAACAAGTCCATTATATTGAGATTCTAGTCCAAACTATTACGTAGCCTCAGTTGCCTAAACTAGACTGAAGAGTCTGTAATATAGGCACCTGTGCTCCCCCTACTATGTTACACATTTGTTTGAAAGATGAGGATAAAATAAATAATTTAACATACAAAAATTATGGAATTATGATAAAAATTGGCTAGGTACTATTTTAATCATGTTACAAATAATCTACTTAGATAAATAGTAAGAATTCAGACAAAAAAATATAATTTGATTTCTAATAAAGACTGAAATACAGGACTCATCACTTTCATTAACGATCTACACACGTTCGTATATCACACATAATATCCCAGACAGGGGTCTTTCTGACCCTCCTGTATCCTTATTTGAAAGGTATCATTTGAAGGGATATTGTTGCTACGTAGCAACATCAACATCCCTTACCAATAAATTGCCAATTAGTAGGTATGTACCTACTTATGGTCATTACTGTAGGATGTAAGCCTAGTCGCGTCGCCCCCGTATTCTCATAAAAGGTATTTTTATTTTACCAATAAGTAACAAAAATAGAATTGGTAAAAAGATTTTTTGCATTCGAAGTTATATGTTATAGGTTATATCTTATAGGTTCTAACTAATCGTTATCATTTGATTGAAGATATTTGAAGGATAGAATAGAATTGAAAAGGTTTATTTGCGTTTCAAAATATAAAACGATACAAAGTTGGAACGGCTAAATCCACTAATCCCCGTTGACAATCCCCGTCAACGGGGATAAGTGAACTTTTTGTTCATTATTCTTCGTTGACGCCGCCGCCGCGCGCCGATGCGAACTCGTAATGGAGATTAGTGAACTAAAAAGTTCATTAATCCCCATTGCGTCAAAAATAAAATACTAGGTAATACCTATTAGAATCATGTTTTTATTTATTTATAAGGTAAGGACTCGCTTATTGACTGATAAAAATTACTATTTAATTACGAAACAGTACAAAGCTAGATAGATGATACCGTGTGAATTGCATTATAAATAGAAAGTAACCGAAAAACGTCATTTTATGACCCCCAAGGCGTGTGGATTATGTTTTTCAAGTGCACTTCGATTGTATCGGAATACATATAATTGGCACTGACCAAGCATTATCAAAACTGTTTTAAAAAGAGTTATCAAATGTTCGTTTGGTCTATAATTTACTAGCTGTTCCCCGCGGTTTCACCCGCGTTAAACTAGAATTTCACTTTATCAGGTGAATTTCTACACCTTGGTTACCACGTTATATTATTAGGTAGAGTTTTAGTAAGAATCCCTAACTTTTTTTGAAAATATAATATAGCCTATGTTCACCTGGGACACCTAGCTTCCCAACGGTGAAAGAATTTTTCAAATCGGTCCGGTAGTTTCGGAGCCTATTCATTACAAACAAACAAACAAAAAATCAAACCTTTCCTCTTTATAACATTTCAAATACAAAAGAGTTTCCATACAGTAAATTGTTATCAAACCTTTGTTGTCAAAAGAGCGTTGCTTGCTAGGCAACCACGTTTATTTAGAAGAAATGGCGTATTGATATGCAAGAGGCGTAAAACGTAACAAAATAGTTTCCATACAGTAAATTGTTATCAAACCTTTGTTGTCAAAAGAGCGTTGCTAGGCAACCACGTTTATTTAGAAAAAATGGCGTATTGATATGCAAGGAATTTTATAGGTACATTTTTCACACATTGGGTTACATTATTGGAGTTTTAGTAAGGATCCTTTACTTTTTTGAAAATATAATATTGCCTATGTTCACGACGGATATTTAGGCTTCCTAACGGTGATATAATTTTTCAAATCGGTCCAGTAGTTTCGGAGCCTATTCGTTACAAACAAACAAAAAATCAAACCTTTCCTCTTTATAATATTAGTATAGATAATTTTTAGTGACATTCTGTAGACCGTCGCTCGCTCCATAATAATTACCAAAAAAAATGTTGTGTTTCTATGATATAATATTCGTTGTGTATTTTTTTGTTACTTGTATTATTATGTTTGACATATAAGAATATTCTTATTAATAAATAACTGAACTGCTCTCTCATTAAGGGTCCGGCGACCCTCGCTTGCAAAAATCGCTCCGAATATAGCTGTCCCTGTTTAATCCTTGCGCCGCGCCACATGCGTGCGCGATAGCAATATTAGCCGTTCAAAATTTGGTTTGTTCTGTAATACCAAAAATTATGACCGAAAACTTTTTGTATTCTTCACAAAGTATTGTTTTTCTGTAACTAGCCAATATAAGCTATGTTCCTTAATAAATAAAACGTAAGATATTGATGTTTTTAATACAAAACAAATTGCAAGAAAACTTTTCGCATTAAAATGTGCAAAATAAGATGGCTTTCATTTCATTTTAGGTAAGTATTTTGAAAAAAAAAACTATTTGAGAACCTAAATAAATACTATTTTAATACAAATAATGCAATATTATAGTGGCAATATGCTTGAATTAGAAATCATTTTGGTATTACGTTTGTATGAAGAATTCGTCCCTCCGGAGGCCCCTTAAGAGGAAAAAAGTGATTTTTGCATATTTATTTACGAAAAATGACAAAAACCATCCCAACGATATCTCAAAAGTATAGGTATGAAACAGAAAACCTTACCGTGAATTAATAATGCTTGTTTATTCCCCCACTTTTGCGCAGATGAACGACGAAGGTTAGTGAAGTACATGAAGATACGTGCATGCGCATATGCATGGCATCGCCAGGCTTTTTATGTTAGTCAGATGTGAATAAATCACTACATAGTATAAAACAAAGTAGCTTCCCGCTGTCTGTCTATCCTTATGTATGCTTCGATCTTTAAAACTACGCAAAGGATTTTGATATGGTTTTTTTTTAATAGATAGAGTGATTCAAGAGAAAGGTTTATAAACCATTTGACACATAGATTCCCACGCGGGCGAAGCCGCGGGGCGCATCTAGTAGACTTATAAGTTACACGTACAGCAGGAGACACCAAAATAATTATTGATCAATTGTTTTCAGCAAATATCTTTTTAAAATGACAATGGCCTACTCCTCTAACATAGTTGTAGGGCCTATATCCGAGTTATTTCAAATATTTGTGTGCAGGAAAACAATAATACCTACCTGATATTTTTATCAATGAATTGCGCACAAAATACAGTCCATAACTACGCAGCCAAAACTACTGAACGGGCTCAAATTTTGCATAGAGTTGTTACTGGAATGAAAAATAGGCTACTTTTCATTCCATAAAACAGTTCCCATATGGGATAGAATAACCTTACGGAAAACAGTGTGTCCGTAGCTCAAACATAACAATAATTTAGACCTTGAAAGAATTCACGTTTAAATGTATACTTTGTTGAAAAACTGACATTTGGCTATAATATAAAAAAGGAACTTTTTGGCAAAGTGGTGCCAAATCTTTTTTCTCGAAATTTTCCGAAAACCTGAAACACGTGTCTCTCACTGTTTATTTTGAATCAACTTCAAACTCCAACGCATCAAATTTTGAGGGACCGTACACTAAGGGTTCAGAAAATGTTATGCCTATCTGCACTTGAAAATAATTAAATAGGGAAACCAAACCAAAAACACTCATATTAATTAATGAGAGGATGGCGCGCGACGACTAGAGTAGGTAGACCTGGCCGGGAATTTTGTTTTTATAACTCTAACTAAAGGTACTTAAACTAGTGCTTGAACGTTGGTGGGTGCCCACGAAATCAAGTTGCTATTCAATACAAGTGTACTGCAGATAAAGATACAGGCATATCTGTAGATACACACAAACATATACGCAGTAGGTGGGTACCACCTACATTGCATTCGTTGCCGAGTGCAGCCAGCGGCGATAAGGTCACATTGCCCAAGGTGGGGATCACAATAGGCTCGTTGCGAAACTCGGCAGAATACGCCATCGCGTCGTTTCGTTGTCGTCGTCCCGTCTCAGTCTGTGTTCGCCATTCAAACAAAAAAAAAACCCTCGGGTTCTCTCACTGCGCTGCGCAGTCAGTCAACTCCATCGACTGAACTCAGTGTGCGTCCGATACGCCAGTTGAACGGACCTATTTATACCGTGCAACTTTAAATAATAATACGATTCTTGTAAGAATCTCGTGAGAAAACCTCAGCTTTGTACAAATTGTGCTGTTCCATCGGTGCTTTTGGCATTTGAACGTGAAAGGTGACGTGTTTTAAGTTATATTGATACTGCGACACATTAATGAACATTCGACGGTCGTGTAGGTAAGACGCAGTTATATTCGCCGGCTCTTGGTTGCTAACCGGGTAACGAACTGCGTATGTTCAATGTGCTTCATATTTTTGTAACAACACGACATTGTAACTGTTTTTATAATGCAATAGCCGATCCTGTATGTAAAGTAGGTAACTATTCGCTGATGCGCTAGGTCAGGGTCATAGAATGCAATGCGGACTTTTCTTAAGCATTTTCAACCCACTGCAAAAAAGAAGGTACCTACTGTGTTCGGCTGCATGTACCTATTTTTATGTTTTAGTAATACCGATTTTGACTTAGATATACGTTAACATCAAAATAGGCTCAAATAATGGATTAATTAAGCGTCATGCATTTTTATCTTTGTAAAGATATAAGCGAGGAAAACATTGCATGCGATAACAATAATCCTGTCAAAACAAATAATATTTTTACCTTCATCAACTTACTTTCACTTATTGATCGTGATCGTATTTAATGAGTGAATGACTTTTTATACAGAAACTAGCTGCTCCCCGCGGCTTCGCCCCCGTGGAAATCTATGTGTCAAATTGTTTAAATGATAAAAAGTATCCCGTTAGACTCCTGGTTCTAAGCTACCTCTCCACCAATTTTCAGCTAAATCGGTCCAGCCGTTCTCGAGTTATAAGTGTTGTAACAAACACGACTTTCTTTTATATATATAGATTAGATTGAAACTCCGCTGTTCCAACCTTTTTGAGAGAAACCCCAAGGAACACGGCATCCAAATATAAAATGTTAATTCATTCATGAATAACACACTTTTTATATAAACTCAAGAGCTAACTCAAGTAATAATATCCAAGAAGGTTAAATCTAAGACGCAATATGATCATGCGAAAAACTGCACAAAGCACAGTTCGTTACAACAATGGTTTTTCTTTTTACGTTTTTGGACAAAGCTGCGTTGCTTCCATGTCATTGTACATACAAAGGAACCTATTTTATGGAGGTCTAATAGTAAAAGATTTCTTTCCAAAAGAGAAGCATTATTTATTTTTGGGAGCACCATTAGTACCTATTAAATGTTACAAATTTTTCATGCATGTTCAAATCAGTCCAGTAAAGCGCGCTTATAGATAGTTAAAGTCCTTATTCGCAACTTCAGACACACATACAAAATGCAATAATTATGCAGAACACTACTAAAACAAACAATAATAAAATACAGTACACTCATAAAAACAATAAATGATATAACTAAGCGGCGCTGCCTAAGCAAATTTTTTGTAGAGACACTGTGTTAGACCTTAAAACCTTGCTTTACTTTGAACAATCTCTATCGTCGTCGTTTCGTTGAAATAAATGATTAAGAATGTATTTTTTTTTGTCTTTTATTTCAGGCTTTTTAGGTCCATTAATACAATAACGTAAATTACAAAACGACTACAAATTCCTTTATATAAGTGTATTTTAAGTTTTGCGGAACAAAAAGTAATCCCTCGGGAATACAATTTATACAGGGCCACCCAAGAAACGTTATCTATACAAAACTAAATGAATCATCATAATCGGTCTTGATAATTGACTGAGAAATTGATGAAAATGAATAAAATAACATACATTCACCCAATAGTCTATACTATAGTATAGATAGAGTATAGACTACTAGTTGAATGTAGGAGATGCTATAGACTCTATAGCATCTTCTCATTTCGAAGTCGTTAAAAACAGAGTTACCTAAGTAGGTATACAAGCAGTTGAGAAATGTTAAAGTTGAGAGTTTTATGGGTACCAGAAACATCAGAACAGATTCCAATATTCAGAATAGACCTGGATTGAGACCAAAGTTCTTGTGGTTTCAGGAGCCATTCGGTCCGCCTGTAGGGTCGCTGGGGGCGGCGTCTGCAGACGGTAGCGAGCGAAGGGAGAGCGGCAAGCGCGGACGTCGACCGGGGAGGAAAGCCACGCTTGACAAGTCCGACATGAAGGCGAAACTGGGTAAGTGTTTGTATAAATAAGGATGTGTTGTAGTTGTATATCAGTTATCTTTGTACCCATAAGACAAGCTCTGCTTGGTGCTAGATAATGATGTGTGAATTGTCCAGAATTATTATAATTATGTTTCAATATGTGTAACTGTACTCCGGCCAAATTATGGATACAGTGTATGTAAGTATCAACTCCATGCCTAAACTAAAATTAACTTCTCGTGTTTAAAAAGTGTGTGATTATAGCGTAGCCTAATGGGAGTATCAGTCAAGTTAAAATGGCGTAGACTCGGCGTAGACAGTGCGTGGTTTCATATGTTATAAGAAAGAACTCGAAATAACTTCGCTATGGTAACTGGGGATTTTTTTTGCTCCTCATAAAAAACATAGTTTTACTTAAAGAACGTTCAAAAATTATCTCTAACATTCCAGAACGCAGTCGCCAGTCGGCGCGCGAGTGCCGCGCAAGAAAGAAGCTCCGCTACCAATACCTGGAGGAGCTCGTGGCTGATCGGGAACGGTCCGTGCTGACACTGCGTAAGGAGCTTGAAAAGGTACCTTGTCTAGGTTTAAGGACTATGTCTGTATGAATAGGTTAATAACATGAAGGTTATTATGGACTGGAGATTTCCTATCTACGGTCGGAGGAGTTGCTGACAGAAACGGTCCCCTGACACTGCTGACACTGCGTAAGGAGTTGGAAGAGGTATGCTATAGATCTAGATTTAAACTCTGTTTTTGTATGAATCTGTCAAAATATACAGGTCGTTATCGAGTGAACTGTTTAACTTGACTATAAAAAAGTTAGTTGCAGTCGAGCCTCTAGATTAGATATATAATTTTGTAGTAATAACTCGCTGAAATACGTTGGAGCAGTTAGATGCTAATAGGAACGGTCCATGCTGACACTTCGTAAGGAGTTGGGTATTTGCTGAGTTGTTGAGTCGCCAAGATGAACTTTGAGAAGCAAGTTCTTCAAAATAACCCGGGTTAATATCGCAAGCAGTGAGGTGTCGTTTGAACACATCCTTGTAGCGTCTTCGTCTCCTTGTTGCTGACTGCCGTGTGTCGCTTACCTTCTGCCATCTCGGAATAAAATCATCGTAATAATCCAAGATAATAGACGTAAACCCGCTACATACGAAAAGAGAGACTCAAACCCAGCAACGCCAGCCCGACTCCGCGGGCCTACTACTACCATACGTGTCGCAGGGTGTCGGTCTAGCGGGCTATATAAGAGCTCATGATAGAAAGAGGGATCCGAAATAGGGTTGCTGTCATCAAAATCGTTGATCAGGTCTATATTATAGTTTTGGCGTGAAGAAGCAACAAAATCCAAACAGCTATCCAAACTTTCGCTTTTAAAAATACATTTTATGTGTGAGTGAAGTAGAAAATCTAGCTGAGAAGAAAGAGCAGTCTAGTCTAATATCTAATTCAAAACATTTTCAGCTGTACAAGTGGAACGCAGACCTGGAGCAGGGCATCACACCCGAGGGTCTGAATACCATGCTGCTCGAGCATGGTATTATCAAGCAGGAGTAATCCTGTAGCCGCTTGTATACCACTAGGTAACAATTTTAGTTCACCTGTTGTTCCGTGAGTAGGCAGGTTGAAGTCGGCTGACTTTCAACCTGCCTCCTCACCTAATTTTAATGGATTAGTAGAAGCAAGGGTAAAGACAGCTAAATTACATCTTAAACGTATTCTGGGAGAGTCTCAATTAACTTTTGAAGAGCTGTCATTGTCAGATGTCATGGTATGGCTTACACCGCCGGAACACGTTTGTTATTGAAGATTCAGCTTTACAAATGGAACGCAGACCTATCACTCAAGAGCATTTGGCATGCCCAAACCTCCCTCAAATATAGTTTCTACATTAAACACTTTTTTGCATACTTTTGACACTTAACTTTGAAGTGTAGTTTTTATGTGAAATTTTACAGGTAAATTAAATAACTCATTATTTTTTCAGGCCAGACCTTGTCATACGAGATCGTCGCCCGCGCCATGTCTGTCTGACCCAACGTCGTCGTCTCCAGTGGTAAAGTGAGCAGATTTCTCTCTTTAGTTATTAATATCAAACATTTGCTGTTTGACTTTGTGTTTTTTTCTAGGCTTCTTATGCATATCCATTTAAGCCGCCACACACAGAAACCGTGGCCGGCCCGGAGGCGGAGGCGAGCGGCCACGGTTTCTGTGTGTAGCGGCTTTAAGGGATTACTATTTTACTAAATCATTTATAAGTAAAGAAAATTACATAAATGTAACTTTATCTTATACTATTAAGTCCAAATATCCGTAATTAAAGTTTTGACACGAGGTTTTCTTATCCGGCTCAAAATATTTTTATAGATATCTTCAATGAAATATATGCGTTCAAAGTATAAAGTCCAAACATCTATGTTCCTCTATCAACGTTGCTTTGTTTGAGAAATGCTTCGTTTTTGTAAAGGCCATGTTACGGTTACACCCACTTAAAATCAGCTGGGACATTATACTATTTTTGTTTGATCAATTTGTATGTAAACTTTATCTCAATCAGTTCCGAACTAATACTTTTTAAAAATCGACTTAAATTACATACCTAACGTCGATAATGTTTATTATCTTGAATGCCTAAATAACACTACAAATGTTGAACCCGCGAGGCGTGGTTTTCTATTGTTTCTTTGTCAGCCACAGACAAAAAATAAATCTGTCAAAAAAAAAAATATTTCAAAAAATATTTTTTGACCTCCAAGCATCAAAACGGCTAAAGCTCTTTTGATATTAGGTATCAAAATACTTGTCAAAATATATTTTGATAAGTATGGTGTATTAAAAATATTATCTATGCCAAATTTTGTAGGCCTTCGCCCTCTCATTTGGAAAAAGTGAAAAAGAGAGGACCGTTTTCGAGTCGCGTTTCAATTAATCACTTGTTTATTAATGAAATCCGTCTTTTGAAATAATACATATTTAACGTTACAAAAAACCTCGTGTCTATATTATTTTTGAAATTTCCTTATTTATGAATGTATTTACATGTTACCTTCTACTTTCTACTTTTATAGAAAAAACGATGTCCCCATTTTGAATGTTAATGGAAACCTAAATGTTTAGATAACGCTGTTAGTTTTAAGGTATTTCTGTATTTTTGTGAATTTTGTATGTTAGTTCTACGACTTGCCAATTCAAATGAAACCAGAGGATGTTTCTAACAAAACTAGGTATGTAATATGAGAAGAAGAAAATTTTAAGAGAACAGAAAAGTAGGTAATGGGGGCCGTACTTTTATTGTAATAGGGTAGTGTCCTGGGTAAAAAACATAAAATGTTTCTATTTCAGATTATCATAAGATATTGGGCACGTATTTTTTCTTTTGTCAGTCAAACAAATACTTACAAAAATAAAGCGCGTCAAAGTTTAGGAGTGGGGGCTCGTGACGTCACAACTTGCTAAAAAGCCGATAGCAAGACGTGACGTCACGCGGAACTTTAACTGGCTATATCTTCATATTTTTTTGTGTAATCGACAAAAGAAAAAACACAGGTTCAATATCTTATAATAATCTAACTGACGGAATCAGTACATTTTTTAGGACACTAGACCGACAAATATCAGTTAAATAAATCTCAGTTTCGATAATACTTGTAAATTCATGTCCACGCTCTAAACTAACCAAATCATTACACACCAACATGAATGTAGTTGTCATAAAAATATGAATCGAAATGGAAAATGGTGGTGGTTAATTTTGAAAAATTTAATAATTAAAACTAGGGTTAAATTTTAGGTAAGTGAGTGATAAGTAATATTTCCTGTATTAAACTAAATTATTTTGACACAAAAAATGCTGCCGCCCCTTTATATCGGTCAACATTGGATGGCATAATTTTTTGTACTGTCAAATTAATTAATTTTAGTTTTGATAGAATAATGATAAGAATCAGAAAGTAAGAGCCTAATAATAAAACCTTATCACACTTGATTAAAAGGTCATGATAGGCAATCACAAAAAAAATCTATTGTTGTTGGTTTATTCTTCTTTCGGGTTTTTTCTCAATTTGTCGATGATATTCGATTTTTTTTTTAATTCAAAATCTGTATTTCTTTGAATAAATGGCTTATAAATTTAAAAAAAAACACCGTTAACGCAATATAAAGGGTATTGTGGCGATCTTTGGATCAGAGAAACATGTCCATGTCCGAAACGGTAATGGCGATGAATAAAGAAAGGTTGACCCAGAGTTTATCTCACGGAATCCTAACGGCAACGCTTTCTGCTTATTAGGTACACCTATTTCGTTGCAACTTGTAAATTAATAAGCGCCTGTCAAATTATAGTTGATGAGGTAGAATTTAACTTCTTCGAGGGCCTTCTTACATTTTATTTTGAACGAACAAGGTTTGTTGGCTATAAATGAGCCATGAGCCAGTGTTTATATTTAAAATTAAAAACTACCCTGAGAATTTAACAATTCAACTCATTAATTATATAAGTAATTCCCCCCCCCCCATATGAAGAGACACGCCAAAAAGGCCCCCAGTTGCCGCCTCGCTATTCCTGACCATGGCAGCGGCCACGGTAACGGCGGGGCAGGGGGTGCTAAGAATCCCCGGGCTAACGGACGCACTGGCGCTCATTGTGGGAGGCCTATGTACAGCAGTGGACTGCTATAAGCTGATGATAAAGCAGTACTAAAATCCTTGTATTCCATATAACACAATTTCCTTGGGTCTGGTCTATAATTGGGAACCACCCGGCGTCTAACTGTAAAAAAATTACCTACCCTCCTCCTTTAAAAATAAAACTCAGTACTACATTTTAATAGTACAAGGCAGTTCCAACCCCCTAGTATTCCAATGTCAAATAATTACCATTGTTCGTGGGCTATAAAAAGAATCCCGCCAAAGAAAACATTTTGAAAGATAACTACTTAGTGGTTGGATAAATTGTCAAAATATTAGCTACCCCAACTGCCTAACATTAATACCATTTGACAACAAAATAAAAGACGCTGCCCTCGAAGACGTTAAGTTTACCCTGTTTGTAAAAAATAAATATAGTTATTTAATCTTAATTTTTAATTATTCTGTGATAAATTGATAATAGATAGTCTATTACGCATACTCGTCAAGTCAACAGAGTGATACGGTGTAGATATATTTGTTCTTATGTGGGATTTTTGATTTATAGTAAGTGCGTAGTTTTTATTGAAAATTATATAAGACATTTTAAGGACCTTCATTTTTTTAATGGAATAAATAAACCTCAAAATGATTATTATATCATAAAATTGCCTGTTATATCATACAATTTTGGCATAGAGCTGTAGCGCTACGCGCTTTATAAGGTCTGCATCATAAGTTTAGACCCAACACGGATTAAAGATTTATTGAACTATCTAAATCCCGTTCTGGTTTTCGGATTTATATAGGTAGGTAAGTTTTAAAGTGGAAAACCTAATAAACATGGTTTTCCAATAAAAAGGATTCAGTTTCAGTCACCCTTTTAAAGTTAGTAAATAGTGTAAGCATAGACGAATCGTATCTGGTATTCGAGCAGATCACCTCATTTGGGCTGGTGTGATTTTTTTACTTTCGCCCGCGAAGATCTAAATTAGTACGGTTGTGATTTTGAAAATAACTCACTAAACAAGCGAGACAAGTACACTGAGTACTTTCTCGTGTTTTTATGGTTTAGTATGTGATATTCGTAAATCCGTGAAAAACCTGGAGCGTGATCACGGTTCTCGATGGATCGATAAGCATCGATTGTCTTTGGTGTAGATTAGGTTTATGTGATAAGCGTAGGTTCTTACCGAATGTATCCAGACCAGAGACAATATACTCGTATGTGCTTCGGTGAAAACTACTCGCGCTCCTGGAAAGTTTAGATTTGTAAAATTGTGAGTCCACAGAACTGTGGTTGTGCTTTTTTCATAATGGGAGTTAATAAGGTACAAAAATCGCAGCGGCTTACGAAAGGGCAAGGTTAGGTTACCTCGCCTGTGTACGGGACGGTGTCAACACCAGACCACATTGCAGGTTCGAATACTCAATACTAGGTGCGATTTAGTAAGTAAAACAAATAGTTTATAGAAAAATATAGCGTATTTTCTGAGATGGAAGCTGATCGTGCATACTTACCGTTTTGGATTTGTGGGATCGATCACTGGTTGCTGCACACACTATTTGAATTTTGTAATTCGTAAGCCCGTGGAAAACCTACGGCGTGATTATGGTGCTCGATAAGGATCGATAATTAACCATAATCACGCTTTTAAATAAGTAAAATTGTAACCACAGAACTATGATTGTGGTTTGTGAATAATGGGACTATATAAACCTTAAAAATCGGTGCGGTTTAGGAAAGGACAAGGTTAATTTACCTTGCCTGTGTACGGGACGGTGTCAACACCAGACCACATTGCAGGTTCGAATACTCAATGCTGGGTGTGGTTTATTATTCCATGCTATAACCATTACTTGAGATAGTGTACGCATTGTCCAAGAGTATTATATTTATGACTTTACAACCTTCAAATCCTTACGAATAAGAAAGTTACAATCAAATAATAGAAACAAATTAAAACTAGTATATACGATTGAGCTAACTGCAAACTGTTGCAAAGTAAACAATTTACAGGCAGCTCAACTGATCAATATCATGAGTATTTATGTATTTAAAAACTACTTGATTGTTTTCATTATTTTTCATTAATCTAGAATGGATTAGTTACTGTCATATTAACATGCACTGAGTTTCGACTTTATTATGTAAGAGTCTTCCTATTTTCTAATTATAGTGTCGTTCTAAGTATATTTATAATTTAGTCACAAAAAGCGACAGATTGGGGCTGTTTAAGAAGTTATGGTTAAGGTCGTTAAAAATGTATGTAAGCATAGACGAATCGTATTTGGTATTCGAGCAGATCACCGCATTTGGGCTGGGTAGATTGTTTTACTTACTCCCGTTAAAATCTTAATTAGTATGGTTGTGGCTATGGGCTATATATATTGTGGCTGAGTACTTTCTCGTGGATGAATGTTGAAATTCGGAAGTCCGTGAAAAACCTGGAGCGCGATTACGGTTCTCTATGGATCTATATGCACCGATTATGTCTCTGGTGTTACAGTTCATGATAAAAGCGTGGATTCGTTCGGAATTTATCGACACCAGAGACAATATTGGTTCTGCGCTGATCCATGATCGCGCTCCTAGAAAGTTTGGATTGCAAAATTGTGACGACAGAACTGTGGTCGTGGTTTATTAATGATGGGAGTAAATAAAGTATAATAAATTGCAGCGGCTTAGGAAAGGTTAGGTTACCTCGCCTGTACGGGACGGTGTCAACACCAGACCATATTGCAGGTTCGAATACTCAATGCTGGGCGCGATTCTGTAAGGAAAAAAATTATTTATAAGAAATATATTTGCGCAATTGGACTATGATAGAACTGTGGTTGATATTTTGAACGGGAATATAAGAAGTAACAATTCTGAAATCCGAAATTTCAAAATAATATAATGTTATGTAGGTACTTTAGGTTAGTTTTGAGATCAAGAGGACATACCTACGTCAGCATTTCGGATAAGTGGGACGGAAAGTAGGACAGGAAAAAAAAACGTAGGGCGCTCCGTGGCGAGATGACATGTCGCGGGGCGTCAATGGTTTCTAGCAACGGACCATGATATATGGCACACTCTGCGGGAGACCTAACCCAGCAATGGGTAAAATCTCGCTGCGGATGATGACGATAAGGTGTCATGTCATGGGGTCACTTAGTATAGGCATAGGTGTAGGTAATGTTACTTCGTATCATAAAGTGCTTTATGTGTCTATATGTGCGTATACGACACGCAACGTACATTTGTGCGACTTGCGGCTGTCCTAGGAACTGAATACGCACCATTAGATAAGCGTGGAAGCCATATACTGCAATGTTTTTTATAAACAATTTCGTTTTTTTTTTTTTTTTAATTTCGATAGACGAACTCAGTGGCGCATCGGGTGAAGGCCCGCTTGCGACATAGGAGGTTGCAAGTTCGATTCTCAATCCTAGACAAATGTCTACTATCTTCAGATATTCGTTCCGAGGTGTTTTGACATAGGGTGGTAGTTTAAGTTTAGACGTATTGATTAGAAATTAGAATTAATTTAAGCGTAGACGAATCGTATCAGGTATTCGAGCAGATCACCTCATTTGGGCTGGTGAGATTTGTTTACTTTCTCCCTTAAAGATCTTAATTAGTACGGTTGTGACTTTGCAAATAACTCAAAACAAGCGAGATAAGCACACTGAATACTTCATCTTGTTTGAATTTTGTAATTCGTAAGTCCGTGAAAAGCCTGGATCGCGATTACGGTTGTCGATAAAGAGCAATTATGTCTCTGGTGTAGATAAAGTTCATGTCTAAAGCATTGGTTCTTACCGAATTTATCGACCAATCTAGAGTCTGTGAAAAAGAAGAGAAGTCTCGTGGCGAAACGGTGAACTATGTTAGTTAACGCAACAAAATTAGTACATTGGCACACGCGCGCCCTCAATTCCTAGGAGACTTCTCTTCTTGCACAGACTATCGAACGCACCATAGTCCCGCTTCTGGAAAGTTTAGATAATTAAAATTGTGACCACAGAATTGTGGTTGTGGTTTATTCATAATGGGAGTTAATAAACTATAAAATCGCAGCGGCTTAGGAAAGGGCAAGGTTACCTCGCCTGTGTACGGGACGGTGTCAACACCAGACCACATTGCAGGTTCGAATACTCAATGCTGGGTGCGGTTCTGTAAGGAAAAAATAGTTAATAAGAATTTTTTTAGTATGTTAGTTTCGTAGGTATGTTTGATAACCAATTAGGGGGCGTCCATTAATTCCGTGAGGCTTGGGGGGGGGGGGACATTTACATAAAAATATATGCTTTTCATAAATTAAGAAAAAAGATTAAGGACGGGGGTCTAGGTACAATATCATGACATCTCACCAAGGGGAGAGGAGAGGGGAGGGGGGGGAGGGGGTCCAAATCTCAAAATTACCTCAAGCAATTAATTGATGTCCCCATACCCATATAGTAATGGCACTTTACTTGGGGGTCATCATCTAAGCTGTGTGCAAAGTCCTCCATTATATACGCCGTATTTATAAATCGCCTTGATTATTAAATGCATTCAATATATTTTACGCTACAGATTGTTTCCTTTTCGATCTGTCTCAAAGTTGTTTCGTTCCAATTAATAAGAAAAAAAAAGATATTTAATGAGATATCTATAATTAATCATGTTTGTGTCAGATGTGAGTCTGTGATGTATTCGAAAAGTTTTTTTCAATGCCTATTAAGACTGATTTGGAAACAAAATCGTGCAAATAATTGCTAACAATAAGATATACTTTAAGAAACGGGATTGGAACTCATTTGAATTCCCTTAAATCGTTGAAAGAAAGCATTGAGTTAAAGATAATTTACTAGATAAATATTTTTTGTGTAAATTTAGGTAGCATTATTTCTCTGTACGTATCTACATATTAAAAGATTAAAACAAGTCTTTTTAGCTTTGCCTCTTGGTTAGCTTAGTCTGGGTCTTAACTTCATAGGTTCAAGTACCACCTTTCATTAAGTAACGTGCTACCAAATTATTACTAAAATAAGATAGGCTAGTTGACAAAATTTGGAAATTAGTTAAAAACTATAACCGAGCATCTATTTCACCCCAAAAATATATTATGTATTATAAGAAAAATAGGTCTTTTACATTAGTATTTTGAGTTTTTAGAAATGTACTTGAAATTGACCGCGAAAAAGGCCAAGACTGTCATGGCGTCTTGAATGACGTCACACCTCGCGAGACAACCTGTTCACTTTATACGAAAATGACAGCTACAACAAGGCGTTTCGTGAGGTGTGACGTCACGCTACCATGCGCTTCTATGATTGTTGTTTAATGTCACGTGATTAAACGCCTCATTTTGTCGATTTTATTTTCCAAAAATTTTATTAATCTTTTACTATTTTAATAAAAAGTTGTTTTTTGTTTACTAATTATCATGGTTAATCATTATAAACTCTAGCTAGGCCATCCGATTTATTCTTTTTTTTAAATAGTATAATTATAAAAGGTAATTTAGACATTTAATTGATTTCCCTGGGTAGAGATATAGTCAGAATGTAATTTTATTGGTAAAACAATAGATATAATTAATTTAGAGATTTTTATACTCATAATAGATATATATACATTTCTTCTTAAGTTAGCATTAAGTTTAAGTAAGTCGATAAGTGAAAAGAAGATAACTACTAGAGTAAGTAAGATAATAGTTTCATGTCATGCCCATTAGTACTTAGATAAAACACGTATTCGACCAATGTTTGTAAACAAAATGTATTTCACTTCACGGTAGGTACAGATTAATTAATCATCACAAAACTAAGTCTGTATTGAAAAAAATCGTCTTTAATCGCTTTCAAGATTGCCATTGGCGATAGTTATTTGCTAGTACTACTGATTTACTCAAAATAACCTTTAGTTTACGTACCTACACTCCGGTTTAGACTCCAAGATATTTTATGCCAACAAACATATGTATGAATGAAAACTTAACAAAAACTGATAACAACAAGGTAACCGCAACGTTATCATCAAAAAGTAAAACACAAACTTCAACAACGCATAATCTCACATGTTCAGCGAAATATGTTTAAATTTGAATTCGAAAACAAACGGGATATAAATTAAATGATTAAAGAAAGCTGTTTCGATGATACCGAGTCGTTAAATATTTTCCAACAACATTCCTAGGGTTTTGTAACCCCGTTCTACACGAAAAATCCAGGTTTTTAAATCGGAGTATAGTACCTACTAACGTTACGTCCCGTGATCTACCAGATAACATGCTAATTGCAATTTTGACGAATATATTACAAGGAGCAAATCAGAACAAAAAAAAACAACAGTTTCACCCAATAGATATTGGCACTGTTCTATAAAAACAATGCAACTGTCACATTTTATAGAACCCAAATTTCATTTAACTACTCGAAAGCTGTTCTGACCGGTATTACGGGGCGTAATCTTCGCAGCGAACATGATACGACGTCGTCACCGTGTCAATTCGTCTCGTTGCTCGTTGCGAGCGCCTTCTGCCCCGTACGATCAGTACGAATGCTGTAACACGTGGCATTTCACCTCGTATCGCCGCGCCGTGAGTACCCATACCCAACTTCAAGGGGCTTATTCCACGATGCTCATGGAATAAGCCCTTTAAGGTTGTTAGTTTCCTGTTAACTGAGAAACCAGATCCAAATTGATAGGTTGATCCGTCAGTCAAAAACCAAAAAGTCGGTTAAATCATTTAAATACTCAATACCTAAGGTTAATTCCAAAACGAACCCTGTGATTTTAGGAATACTTTAAATATTTCTTATTGTAGATAAACATTTGGTCGATACCGTTTACCGTAACGTATGGGAAATAACGCCTAGAAACTTTGTTCTAAATTAAACTAGATATTAGGAAGTCATAAGTATGTTATTATACGTGTAGTAATTCGAGAGCGGATCACTGTTTTACCAAACGTAAGCCCTTGAAAGACGTGATCAACTGGGAAAGATTCGCTATACAATATCAATAACACACGTTTGTAATGATTTCTGCCAAAATGAGCTACCAACATTTATTTTGTCAGTTCAAATCGTTTCATCACCGCAAAACAACAATTTTCTTGGACAAACCTATCAAGTATCATGGAATGTCATGAATAAGACCAGAAACCGGTAGAACATTGTGGTTTTGCAGGTATGTACATGTATAACTAATCTTGTCTTGGCGAGAAAGTGTCATTGGTGTTATAATACGACTACCTTAAGAAAGGCGCTACATCAATACATATCTTCTAGCACCAGTTCAGTAACGTCGTGGCTTGCGTTGAATCACGGAGCCCACACTACCTCCCATATTCCTAGACCTTACCTCAGAACTTCATACCACAACACTCACGTGGCCACTGTATTAATTTCAAGTGCAATATAGTGTTCATGTATTCATTGATTCGACATTGCACCACGAATTCTGTTTTAACGATTTTTTTTACTGCGATAATCTGCTAAGTGATATTTCTAATTATTTATAATAACGCCCCGCCACTGTCTTTATTTTTTTGTGATCTAATTAACACTTAAGATTATTTCATATGTTTTTGTGTACTTCAGTCATTCTTAAGATCGATGGATAAAGTTTTGAGGTAAGGTTATAACGTTATATGTACGAGTAGAATATAGGAGTGTATGGCAAATTACGCTAATTTTAAATCAGCGTCCAGTTTGAATACTTCGAAATTACGCGTAGAAAGCGTCTTTGACGTGTATAGTATAGAATTTTAATGTACACGCGTGCTAGAAAGGGCTAATATTACAATTTTCATTTTATTATTTACGGTTTAAAAGAAAAATTTAACTTGTGAATTTTTCCTTTAAGCATAACAGATTTGGTAAATTGTGCCATTAAAAGTTAAATTTAGGGTAAGCTCCTAAGAAGTTTTTGATAGTAAAGTATGCTCCGAGTAAATAAATATTGTTTTAGGGAGCATCATGGGAGTAATTTATTTAGGTAGGATAGATGCTCCGCCTTTTGTATAATAAACTTAAGGCACTCTTTTAAACTTTTTCAATTTGTATTACATACATTTTACTTACCAATATGAATTGACTAAAGATAACGTTGTTGAAAACGACAACACATTTTTTCAACATTAAATCAGCGTCCAGTTTGAATACTTCGAATTATATATTAATATATTACGCGTAGAAAGCGTCTTTGAAGTGTATAAAAATAAATATAGATCCTTTAAATCCTCGCCCTGTAGCATAGAATGTGCGCAGCCTGACAGTACTCGTAATTATATATAACGCGTTTCGACAGTACAAACAGTTTAAAATGTGTGTAATACAATTTCTTATGTACTCCATACAACCTAATGTTAATCCACCTCACTTACTATTAGATTATTTTAAGATTATCTGATAGACTTGGAAGCAACTACTCTATATTCATATTTTTAAGTAACATATAACACCAGTCAGCCATAATGGACGCAGGTCTTTGTTTGTAACTAACAAAGTAAATTAAAAAAAATATTATAAGTTTTCATCTGGTTAGAAAACTTTTCTATTAGGTTTGAATACTTGTATGTACTCGTAGGTAATCATTTTTATTATGTAACAAATACAAAAATTAAAAATAATTTATTTAGCGTAAGGTTTACTCGTATTATATATGTATATTATAGGATTTATCGATTCAAAATAAGGCATTCTTATTACGTTTAAATAATGTTAGGTAAGCACCAAATCAATCGATTACTTAAGGTCTATTTTGTAGTTTTACGAGAGGTAGAGTATCCAATATTTCTAAATAACATAGATTTAAGTAAAATTTCTCCCGTATGGGCACCACTAAATACTATCGCAGCGCGAAGGTTACTCCGAGTTGGGACCATAAAATCAAAGCTTACAAATGTTGCTGCCATCATTTAATTAAAATGGCTATATGTTGCATATTATGCATTTTTTATTTTTCATGTCGTGAGTTACGCTTTGATTTCGCTTGATTATGGTATGACTTGCGTACCTACTAGTCATGCTGTCTCGCTCAGATCAAATTCGCGAAGAGTGGGACAGCATAAGAAAGTACGCAGGTACCAATCAACACACACAAACATTATGTAAAATACAAGCACGAAAGGCAAAAATAGTGTAATCGATGCCCCGGGTGTAAACTGCACCTGAATTTGGAAGTAGGGATAAGGGGGTAGGGATTAGTTTGACCCTGTTTTTTAATAGCGCAGTGCTTAAGCTGAGTCGGGACAAGTTCACTCCTTTCCCGAGCTATAAATAAACCCACCAATTAATTCATTCATTCATTAAATTTTAGGAAACTTTAATATATAAAGTCAGATGATTAAATACGGATGAGTCTAGGTTATTATGATACTAAGTTAGTACTAAGAGTCTCGTCAATCCTACTCTTAATTTTAGTGAATAATATCGAACTTTTCCGTCAATAATCGATTCATATTTTTAACTGACTAGAAATTACTTACGCATTCATAATAAAAATATATCTATTTAGTATCTTATACGTATATCATTATTTAACTAGTACCCACGAGGCTCTCGTCATCAATAGGTGTTCCCGTTGAGGCGGGATTAGTTGTTGTCCCGCAAAATATAAAAAAAATAGTGGTTATACACTAAAGATTATTTAAAGTTGGTTTATGTTTTTTATTACAATCGAATTATTGCCTCAGTACTTGTTTATGTCACCTTATATAAATCCTAACTGTATTTGTAATATAATTAAATGATACTGTATTTTTTGGAATCTTATCCATTTATTTGAGTTGGCAAGTCGTTTATTTAGTTATCTAGTTATTAGTATAAGTTGATATTATTATTAGAAAACTCTGGTTGTAAAATTTGTTTGTACGGGTTTTCGTTGCTATGTAATTTCATTGTATGTGCCATTTTCATTGTATTTTTAATTTTTCGAAATAAATAAATATAATGATGATGTACTAAGTATAAAAAAATATAATTTAAAAGTAAAGTATATGTTTGTGGAACAAAAACTGTGTTTTATTTACCTTATATGGTAAGTATTAAGTCAAGGAGCTAGCTAAAGTCAATTTTTCATACTTTTCCACTGCATCTTCTCTACCTAGGAACAGAGATATTGTAATACTTAAAGGATTAGGCAAGTATCTACCTAAGGGCCTAGATACACAAGCTGCTTGAAGCAGTCAGGATCGTCTGCTTCAAGTGGAGGGAAATTCAATAACTTTATTTCTTTGGACGTACATAGTAAGCTGGTCAAGTCTTTAATAGAACCTACATTACTGATGAGGTCAAGAATGGGTAGGTTGCTGGCCGCGATGATGATGACTGAAAGCGCAGCGTAGCCGCTGAAGAAACTAGTTGAAGAAACCACGTAGTTCCTTCAACCAGTTTCTTCATAAGCTGTGTTGTTTTCATGCGATAAACAATAATTTGATTTAGCACTAACGCCTTTTTAAACAGACGTCTTGCGAGTATCTGTCCCGCTCATATGAACACGAAATCCTATGGCTATAACCTTCTTCAGTCGGGATGTGACATTTGTGCGGGACGGACGCGCCGCTGCTCGGCTGCGCCTGGCTGCGCGGTCCGACATACATACCTACTTATAACTAAAGTGAAGTGATACATGCACAAGTAACTGGCTAAAACCGAAAAATATCGTTCCAACGAGTATCGAATAATACATATATTTGAGGGAAAGCGAGAGAAAAAAGTAAGTACCTACTTTTACATAATATCTGGCAAAGTATGTTATTTTGTTATAACATAGTTTATATTAGACGTCTTGGTATCAACCAAAGTATGTCTAATTAAAATTATATTCAGCCCCAAACACCTGGACACTTAGGCTTAGGTAACCACTTCATTAAAAAATATATATATCTAGGACTAGGAGCCAAGGCGTGGAGCGGGAGTTTGGTGGTGCTCTTTTTTAAGAAGGGAGATAAAACCCTTCTTAAAAACTACAGACCCATTTCACTCTTGAGCCACGTCTATAAGCTGTTCTCACGAGTAGTCACGAATCGTCTCGCTAGGAGACTCGACGAGTTTCAGCCACCAGAACAGGCCGGATTTCGCGGAGGATATGGCACCATAGACCACATACACACAGTGAGGCAGATTATACGGAAGTCCGAAGAGTATAATCAGCCCCTGTGTCTGGCTTTTGTGGACTATGAGAAGGCCTTTGACTCTGTCGAAACCTGGGCAGTTCTGGAATCCTTACAGCGATGCCAAGTGGACTATCGTTATATCGAGGTGCTGAGATGTCTCTACGAAGCCGCCACTATGAGTGTCCAAGTACAGGGCCGGCAGTCTAAACCTATCCAATTGCGCAGAGGAGTGAGACAGGGGGATGTCCCCGAAACTGTTCACAAGCGCGTTGGAAGATTTGTTTAAGACGCTGGACTGGAAAGGTAAGGGCATAAACATAAACGGCAACTACATCTCACACCTACGATTCGCTGATGACATAGTCCTATTGGCGGAGTCGCTAGAGGAGCTGAACCAGATGCTGGACGGCCTAGCTTCAGCCTCCCGATGTATCGGTCTTGGCATAAATTTGGATAAAACCAAAGTCATGATCAATGGACACATTGATCCAGGGCCGGTGGTCGTACATGGTCCTTCTCGAAATTGTTTCCGAATACACATACCTCGGGCAGATTCTGCAGTTAGGTAAAATCAATTTCGAGAAGGAGGCCAAAAGGAGGATCCAGCTGGGCTGGGCAGCGTTTGGTAAACTACATAGAGTCTTCTCTTCATCCATACCGCAATGCTTGAAAACTATAGTTTTCAACCAGTGCGTCCTACCCGTTATGACCTACGGAGCTGAGACGTGGACACTCACGATAGGACTGGTCCACCAGTTCAAAGTCGCTCAGCGAGCTATGGAAAGAGCTATGCTCGGAGTATCTCTGAAGGATAAGATTCGCAACGAATACATCCGACAGAGAACTAAAGTTATCGACATAGCTCTGAGAATTAGCAAGCTGAAGTGGCAGTGGGCCGGCCATATCTCGCGAAGAACCGACGGCCGCTGGGGCAAACGTGTTCTTGAGTGGAGACCACGACTCGGTAAACGTAGTGTAGGACGCCCTCCGACCAGGTGGGATGACGACCTGCGAAAGACTGCAGGTAGATGCTGGATGCGTCAAGCTGAAGACAGGGCGCTATGGCGCTCATTGGGGGAGGCCTATGTCCAGCAGTGGACTAATATAGGCTGATGATGATGATGACGATGATGATGATGATGAGGAGCCATTTGCTGCTTCTCTTCTGCACATTAGCTTTCGATCAACCCCCCGTAAGGGTGATTCAAAATAATTTACTACAAGCGGTTTATCGAACGGGGGTTATAAATGTGGTTCTTTGACAGGCACTTAGAAACAACATGCATCGGTAGTAGGCATCTAATAAGCGTAGCAGTTGATGAGACTTTATTATTAACTAGCTGTGCCTCGCGGCTTCGCCCTCATGGAAATCTTGAATCACCCATCAAAATCTTTTGTGTAGGTAGTTTTAAAGATCAAAGCATACATAGAGGGAGGCAGACAGCGGGAAGCAACTTTGTTTTATACTATGTAGTGATGATGTGGCAGTACCTAGTCTACTACTACTAAATACAAGAACTAATTTTGTAACCGACAAAAACAAAAGAGGAGGAGGTTCTATATTCAGCTGCTTGTATGTTTTTTTTTATGTAGGTATACATGTTCTTCGCTTTTTCTGTCAGGTATGGACCGATTTTGAAAATTATTTCATAAGTCACAACACAGTGTAGGACAGTGTTCCAGAAGTGGTCCAATAAAAAATGAAATCCCGAACCGAGATAAAGTTGAATTTTAACATCAAATAAAAAAAAAAAAATCCATCGTTTCTGCGTGATTTTAAAAACTTTGCAACTGAGACCCTAGGCTTTTATAATATCACTAAAACGTAAATTCTTCACTTGCGATCAAAATTGTGTAACTTGTACCTATTACTGAAAGAAAGCGGATTATTTTATGCTGAAAGTACTTCATAGGGTTACGCAGTACGATTCATAACGGTTATATTACAACAACAAAATCCTAAAATTCCACACAAATATATAAATACATGTGGTACATTTATTTTAAAACTAGCTGCTCCCCGCGGCTTCTATGTGTCAAATTGTTTAAATGATAAAAAGTATCTATGTTAGACTCCTGGTTCTAAGCTACCTCTCCACCAATTTTCAGCTAAATCGGTCCAGCCGTTCTCGAGTTATAAATGTTGTAACAAACACGACTTTCTTATATATATATAGATTTGACTGAAAAGTCATTTATGACGGATTATGTAACATGCCTTGATATTTTAGTGTGCACAGTATGTTTCAGACTCTTACGCCAATCCAATGGCTCAGCGACCTGAAGATACGTAATACTATACCTAATACTAAGCTGCATAAATCATCTCAAAATTATGCGTACCGAACAGGCTTACATATCTCTCAATAACCAGGAACATCACCCCTCGCATGTCTGCCCTTGATAAGGGGTAGCCAAGGTCAATAAATATCGAGGGTGAACACCCTAACTTACCGTCGAAACAATTTGCAACTCATCTCTGGCCCTTGAATTAAATTATTTAAATTATTATTACGTTTAAAAACTTTTGAAACTATAGTGGTTATTAACGTGAAAGTTTTTAACCACGATAGGTTTTACCTGTAGGTTTACCTATAACGGGATATACCAACGGTCGGCATTTCGTATGTGAATTTGATCTTATTATGACCTAGCGGACCTTCCCGGCTTCGCACGGTTTTAGTACGGATCCCTAACTTTTTTGAAAATATAATATGCCTATGTTCACCGGGGATAGTGTAGCTTCCCAACCGCTTCAAATCGGTCCAGTAGTTTCGGAGCCTATTCCTTACAAACAAACAAAAAATCAAACCTTTCCTCTTTATAATATGAGTATAGACTACATTGAGGGGTGACAGTAGAAGTTCAATCTCCTGTGTCTTTCATTTCACAATACAAGAAACGTCATCCATAATTGCCTCTTCCACAACTTGCCTTCAGTTTTTCCGTGATCATGGCGCATGAAACAGTGTCGAAATATTTGAAAACTCGATAAATAAATCATGGTGAAGATCCCGTTTAAGCTCCTATATAGTTCAAACGAAGCGCACTATTGCCTGCAGAGTTAAAAAACACATACGAGTAAGAGCGGTTAAGAATCTGGCAACCGAGAAGTCTGCCATAGCTGAACATCTTCTCGAGTCAGGTTCAAACCACTGGATCGAGTTGCACAATCCACAAGTAATCTCAACAGAGCGACACTACATACCGATAATGGTACTGGAGGCCATTAAGATTACGAAACATAGGAACTTCAACCGAGAAGATGGAAGAACCTGGAACCCTGTTGTGAGAATGTTGATGTACCAATCGCGTCGCGTTCTGATACCGTCAGTGTTCGAGCTGCGTTTGATAATAATGAAACCGGTGGTAGTTGAACGTTCGTAGCAAAAGACAAAAAATGAGGGTAGATCGGTATGTCTGCCCATAAAAACTAACTCGCAGTGCCTTCAGTTTTTCCGTGATCATGGCGCATGAAACTGTGCCGAAATATTGGATAACTCAAAAATGAAATCATGGTAAATATCCCGTTTTATGACTTTAGTGTTAATAACCATGTTAGTTTCAAAAGTTTTACTGAGGTAGGTTAAAACCTTTTTATGGACATTAGTTGTCTGATAATAAAGAATTTGAATTGAATTGAATTAATACAAGCTCTGTTTACTGAAGAATTCGTCCCACCGGAGGCCCCGATTTTTCCATTCGCCTATATAAGTAACATTTCGCTTTGAATCAGAAAAACAAATTCTTATATATACCTACTTACTAGGCTAGGCAATTGAAATGGGATTGGGCAACAAGAGAAAAGTTCTTTGAAGAAACCTTACGATTTCGTGAAAAGCTCGAAGTAAGAAAACTTCTACAGTCGGAGCTTAATAAAAATAACTCCCGACTTTCTCAAGTGAAATCCTACACTTTACAACAAAAAAATATTTTTAAAACAAAAATTACTTTTAAAATTTTTGTTTATTAGGTACAATAAAAACAAGTACCTACAAAACTAATTAAGAAACTGGCATAAAGCTTAATGCCCGTTTCTTTCCAGGTTCTTACTAATTTGGTTGTTTTATACAGGAAAAGTTCTTTGTTTTCTTTGAAAGGTTCTTACTAATTATTAGTTCCTTTATAACAACAACAATTTATAGGAACAAAATAATTAGTAAGAACCTACGAATCAAGTCACTCCTATGTGCACTCTCACGTATTTTTTCTCGTGCTTGTTTTCACGTCAGATAAAGCAATCATGTAGAATTTTTATGTAATTCATGTTTTTTACCTGCCTTTTGAGTACCTACCTACTCTAGTTAATAATAAGTCTTTGAAAAACCAGAACAAATGCTTGAGGCATTTTATAATAATTCGTCCGTGTAAGGGGTATGTTGACCTCCACAGACATTTTTTGAGGAATAAAGCTCCACCAGTCTTTCGCAGGTCGTCATCCCACCTGGTCGGAGGGCGTCCTATACTACGTTTAGGGTCTTGTCCGAGTCCGAGTCGTGGTCTCCACTCAAGAACACGTTTGCCCCAGCGGCCGTCGGTTCTTCGCGAGATATGGCCGGCCCACTGCCACTTCAGCCTGCTAATTCTTTTAGCTATGTCGATCACCTTGGTTCTCCTTGGTTCCAGCATCTACCTGCGAAAGACTGCAGGTAGATGCTGGATGCGGCAAGCTGAAGACAGGGCGCTATGGTGTTCATTGGGAGAGGCTTATGTCCAGCAGTGGACTGTTATAGGCTGATGATGATGGTGATGAAAGCTCCACCAGCTTTTCATCAGTTCAAAATCGTTTCGATGCTACCAAAGCGAAATTAAAATTTTAAAATCTATAATACCCTTCCCATTCGTCATGCATATGCATGGGCGTATCATTTAGCCGGATATAATTCATTGTAGCGTTAGTATTGATCGGTGCAAGATGCGTTTTGCCCTATTTGTCAGATCTCTGATAGCCCTGCGCATGCCTGCAAGCTAGTGCTCCCCCACGACCCTTCTCGCTGTCTACCTGCTCGGCCATTTTAGCCTAGGCTGCATGACAGGCAAGTCCCCTGTCTGATTTATAGCTTCATAAATTTTTATTTTATTGCGTTGCTTTGTGTTTGTTTGTTTAGTGCGGGCGTAGGTATACTGCCACAGCGATTCTCTAGGTATATGGCTGATATTCTATTAGAATTCATAATTGTTTGTAAATTCGGTTGTTCCTGTAAGTGAATCAAAGTGCGGCCTGGTCATATTTATTCCTAGTGTTTTTATCCGGCGGGCGGGCGTAGCGGCGGCGGCGGGGCGGCGCGGCCGCGCGGCGCGGCGCGTGATATTTTTGTGCTCAGTGCGATTCGATTACTAATTAGAAACTTTTTCTACTTAAAAAAAAAATACAATGATTCCATCTAATCAATAACAAAAAAATAACAAATAAATTAATTATTTTAATAAAACCACCATGATTCAAAATGTGACTACCTACTACAGAGGGTTCGACACGCAATTAATATTTCCAAATACATCGATTTTCTCTTAAAATAGAATACCTACCTTATTTTATTGTGCGTGGGACAAAGGATAAGAATATGGCGGTTGCCTCAACGACCGACGACGACGACGCGACGCGTGGGTCATTCGACAGAGACAGAGTTAGGTACCTAGCATTTATTGTTGTGGATAGACTGAGTGAGAATCATGCAAAATTGCAAATGGTTATCAAAAATTGTGGATAAAAAGGTAGTAGATAAAAAGGTTTATAAATAACTAATTCATACGGTTTGGTTTAACACTTTGAGTGCTGAAAACGCACGGTATGAGTTTTCTACAAGTGACTAATATGCGTAAATCCACACTAGCGCAGCGGCTGAGAAAATACAGATCTTTGTGACTCAGCAGAGCTGTAATATTTTTCGAACGAAACGCATGTGCGGCGCAACACAACCGCTGTGTAGAGTGGCAGCACGAATTTTGTAGGTAAAAAAAAAGACCGCAGTCGTCGAAAAAATACCGCAGTCAAAGTGTTAACAAAAAAAACCACTTGTTTCTTTCTGTTCGGTTTCTCCGGGTGATTATGTAACTCGCGACCGGTTTGCGACAGGCGTAAATTAAGCAGTGCTGTCAAACGTAAATTTTGTATTAGTTTGACACCAGCTATAACGTCAAAATTGGCGTTTGACAGCACTGATTGCTTAATTTACGCCTGTCGCAAATCGGTCGTGAGTTACATAATCACCATACCGTTGTGCTGTTGGATTGAGTAGATTGAAAAATGAGGCATACATTCGGTTATCATAGTTTTTTCTCTCCCTTCTGCACAGTTGTTATAGTTAATTTCCGCGCAAGTTCGTGAATAGAATGAGATGGGCATAGCCAGGTTTTTCAGTCCCTGGTCAGGTGCGGTGCGTCACATAAATCTACTTATGATTAGTATTAAAAGGAGTGAGAGAAAGATAATTCTGCTCACATTCGGGTGTCATCGGGTTTTCCTTTCTGCGCAGACGATTTAATTTCCGCGCACATTCGGGAATATAGAAAGAGATGGTTATAATCGGACTCAGGTCTCCGAGTAGCTGCGTCACTTAGATGTAGTATCAGTTACCGAGGGCGGTGGAAGTAATTTATAACTTAGATTGGTCGGATCTTACTTTGGCCTAGAAGTCTATGCTAGAATTGCTCAGTAGGTACTAATAGCTTTTGTTTTCATAAATAAAGTAAGTTATTCGGTGGACTGTGATTGACATGTGTCTTAGAGTAGGTTTTCGCGCGGGGAGTGGGGTTCCGCCATTTCTGAGAACCTATAATCCAATGGAGCGAGCGAAGGAAGGGACAGGATAGAGGAAATGGGAAAGGGGAAGACGGAGATGGCGGAGACAAGTCACAACACCTGCGTGGCCTGCGCAATAACGGTTTTTGATACAAAAAGCAACAGTTTTCGTGGAAGTGGGCCACACGTATAAAATGGCGGCGCGGCGGCGTGCCCTGCGCGTACTTCAAATAATTTCAATACAAATTTGCACATGCCGCGCAGGGAAGGGATGTATTGGTTTTAAAAATAGAACCGACATCTCACAATTCTCTCATATTGAAGCAACTGTTTTTGTTTAAAATATTAACGCTTTAGGTATCCTGCAGCTTAAATCATCATTATTTGTAAGTACTGAGACTAAGATTCTATAAGATTTGTTACCAATACACAGTTTACATATAGTACCTACCTACTACCAACAGTAGGCACCTAAATGTAAAGACTCGACAAATGTAGGTGCATTACGTACCTATGTCATATAATAGGGTTCCGTTTTTAGGCCAATTCGTCTCTAAAACTTTAAAAAAAAAAACAATTTACTCGCTTCGTTGCTGTTGCAATAAGCAATTTCTTCAAATACCCAAAATAATGACAACCAAAAAGTCGTCGTTCGTAAACTCGTAAGCTTTTGACTTGAGACGTGATTTTCTATAGACGGAGAAGATACCCCTCGCGTTCCCGTACAAAGTCTCCTCACCCCGTGTCGTCCCTTTGTAAACCCAGACAGGGTCCTGCGTCTTTACTTTGTACTTTATAAATACAATAAATTGCTAATTAGGTATGCTCGTTAGTGGTGGGGATCACGGATCACAAGAGGCTCTTTGCGAAACTCGGCAGAATACGCCATTGCGTCGTCGTGTCGCCCCGTCTGTGATCGCCATTTAAAATATTTAAAAAAAACCTCGGTTCTCAAAGTCCTTATATTTTCAGGAGGCATTTGGTCCGCCGTAGGGTTGGGGGCGGCGTCTGCGGACTGTAGCGAGCGACGGGAGAGCAGCAAGCGCGGATGTCGACCGGGGAGGAAGCCACGCTTGACAAGTCCGACATGAAGGCGAGACTTGGTAAGTGTTTGTATATTGTACATATTAAACCATGCTTTCTGTTTGGTAAAATCGACCCTAACCTTATCCTGAGTTTGAGCGCTGCTGGGAGGTGCGACAGTTTTAAACTTATGCGCTTTCCAGTGGTCCGTTGTATTTGTGGCATTAAGTACAAGTCTTAATTCATGCTAAATTGAAATTGAATATATAAGGCCATAATCAATACCATAATATAGTATGTATTATGGTAATGCTTTTTTAAACAATTTGCACTACTTTTTCTTTACGTACGATACCATCATTCTGATCTCCAATCAATGGGCTACATACAATACTACATCCTAAACGGAATTAAGTCTTTACTTTAAAAAAATTAAACAAAGTTTGACCAGACCAAGATTTAATGACTAAAAGGAGAGAGCTAGGTAGTTGCGCCTCATAAAAATACATATTTTTACGTTGAGATCGTTAAAAATTTGTTTTTTTTACAATCTTCGGAAAACTTACCTACAGCTAGCTAGATAAAGATTAGATACAAATAATATTTAACTTAAAGCCAATTAGAAATTTCCACATATAATAATAAAAGCAGCATCTTAGAAAAGATTAAGAGAAAGTAGACGATTTATATTTATTAAGTTAAAAAAAAAGAGATTGACAATCGAATTGAGATTAGATTATCCGCGCCATATGGATTCATTCTATGCTAGTATGGAGGGATTAATCAGAAAGGGACGCCAATTTATACCATCTTGGCCACACTGGTTTAACTCGGAGGACTGACCCCATAATAATCGCCACGGGCAGATCGTTTGATCTTGTCTGATATGTACAAACGGTGCGTGGCTGTTGCCTATATTTATTAATTGTATTTTTACCTTGAAGGTAGGCGCATAAATTGAACAGAAGTATTGAAAATATATCGAAATTGTATCTGTTATTCCAGAACGCAGTCGCCAGTCGGCGCGTGAGTGCCGCGTTCGACTGAAGCTCCGCTACCAATACCTGGAGGAGCTCGTGGCTGATCGGGAAAGGTCCGTGCTGACACTGCGTAAGGAGCTGGAGAAGGTACCTTGTAGCTCTAGGTTTAAGGACTATGTTTGTATGAATAGGTTAATAACATGAAGGTTATTATGGACTGGAGTTTTCCTATCTACGGTCGGAGGAGTTGCTGACAGAAACGGTCCCCTGAAACTGCGTAAGGAGTTGGAAGAGGTACGCTATAGATCTAGATTTAAGGACTATTTTTGTGTGAATTAATAAGTACTCACTATAACCATCTAAAAAGTTAGTTGATACTTAAAATAGTCCGTGCTGACGCTGCGTTAGGAGCTAGAGAAGTTAGAAGCTAGTTGTGGTTCTAGATAAGATATATCATTTTGTAGTAATAAGTCGCTTTAAATACGCTAGAGCAGTTAGTTGCTGATAGAAACGGTCCATGCACTTTGTAAAGAGTTGGACAAAGGACCTAGACTTGGACCAAGTTCGGTTTAGCGGACCATGTAAGCTCATGATAGAAAGAGGAATCTGATATATCTGAGTCACCGTCATCAAAATCGTTGATCAGGCCTATATTATCAACTAAATCCAAATAGCTAGCCAAACTTTTGCTTTTATAATCTACTAGCTGCGCCCGCGGCTTCGCCCGCATGGAAATCTGTGTCAAATGGTTTATAAACCTTCCTCTTGAATGACTCTATCTATTAAAAATAACCGCATCAAAATTCGTTGCGTAGTATTAAAAATCTAAGCATATCTACCTAGGGACAAACAAACAGTGGGAAACGACTTTATATTATGTAGTGATTTTATATGTGTAAGTAATAAACCTACCTGAGAAGGAAAACAATCTCATGAGTTTTTTATAAAATATTTTCAGCTCCAAAAATGGAATGCAGACCTGGAGCAGGGCATCACACCTGAGGGTCTGAATACCATGCTGCTCGAGCATGGCATCATCAAGCAGGAGTAACCCTGTAGCCTATAGGTAATACTTGTTCACATTTAATCATTTAATGCTTCCATTGTATAGTTTTGACACTTAACTTTCAAGTGTAGCTTTCTATCGGATTTTTTAATGTAATTGACAGGTTAATGAGGATTATTTAAAAATACCTAACATCTACATTAAATAATCAGTAATTTTGGTAATAGCTGAGAAGAATCACTATGGATGTCTGAAATCAGGCGTCTCATTCAGAAACACCATTTATTTAGAAAAACATGTAGACTTTTTTGCCAATTACTTACTGGTGTGGCGCAGTGATCCGAGTTGGATCCTGACACGCCATTGTTTGGTTCCTCTGCTGTCAGTCCAGTCGACGGCACGAAGTACCCGTTGGAGTAGGACTATCTCGACCTCGGCGTTCCAGCACTTATCTCATTTTTTTTCAGGCCTACTTCATCCCACTTCTGGTCACTGCAAAGGCCTGCTCTTGTTAAACGAGATCGTCGCCCGCGCCAAGGTCTGTCTGATCTAACGTCGTCGTCTCCTGACTTCTCTTGCTGGCTTCTGCAGTGGTAAAGTGAGCAGATTTCTCTCTTTAGTTATTAGTATCAAATATTTACTGTTCGACGTTGTGTTTTTATAGGCTTCTTATGCATATCCAATAGGGATTGCTAATTAACTAAATAATGAAAATTACATAAATGTAACTTTATCTTATACCTAAATGTGAATTTCTAAATATCAGACAAATTAAGTCCAAATATCCGTAATTAAAGTTTTGACACGAGGTTTTCTTATCGAATCAAAATATTTTTATCGAAGTCTTCAATGGAAAATATGCCTAAAAATAACAATTTAATCCTTAACTATGAGCATCTGTTGAGTTACCCCAAATTATGACGCTATTTAGCTCAATAAGCTCCGACGTAATGCTTTTAAAAAATCAGCAGATATTGGATATCAAACGTCGATAATGTTTTTTAATTAATTTTCAAAATAAATAATAATAATGCCCGCAGGGCAGCTTGTGGCGAGCTGATGGTGAGTAGCGACACCACGGGTACCGAGTGCTCCCGGGGCAGTTCCTGGTTCTCGTCTCCGCTTGCGGAGTGGCATCCCATGAAAACCAGATCCCCACCTCTTGCTTGCCTTCATTGGCCGGTCTGAGTGGAGTCGCGAGAGATGCATCTTAGGATGTAGACTCGGGGGTGGAAGTGTCTAATGGCGTAATAGCGAAGAAACCCGCTCACGAGCAGTCTTCGTGACGGTGAAATCGGGGCCGTACCTCTCGACACCCCTCAGTCGTTTCCGCTGATGTTATTCCTCTCCGGTATTTACGCCGGCTTCTTAAGGAACCCATCCAGCATTCGGCAAGCCACCGTCTGCCACTATTAGGTAACAGTTTTGAGACTATGTTTATGGCACACGTCCGCAATCTCCCCTATAGCCCGATTACCCAGTCCATCCAGGGAGGCCTTTGCCCTAGCAGTGGGACGAATCAGGCTAAATAAAAAAATCTAAATAAAAGAAACTATAACTTTTAAGCCGCACGGCGTGGGTTATAGTTTTCTATTGTTTCTCTGTCAGACACGGACAATAAAAAATGTATACAAATATTTTTTACCAACAAATCAAAATGGCTAAAGCTCTTTTGATATAGTAGGTATCAAAATCCTTGTCTTACCAGATATCGTATAGGTAAACCCCATACTTATACAATATTTTAACAAGTTTGACGATATAAAATATTTTCTACCCCAAATTTTGTAGGCCCTCGCCCTCTCATTTGGAAAACGTGAAAAAGCGAGGACCGAATCACTTGATTACTAATTTCATTCGTCTTTAAAATTAAATTATAACATTTCGATAAAACTCGTATCTATATTATTTTTGAAATTATACCTTTTTCAGAAATGTATTTACCTTCTACTTTCTACTTTTATATAAAAAACGATGCCCCCTTTTTTCAAATATGAATGGAAACCTAAATGTTTCGATATCGCTGTTAGTTTTAAGGAATTTCTGTATTTTAATGAATGTTGTATGTAAGTTTTACGATTTGCCAATTCAAATAAAGCTAAAAGTTACCTTACAGAACTTTATATATAATATAAGAAGAAGAAAATGAGATAGAGAAGAGAACGGAAAAGCAGGCCTATACCTACTTTCTTGTAATTGAATAAAACCGACAAATATTTCATGTACAGCGGTACAGGAAACTAAACTTACCAATCCAAGACAATTTTGTTGAAAAAAACTGAAGTTGTTATAAAAAATATGAATCGAAATGGAAAATAGTTCGGTCGTTGTCAATGAAATGTGCCAACTTAAGCTAAGATAGTGGTAATAAGGTAAGTGAAGAGTTTTGAATCAAACCCATCGATTAAACTAAACTTCTTTGACACTAAAAATCCTGCCGTTCTTTGATATCGACCAACATTGGATGGCATAATTTTTAGTTCTGGCAAGTTAATTAATTTAATTTTGATAGTTTATTCGTCAACTATTTCAGGTATGTTCGTTATTATAGTGTAATTGTAAGCGTAGACGAATTGTATCAGGTATTCGAGCAGATCACCTCATTTGGGCTGGTGAGATTTTTTTACTTTCTTCCTTGAAAACCTAAATTAGAGCGGTTGTGATTTTGAAAATAACTCACTAAACAAGCGAGACAAGTACACTGAGTACCTACTCGTGTTTGAATGTGATATTCGTAAATCCGTGAAAAACCTGGAGCGTGATCACGGTTCTCGATGGATCGATAAGCACCGATTGTCTCTGTTGTAGATAAGGTTTATGATAAAAGCGTTGGTTCTTACTGAATGTATCGAGACCAGAGACAATATCTGTGCTTCGGTAAACCATACTCGCGCTCCTGGAAATTTTAGATTTGTAAAATTGTGAGAAGAACTGTGGTTGTGATTTTTTCATTATGGGAGTTAATAAGGTACAAAAATTTAGTTAGTTTAGTTTTATTTTTTGTTATATGTTGTGTTATCTTTCGTGACGTCACCAAACGGCTCTATCGGAAGACCAGCGTTGGTTGTAACATACTTACAACTAACTCATGCTGAGATAGAGTCCGTTTTGTGACTCAATTACAAAAATCTGTTTTGTCCTTTATTTTTTAATCATGTTTGTTTTATGTTTTTGTGTATTGAGTTACAAATTAACTTTATTCTATACTAAAAAAATAATTAAAAATCGCAGTGGCTTAGGAAAGGGAAAGGTTAGGTTACCTCGCCTGTGTACGGGACGGTGTCAACACCAGACCATATTGCAGGTTCGAATACTCAATACTGGGTGCGATTTAGTAATTAAAATAAAGTAGTTTTTAAGAATACTTTATCTAAGGTATTTGACGAGATTTATTCATACAAGCATAGCATTTCAGATTTGTGTTGTGGGATCGACCACAGGCCCCTGGGTCAAGGTATAGTCGAATCGTATCTGGAATTCAAGCAGATGCCGTTAATGGTCTGGTGAAGTTTGTCTTCCGTGGAAATTTAAATTTGTAAGGTTGTGACTTTTTGGAAATAACTCCAAATATGCGAGCCAAATACCCTGAATACTTGTTAAATTTTTATTTTAGATTTGCAAATAATAAGCCCATGAAAAACGTAGGATTATGGTTCTCAATAAGAATCGATAACAACCATAATCGTGGTCTTGTAAGTTGAAATTGGTAAAGTTGTCCCTACTTTGGTTTTGGGTTAAAAATAATGGGAGTTAATTAACTAAAAATCGCAGCGGCTTAGGAAAGGAAAAAGTTAATTCCTTGGCTGTGTACGGGACGGTGACAACACCAGAACCCATTATAGGTTCGAAAAATCTATTCTGTAATACTTTACGCGGTGTATACCTATTACGCAGTACAACTAACTCGCGTTATGCCTAAGTCATATCACAATTTAGGCATAACGAGAGTTAGGTATAATGAGGCTTAAGCATAGCCAGTGTGACATACCCCGACATAGGTCTGAAGCAAGGAAGACATAAAGCTATTTGACTGTTATGTTGTTAATTGGAATAAATAACGTGGTAAATGAAACATTGCAGTAGTAATACATAGATTTATAATTATATTAGGTATCTACTTTTCTTACTATCTTTATTAAAGTAAACTCAAAAGTATCCTTTAATGAACTTGAAACTTAAAATAAACGTAACTTAACGTTAAAATGTCCCATTTATATCTAGATTTGCACACACACACTCATGACTTTCAGTCCCTGTAAATTGTAAATAATAGTAATAATAATAGTAATAATTCCTTTTTTATTTTAGAAAGGTTTTTAATAAAATATAGTCCGGTAATTTCGTTATTTTGTAATTTTTTCAACTCTTTTTGTATTTAGCGTTGAAAATTACATCTACCCTTCTTCTTGCATTACCTTCAAATAGGGTTTGTTTCAGCTTCAGGCATTGCCACTGTGCCTCTTTTCTTAATTTAAATAAAAAGTGAATAAATGTCCGTCTATGCCAGCCTTCCAAACTGTTGTTAGTGCGATTGATTTCGCTGGCACAACTAATCATGACGTGCAATTTTCTAAGCCATTGCTTATCCATATAGTCATTGAATTTTTCAGCGGTTTCTGTGTCATTCTCATACCCCAGTAGCGTAATTTCTTGCCAAACCTCTGAAATATGCAGCGTTGGAAGCAACGGAAGATTTACACAAATTTCTGTCTTTTTAGAGCCGGCACGCGTAGTTAAAACCCCAAGTTTTTCGGCCTTCTTCCATACGGCTTTAGAGTAATGGCAATAGTATCCGCTTATTACAATTTCTGAGAAAACAGCTTGAAGTGCCTGAATGTTGTGCAATTTCGTAATCGCATTTAAACCGTCTAAGTTTACTTGTATCTCCAAATGTGCCTTCGATCAGTTGGAAAAGACGAATATAAGTTTGCTGCGATTTATCCGGCAGCAAGCAGAATATTATTGGCACTATATTCACAGTGTCGTTGTTGCCAGTATTTATATTCAAATGGATTGAATACAACTGGTAGAATCCTGATGGCACACATTTAAAAGTACCTGCGCCATAGAATTCGGCATCAGTACCTTCAAATGATTTGAAGGTTCTCGGAGCTGTTTTAGTTGAGAATATCAAAATCTTACTATCGACTTCACCGTCATCACACATGAGAAAATTTCAGCTATTATATTTGGAACTGCATTTACAGAGCCCGTCTTGATTTCTAAAAACGCCTTTCTTGCTCGGTATAGCGAATCCTTTTTTGTTTTATATAAAGATGCCTCATTGACTTCTTCATCTGTCGAGGAATTTGACTTGGCTTCCTCGTTCGACCTGGAATTTCTCTCGCTTAGCACGACTTTTTCCAATATTTTCGGTATCGGTCCAAAGTTCTGACATACTTCTTTTTTAGCTTTATCGGTAATTACAGCAATTTTATTTGTAGCTTTATTAGGAGAACATGAATGCTTTTTAATGGCATCAACTACATTGTCCTTACTAAGCTTCAAAGATGCACTGCATTTCTTCCTATTCGAGCAACGCCATAAGGTCGAACCGTTGATATTGCATTTGTTTTTAGTGTACGCATAACCACCTCTTAATAAGTTTGGTCTGCCTTTTTATTTTTTACATATTGAATTCTACAATTCATATTGAGATAACAATTAACCACAACCACATCACAACAAAAGTATTGTGAAAATGAATTTTTGTTGACATTTTGAAGTATTATTGACATTGGAAGTAAACCACTCGCATCATATAAGTGGCTACATAGTACGAAAAAGTTTGTATACCTACGTAAACATATTTTAGGCAAAACGCGATGTAGGCTATGTAAGACCTAGGCTTATAGCGAAGTTGTCCTTAAGCTAAGCAGTCTTATAGCAACTCAGGCAAACAGATAATGAGGCCGAAAGAGAACTGTAAATGACGTTTAGGCATAACGCGAGTTAGTTGTACTGCGTAATAGGTATACACCGCGTAAAGGGAGTTTACAACCTTCAAATCTTTACTAACAAAGAAAGTTAGAATCAAATAATTGAAACGAACCAGTATATACAATTGAGCTAACTGCAGACTGTTGCAAACAAACAATTTACATGTAGCTCAACTGATCCATATCAATATCATGAGTATTTGTGTATACGTATATAAAAAATTATTCGATTCATGATTTTTCATTACTCATCTATGCTGTAGAATTCATTGGTTACTGTCATATTAACAAACACTCAGATTCGACTTTATAATGTAAGAGGTTATTCCAATTTTCAAACAAAACTGTCAAATACCTTGATAAAATAAATGCTTCCTGTTCACAATATTATAGTGTAGTTCTAAGTTTATTTCATTGAAAAGCTGATATAAATTTGCTTAAACGACAAATTACAACTAGTACTTACGTCTATATAAAATCAATCTCTTAAAAAACCTAAGTCATCACCAGAGATCGGAGGGCCCAAAATGCTGGTAGCATTCCCACTTTGAATGGCAATGGTATCTCGATGGCCGAAATAGAAGCCAGTATTCCGATCACCAGCGGACTCTTTGAGAAGTTTAGTTTAGTTCAAGTTCAAATTGACGGTGTTTTCGGTCAATTTGAACTTAACTTGACGGTGTCTATAGCACAGTGGGCGAAGGTGATGAATATCTGGCGTTCATTAAGGGAGGCCTATATACAGCAGTGGACTAACATAGTATGATGATGATGATAGTCATGTTGATGAAGAATATCTGAGGTCTACATTTTACGAGGTAGCTACATCATGAACTTTAATTCTTAAAGACCCAGCACGGGTGAAGGAATTAAAATCCCGAAGATCGAAGAAGCCTTCGGATTTATGTAGGTAAGTTTTAAAATAGGGAAAACCAAACCTATTGGGCTTGGTTTTCCAGAACACAAGTTCATATTAAAAAGAAGTTCGTTTATCTAATTAATATATTATGGTTAGTAAATATGCCAAATATAGACGAATCGTATCAGGTATTCGAGCAGATCACCTCATTTTGGACTGGTGATGTTTTTACTTTCTCCCTTGAAAATGTAAATGAGTACGGTTGTGATTTTGGAAATACCTACAAACATGCGAGACAAGTACACTGAGAACTTTCTCGTGGATGAATGTAGAAATTCGGAAGTCCGTGAAAAACCTGGAGCGCGATTACGGTTCTCTATGGATCGATATGCACCGATTATGTCTCTGGTGTTACAGTTCATGATAAAAGCGTGGATTCTCTCGGAATTTATCGACACCAGACTAGAGACAATATTGCGCTGACCCATGATCGCGCTCCTAGAAAGTTTGTATTGCAAAATTGTGACGACAGAACTGTGGTTGTGGTTTATTAATGATGGGAGTAAATAAAGTAAAAAAATCGCAGCGGTTTAGGAAAGGGCAAGGTTAGATTACGTCGCCTGTGTACGGGACGGTGTCAATACCGGACCACATTGCAGGTTCGAATACTCAATGCTGGGTGCGGTTCTGTAAGGAAAAAAGTAGTTTGTAAGAATATTAGTTATAAAATGATAGACACTGGAATTATGGAAGTGTTTATTATTTTGAATGCGAATATAAAAACTATACTACAATTCTGTAATACGAAATTTAAAAATAATATTATGATACTCGTATATGTAAGGTTATTTTTTAAGGAGTTAGTTTTACTACTTTCACTACTTTTTTGCGATGACGAATCACTACGATGGCGAATCGCCACTAACTCTTTTTAATGACAAGAAGGCATATGTCATACCTAGCGTTTCGGATGACGATGATTTTTTTATTTACCTTTAGGTGGCTTATATGTATGTCATTGCGGCAATGATAGGTTTATTGTGATCGCCACTTTATGCGTTCAGCCCTAAAGCTCCGGCGTTTATAATTCGCGTCGGTGGGGTCGACATTCTTAATTATCAACCTGTTCACCAGAGAGATAGGGGAGTGATCAAAAGCTCCTGCAATGTCAAGAAATTCATAGAATGCTGTTCCGATTTCCTTGTCCTCCAAAGCCTTCTCCACTCTGTCGATGAGGCTACTCAGCGCCGTCTCTGTGGATATGCCCTTGTGATAGGCGTGTTGGCTGTGGTGACTGGGAATGCGGCTAGCGTCTCTCTCGAGGTAATGGCTGTCTACCACCTTCTCCATTGTCTTGAGAAGAACGATGATGATGGTGACAACCTCAATTGCGCAGCGGGTGAAGGTCCACCTGCGACATAGGATTTCGCAGGATCGATTCTCATCCCGAGACAATTCTTTTTACGATTTGCAGATATTCGTTCCGATATTATTTTACGTTATTTAAGGTATCGTGGAAACGCTCCGAATAATTAGTTTAATTAGAAATTAGATTTAGTTTAAGCATAGACGAATCGTATCTGGTATCCGAGCAGATCACCTCAGTTGGGCTGGTGAGATTTTTCCGCGAAGATCTAAATTAGTACGGTTGTGACTTCGAAAATAGTTACAAACATGCGAAACAAGTACACTGAGTACTTTCTCGTGGATGAATGTTGAAGTTCGGAAGTCCGTGAAAAACCTGGAGCGTGATTACGGTTTTCGATAAGGATCGATAAGGAGCAATTATGTCTCTGTAGATATAGTTCATGACCAAAGCGTTTGTTCTTACCGAATTTATCGAACGAACCATAATCCATCATTGTGTACGGGACGGTGTCAACAACAGACCATATTGCTGGTTCGAATACTCAATACTGGGTACGATTCAGTAAGGATAAAAAAATAGTTGTCTGTTATACGAATAACTATCATGATGATGTGATCGAATTTTCGACCGATACCACTATTCTTAAATTCGAAAAAATATAATATAACAGCACTTTACTGTGGCGTATGATAATGATGTTAATAATGTGTCTTGTCACTTACCGTCAAATCAAACGCAACTCAGATTTAAGCACGTCTCAACTGACGAACCGACGACGTCTTGTGACAAGTACCTAACTCAAGTGACGAATTTTTAACATTATTTCACTGATAAACTTCAAATAATCGCGACTTGACAAATGCTTGAAATTTGAGTTCGTTTGAGTATTTGTGCGTTAGTTTAAGTTTTAGGAACTGTATCTACAATGTTTTCGAAAAACATTTTGACCTGACGACCTCAGGTGAAGGTCCGCCTGCGACGCAGGAGGTTGCGGGTCCGATTTCACCCTGAGACAAATGTCTATATGCTGCAGTCTGCAGATATTTGTTCCGAGGCTGTTTTATATATCTAATTCAGTTTAATATATTATAAGCCAACCCTTTTTTATTTATATGTACTGTACATATTGAAGACAATTAGGATGATGGGCCGAGTGTCAGCAACTAGAATAATAAGTATAGATAATATTGTTTATGTCATACACATTAGAATTTAAATAAAACACTAGGTTTTCGACCAATGTTTATAAACAAAATTAATTTCACTTGAAAGTAGGTACAGCTTAATTAATCATTACAAAATTAAGTCGATATATTAAAATAAATCGTCTATAATCGCTATTGGCGATAGTTATTTGCCAATACTTCTGATTTACTCAAAATAACCTTTAGTTTACGTATCTATACTATAGTCCGATTACGAATCAGATATATTTTATTTGATGTCAGTACCCATACCCACCTTTAAGGTGGTTCGTTTCCTGTTGACTGAGAAACCAGATCAGAGTTTATAAGTTGACCCGTTAGTCTAAAACTAAAAAGTCGGTCAAATCATGTTAATACCAAATACCTATGGTTAATTCAAAACTAGCCCAAACCTGTGATTTTAGGAATACTTTAAATATTTCTTATTGTAGATAAACATTTGGTCGATACCGTTTACCGTAACGTATGGGAAATAACGCCTACAAACTTTGTTCTAAATTATATTAGATAGATATTAGGAAGTCATAAGTATGTTATTAATTATTATACGTGTAATTCGAGAGCGGATCACTGTTTTACCAAACGTAAGCCCGTGAAAGACGTGATGAACTGGGAAAGATTCGCTATACAATATCAATAACACACGTTTGTAATGATTTCTGCCAAAATGAGTTACCAACAATTATTTTGTCAGTTCAAATCGTTTCATCACCGCAAAACAACAATTTTCTTGGACAAACCTATCAAGTATCATGGAATGTCATGAATAAGACCAGAAACCGGTAGAACATTGTGGTTTTGCAGGTATGTACATGTATAATTAATCTTGTCTTGGCGAGAAAGTGTCATTGGTGTTATAATACGACTACCTTAAGAAAGGCGCTACATCAATACATATCTTCTAGCACCAGTTCAGTAACGTCGTGGCTTGCGTTGAATCACGGAGCCCACATTACCTCCCATATTCCTAGACCTTACCTCAGAACTTCATACCACACTCAAGTGACCACTGTATTAATTTCAAGTGCAATATAGTGTTCATTCATTCATTGATTCGACATTGCACCACGAATTCTGTTAACAATTTGTTTTACTGCGATAATCTGCTGAGTGAAATTTCTAAGAATGTATATCAACAATGGGCCCCAAACAAGCCCCGCCGGTGTCGTTATTTATTTTGTGATCTAATTAAAACTTCAGATTATTTCATGTGTTTTTGTGTACTTCAGTAATTCTTGAGATTGATGGATAAAGTTTTGAGGTAAGAATAACACTTTTTAGAATATAGGAGTGTATGGCAAATTACGCTTATTTTAAATCAGCGTCCAGTTTGAATACTTCGAAATTACGCGTAGAAAGCGTCTTTGACGTGTAGGCGAATAATATATGTATGTATTTATGTTAAATGTAAGATGGTGATAAATAAAAAGGCTCAAATTATGATGAAATTAATTTTAAAATATATCAATCACATGTGGATAAAAAAGTATCACAAATAGTCGTAGAAGATTTTTTTAGGTAGTAACATAAGTACTCCGCCTTTTTATATTAAACTTAACGCCCTCTCTTAAACTTTTCAAATTTGTATTACATACATTTTACTTATTAAGACCAGTTGACTACAGATATTGTTATACATATAAATTGTTGAAAACAAATGAAAATGACTAAAGTCATTTAAAATGGGATATTTACCATGATTTGATTTATAAGTTATCCAATATTTCGGCACAATTTCATGCACAATTTCATGCGCCATGATAACTCGCAGTCGCAGTGCCTTCAGTTATTCCGTGATCATGGTGCATGCCAATGGAAAATACAACATTGAACTAATTCTATTCTACCATACGTTTTTTTTATAAGTCTGTTTTTCTCAGAACAATCCGGTGATTTCTGAAACTTACGGACCTAAAACAAGTGAAGCACTGTTTAGTTATGTTCTCTCTCTCTACAAGTAGTACATCGTCTTATCGTTTTCTATATTGGTTACGTACAAATATTGATTTGCGCATGATTGAAGTAGGTATTTATTTCGTCATCCTGATTCATTATTATTGAATGGAATAAAAAGTTACCTAAATAAGCTTGATAGGTATGCAAACATATTAATCCTCAGCTGTTGTTCGCGTGATATAAGAATTTCGCTAGTTTCTTTACGTACTTTGCTGACGCTCTATTGCGTGTCTCGATAATAACAAGTCACACGTTGCGATTTTGTTAGAGCTTTCATAAGGCAGTTGTCTCACCGTCACCGGCGAGAGAACTACTAACTATCGGCTATTTTCTCGCTCAAGAAACGTACAGTTAGATATACATTGCGTGAAAACAAAAGAGATGCATATACAAAGAGTTGATCGCTGACTGTTCACACTGCTGGCGAGAACTCGCTTCACTAGTTTGTCGCTGGGCGACAAGAGCCAGGAAAATAACACTCGCTCAGCGATCAGAAAACTCACGCCGGGAGAGCAACCAGCGGTCATTTCTCTACAAAGCGGACTGTCGTTTGGCCGCCGCGAACGAGTGATGCGAGTAATCGCTCGTCTAACTCGCACTCTCGCTTATAGCCGAGCTACACAACTATCGGAACTACGTACTCGCTCCCCGCTTCACGCCGACTAGTTTCTACATTCTAGCTCATTCTAGCTGCGCTACTCGTTCATCGTTCCCGGTGAGACAACTGCGTAAGAGCATGCGTAAACGAACAATACATATCCGTGGGTCCACTGGATTTAGTTTCCTTCGTAGGTGTAAAAGCCACAGAGAATACAAACAGTTTGTAATGTATGTAATACAATTTCTTATGTACTCCATACAACCTAATGTTAATCCACCTCACTTACTATTAGATTATTTTTATTTTATTTTTCATTTATTAAGACACAGACAGTTTACAATATTCTTAAAATTAACAGTAATATAGTTTTGTATAAACCAATCAAGATGCCACTAATAGAAACATTATATTAAAAAAACACAACATCGTTACAGACGCTAATTTGGAAAACTAATAAAACAACAGATCAAAATAGACAAATCATGCATGAATTATACAAATATATACATATACATATTGTATAAAGCAAATTAACCTAAGAGAGTAACTTGTTTTTTAAAGTTATTCATAGAGATGACGACCGATGTGGCGCGGTGGGCGAAGGTCCGCTTGCGACGCAGGAGGTTGCGGGTTCGATTCCCGCCTCGGAACAATTGTGTGTACGATCTGCAGATATTTGTTCCGGGTGTTCTGGTCGTTTTCTATATCTATATATGTAATGTATTGTATTATGTATATCAGTTATCTAGTACCCATAACACAAGCTCTGCTTACCATGGGGCTAGATAATGCTGTGTGAATTGTCCAACATTATTTATTTATTATTTTAGAGAGCAAAAATATGTCACATTCAGAAAATTGTTCGTTGTGCAACCTACTTACTCTAGGAATAAAAGAATTGCCTGCATAATTAGTTTTATGACTATTTAACATAAATAGATTATTGATTTAGATTAGTGGACATTTTATACCAAATTGACTAAGTAAATACGGTGAGTCGACCATGTTTCTTATGATTTTAAACAACATCATTTGATCTCTAATCGTGCGTGCGGTCGGAATAAAATATAACTTCAACGGCTTCATTTGAGTTATTAATTTTAAATTTCAGATGTTTATTAAATTTTGACTGAATTCTTTCAAGGCTGTTAACATAAACTTGATAACAAGGGTTCCAAACACAAGAACCATATTCGAAGATAGGTCTTATCAGAGAATTAAATAGAACCACCATCGTTTTCCAACTAGGTACTAAAATCTTTACTTAAAATAATTAATTTGTGCTTAGAAGCACAAATTAATTATTTTAAGATTATCTGATAGAAATGGAACCAGAAACCAGAATCTCTAAATTATTCATATTTTAAGTAGCATTTTAAAACGACAGTCTGCCATATGTACGCTAGTCTTGGTCTTCTTGTTAGTAAATTGTAAGTTTTATAAGAAGATTTCACCTTGTTAGAAACCGTTGCTATTAGGTTTCAGTAGTTATATGTTTTTTTGTTACTTTGTAATTATTTCATTATGTTCGTTCGTACAAACAAATACGAAAATCATAAACAATATAATTTATTTACCGTAATGTTGAACTCGTTTATAAAATTTAATCTCGATTAAAAGAAGGCATTCGTAGTATGTTTAAATAATGATAAGTAACCACCAAATCAATCGATTACTTAAGGTATTTTTTGTAGTTTTTAAGATACTGAAAGATGTATTACGCATATTTCTAAATAACATAGATTTTAAGTAAAACGTCTCCCGTATGGTACCATTAAATATTATCGCAGCGCGAGGGTTCCTCGGTTTGTTTGTTGGGACCATAAAATCAAATCATACGATCTTTCTGCCATCTTAAAAAAAATGCCTGTATGTTGCCGTTTTTTTTTTATTTAGTTGTTGGGCGAGATTTAGGCTTTGATTTAGCTTGATTATGGTACAAACCTTCTTGTCATCTGTCTTTCTGTCTCGCTTAGATCAAATCATATTATATATAAAAAAAAACAACTGTTTTTGAATAGCTCAGTGTTTAAGCTAAGTAGGGACACGTTCACTTATCTTCCAAATTTTTGGAAATTTTTAGGAAACTTAGGTAAGGAAATAATATTTAAGATAAGAAAATAAAGATTAATCTAGGTTTGTACTAAGAGTCTCGTCAATCCTATTCTAAATTTAAGTCAATACTATCGAACTGTTTCCGTCAACAATCGATTCATATTTTTTTTAACAGTCTAGAAATGATTATCTCCCTAATATTATATGCGATGAAAGTCTGGATGTTTAGAGGGATGGATGTATATTTATTACTTCTTCACGCCAAAAGTACTGAACGGATCGGGCTAACATTTTACGTACAGGTAGTTCTAAGCCTGGAATAAATGATTATTTGTATCCATAGTTTATTTTTATGCTAATTATAATTACAATATACAAACAGTAACCAACCAACCAGTGGAGAGAAAATACGGGCCGCATTCTCCACGTAAATTTAATGGAATAACATACTTTTTTGTGTTTCATATGTATAATTAAAACTCACAAATTCTTTATTTCCATTGGTATAAAATAATAATTTCGAGAATAATTTCGAGAATTTTGAGTTAAAGTAAAAACTATATACAATATACCACTACACTACAATATACCACACTAAATACTAAGAAATGTCAATTTGTATTTTCGTGTTTTAAAACAATCAAATTATTGATTTTGTTAATGCCTCAAAATCCTAACTGTATTAGTAAGAATTAAATGATTCTGAGTTAAAGAAAAATTATATAATTATAATATTATATAAATAAAAAAAATCCAGAATCATTAAAGAGGCATCATATCCATTTAATTGAGTTGGCAAGTCGTTTTTTTATATCCAATTATTAGTATAAGTTGATATTATTATTAGAAAACTCTGGTTGTAAAATTTGTTTGTACGGCTTTTCGTTGCTATGTAATTTTATTGTATGTGCCATTTTCACTGTATTTTTATTTTTCGGTATAAATAAAGATATGATGTACGAATTTAAAAGTAAAGTCAATGTTTGTGGAACAAAACATTGTTTTATTTTACCATAGGGTAAGGAACTAACCTCTTGGGTAAGTCAAGGAACCTGAAGTCTTTTTGAGCTTTTCACTTCAGCTAGCCCATGTCGCCATTCTTTTTCTACCTAGGATCAGAGAAATTATAATAAATACACTAATAGCTCATCTCTGGACATAAAACATCTAGCTAAGCTACCATCAAAGCAAGCTGCTAAGCTGCCGTCGAAGTAACCAGCCAGCCTAGCCGGCCCGTCAACCGCCGTGCAGTGCGGTCGGAAACAAAACATACAATCCATACAATCTTTTAGGGAAGTGGCTGATAGCTCAATCGATATATATGTAATGTTAATGATTATTTATTATTTTTGCGTAATGTATTATATAATATAATGTGATGGTGGAGATGGGCAGTACACCTGGCAAGGGGAGAGGATCACCGATGGACCAAAGTAGTTACCGAATGGTGGCCTAGGGATTTGCGGCGGCGTCGCGGTAGACCACCTGCCCGATGCGATGGTCAGACGCCATTGTGGGGGCTGTAAGGAAGTAGTGGATCCGACTAGCACAAGACCGCCAGCAGCGGTGCATGGCGAGATAAGAAAGAGGCCTATACTCAGCAGTGGGTGTTACCAGCTGATTAGATAGATGTGATGTATGTAGCTTTTTACATATTGCATATAATATGTGACCTGTAACCAAAAGTTATCAATAAATGAATTATGAACTGCGCAGTTGCAATAACTGCCTGAAGTTTGAAGGTATAAACGTCCCTTGGCTAAACAAATATTATCTTAGGTCAGGGGAATACGTTTGCAGAGGTCAGTTTTGCCACAGATAAGTAAAAGTTAATTCGGTTTTGCTGTAAAATTGAGTAAGAATCTAATTTTTTACAAGATAGCCTTAAAGTTAATCATAGCTATTTATACCACAAAATATATTTACTTTAGAGTTTGCTTAGTACATACACAGTATATATTGTATACATTATATACATAGGTAAATATTGGCTATAAAACTTAGAATCTGATAGAATCTTGCAAGGTTTAGGCAGTAGACGATCGATGTAGCGCGGTGGGCGAAGGTCTGCCTGCGACGCGACAGGTTGCGGCTTCGATTCCCGCCTCGGAACAATTGTGTGTACGATCTGCAGATATTTGTTCCGGGTGTTCTGGTTGTTTTCTATGTATAATAAAAAAATATCTATCTATGTAATGTATTGTATTATGTATATCAGTCATTTAGTACCCATAACACAAGCTCTGCTTAGCTTGGGGCTAGATAATACTATGTGAATTGTCCAGTATTATTTATTTATTTTTTATTTATAGGGAATAGCATAGGTACCTTCCTATTTGTATAGCTTGTCCGTCCTGTACAGGGGAGCTTTTTGAGATGGAAGTGGATAGTCAAATCTGAAACCATGACAGTTAGGAAAAAATCGTGAATGGAGTCAGGGTCTCAATTTATACCTTACTAGACATTTTGTAAGTACCACATGCCTATTTGGATCGCTTTATTGGTTATTATCACTATGAAATTACATCGTTCAGCAATCTATCATCTGAAGGCTTTCTTATCAATAGGAAACGACTCGAGTCGTCCTATTGAATCGAATCTCCGGCGAAAATGAGGGTAAAGGGGTGGTAAATATATTATTTAGAGGAGATATTGAGAAAAAGCATTGATAGCCAACCTATAGAAATTTTCTAAGGCTAATGATGTGGTTATTTTATTATCATACAGTGTATGTACTTTTCCTCCATTATCTATGTATTAACTTAATATCCTGTCAGGTATATTTTACAAAAACCTGCCAAAAGTCATGGAATTGTAACAAAATGTATAGAATATTTAGTGTATTGTTTTAATGTGCCACCAAATATATAAGGTAATTAAGTACATACATATATATATAGCATTGCGTTAGGGCTTAATAAAAACCCAGTTGTGTTATTTTCTCAATGAATCAACTAGCCGTCTCTTGTAAAGATATCAATAAATAAATAATGCTGGACAATTCACAGAGCATTATGTAGCCCCATGGTAAGCAGAGCTTTTGTTTTGGGTACTAGATAACTGATATACATAATACAATACATTACATAGAAATATTTTTTATTATACATAGAAAACGACCAGAACACCCTGAATTAATGTCTGCGGAACGAACGAACACCTGCGCCACAGAGGTCGTCGAATATATTAGAATGGTTTTTTGGATTTAATCTTTTGTGCGCAACATTTATCTTTGTTCCGCTATCTATTCGACACCTGGGTTACATAGATTGATAGTAGACGGGTCACAGAGAGAAATGGAGGAGGAACGGTGATCATCTAGGTAGATACATACATCAGGGCTTTTGACCCGACTACGATAAGGAGGGTATGCTTTGCTCCATCTCTTATTTTATCTCATTACGTCAAACAAACGAAATAAAAAAAAAATGACAGTTTGCGATGCTTTTTAATACCGTTTATACATAAAGATAGAAAGAAAGAAAATTATTTATTAAACACTAACACAACACACAAACAAGGTTAGTTACACATATTATAATATAAGACTACATAGTACCGCATCATCATCATCATCAGCCTATAGCAGTCCACTGCTGGACATAGCCCCCCCCCCCAATGAGCGCCATAGCGCCCTGTCTTCAGCTTGCCGCATCCAGCACCTACCTGCAGTCTTTCGCAGGTCGTCATCCTACCTGGTCGGAGGGCGTCCTACAGTACGTTTACCGAGTCGTTGTCTCCACTCAAGAACACGTTTGCCCCAGCGGCCGTCTGTTCTTCGCGAGATATGGCCGGTCCACTGCCACTTCAGCTTGCTAATTCTTTGAGCTATGTCGATAACTTTGGTTCTCTGTCGGATGTATTCGTTGCGAATCCTATCCTTCAGAGAAACTCCGAGCATAGCTCCTACTTACTAGAAAATACGTAACACAGACAAAATATAAAAAAAACGTGAAAAAGGTACAAAATGTCGGTACTAACACAAGTAGCATTATAATATATATGCTGTTAATTTAAAATACATCTAAATGTTACGAGTATATATTATTGTCAACGCGGCCTACGGCGTAGCACTCATAAATGGGGTACGCCGTAGGCCGCGTTGACAATAATGTCTACGAGGCCTACGCCGTAGCATTTCGTAGCGCTATGGTAGCGTTGCATGATCGTAGCATGTCTATTGTCTACGTTTGTGCATTCTAGGATTAAATTTCCGCTAGTATTGGACTTTTAAGGTTTTACTAAAGATTTTGAAATTAAATTGTCCATTTAATTCCTGAAAAAAGCCGCTGCAGCTCAGTACAATAACGTACATTAAAATATATACTCGTAACATTTAGATGTATTTTAAATTAACAGCATATATATTATAATGCTACTTGTGTTAGTACCGACATTTTGTACCTTTTTCACGTTTTTTTTATATTTTGTCTGTGTTACGTATTTTCTAGTAAGTAGGAGCTATGCTCGGGGTTTCTCTGAAGGATAGGATTCGTAACAAATACATCCGACAGAGAACCAAAGTTATCGACATAGCTCTAAGAATTAGCAAGCTGAAGTGGCAGTGGGCCGGCCATATCTCGCGAAGAACCGACGGCCGCTGGGGCAAACGTGTTCTTGAGTGGAGACCACGACTCGGTAAACGTACTGTAGGACGCCCTCCGACCAGGTGGGATGACGACCTGCGAAAGACTGCAGGTAGATGCTGGATGCGGCAAGCTGAAGACAGGGCGCTATGGCGCTCATTGGGGGGGGGCTATGTCCAGCAGTGGACTGCTATAGGCTGATGATGATGATGATGAGGTACTATGTAGTCTTATATTATAATATGTGTAACTAACCTTGTTTGTGTGTTGTGTTAGTGTTTAATAAATAATTAAATAGTCCTCGCAAGAAGACCAGTATGCTACGCTACCATAGCGCTACGAAGTGCTACGGCGTAGGCCTCGTAGACATTATTGTCAACGCGGCCTACGGCGTAGCACTCGAGACGGGGTAAAAAGTCCTCGCGAGAAGACCGGTATAGTAACGGCCGGCAGGAACGTGCCGATCGAGGCGGCGCCGTCTTCTGACTGATATAGGTAATAGATTAATGAGTATATCAGTAATAGATTATATTTACATACATAGATATTTTTTATTATACATAGAAAATACCCAGAACACCCAGAACAAATTAATATTTACAGATCCTCCAAACATTTGTCCCAAAACGGGCATCGAACCAGCAACCATAAGTATAGTGATGATGAACTGATGATGATGTCCAAGCTGAATTTTTGCCACGGCCATCGATCTCAGGGTCTTCTGTAGGTACTTTTTAATCACTCACCCTCATAATCCGATGGGAAGGTAGAGCCGGCACGACAGGGGAGAGTTCAACGGCAGGATCAACGGCTTAACGTCATTACTTTAATTGCGTTAAGCCTTCGCCTTTTTATTGACGTATTATTTTATCATATACTAGAATGCAAAATGATTCATGATGGTATAATGAGGTAAGAAAACCATCATGCTATGTATAAATAATAGAAGAAGAAGGCTTAGAATTATTTTTTGGCGGGTTTGTGCGAAAAGTCAAGGTAGGTCGCGAGGTACCTTGAGATGACAGCTCATTTCTTCACTAGTAAGAGAAAATGTTCGAAGTTTAGTTCGAGTGAAGGGATTTTTTACGATCAAGCATACCGAAACATACGTGCATTGTGTGTGTCAAAGCGTCATATGCATGTCAACTAACACTAAGGCTGATCTTAGTGTCACGCTGACCATCGGCGCTGAGAGATCGGCGCGTAGCTCGTCAGCGCCGACGATCAGAGCGGGTTGTTTTAGTATTCTGCTGATCGCCTATATCGCGACTCGATATGATTGTACGCAATCGGCGCGTGCCATCAGTGCGATACTAAAACGCTCATTGAAGACAGAAGCGCGCGGGTGCTGGTCGGCGCCGACCGCTCAGCGACGCTGTCGAGCCAGCGCTGACCCTAGTCAGCGCTGGCTACGCTGACTATGGTCAGCGCTAGTGCTACTGCTACGAACGCACGTCCTACGCGCCGTTCATTAGCGAGTGCAGAAACTTTTCGGCACTCGCTAATGAAGATAAATTACCCCTTCCAGTAATGAAGTCTTAAAAACCTTATGCTCCATAAGTTCTCAGTTTGTTTCTGACCTGAACTTCAAAACTCAAACAGAAGTTTGAGTTCAAAACTCAAACAGAAGTTTGAGTTTTGAAATTAATTCAATCTTTATAGTGACCTTGAACAAAGTTCAGTATGGTTTCTAGATAAAGCAACTAGACAGTCGTTACTTAGAACCAGCCAAGGGTGAGTCTGTATATGTTAGTCTCGCCGTGCCACAGGACCGCATTACGAGCTCCTGTGTAGAAACGTCCCCCGAATACAAGGTATTACTGTGAAAATAAGCATGTAGTAATAGTAAAGGGTAGTGTGGTGTAGGTACCTAACGTGTTGGTAGGTACCGAACGTAAGACTCAGATAAAGAAAATAGAATTACATTTTATATTAACATGGAAAGTTTTGATAAGAAAATAGAAATACATTTTATTAGATAAACAAGAAGATCGGATTACTGCAACATAATCCGATTTCAGGTAAGGAATATTAAAACAATGTATTTAAATTAGAGGTAAATCTATAGTATAAAAAGGCATGTTTTTACTTAATAATCAGTAGTTAGGGAATCGAACCATGCCAATAGACTTATAAGAGGTTGTTATATAGGTAAATGCTAGCTGTATAGGTGTAAGAACAAGATCCAGTTATTATATTAATAGAATAAGTTTATTTGTAACTCAATACATAAAAATATAAAACAAACATGATTATAAAAAATAAAGGACGAAACAGATTTTTGTAATTGAGTCACAAAACGGACTCTATCTCAGCATGAGTTAATTGTAAGCATGTTACAACCAACGCTGGTCTTCCGATAGAGCCATTTGGTGACGTCAGAAGATAAAAGAAGAAGAATAAAGAATATTTATTTCAAAATTTACAAGTTAGCCTTATTATCTATGCACTTTTTACCCATTTATTTTTATTAGTAGTTACTTATACCACAACTATAAAAAAAAATCTTAATACTATGCATTTAAGTAGGTAGGTATACGAAGTTGTTAAGGCTTCCATTTGTTGCATGAATCATAACTTCCGTGTTAGTAATAATACTGTGTTACGGCAAGTTAGATGATATATTAGGTGGTTTTGGCACGAGTTACGTGTACTTTTCAATTCGATTGCGAGAAAATAAAACAGTTTAGGAAATAATTCAGTAAAATAAATCACACATTTTTCACTTCATAATTCCCGAATTTGTCGTAAGTCTTTAAATATATTTCACGTGATTTTGACTACAACAGATAAACAGATAAACATTTTATTCATAATTTGTCAAACTATATGTCACACTTTATAAATGAATTATTTCTAATAAAAATTATAATATCTAATTATAGTAAAAATTCGAAATAAGATTATTCTATATTAATCGTTTAAAAACTCGTCGTACGTATAGAACGCCTTCTCTATGAGCCAGTTTTTTAATTTTAATTTGAAATTATCTACACTCGGTGCGTCCGTAACCTTGTCTGGGAGCTTATTGTAGGTAGCTGGTCCCATTACGTGCGTCAACCTGTCCGATTTGGCCAGTCGTCTTGCCGCAGGCACCAGCCAGCCGACCGCGGCATTGCGAGTGTTGTAGCAGTGCATCTCCGCTTGTTTCGAAAACGAAGAAATGTTTTGACGGACATGCACTGCCACCTGGTAAATGACCATCGATGGGAAGGTCATGATGTGTAGCTGAGTAAAGTATGGTCTCACAGATGTTCTCTGCGACACACTTACTATAGTCCGTACGGCTCTTTTTTGCATTCTGAAGACGCGTTCTTCACATATTCATAATGTATAAATTTTATTTATTTTCTCTTCTGTTCCATTTGCATATTATTATCTTAATTTTGGCTTGATGACATTTTAATTTTTTTCAGCCTGCCACGTTCACATTCAATTCAATTTGTAGTAAACAAATACATAATTCTAGAGATCACTCCAAAAAAGACTTTTTGTTACGTGCAACGTAAAGTATGCATCTACTTTTGAGAAGGAATCACCTTATAGATCAACAATCACTAAGAAGGCGCTTTCAATTCCACTTTCAAAAATAATATATAACTATATGTTATCTTTATTAGAACATAAAAAAGTCGTGTCTATATAAAGAGGTCAATGTTATTGTAATGGCCGATGATAACAGACAAATATGAAAAGAAAAATTACTGTGCCTACTTGTTTCCCGTCATATACAACCTACTATACAACGCTATAATGCCACACTTTCTGAGCAAGAGAAGTGAAAGGTATTTTGCCATTTTTTGGTGACTGACCTACACAGTCCACATTAAATTTTTTCTTCCCATTTCGAAAAACTCAAACAGCTTAGAAATATTTGACACTGACACACAATTGTCTAATCAGTCCAGAATTGACAGAAAAAATCAACGAACATACAAAAACATACACACAGCTGAACATAGGACCTCCCACCTTTTTGTTTTTCGTTTCTTCGATTAAAAAAGCAAATAACAGATCGCGGAACAATTATTAAAAACATTAATATCGTTTAAATAAATGATTAAAAAAATATAAAAACACAAATTAGTAAATGACAAAGGATTCGTCGAAGTGTATAATTTTCCCTTGCTAAGCTTATTAATTTACAATATAGGCCTGAAGCTGATTGAGAGATTCCAAGATAGGATAAGATAAGAACCAATCCTTTTGAAATATCTATACTGATTGACCTTATAGAAGACTAAATTAAAGACGAGATTGACATAAATAACTTTATTGAGTTAAAATAGGGTCATAGGGTCACTGCTACAAAGGTGCCTACAGTTACAAAGGTCTTCTAGGGTATACCCTAGAAGACCTTTGTAACTTTATTAAAGCATTTACGAAAATTATTTACAATAGAGACAGATAATGAATACATTTTCTTAAAATTATTCACAACTAGCTGACCTTCTCGGCTTCGCGCGGTTTTAGTACGGATCCCTAATTTTTTTGAAAACATAATGATAGCCTATGTTCACCGGGGATAGTGTAGTTTCCCAACGGTGAAAGATTTTTCAAATCGGTCCAGTAGTTTCGGAGCCTATTTGTTACAAACAAACAAAAAATCAAACCTTTTCCTTTATAATATTAGTATAGAAAAGCTTTTGTCTTTTGTTATGTAATATCACAAAGTTCAGAGGTTTAATAACTTTGCTTTGGCATTGCCACCTAGTAAATATCTTGACTTAGAGACCGTACATTTTTTTGCAATAAGGCTTATAGGAGACCTATACTCGAATCTAGAATCTAAAACATTTTCTAGAATCTAGAAAGCGTTTGGGCATACCTACTTGTATCAAATATAACGAAGTTGATAAATACTTATTGATATAGTATAACGAATTAAAACCTTGATTTACATAGATTACACATCAAGAATAAAAAAACTATTCATTACTTTTACAACACAACACATTAGATTCATCGATTTCAATTTCAACATTTCTTTACTAAAATACCATTACATTTCCAGCGCTTTCATTAGGCACAAAACAACATGAAAGTATTTGCAGCATTTTTAGTTCTCTCAAAACTTTTGATGAATTACTTAGTAATTAAAAAAAAATATTAGTTATACATATATTATTTATTTAGTAGTAATCGTTCTTACATACAACTTTGTTAATAAATAAATAATAAACATATAATGGTGGAAAAATCACACAGCACTATCTAGCCCCAAGCTAAGCAGAGCTTGTGTTATGGGTTCTAGATACTCGTGACTAATATAAATAATACAACACATTACATAGATAGATATATTTTATTTTACATAGAAAACAACTAGAACACTCGGAACAAATATCTGCAGATTGTACAAACATTGGTGGGAACAGTGGCGGGAATCGAACCCGCAACCGCCACGTGGCGCGTAGGGCCTTCGCCCAACGCGCCACAGAGTTCGTCAAATATAAAGTAGAAAATTGAAGATAATAATCTGGAGTATTACAAGAGATTCGCGTAAGGTAGCTTAGGTACGTAAAAGGACTGCTTGCTAGCACAGCATCCTACCGTGGCAAGAAAATATGGCAAGAGAAACATGGCATTTTAAAGAAGAAATATCCGACGACTGCGTTAAGTTTGCCAAAGCCAATAAAGCGCTTTAAACTCGCCTAGAATCCAAGATTCTATATTAACAATGACATTTATGACTGAAACTTGATACTTACCTAGTTAAAAACAAGAAATTTAACCAATTTCTTGTATATCTATATTCCACTAATGTTTAATTTTTCACAAATCCACTTAAATATTAGAACAGACAAGCCGGTTTCGAATCATTATCCATCGTTTTTTATTTCGCTTAACCTTCAAATCGATTTTGCATTCCACCTAAACAATATTTCGATAAAAACCTCGATTCCCCGCGTCTTTAAAGAGATACAACAAGAGATTTTATTACCTAACACATTATCCACTATATTGTGTTAAGCTTCTAACAAATTCAAGTGATAGAGAACGTTTTGAGCTCACAGCCTTCATGTTCAATAATCATCGGTGCCGGATCCATGACGAAATCGACCCTACCGTTGTTATAATCGATTTTATCTATCACATTGGATAATTTCCTCGATTCTCTATGTCTAAAAACAGCAGTTATTTGTGAGGTCGGGTCTCTGCCGATGGTCAAATCGCAGGTACGCGATTCGCGGCGGCTGACGACGGTGCGGCAAAGCAAGGTCTCGCGGAAGGCTAGGCGGTATCTGAAAAGAATTAGCTTGATGTGAGAGCTGATTAGGAAAAAGAGGTATTCAAAAAACATACGATATGTATCACTGGATGAAATCATTTTAAGCGATACGGCATTCAATTCCATCGCATATTATGCTTTTAGATTAAATACCAACAAATTAAATGATATCCCTTTTTTTGGACTTCTACAGAACTTGAACCCGCGATTTAATATATTACAGATTACCTCGAGGGCTTCCTCAGTATATAATAACAAAACCATAGAATTAAGTACCCACAGTTTTTTTAAGGTTAAGAACTACCTACCTATAACTTTTGTGCATTATATCCACGTTAGGAAGCAGGTATTAAAAAAAATGGATGGTACGCTAGTTTAGCAACCATCACCACCTTCATAGAAGAGAATATTAATAAGAGATAGTTCCCAAAACTATTACTGATGCCGCCACATTTCAGGGTCGGGTTTGGTCGATAAAACGGAGTTCGTTATTGGATTTGTATTGGTTCTGTACAAGTAAATAATATAGGATGAAGAACAACACGACAAACAAAACAAGCCTTTATTATAATTAGGCAGCCCATTTAAACATACAATGTCGACGACGTGTCTTTGTAGGTATGATTAAACGTGCCTACCTCTTTCACCTGTACCAATTGTGTATTAACTTAAGCACAGCTTGTGTTATAAGTACTAGATAACTGATATACATAATACCATACATTACATAGATATATATGTTTTGTTATAGAAACATAGAAAATTACCAGAACACCTGAGTCAAATATCTGCAGATCGTTCAAACATTTGTCATTATTTTGTCCATAATCTAATTTACAGTTTAATTTCACACGTAAGAGCAATTACCAAACTGCTTTGACAAAACAGTCAGAAGGTTTAAGTTAAAATGGAACTACCCTGGGCAAATACTGAGATATATAGATTATGGAGATTGAATAGGGTACCGCTATGAACACCCATTTAAAAATGTGACCCAAAGTAGGAAATGCCCATTTCCTGTAAGTAAAATGCGCCTCGTCCCTATAACAGTAAATTTTGCTGGCGACAGATTCATTTCCGCACCTAATTCAGAGTACAATAACGCTTTCATTTATTTGGATGGAGCTTCGCGCTTTCCTGGCGTTTGCCGCTCTTTTATGACTAGTAAGGTAGAATTAAGGTGTTTTATATTAAAATTTGGTATATATTATATCACTTGTGATTAGGTTTAATTTTTCGATTGGTCTATTCACGTTAACATTTAAATAATGGTAATCGCGTGAGTTCGTTTGTTTGACAAAGTGGGTCTACGTTTCTAATGCAGCGTGCATAGCGTTGACAGCGTTGAGTGACGTAAATTCCATATTCGAGCAAACCACGTGTTTAGAAATGACGTCTCGTATTCGTTCGTGCGTAGCTTGTTCGTGGGTGCATCACATACATTTTCTTGCAAAGCGAAGCTAGACCCACGTGCGTAGCCTTGCGTGGCGGTGGGATATTGGCTTAGGAACCCTTTGACGCAAGTACAAATAAGGTTTCATTATTTTGTTTATGTAATCCTGAAATCGGACAGACCGGATATTAAATAGACCTTACGAGAGATTAATCCCTACGTAACTTGTATAGTTTATTTATAAAAGTAAATTAAATGGATTTAAAGATTTTAGTTCTAACATCGGCTTTTACGCTTCTTTTATTTCGTCAAATCTAAATATTTTTATTTTAAATTTATATATACATAATTTATATAAAATAAATTTACATACATAATTTAAATACATATTAAATATTTATATAGATGGCACTTATACTTCTGGACTACATTATGTATATCTTTTTAATAAATTTAAAAAAATTGTTAAACACATTCTTTGTAAAAAAGCTTATTACAAAATATCAGATTAAATAGAAGATAAAAAAGCTTGGAACGAGTTTTGCTCCAACTCAAAATCTACCAACTTACAGATAAGCAAATCAAATGTACTAGACACATAAGTTATGAATATACTAGTGGTTTCTTCTCACTTCTTCCACTGGTGGACAAAAAATTGAAGTGAACTATAAAATATGACCTGTCTAAGTGCTTATTTGTAAGCTTAAAGAAATGAAAACTTTTCATTTTCATTTTCATTTTCATTTCATTGTGCGCCGCGATTTTGAGAACAAAAACAGTGTGATAGCCGATGATAGGGCCGGCGCCCATACAAAAATATAAAACCCCTACAATCAAAATCAACGAGTTAACAGATAATCTTGACAAAGGCTTTAGAGGCTACTTTAAAAAACGAAACGCAGACCTCCTGATGAATGCCAATTTTGATTAATGACAGACTTCGCTTTCCATGAAGTACTTTTACCAACTACATAATAAAATTTATATTGTAGGTATTCTATAAATTATGCCTTTGAAGACCTTTTTATCTAAAATACCTACTATTGAGCTGTATTAAGGTTTTCGCAGAATAGAAGCGCACAGCTACCACTAGCCACCAAGCCAACACAAAAAATTGCATTAAAATAGGACTTTACACGTAACATTTAGATGCATTTCACATTGACGGCATCAAATGACAGACAGTTCGCGTTCGAAGCTTGTGGAGCCATGTTTTCAATGCAAAGTTTATCTAAATATAACGAGTTAAAGTCTATAGGTATATACTATACTTTAATTGCATATTTTTGTGCTGGGTGGTAGCGGTATCAGATTAATTAGCGTAGAGCTTTAGGGTAGCAGATTAAGGGCCACTTTAAAAAGGCTTAATAGACTAATAGGGTAAGGTAAGAGACCTAGCGTTTTATTAATCATTACATTATTAATCGAGTAATCATCATCATAATCATCATCAGCCTATAGCAGTCCACTGCTGGACATAGGCCTCCCCCAATGAGCGCCATAGCGCCCTGTCTTCAGTAATCGAGTAATGGTGGTATGAAATTTTTAGTTTTCCTTATTTTGTTTGTTAGTTTTACATAAATCCACTTTTTTATTTGGATATATACAGGCAGCGAAGGTATTAATAATGTGCACCTAACTTAATTACCTATGTCTTTTGCTGTAATAAATATCTTACTTTACTTTAAAGTGGGTTTCCGTGGTTCAATAAATTGTATTCCGGCCCTGGTGGGGGCACAGAGCCCTCTCTGTGCCCCCACCAGGGCCTCGAGGCTTGGCCTCATTACCCCGGCGTCAACTCGAGGGGTGACGACCCCTCGGTCCTTGGGTTTTGTGGGAATATTTTTTTTTTCCCCCTTCTCAATGTTTTTTTTTTTTTGGCATCACTTTGTTTGTATAGGTTTCGTATTACACACCTCACCTACGCTGATTGAGAGACCGGTTTAGGTCGACTAATTAAGTGTGTGTCAATTCTATAGACCAAACCCGGTTGAGGTATAATTAATAGCTAAAATCTATTTCTGAACCGAAGTTTGTGGTTTACCACCAATTTGAAAGTTTTACGTAGCGTTGAGGGCCCATAGTTTGGTTTCTCGATTGCGTATAGACCTTATGGCATCGAGAGACGTTTCATTTATTGTATGAGATTTGCTAAAGCGCAGCGTACCATGGATGCATGGAACCATGGAAATCTTATACGATAGAATACGCTAATATCAAACGATCCATGGATGTGAAACGAAACATAAACCATTCCAATTTTAATAATTATAATTATTTATAATAATTTAAATAATTAAGGTGTAGAGCTATTGCAAAGAAAAATGAAAGAAATAAAACCAGGCTATTGTGATGGATTTTTTGATTTTTATTATAATTATTATTTTAATTAGTAATAATTATTGCATATACAAAATCAACATCTAAGTAACATGCAATTTTATTTTTAAATCTAGATGATTGTATTTTTAATTTTAATTTTATATATTCATTATTTTATTTTATTTGACATACATACATTAGTAACATTACATATAGAATCAATTATTATTTTTACTTTTCAATTACTTTAATTATTTTATAAGGTTATGGAATAAATGGCTTTTTTTATTTTTTTTTATTTTATTGCATGCTAGAATGTAGTGAGACATGAGTGCATTATTTATGATTAAACCACCTTAATACCATGTTTAACGCAATAAATATATTTGAATTTTGTATTTTGATTCCATGGATGGGACAAGAAACATAGATTACCTACTTTTTTTCCTATAAATCAGTTCTCATAAGTATAAAATGGTTCCATAGAAACAACGCATGCGAAGCCGCGGGCAGAAACTAGTGCTTTATAATTTCCATTGGACTTTTTTAGTTAGTCGGCTAAAATTCTTAAATCAATACTAACTTCCTTGCACATTGCGAAGCCCCAACTCCTTTGAATAACATTTCCAGAACCTTCATCATCAGCCTATATCAGTACACTGCTGGACATAGGCCTACCCCAATGAGCGCCATTGCGCCCTGTCTTCAGCTTGCCGCATCCTGTATCTACCTGAAGTCTTTCGCAAGTCGTCATCCCACCTGGTCGGAGGGCGTCCTACACTACGTTTACAGAGTCGCGGTCTCCACTCAAGAACATTACGTTATATAATTATATTTTTTTTTTATGATTTAATAAATTTAAATTAAAAACTCATGGAGGAAGTTCTGTAGATTTAGCTAAAATAACTATCCCAACAATAAATTTTATAGAAAAATCATTTTTTATAAATTCTAAATAAAAAATACAGCGGCCGTCGGTTCTTCGCGAAATATGGCCGGCCCACTGCCACTTCAGCTTGCTAATTCTCTGAGCTATGTCGATAACCTTGGAAGTCCAGAACTTTCAGCCTCTGCTATTTCAAATATGCAAATTTCTTTTCAAATAATAAAGATTTTAAGAACAGGAGATGGGTGAAGTTTCGTAACATAAATAATACCTGAGCTTAGAAACTTTTCTGCGCCGTTATTAACTTACAAATGGAAGTTTTTTTTTTAGATAGATATATAGATAATTATTTATTGCACAGTATAAAATGACAATGTAAAATAAAAACTTAAAAAAACTAGATACAATTGGCGGTCTTATCGCTCAAGAGCGATCTCTACCAGACAACCATGAATGGATAGGATCGTGAACAGTACCAGGGGATCTGTGTGCTTGCAGGTTATATATTATAAAATGAAATAAAATACTTATAATACTTATATGGAAATATACTACATACATATCTAAAATATATATACTTATATACATAGGGACTCAGTTATGCGTTAGTGTCAGAAGGACAAATAGTGCTCCTTTAACATAGTTTTAAAGGTTGGTAGCGACTTAGCACGCCTCACCGAAACTGCTAATGCGTTCCATTAGTTGAACAGCCCGGTCTGTAAAGGAATGGGCGAAGAAAGAAGTAGAGTGAGCTGGTACTTGAAGCATATGGGTTGCCGAAGAGCGCAGAGAAAGAGTGTGAGAAAGATGAAGAAAGGTGAAACGCCATTGAGATAAGAGATTTGTTTAAATTTCAAGTAATAATGGAGATTTTATGGTTTTCTCTTTCTACATTTTTTTTTATTATTATTTTCCGGTTTCTACATGTATACTTTCGACATGTCTGCATTATAAAACAGCAATGGAATTACAACAACTAATTGCGCACGACGGATTTCCCTAATCGAAAATTAACTAACAAAGCAAAAGGGAGTCAAAGCGTCTACAGCAGTGGATTAGAGGCACAAAGCTGCCTCGTTAGGTACCGTTTGGACCGAAGTCCTATTCGTTCCAACCCGACCGAAGTCGTTAAGTCACTTGAAGCCAGAGCATCAGTGCATAGTTTTGCCGGCTTTAGGAGCCTGCAAACAAGACCTGCGTTGCCCAGCTTTAGGCCCCGGAGAAGCCTGCATTCAAAGACTTGCTCTTTGTTTGCCGGCTTTACAAATCCTAGGGACCGAGACCGGCGTTGCAGGATTTTTCATCCCTTCTCAAAATCGAAAAGGGGCAACCAAACAATAAGGTGGTAAATAAAGGCACAGGATCCTTATATAACCCTTCCCGCTCTAGTTGGTTTTTAAAGGGTGACATAGAACAGCTCACCCTCTAGAAACTGTCTTACTGTATAGACACGGACTCCCCAATAATTACAATAAAATATTAACAACGGGTGTTCTTAAACAAGAAATATGAAAAGCGCGATTTAGGTTTCGTAGTTTCCTCTCGCTGTTAACATATAAACGTTCAAGTATTGAACACTTTTTGCATAATAAAACTTATTTCTAGCAATTCTTGATGTTTATCAAGATAACTCTTTAATTTTGTAACTCAAAATAAGAATTTTAGCAAAGCTGTATTTTAGTGGGAAAGGACAACAATATGTATAAACGCCCGAGAGTGATAAAGACAGGAGATCCGTTGAAGCGTACGTTTGCACAGTAACGCCATCTCTTGGTTGTGTATCAAAGGTCTCGTTATCAAATGTTATCTTTCACGTTGAAATAAATTCGTTTTATTATGTTGAGGAAAAAACCTGCAATGCTATAAATTAATTAAATATTTTGTCCATGCATTGAAAAGATGCTTTTACAAGCGTATTATCATTAAAGTCAAAGTCGAAGTCAAAAAACCTTTAATTGCTTTAGGCTTACAAAATAAGCACTTAGACAAGTCATATGTTATACATTAAATTATTATCAAATAAAATTATTTCACTGTTCACTTCCATTTTTTCGATTTTTTGAATTTTTTGAAGAAGTGAAAAATTAGAAGTCTTTTTTTTTATTTACGTCGGGTTTTTACTTAGTATAAAGCTATGTATTCATACCAATATGTACATACAAATACCTAGTACTTATAGCTATGCATATAATATATGAGAAGTTAGGTATAGGCAAATAGTAGCACAAAAACAAACGATAAATCAAATAAGGACTCAACCTACATTCAGTTACTTAACTTTTTACCTAAATTACAATTCGGCTAGATCAAATTATAGCCATAAGACTTTGATTATAGAACATTCCATAAGAACATCAAAATATTATATTTACTTTTCGTGGCTTTGTAAAAATTTTCTGTCAGTAGACGTATTAATCCTATACCCCTTGCCAATTTCTTCGTAGGTTGTTCAGCCTTTTAGTCCGAAAGAAAATGTGGCACACAGTTTTAATAATTTACCTATGTTGTTCTTATTTATTTTTAACAGTAGGTACAACATAATTAGGTAGGTATGTACATAATTGTATTGTATTGTTCTGTGTAAGTCTTATCCTACTAATATTATAAACGTCAAAGTTTGTAAGTATGGATGGATGTTTGTTACACTTTCACGTAAAAACTACTGAATGGATTTTAATTAAACTTCACAATAATATAGCTTACATATCAGAACAACACATAGGCTACAATTCATAAAGATATATAGTATAATTATCCAAAATATTTATCACCACGCGGGTGAAACCGCGGGGGGTAGCTAGTGTCAAATAAATATATTCTGTTCTAATTCTTCTTTGATCGATCATTAGATAATCAAAAGAGTACCTCATAACCTACCTAACTCGAAAACGGCTTTACCGATTAAGATAATATAATAAATATATATTTTTATGTTTTGTAACAAACCATATAAAAGTGTATCCAAATTAGTTCGTAAAATTATAACTAGATGTCGCCACAGGTCAAATTAGAAGGCGCTATCGAAGCGTTTCACGTTTATAGTGATGTGAACCCATAATTTGAAATGTCAATCCTATCTATCAGTCTCAACTGCTACAATTCACGACGTGGCATAAGCACTACTTCCACCCTTGTTGGGTTGGGATAGTGTTCTGGAAGCGTTCGACCTCCCTTCCCTTGTAGTAAGTAGTAGATAGAAGATATTGTAACTCATCTGCTACAACTCTCGACGTGGCATGAGCACTACTTCCACATTTCCACCCTTGTTGGGATGGTGTTCTGAAAGCGTTCGACCTCCTATTGTAGTAGATAGCAGTTATTTAAAACAGTGTTCATCCGCACCGCTGTTGTTTCACTTCGACACCTCCCTCCCCGCGCTCCTCCGTTACAGTTTTATTATATATTTGTTTAATACTTCATTAATGGTTCTTACATAAAAAAACGCGCTGAAATGTCCACGCAGGTGAAGCCACGGGGCGCAGCTAGTACCTAATAATTATTCATCTTTAGAAGAAAGAAAGATTTTTCGTAAATAATTAACTATTGTGATATTCGTATTGCTGGATTTTTTTTTTCAATTATTCTTTTCTGTGGATTTATCATTACATTAGCAATATATTTTCATTTGATTTAAATGAAAATATATGTGTCCCCCAATTTCAATTAAAAACTGTTAGAAATAGAAATAGAATAATGATTTATTGCCTGAACTTATAACTACTAGTTTATTATAATGTTTGTAATGTAGGTATTTAGTGTATTTGTAATCAATTATTTATTAAAGTGCCACCGTCTATATTGTTTGTTCATGTCCAGTCCATCCCAAGGTTGCCTGGAAGAGATCGCTCTCAGCGATAAGGCCGCCCTTTATACCTTTATTCTAAGTTTTTATCTCTGTATTATTTTCTGTTTTGTGTGGTGTAATAAAGTGTTATCTATCTATCTATCTACTTATGGATACTACATCACAAACTAAAAACATAACTTATCTATAATTAATAAGTAGGTATAGGTACTGACATAACATACAATTCACATTTTATTAACTAAGTACATTCTCAGGCAATGGGAGTAAGCTCAGCATAATGCCGACAAGCACTTTGACTGCTGAAATCACACGGTATGTGTTTTCTACAAGTGACTAATATGTGGAAATCCACACTAGCGTAGCGGCTGAGAAAATACAGATCTTTGCGACTCAGCACAGCCGTAATATTTTTCGAACGAAACGCATGCGCGGCGCAACACAACCGCTGTGAAGAGCGGCAGCACGAATTTTTTAGGTTAAAAAAAAGATCGCAGTCGTCGATAAAAAACCGCAGTAAAAGTGTTAAAAAGCACGTTTTTCAGCTTACCCCTTACCGACTGGTGATCGTCGGCTTTTATAGCAGATTTTTTTTGCGGGTTTGTCCATTAAATGCTCTACATATATTGTAGGTTATACCATTGATGGGTTATACCCAGAGTTTGTTTGCGTGTGATTGTGTGCGTGTTCTCCTGAGGCACCAATCTCATGAGAGTTTGGGCAACAGGATAACAACATAATACAACATATGAGTGGGTGCATGCATATACCTACATATAGAAGTGTAATAATGTTTTTATTATTTATGCAGGTATACATGGTTGGATAATATAAAGCTCTCGTTTGATATTTGTTGTTATATTATTAATCGTACAGGCTTATTATATTTATAATGTATTAATCTTTTGAGTTTACTTGAGTTTTAGTTTTGACCTTTTGAATTTTAAAGGAAGTTTCAAATGAATACAGTTGTCTTTGAAGTAGCAATTTCTTATACTTTATTTTAAATGTTGGTGTATACATTTTTTGTCGAAGAGGTGGCGGTAAATTGTTCCAAATTTTCGATGCGTTATATTTGTAGCTTCCTCTATATCCCGATATTTTGTGATTACAAAGAACAAGCTTATTAAGCGCTTTGGATCGGGTATTAGCAGATTGTATGTCTTTAATCCAGGTCAGTTTTTCAAATAAATTATCCGGTTTTTTATTCCAGATAATTCTGTGAGTAGTACATGCAATGTGAAGCTCTCTCCTAAGTTTCATATTCAGTATCTTATTTTTTACTAGAAAAGGTGTTACATGATCTCTTCTAGGGAAATCAAAACAGAATCTCATGCAGGCGTTTTGAACTCTTTGAATGGCTGATTCCGTTTTGATCCAAATCCTAGGGCCATACACTGCACAACAATAATTGAATGGTGACAAAACCAAGCTGTCACATAGGGATAATCTAACGTCCCTTGACAGATACTTCCTGATTCCGTAAAATACTTTTCGTTTATAGAAAGCTGATTTGATTTTTTCATTTATATGTGATATAAACCTAATTTCATTATCAATAACTAGACCTAGATTGCGAGCCTCTTTAACCAAGGGAATATTTACACCGTCTACTATAAGTTTTGGGTTATGTAGCAGAGCCTTCTCAACCTGTCTTTGCGTACCTAAAATAAGAAATTTTGATTTAGATAGGTTTAAAACAAGCGAGTTTTTCCTGGCCCAGTTAAATATAACATTAAGATCGTTGGTAACAAGGCGCATCTCTTCTAGTGTGTCTTCCGCTTTGAATGAGTGGTAGAGTTGGGTATCATCGGCATATAAGTGGTATCTACAGGTCTTAACATGCGTAGGCAAGTCAGCCGTAAAAATAGAGAATAGGACTGGACTAACAATAGACCCCTGTGGCGTACCAGTTTTCAGTTTTCCCATTTCAGACAGCTTTTTTTCCAGTGGCCTGGTTGTCTACTTCCACCATCTGCTCTCTTCCAATAAGATAGGACCTGAACCAACTACAAGTGGCATCCGAGAACCCATAGTAAGATAGCTTAGCAATAAGCAGTTCTGGATTCAGACAGTCAAAAGCCCTGGAGAAGTCAAGCAGAACTAATACACTACAAGCTCCAGAGTCTGAAGCTGCTAAGAGGTCGTCAGTAACCTTTAGCAGAGCAGTTTCAGTACCGTAGTTGCGTCTGAAGCCGGACTGATATGGTGGTATGATATTTTCTCTACTGATGTATTTCTCGACTTGGTTCAAAACAACTCTTTCCAGTATTTTGGACAGGGTTGGTAATATACTTATAGGCCTTAAGTCTTTAAGCTCTTCCACTGAGCTTGATTTAGGGATAGGTTTTACAAGAGCTTGTTTCCACGACTTCGGGGACGTGTTAGATGAGATAGATCTATTAATTATATCTGTTATTACTATCGCCGTCTCCGGCAGCTATAACTTGATAATTTCAGCGTTAATTAAATCATGACTAGTCGCATTGGTCTTAATTTTTTCAATTATCTTTAACACTGCTTCCATATTTGTTGTTTTTATAGATATTATCTATCTGAGGAGACATTGGAGGTTTGTTTATTCTTAGTAAAAAAAGTAAGTGTGTCATGATCGACATTTCCATCTCCAGGGACATTCAAAAAACATTAGCATTAGGCAAACATTCCCATTATTACTCCAACAAAATCGATGTTTTTGCGAAGTCCCGGGCCATAGAGCAGCTTCCTCGCTTTTTGTGATAGAGACTCTGATACAAACACTGGCCTCGGTGGGCCAGCTAGCTTTAAATGTCGAGAATTGAGCTTATCTTCCTCTTTCTTCTTTTTGCCCTTATTCAACATTCTGGTGGAATTTATCACTGCCTCCTTCTTTAAAACAGTTGTAAATTCAACTACTATAGGCCTATGTGTCCCCTTTTTTGTGTTGACTCTGTAGATATCCTTAATATCGTAATCATTTACACTCAAGCTCTATGAGCTCCCTAGTTTTGTTATTAAATCACAAAGCTCTTGCTTTGTTTCTGAGGGACTAACTTGATCAACGTTGCGGATCTCTATGCAGGAATTTCTTGATTTACGTTCTAACATTTCTACTCGATTTTCTAGAGTTTGTATGTACTTACGGTCATCTTGTTTTTCTTTCTTCAAGCTTGTGAGCTTGCACTGAAATTCCTCGTATTTTTGTGTTAAAAAATACATAGAGCTAGAAATTTCAGCTAAATCCGTTTTCACCGTTCCTATGCTTGCCTGCAGTGCATTGAACTGGGATTCAGTCTTCGATTGTAGATTGGCGAAAAGCATTCGCATTTCAGCAACAGCTGAACGCATATCTCCTCCGTCTGATCTAGTTTCCATTATCTTTTTTGGTTGTATACCACTTTCGGTGGAACAGGAACGTTCATCATCATCGGAAGTATTGCTCAAAGCAGTGGCGATAGCCTCCGTTTGTTTGACGGCAGCCTTCTTCTTCGACTTTGTTTGAGCACTAGCATCCCGGGGTAGGAACTGCTCCGTTGTCTGGGGTGGCAATTTTGTCGAGGGTGGGCTTCTCCTCAAGGGCATGACTGTTTGTTTCTTTCAGCAAGTAAGCTCAGGCGCAAATTGCTGTTAAGTTTTTGACGGCGTTTTACAAGAGAGAATTTCTATCACGCTAATTCAATGTGTCGGTAGGTTGAAAATTATAAAGTGCTAACATTGAATATTAAATGTGGAATTTAACGGCCAATTCGCCAATTCAGCACAAACTTTCACAGTCACGGATAGTTTTAACAACACTGGTCAGAGTTATTCATTTCAATTGGTCATTGGGAAACTTTTTACCGGGTTAATTATTTTTTGTAAACAAGAGCTCACTACGCACGTATTAGGTTTTGGATAGGCACCGCGCAAAAAAAAAAAAACGTTAGAGTGTAGGTAGCCAATTACGGCGTATCAGTGGGGATTTCGTAACACATTCTGTAGACTGAACAATATACATTGTTGACTCATTTTATACCCATTGTTACGTTAGTATCATTATAACAATATTCCCTGCATTATTGTATTGCTACCTACAGTAGCCAATTACGGCGTATCAGTGGGGATTTCATAACATATTCTGTAGACTGAACAATATAGATTGTTGACTCATTTTATACCCATTGTTACGTTAGTATCATTATAACAATATTCCCTACATGATTGTATTGCTACCTACAGTAGCCAATTACGGCGTATCAGTGGGGATTTCATAACATATTCTGTAGACCGAACAATATAGATTGTTGACTCATTATATACCCATTGTTACGTTAGTATCATTATAGATAGATAGATAGATGGAAAACACTTTATTATACCACACAAAACAGAAAACAATACAATAATAAAGGAAGTATAAAGGGCGGCCTTATCGCTGAGAGCGATCTCTTCCATGCAACCTTAGGATGAATAAATATATAGATAAAAAATGAAAACAAATACCTATACTACATACCATAATACATACATTATAATTTTAAAACATGTATAATACACTTAAGAGACATAAGATAGAGCTATAGCATTATAATAATATTCCGTACATTTTTTTTTTCTGAATGGACATAAATGCTGTTGACCTCAGATGGCCATGACAGCGTTACCGGACTTTTGGCGGGCGCAGAGGGCGGCTCGCCGGTAAAAATTAGATTGGGGCAACACAGCTTGGGCTGTTGCCAGATGCTATAAGAGGGTAAGGCCTTAGGTGCACGAGTGCATCTGAGGGCGGAAACGGGGAATTCTTCGACCCCGCATCCGGCGGCGTCGGTTATTGGTCGGGTGAGTAGTGTGCGGAAGCTGAGTTGTTGCCGTCACTTCCGGGTTAGCGTCAGTGAGTGGGTCAACGGTGTCACCAAGAACGTGTCTCGGTCTACGGAGGAGAGAATTTCCCTGCATTATTGGTGTCAATTCAGATGGTATCAAAAGGTTTGAAAATGTTGTCTAACATAATGTTTTCCACTCTGTTTTTTTTAAATCATAAGAGCAATAGATATTTTCATCTGCTAGTATCTGAGAAGCCGCCGAAGACGCTTTAGGACATTATGTGTGTGTTTTCTATTTGTATGAGTGTACAAATAAAAATGTTTCATAACATTTTCTTATAAACCTTTACTTCTCTATATTTTTTTTTTCACAACATAATATTTTATATGAGGCTTCTATGCAAATATAATTATAACTTTGTACTTTGTGTAAATTGTAAACACCACGATTTTGAAAAAAAAAAAAAAGTTTAGGGCCACTCTCCATTATAAAAAACCTTCAAACATCTAATTTAACATATTATGTATTTATTTTTGTTGTTTACTAGCACTTACGGAAATGAAAAAAAAAATAGCCCAAAAAGGCAGGCTAGGTTGCGGGTTCCAATCCCACCGAGGCGGAATTTTGTTGGGATATTATTTAATTTTTCAGTACAAACAATTTATGTCACCATTTTTTTTACTTGGCGGCAACCCTTTGTAGCAAACGAAAGGTCAAATTATTTTAGTTTATTTTGGGACTCACCTCTCGCTCATAACATTGTAGAGGATAGGGTTAACGGTCGCAGACACGTAGTACAGAGCTCCAGCGATGTTGAAGAGGTGTTCGTTGATGGAATGGAACTGATCCAGTCGGTAGCCGTAGATGAAGAACAGGCGCTGGATGTGGAAGGGCGCCCAGCAGATGAAGAATGCGATCACTACTGCGGCTGTGAACGAGAAATTGTACTTAATACTTTTTTTATCTATTAACCAAGTTCATCATCATCATCATCAGCCTATATCAGTCCACTGCTGGACATAGGCCAACTTAAATAATAAAAATGGGTGATTCAACTATTTTACCCACACTTTGCTGTCCTTAATAAAAAAAAAACGCTTGGGTTTTTATTGAAAAAATGCTAATTAGTTATATTTACACACATAATGAGTATAACTATAGTACGCACCGTACGTAGGCAATGATTAATTTCGCAATTCTTCTCGACCTCTACTTCCAAATAGTTTTGTGCGCGAATATGTTGGCGTCTTCACACTCCGGCAAATTTGCGAGAACAGTAGGAAACGGGTGATGGATTAACACTTTGACTGCTGAAATCACACGGTATGTGTTTTCTACAAGTGACTAATATGCGTAAATCCACACTAGCGTAGCGGCTGAGAAAATACAGATCTGTGTGACTCAGCACAGTCGTAATATTTTTCGAACGAAACGCATGTGCGGCGCAACCCAACCGCTGTGTAGAGCGGCAGCCCGAATTTTTTAGGTTAAAAAAAAGATCCCAGTCGTCGTAAAAAAATCGCAGTCAAAGTGTTAAATGCATTGTAAGATAAACATACAAAACATCTGCGACGCAGGCGGTTGGCTTGATTTCTGCTTCGGGAAAATTGTGTGAACAATTATCTGCAGATAATTTTTCCGAGTGTTCTGGACGTTATCTATGTATACTAAAAAATATCTACCTATGTTATTGTATTAAGTACTGTCATCTAGTACCCATAACACAAGCTCTGCTAAGCTTGGGACTAAATGATTATTTGTGGATTGTCCAGCATTATTATGTCTCTGATTTACCATGATCACGGGCCATAAAGTGACCCGGTCCTTTGGAAGGCTTGCGTGGGGCCGAAGCCAACAGCACAGACGCTCTTTGAGAAGTTAATCTAAAGGCGATGGCTACACATAGCGGGTATCATCATCGGGTGCACAATATGCATTATTATACACTCATTTATTTAAATTCTCGTATAAAATACATAGAAAATACAATAAAATATTATAAACCTATTCTACAGTAAAAAAAATATCAAAACGGAGATCACCGACCGCGAAGGCGGCAGCCGGTGATTAGCACTGTTATTATTATTCCCTTATTTATTTAAAATTCTCGTAGAAAATACATTTGTTACTATAGAAAGTACAATAAAATATTATTATCTGCTGCAAATATTTTCCGTCCATTACCATTACGTTACTGTATATACATACATACATTCCATTATTATTGTTATTTGCTGAGAGAAATGGATAAATCCATTGGCGTCTGCCTAATACAATTTTCTGCCTGAATGCGCCAAACATGAAATGGAAAATCAAGTTTTGTTTGTTAGGGCTGTGAGAGCAGCTAACACTATTCCCTCTTAAATGGTTTAACGGCGATGTACTTAACACTTTGACTGCTGAAATCAAACGGTATGCGTATTCTACAAGTGACTAATATGCGTAAATCCACACTAGCGCAGCGGCTGAGTAAATACTGATAGATCTGTGTGACTCAGCACAACCGTAATATTTTTCGAACGAAACGCATGTGCGGCGCAACACAACCGCTGTGTAGAGCGGCAGCACGAATTTTTTAGGTTAAAAAAAAGATCGCAGTCGTCGAAAAAAAACCGCAGTCAAAGTGTTAAACTTAACCTCGTTCTCATTCAACTTTTTAAACGCGATCAACTCGAGCAAGATCGATGACTGCTGAAGATGACTGATGATGACTGCTGAGGTGTAGATTCTGTTGCTTTTTCTCAGTAGTTCTGTGACGATTAATTTCTTGACAAATATTGTGATTGTGCCAGACATTGCCTAACTTCGGTTCTCAACTTGAATTTTCATTATTTTTTGTTATAACGGCAAAAGTTGTACACTGTGTCAAAATTTCAAGTTCAAAATAGTAATAAATAAATTGTATCGTAACCACTTTCATTTTATGATTTATTTCTTTGTTATTGTTTATTGTTGTGATAGCAAGAGAAATATACACTCTGCGTAATTTTCTACTGTCTACCTTTTACGGTTCATGACGGATAGATAGACAGATTAATTATGGATGATTTCTAGAGCTGTTTACGCCAGCAAGGCGTGACAACTTCACATCGCTGCTGCACCGACGAGCCGCATCCCGCCCGCGCCCGCACACACCCCGCAAGAACATTCCCGGACAAGACAGCGCGAGACGCACGCGCATCAAATTATTATAACCGCGACGTCGCTATTTCAACATTGTTAAGCTGTGCTGTAATTTATTTCAATAAACCCGAATCGAAAACAACTGAGTCTTTTCAATACAAGACATCTTGGCGACCGTGACAAAAGGAATTTGGACGCCACCGCGCCGCTTTAAGGATGATTCACGCTACACCGTGTCGCGACCGGGCCGTGCGCCGGCCGGGGCACGGCCGGTGAAACATTATGGTAGGTATACTTACTTTTTGTATGAAGTGATTCATGCCTGACCGAGGCTCGGCCGTGCTCCGGCCGTGCATGTCGGTGGGTATTTTTTCCGGGCTCCGGCACAGTCCGGTCCAAAAACCACATAACACAGATATAGTCGTGCAAACAGGGTTGCCAGACGTACGAAAAATCTCGTACATGTACGAGATTTACAGTCCCTGTACGAGAAACGAGAGAAATAAAAATCTCGTACACTTTTGTACGAGATTTTGACAATGTTGACTGCCTGTGCCATTTTCCCAACCAAAAATATTATAAAAAGGATAATAAGGTCCATGCCGCCATAGAACAATTGACTAGGCACATCACTAGATTCATTACTTCATCACTAGTTGTCACTAAATGTCTTAGACCGGGAATTCCCGCTAAATGTATTTGTTTGTTATTGTCCTTCTTGCACTTATGTAACCATCGCATTCTAACATCTTTTACTGAACGTGGAGGGGAATGTTTTATACTCATCATTACTTCTACTCGTTCTAAAAGTACGAGATTTTTGGCATCCCCGGTACGAGAAAAAAGTTTAGACATCTGGCAACCCTGCGTGCAAATAATACACCCAAACAGCCCGGTGTAACATGAATGACTGGCCTGCCCGGCCTACAGTGGACGTGCCCCAGCCGGGGCAGGGCACGGCCCGGTCGCGACACGGTGTAGCGTGAATCATTCTTTAGAAACAAAACCGGAACGCAGGAGTCGTGTAAATTGGTATGGTACCCGTGAACGACAAGGCGCCGCGCCGGCCGAACAAAGAAAGTACCTACCTAAGCCTATTTCCTTTACTTTCCCTATCCCCAACTCCAATTTCTATTTGCTGTGTGAATGCTTGCACAGACAAAGTCATTTCAAAGTTAATTTTTCTAGTCCGCCATTCCGGCGCATTCAAACCTATTTCGGTTAAGTAAATATTATTTTTCCATAAATATTATAAAGTTGTACGACCTGTTGCAGCCGTTTTGATCTCTGCGCCGAACTTGATCTCGCATGACCTTTCGCGAATCTGCCCACGTTGCAAAGTACCCACCGTTAGCCTTTCTATCAATAACTTTTTCTACGAACGTTGATCTCCGATCGATATATATTATTTCGTTCTTACAATAAACTACACCTACGTAATAAATATACTGGTTTATTAATAACTTGTCAAATTAAGTATTTTGTTACTACGCAGAACTTACAGTTTTTCGTCTCTGCTATTTACCCCTTTGTTGGCTAGGTATATTTAAAGAAAAAACCCATTTTGTGCCCTCTTCATCAGCATTTTATTTCAACGCTTTCGCCGAACATTCCAGGCTTGATATCCTGAACCCTCGTAGACTTTCAATAACTAAAAACTTCATACAAAATTACAAAACAAAATCTGCCGATCTTACCTGTTTAGAAACAAAGGAGCTATCTTTGCGATTGAATCACTTACAAGAATTATTATCTAGTTTTGATACTGTACAAAGTCAGATTGAGGAAAAGTCGGAAAATCTAGATGAGCAGATTATACAAAGAGATTTAACCGGAAGTGAGTTTTATTCTCAAATAGCTTTATCGCAAGAGATAATAGATGCATTTTCAGCCACGAAGTACATACCCACAATTTTTGCGTAGGTAGTAGGTACTTATAAATTATTGTATCGAGATAAGCCAAGTTAGTAGCTGCAAAATCGTATTTTCGTGAAAAACAAAGAAAAAATTTGTACGAAGAGATTATCATACAAGGACTTTAAGTACTCAAAGGGGTTTTTGTGTGTGAAATGAACAGCATTTTGATTTAAGTGTTCTTCATATTAAACGTTTTATTTATTGGATATAAAAATAATAAATAGATAGATAAAATAAATATTTGGTACTAAAAACATACCATCTTGAGCACACACGCTACCACCTGTTTTAAAGTGTTACATGGCACATATCTGGATGCCGGATGCGGCAAGCTGAAGACAGGGCGCTATGGCGCTCATTGGGGGAGGCCTATGTCCAGCAGTGGACTGCTATAGGCTGATGATGATGATGATGATGATGATCTGGCCGTTTGGCAGTCGCTACCGCCACGGCTCAGCCACGGGTTACGCAAGTACCTATGTATTACGTAACATCTGTTGACTTTCTGAAATCCTGTAAATTAACTCGTGTTTTTCAGCTCATAATTTTCGCTAAAGCTGAAGCTTGTACTAAACGAATTGTTAATCGAGACTTGAAACTTTTAAAAGAATATCAAAGTTGGTATTAGCACTAACAATATAATCCAAAAAAATTATATATATATATTCGTGGGAAAATAAACCAAAGGTGTAATAAACGCGGCGTACCTTTGGTTTATTTTCCCACGGTTCAAATACCTTCATACATCCTAATTGTCGTCGGTGACTTCAATTAGTAATTGAGGTCTTTGGCTGAAAAACAGCGCTGAATATAATAATGGTCAGCACACGCTGCGCTGAGCCAACCCCTATTTCGGCGCAGGGTCATAGAGGTAGTCTTATTTTCTTAATATCACCTATTTGTGTCACTTGATAAACTACTTTTTTTTGCCTTTTGTTATTCTATGCCTGTATTTTGTACCTGTGTCAAAATAAATGTTTTTCTACTCTACATCCGGGAGCTAGGCACCGATAATCACAGTGATATTATAAACGTGTAAGTTTATTTATTGTTGCTATCGGCTGGAAGTTCCATTAAGTATTTTTGTATTGTTTTTATTAGTATGTATATTTGTTAATCTTTTATGCACAAACCGCTGAACGTATTTGAATTTAATTAGGTAACATGATTGCTTTGAAAAGTGCGGTTATTTGTGGGACGATCAAATAAATCAAATATGTACATATTTATCAAAGCTGATAAAAACGCGGGGTGCAGCTAACGCATTCATTATAAATACTATCCTCCATAATTAAGTCTCTACATTAATTATTTCTCATCAAAGCTGCCCAATTTTGTGGAATACACAAAATTGGGCAGCCTAATTGGATAAAAGCGTCTTACAAGCAAGGTTTATTTCATTGCAAAAATGTTGTTCAATCAAGAATCAATGCCCACGGCGGCGCGGCGCCAGTAGAGGATTCTTGGAGAAAGTATTTCTTAATCTGAAACAAGTAGGTACTAATTTGTTGAGAAAACTAAAAGCCAGCAAAATGGAAAATCAGCTAAGGGGCCATCCATTAATCACTATGTTTTTTTAGCAACTTTTTAACACCTTAGTGATCCGTGGGGAGGTTTTAGACTAACTAAATAACACAATGTTTGAAAATTAAAGTCTTTAATCAGTCAGTGTGTCCTACCCGTTATGGCCTACGGAGCTGAGACGTGTACAGTTACACCCACGGTAGGGCTGGTCCACCAGTTTAAAGTCGCTCAGCGAACTATGGAAAGAGCTATGCTCGGAGTTTCTGTGAAGGATAGAATTCGTATCGAATACATCCGACAGAGAACCAAAGTTATCGACATAGCTCTAAGAATTAGCAAGCTGAAGTGGTAGTGGGATGGGCACATCTCGCGAAGGACCAACAACCGCTAAGATAAACGTGTTCTTGAGTGGAGACCGCGACTCGGTAAATGTAGTGTATATGTGAGACGCCCTCCAGCCAAGTGGGATAACAATCTGCGATGAATGCGGGCCAGTGCAGGCAGATGCTGGAAGCGGCAACCTAAAGACTGGACGCTCTTACACATGGACAAATATAGGCTGATAATGGGACCAAGATGCGTCGAGGGACCAGGGGGAGCTATGTCCCGCTATGGAACACGCTAATTGTTGTTGTAATCTACTACGATGCGCTATGTCATGTCACTAACGGCCCGTATTATGAAAACTTGCTCAGTCAAAGATAAATAAATATTGCTGGACCATTCACACAGCATTATCTAGCCCCAAGTAAAGCAGACCTTGTGTTATGGGTACTAGATAACTGATATATATAATACAATACATTACATAGATAGATGTTTTTAATTATACATAGAAAACGACCAGAACACCCGTAACAAATATCTGCACGTATCAGATCGTACACACAATTGTTCCGAGGCGGGATCGAACCCGCAACCTCCTGCGTCGCAGGCGGACCTTCGCCCACCACGCCACATCAGTTGTCAAATATCTATGGCATATACCTAATTCAATGATATCTAGATGGCTTTCATAATAAGTTATTAGCATTTGAGTAAATCCACGAACCGCGAATCCTTTAGAGATATCTTTATTCCATACTCGAACTAGTCGGATCGTATATCCATTTGTTGACTCACGTCTTCACTGAGTTTTTCAGATTGAGATTGTCAAAGGGTTTCACAAATAGACAGAAATAAAATATGTATATAGTTTCCAATATTTACTCATACATATTTTAATCGTGACTAGATTGCAAAGTAGAAAATAAATCAGAAAGAAGAGAACCTTACAGAGCCCGTACTCTTGAAAACGAAAATCGAAGTTTCGGATACGATTCGTTTTTCGTTTATAAGTAGGCCGCCAGTTCTTCGAAATCCCGAATTTATATAAACGAAACTTGCACGCAGTCCGAATTATACGGACAACAGTTTCGAAACATAAGAATAAAAAAATATCCAATAACATCTAACAAAATGTAGACCGCGTGTATCGCCAACCAAAAATTTTATTAGTAAAATTTAGTTTATCCAAATGCAATGAAAAACTGTAGAAGCGCGTCCATTTCAGCATTAAATAAATTCTACTTCAAATTATGTACGGTAATATCGGTCACAAGCACTATGTAGAGAACTAAATCAATCCGTACAAAGTTTTAAATAGAAACGTGGGAAACATCGATAACAACGGAAATACGTTAAACTAACGTGTGCCTAATCGATGTGGGTTCCACGTGTTAGTTCAGAGAATTTGTTCGAGAATTTGTAACCATTTAAGTTCAAATCACACCGGTATGGCAGCTACCGGCAGAGACGTGACGGCCAAGCCCGCGCGCCGCCGCCGTGACGGTTTTTTCCAATAATCCACACAATCATGTAATGGATATTTTTGATCAGAAATCCCTGCTGGCCACAGAGAAGATGCACAGCGGATTTTTGGACAAATCGACTGATCCACCTATTTACACCGTAAGTGGACCGCTGACAAGACGCAAGTGGCCGCGCGGGCTTTTTGAGCTTCACTGCGTACTACGAGTACGTGGGCGAAAGAGCAAAGCGGCGGCGGCCCAAATTTTTTTTAATTTGAAATTCAATTTTTATTTCGAAATACCATTTATTTCGAATTTTTGGACAATTTAAGCTTCACTGCGTACTACGTGGGCGAAAGGGCGACGCGGCATCCCATAATTGTTTTGAATTTGAAATTTAATTTATTTATACTAAATAAATGGGCCCCGCCGCCGCTTTATGCAAGCGGTCATGCGCGTGTTTTGATAAAGTTTACAACTATAGTTTGACCGAAACCGCTGTACCGCGCCTTAGGTATGCGAGCGGCGAGACGGGGGGGAAATATCGGCGGCTCCGATCCATCAGTCTGCCGTCAACGCGTACTCTTTTTTCCTCGCCCCCCACCTCGCCGCACTTTCCTAAGGAGCGGTACAGCGGTTTCGGTCAAACCATGGTCAAACAATAAGTAATTGACACCAGTTTGACACCGAATATGCTCGTCGCGTCGTCGCTGCCGATCGCTGCCATCCCGGTGTGAATCGAGCCTTAATTACTTTGTAGTCTACACTAGTGTACAGTTAATTATCACGACTAATTTAAAATTCATATAGATTAAGCGTAGAATGAACTAAAGCGATCAACTTTTAATGAAGTCAGATTATAGGTATATAAATAATGTTGCATCATCCAGCGGATGTTTGAAATTATCTGAATTATTTTTTAGCTTTACGGAACTGTGTTATAGAGGACTAGTTTCTGCCGGTGGCTTCGGACGTGTTGTATCTATGGAAACGTTTAAAGGTTTATATTATTTATATTCCATGGAAACTGTTTTATGGCATAAAAAGTACCTAGCTTATGTTTGATTCCAGGTTTAGAGCTTACATCTCTGCAAAATGCATTTCAGCCCGATCCGAACGTTCAATAGTTTTGGCGTGAAGAGGTAACAAACATCCAAACATCCCAATTTTCGTATTTATAATATTAGCGTGATAAGTGTGATGTAATAAGACCCAAATTAAGTATATCTGAAATCAATTAAATAATATCCAAAAATTAAAATATTTTTTTGAAATAAATATACTATATAATTTTTTTAGATGTCTGACGCACTATCTATAGTAACAAAAACCTTTAGAATATTTGTGCAGCTACCGCAATACGATACTAAACGTTATCCTGGATTATTCGGTTATGTATTCTGGATCATATATGAAGATTGTTATTACAGAGATAGCTTCTAAAATTGGAAAACTTTATCTTCAACTCAAACCAGTATCTGCCTACGAATTTAATAGCAGAGGTCTGAATAGAATGGCCAATCTGGAAAGATTTTGAACAAGTTGTTCGTAAAAAATTTAAAATTAGTCTTCACAACATAGTATAAAACAAAGGCGCTTCCCACTGTCTGTTTGTTCCTGTGTATGCTTATCTTTAAGGCGAATTGAGTTCGCTTTTTTGAGACAAGGATGAACAAACGCCGCGCGGGGAAGCGAGAAAGGGAGGCAAGAGCGGAAGAATGACCGGCCCGCGCGAAATTTCACTGGTTTTTATTTTAAAATTTGTTATTGCTCTAAAATAATACTGTTTCTCAAAAAACTAAAACCATAATTGTCTAAAGTATTTATTAGGGAACACGTAGAAGAAATTTCATTACAATAATATTAAATAACTAGCAAATAAAACTGGTTTTTCCGTAGAGATATCTCTGTAAAAATTAAGATTTAGAGGTAACTTTGCCATTTTTTTCTATCGAGTCAAGTTTAGTCAGTCGTGTTTCAACTCCCATATAATATTAAATAATATCCTAAACTTTTGATACTCATCAAAATATATTCGAAAAATAGGTGTTTTGTTCCCTTAAAATTGACTTTGGTTTTGGGACTCATTTCACCTTAAAACTACGCAACGGATTTTCATGCGGTTAAACATATGAATAGATAGAGTTATTCAAGAGGAAGGTTTATAAATAATTTGACACATACATAGATTTCCACGCGGCAAAGCCAGCGAAGCGAAGCGGGGCGCAGTTAGTAATATCAATAAACAAAAGACAAAGGATTTGGGATATTTGCCAATAAATAACAATGACTTCAGTTACTCCGTAATCATGGCGCATGAATACTTTACTTTACGCATAGATACTCTTACTTTTTATACATTTAAAAACGACCAGAACACCTGGAACATCTGCATATCGTACAAAAATTTGACCCGAGGCGGGAATCGATCCCTCAACCTCCTGCGTCGCAGGCGGTACTTTGCTCACTGCGCCACAGAGGTTGTCAAATCTTCAAACCCCCTTAGGCCATGTCAGTCCCAGAGGGGTAATCAGGGAGGGGGAATATACATCAGACGCCTGCTACGTATTATTGCGAAAGTATTTTCCTTATTATAATCTGGTTAGCAATTTACTGTCCAAAATTCATGCCAACGTTAAAGGTTGACATTAATTTGGGAACTGGGATATTAAGGGAACGTGAAATTTGTACCTACTGTATGTCCTATGTCGCAAAATCAGCCCGTTTGTATAAGATTAGCGTTTGCGTGATAATGAACTTTGATTTCTTTTTTACGAGTACGGGCCCAGCGCCTGTTTTGTAAATCCCACCCCACCCCATCTACAAACGGGCTGACAGTTTACTGTGATATCCACGTGTTGATTAAATAACAACTTACTGTCAAAAGTTACGCCTAAATCTTTAATAGAATCAACTCTAGTTAGTGAAATATTATGAAATTCGTTGTCAAATAATATTTTAGTAGGATTACATGTGTATGTACTCACGTAGCTTTTAGAGACATTTAATTCCAACTTTTTTAGTGTGCAATAATTTTGAAATCTAACTAAATCGTCTTGTAAGAAGTTGGCATCGTTAATATTCTTGATTTTACGAAATATTTTCATGACATCGGCATATAAAAGTATTTTAGAATTTAAGAAGCAGGAAGCGAGATCGTTTACCATTATAGTGAAAAGAAGTGGTCCTAATAAGAAGCCTTGTGGTACACCAGAGGGGAATTCCCTAGGTACGGTAGAGTAGCCACCTAAAACTACTGATTGACAGCGGTTTCGAACGTAAGACGAAAACCATCTAAATAGATTACCCCTTATACCTATTCGTTGAAGTTTTTCTAATCGAAAAAATAAAGTTTGAATAATCAGTATAACTTGGGAGGATTCAGACATATAGGTACCTAGAAAGCGACTCAACACAAAGCAGAAGATTTGAAGTAGTTGATTGAGCGATATATATTGCTTGAGTGCAGGATAGAGTTGTGAATAGAATTTTTTCTAGAACCTTCGCAAACAAATACAGCTTATACTTCATATTTATAGAATTCATCGATACAAGCAGTGGTGTCTTGCTATAATAAAGCAAATCTACATTAATACCGCTGAACATAGACTAATTAATAATTCCACTGAATATAAATAGATTTAACTAGATATTTTTATAGGAGTAACCTTTTGTGTTGGGATCAAGAATCTGAATAAATTGTTTTGGCCGACGACTGGAATTCAATAAAGTTACTAGCTCGGATTGGAATTTGAATAGTGGGAAATACCTAGAGAAAAACCATTTTGAGAGAACAAAACGGTTGGGTGTTTTCTAATGAATAACATTTATGTAAGGACCAAGATTACGGGTTTTATGGTTTTGTTTTTCTTATGGTCGGACAGAAACTAGTAATAAATAATACTGGACAATCTACGCAGCATCATCTAATACCAAGCTAAGCAGAGCTTGTCTAATGGGTACTAGATGACTGATATACTTAAAATTGATATTGATATACATTACATAGATACCTATAATAATTAATTATTTTAACACCCTGAAAAAATATCTGCAGATCGTACAAATATTTGTCCCGAGGCGGGAATCCTCCTGCGTCGCAAGCAGACCTTCGCCCACCGCGCCACAGAGGTCGTAATAAGGATGACGTTGTTTGAAAGAATATCAAGGTAAAAACATTATTATTGATCGTAAAGTAGAGAAGATGCACTTAAAATAATGGGGTCAAAATAAATAAAATAAATCTCTCGGGTGGGGAATACGTGATAGGCATTCTGCTCGTAGGAAGAAATTAGATTTATTTTCTTCCTGAGTATAATTGGAGCGAATGGAAAGCTTGAATAAACCATGATTAAACTATTATATAGTTACTACTTAAAGTTAATAATAATAATAAGCCCGCAGGGCAGCTTGTGGCAAGCTGTTGGTGAGTAGCGACACCAAGGGTACCGAGTGCTCCCGGGGAAGTTCCTAGTTCTCGTCTCCGCTTGCGGAGTGGCATCCCAAGAGAACCAGATCCCCACCTCTTGCCTTCATTGGCCGGTCTGAGTGGAGTCGCGAGAGATGCATCTTAGGATGTAGATTCGGGGGTGGAATTGTCTAATGGCGTAATAGCGAGGAAACCCGCTCTTCGTCATGGTGAATCGGGGCCGCACCTCTCGACACCCCTCAGTCGTTTGCGCCGATATAGTTCCTCTTCGGCATTTACACCGGCTTTTTAAGGAACCCATCCAGCATTCGGCAAGCCACCGTTTGCCACTCCTAACAGTTATGAGAGTTTATGGCATACGTGTTCTCACACGTATGCCATACGTTCTGCTTACATAAACTTTTGGCTTTAGGCAATTTCTAAAGAAGGTACCTTTATAACGTGTTTTTCTATGTATCTATATTCTATACTATCATTGTTTTCCAGAAAGCTGTTAAGACGTGTGCAAGTTGAGCGGGGATACTTTGAAGAGTGAAAAATAATAATTATATCATTGAATTTTGTTTCCTGAAACATAGTTTTTTACTAGTTTAGAAGCCTATGGACTCGTATTGCCTGTTTCACACTCTATATTTCGTCAATAAATAACATTTTTACTTTACTTTCCTTTGAATTTCAAATGAAAGTGACTTAGATAGATAGAAAGATAGAAAACACTTTATTATACCACACAATACAGGAATAAACAATAGTATAAAGGGCAGCCTTATCGCCTTACGATGACTTACCAAGCATCCTGATGATAGCTTTCCGGGATTTGGCCTGCCGCGTCTCTCCGTGTACGTGTCCGTTAAGCAAGCCCACCTTAGTCTTCTCTGTTATCTTCGTAGACCTGTGGGAATTAAAAATACAGTCGAATTGAGAACCTCCTCCTATTTTGAATTTGGTTAAAAAATAAAACCGATTATATATAAATATAATATGCTAATGGTACAGAACAGTAAATAAACAAAAGAGCATCAAACAATGGTTAATTTGTTATACAATTTTTACTGTCCTAAAAAATAGGAGGGTCTATGTTCGGCTGTATGTATGTTTTTAGAGTTTTGAGATCGGTTTCGAAAATGGTCTCGCTTAGCTATTTATAATTGTTCATAGCATAATATCTTAGCTTAATGTGCCAAAAACAATTTTTTTGGCGAGTGACAACAAAATAGCTGAAGAACGGAGTATACTTTATAAAATTAACAGCGAGCGAAGCAAGCCGCGAAAATGTTGATGATCGGGCTGTGCGTGTGAGTTGTCTTTGCCAAGATAGCATGGCAAATCTCCTCGGAGCCTTCAGAGCCTTGGTACCCCGAGGCAGATTAATATAGCTTATTTTTGTTCTAACGTAAGAATTCCTTGTTATTTAATAAGATACCTTTAACGATTTATGATGTATACGATTTGAGATATAAAAAGATGAATAAAGGGGTATCATAAAAGGTAAAAAGGTATTATACCTTTTATGATACCTTTTTATTCAAAACTTGGGTTCACTCACACGCCCGGTCAAATCGACTACAAAGCCCTAAATGTCGCCGCGAGCGCGTCCCATTTTTTACATTTTTTTTTTTTTTGTATTTCTTTATTAATAAAAACGTATTCTAATCTTATATCATTATATCATAAATCATATTATTACATAAATCGTTAATTCTCGCTATCTACTACACCTACGCCCTAAAAAAATATACCATAAAAAAGTGAAAACAATACGAAATCAAAATCAATATTCGGGTATCAGAAAGAATTATTCATAAGCATTAATTTGATATACGACATTAATAACAAAACACTAAAATATTTAAAGAACAGAAACGGAATTTTTTTTACGTAAAAAATGTTGCCGGGGCTTTTCATTGGGTATTGTAATGTACCTATCATCATACTACACATGGAATAATATACCACCACCAATCAGAATACTTAAAAATAAATTTAATTTTAGGAAAAATCTAAAATCCTTTTTAATTGAAGAACAGAGAAAATTTGGTAAACATCAATATCTCGATTATAATCGAGATATTGATGTTTACGTCGTCTATATCTATGTCTATATCTATATAGATATCAATACTCCTACCTTCTCTGGGCTCTAAGTCTGTAAATATTTTATAGATTACTATTACTTTATCTTTTAATTTTTGTTTTTACCTTACGTACAAACCTTCTGTAATTGTTGTGAAACGCCATTCTTTATTATTATATTACACGCTCCTATTATTGTTATATTACATTCTAATTCTCTCGTTTATTATTATTATTTTATATCTCTGTTTACTAAACATATACATATTATACTCTCCTATTATTCTACTTTTGTTTAATTGTATCAAATATTTTTCTCTTTATTGTCACCGAATTGTCGTCCGTGACTTCAACTAGTAATTAAGGTCTTTGGCTGAAAAACAGCGCTGAATATAATAATGTTCAGCACACGCTGAGCCAACCCCTATTTCGGCGCAGGGTCATGGAGGTAGTCTTATTTTAGTCCTAATATCACCTATTTGTGTCGTTTACCCCCATGATAAACTTCTTTGTTTGTTTATTCTATGCCTGTATTTTGTACCTGTGTCTAAATAAATGTTTTTTCTATTCTATTCTAAGTAACAATAAAAATGGGTTGTATTTTAATGTACTACTATATACGTTGAAAAAAAGTAGCAATAAAAACCAGTAATAGACCGTCTTCTTCTATTGTTTTAAAGACTTTCAAAGTTCGTGGGAAAATATTCAAAGTTTGTTTTAAGGGTTGAAAATTCGTTTTTACAATCAAAATACAATGAGAAATAAAAAAGGGCCTTATACCTATAACATAAAAGAAGAGGACACCATTTTCTGGATCTAAAATTGATCGCTTGAATATATATTATTAGAATATATTTAGGTACTAGGAATCAACAATAAAATGACAGATGTAGATCACAATCTCTTGAAATATTTTTATGAGAACATATATTATTAAGGTGCGTTGCGAGAAATGATAAGAGCCATTTTTAAGAGAGAATTGGAATCATGTTGAAAATTAATCTCTCATCTAAAAATACAAAACAAATTTCGAAAAAAAAAACATAATTCTCTTATTCATTCATAAGATTTCAGTTTAATCGGTAATGGTTCTTATAATTAATTTTAACAGTACTGACGATCTTTCCTTTACAGGCGTCTGAATGTTTACAATTTAATGCTCGTTAAATCAATCAAATTAAGAGTGCAGCAATGATGTGCAATATGTAAATTCTTATAACATGCGTTTCAAGTGTTGGCAGATTACAAGTAGGGTTTTATAATGTAAATAAATAATAGTTAAAAAAAACTAAAAAAACCACGCTTTTATAAATAAATCTAACTAAAAAGTAGAAAATATATATATAAAATTCAAATTATGGATAAGAGTGATAAATAAAAGAAATTATTTTAATGTAAAAAAGCGTGGGGTGCATGGATACATGGATTTGCGTTGTTTCTCTTGTCAATAGCACACACTTGCCTCACATAACTAGATACTGATAGGAGTAGCGACATTGAAGAAATATTTTCAGAAAACACCCCACGCTTTTTTTGCATTAAAATAATTTCTTATCTTAGCCATAATTTGAATTATTTAAAAAAATATTTTCTTCTATTTAGTTCGGTTTATTTATAAAAGCGTGGTTTTTAGTTTTTTTTAACTATTATTTATTTTAAATTTTTTAGGTCAAATTATTGTATTGTCATCGGTTAATAATAAGTTTACTAAGTTTAAATGAAATCTGACCGTTCAAAGTGGGTCAAAATCGAGTCCAAAGGAGTCGGTTACAAACATACATACATACAGGTGAAGCTAATAAAAGCATGGTAAAAACGCTGCACGCGTGATTTATATAACAGTAACTAGGGTAAATACTTTGCAAGTGTTGGCAACAATTACAATATAGACGCTGACTTTTTTCCAATAAATCTGTCTGTCTCTATGTATGACTACGCAGCGGATTTTGATGCGTTTTTGAAAAGATAGAAGAAAGTTTATAAACCATTTGACACATAGATTTCAACGCGGGGCGCAGCTATAGTTTGACCGAAACCGCTGTACCGCGCCTGAGGTATGCGAGCGGCGAGACAGGGGGGAAATATCGGCCGCTCCGATCCATCAGTCTGCCGTCAACGCGAATAAGTGCTCTTTTTTCCTCGCCCCCCACCTCGCCGCACTTTACTAAAGAGCGGTACAGCGGTTTCGGTCAAACTATGTCTACTAGTCCTATACTAGTCCTACTACTAGTCCTATAATTATAATAACGCTATCTAATAGATCTTAGATATGCAAGTGGTGATAAATTATTTATTAACGACTTCAGACACACACGTACAAAATACAACAAGTATACAGAACACAGGAAAACAAAAAACATAAAACACAGTTGACTACAATAAGAAAAACAACAATTATTGAATTAAAATAAATATGGGTAAGATATCTGTGTGTTTGGATAGTGAAGGATGGAAGGACCGGAACCTGGAGGAGGCTTTCACCACTTTAATCGAACTAATAGGAAAAAAAAGTTCATGTGGTCCGATCGGTAGGACAAAGGCAGTAGGACCACGTGGCCAGAGGGCTTTAAAGTGGTACTGCCACAGAGCAATAGTTAAATTCATATTCAGTGCATAAATAAAAATGTAAATAATTTTGATAGTAAATAAAGATGATTTTATTTAATTTACCTTATATGAAGGCCCATCCTGACGTACAGACACAGTATGAGCACCGCCGGCACAAAGAAGAAGAAGATGCTGCTCAGCTCCAACAGCGGCGATGGAGCCATCAGGGCGCAGAACGCAGACTCGCTTGAGATGTTGCCGGAATCTGTGGGTAAGAAACCTGGCATGATTTGATTGTTTGAAAAGAATAAAAACCGACTATTAGTACTTTCAGTGCAAACAATATCAAAGTGATCACTTTATTTTCTATTTTAACATATAATAAATAAATAAATAAAAAATAAAAATAAAAAAGCCTTTTATTTCCAACAAATTATTAAGTTTAAAGTACATTGTTTTTTAGAGTTCTTTTTAAACTAGTTGTTTATATAACTTAATTAATCTAACGTGTAATTTAGTTTCCTACAATAATATCTGTAGGAACCCCTTATTGGGTGAAGGCCTCCTCCAAAGATGCCCATGTGTCTCTGTCCTGTGCGGTCTGTTTCCAGTTTGAGCCGGCTGCCCTTGCTTTTAACCTAAACAATAGACAAATCAAATGTAATTAGACACATGAATGAAGTGAACATTAAAATAATGTTATTTGATTGTAGTATAAAATAATTTGTAAGCCTAAAAATATAAAAACTTTTGAATTTTAAGTGCATGCGAAGCCGCGGGTAAAAACTAGTATATAATAAATCTAAGATATGCAAGTACGTACGTACTACCTTATAAAGCCTCATCCTGACGTAATTGTAATTTTCAATGTCAAATCTCCTCACTGCCACGCCGCGCCGCGCCGCCGCCCGCACCCGCGACAGGAATTTCAATAAATCTGACATAGTGAGCGCCGTGCGTGTCAGAAAATATCAAATCAAATAAAATTTGGATGTTTATGTGCTAGCGTCATATTATACCGGATAATCTCTCGCCGAACTCAGTATTAAAATGTACTGACGACGTTCCGCCGCGGAAAAACGTCGTCGACGGATTAGGTATCTGTTCAATGTGGCGCTAGAGAAAGGCTTTTCTTTGCAGGCGCGATTTTATCGCGCGCGTTATTGCGGTATCTGTTTTCAGTATATTTTGTATTAGGATCATCATACCTATATTATATATTAATATGTGTATGTATAATATATATTTATGTATGTATTTATTGTTCTACCTATCAATAGGTATTTGTTAGTTTTTCCCAATTAAATATTATTCTGTATAACACGCCACCGTCTATACTTGTTCTAATACTTCATGTCCATCCAAAGGTTGCCTGGCAGATATCGCTCATAGCGATAAGGCCGCCCATTGTACAACACATTCTATATTTGTGTTTTTCCTGTCTTGTGTATCTGTTTTTATTTTGGTGTGCAATAAAGAGTTCTTGTATTGTATTGCATTCTAGGATGCATACGATCATACACACTGCTGCGATTTTATTGCGCGATAAGAAGTTATCCTGTCCTGTGCCGTGATATCGGTCGTGAAGTCCTGTGATATTGCATTAGTTGTTGTCCGAATGTAATGTAGTAGGACGCATGCGAACTTAACTCTTCGAGAAGATCTCACAGCAGCGATATCGCGTGATTAAAACGCGCCTGTGAGGTAGAGGCTTAAACATTCACATCACTACCCAACACCAAAATAAATAAAAATCTGTCGGAAAATAACTAGGTTGGTAACCCACGCTACTGAATATAAAAAACACGACCCACGCATATTTTTGACACTATTCTTGGGACTTATTAACTATTCTTAGTCAAAATAATTCTCGCAATGCTGAGTATTTCTTTATTGAAAACCAGGATTATTTATTTCTAAAACATATTGTATCGCATTCGCATTTTAAATATTTCCTTCGTAAGTATTACCGAGAAGGTAAACTACAAAACTCCTTTGAGCTACCTCGCCTTAAATCTTACCGAGAAGAAGATAAAAAAAAGATTATTTTTAAGCTGATAGTACTTTTGAGCCAGATTGGTTGCCTATGCAACTGTTGTTTGAATATATCTTATCACCTTGGTTGGAACCTAGTTTCTAGATAGATGAACATTAGGTACCTATACCTAACCTACGTATCTGGGACAGACAGACAGCGGAAAGCGACTTCGTTTTATACTATGTAGTGAAGCTGAGAGTTTCTTCATAATCTCTGATCGTTCGTACCTGTGTTTTCAAACACAGGTAGGAACAATCACTGATTATAAAATTTCGATCATAATGATGGCTTAGACAGATATTGGCTTGCAAAGTCGCCGAATTTGCACCAAAACTTCGTTATAATATTGAAGGTCTATTTTATATTTGATCCGGATAGTATTAGAAATCTAAAACTTCCACTGTAAGACACTTTTTCATAGTGGCTTTGGCCTACCAGACGCCTATTCATATACTATGTCCGTAAGGTCTTGTCTTTTTAATTTTCATTTCATTTATTTATTGCATATGCATTTTTTTTTTAATTTTAGCTTAGTTGTTATTAGCTTAGAGGTAAGGTACTGTTTGTTTGTTTGTTTATTTATTAAAAAAAAGTTTTTTAACGATGAATGACAAGCGTTTGATTCGAAGCGCGAAACAAGAAAACCACCGAACCTCGAAAATCTTAGAAAATAAGTTACAAATTCCTATCTTATGATGACATCTCGGTTAAATTATTTAGACACTAAATGGGACACAATTTTCTATGACGCACATTCAAAGTCATCGGCCTTTTTGGGAAAGTCCATCAGCTTCTTACTGTTCCACTTTCTGGTATTCATTTGATAACCAAAATTTTTCCTGCATTCGATAAATTTGCCATGGGCCCCGAACGGTATAGTGTGGATTCGCATGACCCAGAAAAAGGTTGTCAGCACAGCCAACTGCTCTGAGTAGCAGCGTTAAATCCTACCTAACCTTATATATATATAATAAATTTTATTGAGTCTAGTAAAAACCTAGTAATTGCTTAGCCCCGTTATAGCACTTTTATATATGTCGGCAACAAGAAATTGAACTTGAACCGGGTTCAAATTGAATTGCCACCTTGCAGGCGCCATGGACGGCAGTGGGTCGGTAATAGCCTATTGGCCCAGTGACATTGTTGACTTCTTATTTTGATCAAATATTTTTTTATCAGTATGCATTAAAAAAAAATATTGCATGCTAGAATATAGTGAGACATGAGTGTATTATTTAGAATTAAACCACCTTTATTCGTGTTTGACGCAATAAAACTTTTTTAATTTGAAAATAAATGTTTAATTCACTGCGATGCAGCCTATTTATGTCCCATATTTAGAATGTGTTTCAGTGTGTTTCAGTCGTTTGGGAGCATCTATTCCTAAACAAATTATAGTTTGAGGTCGTGCTAAATAATGTGGTAGCCTTGCTGTGTGCAAGGAATCACGCGACTCAAAACGTAGGACAAAAACCCGCCTGTGGGAATAATACGTAATAGTTTAAAAACACAAAAAAATCACGCTTTTATAAATAAACCGAACTAAAAAGTAGAAAATATTTTTTTTAAATAATTCAAATTATGGATAAGAGTGATAAATAAAAGAAATTATTTTAATGTAAAAAAGCGTGGGGAGCTTTCTGAAAATATTTCTTCAATGTCGCTACTCCTATCAGTATCTAGTTATGTGAGGCAAGTGTGCGCTGTTGACAAGAGAACGCAAATCCAATGTATCCATGCACCCCGCGCTAAAATGATTTCCTACTTTTTAGTTCGTTTTATTTATAAAAGCGTGGTTTTTTAAACTATTATTTATTTTCTATTTTTTAGTTTAATCTTATCAAATGGTTTCGCTAGATAGTAGATAGGGACAGTGGGAATCTCGTTAATCCATTTATGGGCGTCACTAATTAGATGACTATTATTTATTTTCAATTTTTTTGTTTAATCTTATCAAATTATTGTATTGTCATCGGTTATTAATAAGTTTACTAAGTTTAAATGAAATCTGACCGTTCAAAGTGGGTCAAAATCGAGTACAAAGGAGTCGGTTACAAACAAACATACATACAGGTGAAGCTAATAAAAGCACGGTAAAAAATAATAAATGCGATTCGGAGCGTTCGGTGCGGACAAGTGCGCGAGGCCATGAGGAAATGCGGTGACTGCGACGCGTGCGGCTCCTGTGGCGCGGGCAGGTAATGAATGAAATGAAATCCGTTCGAACAATACTTCTGGTTTAATAAGAGGTCAATCGTGCCTTGACAGTTTGGCTACATACATATAGTAAGGTTTAACTAATAATACTCCAAGTACTCAAGTAGCTTAGTACGAAATTAATGCTCCCACAGTAGCTTGTTACATGATACAGAGGCCTATAATAATGTTTTGGATGAAAAGATCGTAGGCACACACACACACAACGAAATTGATGTTGATTTTAAAATGTGTAGAGGTATATTTGATCATGTTTGAGTAAAAGATGTTTTTTAGTGTAGATCCAATGACAAAAGATCTTTTCAGAACTACAACAAAAGGTTTAGCTCAAGGTGACCCGATGTCTCCTTTGTTATTCAACCTATATACTTATAAAATTTCTAGGCAGCTTGAGCCAACGATAAGAGTATCCCAATATGCTGACTATTTCTTCTTTGATGAGCTTTACTCTTTGGAAATAATAATTATTGGCAATCTAAACATACACCGTTACATGTTTGATGTAAACATATACCCTTTCTTTTCTTAGGCACTACCGCTTGGCACTACTAGTAGAGTCAAGGGAAATTTTACTTTCATACATAAATTTTACATATGTATATGCTTCAAATCCATTAAATGTAAGATCAGTATTCTTTAGATGTCTGGGTTACATAATATTGATACTGAGGGGGTTAATTGCTATATCTATATCATCCAAAAGAAGTCATGAAACTACTGATTTCAAATACGATATAATTAAAGAATTCAATTATTAATATTAATACTTAGCTTAAGTTTCCCATGTAAGTAACATGTATGTTGTAAATGAGAAATAAATATCTTTGAACTGGAATGCACATATTTTATGATTGATTGACTCGATCAATTATGATCGATCAAAGAGTGAAGGGGGCCAGGGAGCTGCTTGCTGATATAACTTATTTTCGAATGTTTTAAAAATGTATTCTGTTTTCTTTATTTACTGCACTGGAACTCATTGCAATTCTAATTCAGTTGCTAACAAAGTCTGAGAACCACTGCTTTAGATAAAAGAAAATTCTTAAGAAGGGTCGCACTAAAACCATTATTTATCATCCTTCCGTGCAAATAACAACAGAGAAATGACGACACACGCTATCTGAAGTTTATTTCATGTAAGGATACGTGAAAATTCTGCGACGATATTTTCATTTTTTTATTGCATTGTCATAGCGAAGGGAATGGATAAGCAGAATTGGGCTCCAGTTCTGTGTAGCTTTGTATAATAAACTATTTAATTAGATAAATAAAACCTAGAAGTAATAACGTTAAAATGACGTTAAATATCTTCAATCAGAATAAACTGCTTATTGTTGATTTATTATCTCCTCTTATCTTGACCTCGCGATCTAAGAAAATAAACTTCGTTAGGTGGAGTTATTATTGTATTTTTGCACAAGGAATGAACGTTAAGCTTGTCCATCTTTTCCAATTGTAATAAAAAATATGATTGTTTTTATCATTTGTCTGTTTCTTTTTTCAACGAAAAAATCAACGAAGTAGTTGAGGAAGTAGTTATCAGAAACTCGAAGGTTGACAATCTGAACGGTGAAATCACAGAAAATATACCTACATAGTATCGTTTTTACTAACCGAAACTGAGTTCAGTTTTACTTTTGTTTTGTGGGTGTTATACAGTTTTTTCCGTAATAATTAAGAGTATATACCCTAAACAATTCATAAAAATACATTATGCAGAGATTAAAAGATATCATAAGATGCATCTTTTAGTAGTGTGCCCAATCTATCTTTCAGCCACAGCAGCAGTATGATTCGCGAGACGTACGTCAGACCTTCTATGGCATAGGCATAGGTGCCGTGGGTGTCATAGCCAGTGTAAACTTACTTGGAGGATAATCCCTGTAGCTGATGTCAGTGTAGATAGCGAAAGGCGATGCGCAGACGACGGCTATCAGCCACAGTAGGACTATGATGCGCGTGCCATGCGTTAAACCTTCTATGGCATAGGCATAGGTGCCGTGGGTGTCATAACCACATAGATTACGGAATAATCTAGTCAGTGAAAACTTACTTAGAGGATAACCCCTGTAGCTGATGTCTATCAGCCACAGCAGCAGTATGATGCGCGAGACGTGCGTCAAACCTTCTATGGCATAGGCATAGGTGCCGTGGGTATCATAGCCACACCGACTATGGAATATTAAGTCAGTGTAAAACTTACTTGGAGGATAATCCCTGTAGCTGATGTCAGTGTAGATAGCGAAAGGCGATGCGCAGACAACGGCTATCAGCCACAGCAGCAGTATGATGCGCGAGGCTCGAGTCAGACCTGCCATGGCATACAGGTGCAGCGGATGACATATAGCTAGGTAACGCTCTAGCGTGAACGCTGATATTGTCAGCACTGAGACGTAGGATGCCCTGGGAAAAAAAAACAAAATAAAATTAAAATAAAACAAATAGTTAAGTCCCATACAACAGACACAATTTTGTTGCCGTTTTTATAGTACGGCACCCGTCGTACGCGAGTCCGACTCGCACTTGGCCGTTTTTTATTTTATTATAGGGAGTCCCTAGTTTGGGTAATAGGGAAGTTACCTACCTTCTTGCAAATCTTAGAATGAACAGATAGTCCAGCGTATTTTGCCACAGATTAGGATGTTATTTACGGTTATCAGTAAATTTTATTGGGTCTTTAGTCGTTTCGCACCACACGCGATTCGAACCACGTTGCGAAAAACTCTAGCTCTGTTTCTCGAGTCTTCTTAAAATTATATCCTAAAAAATGAGTGCTCTTCGTAAGCGCACTTATGAACGGCTGGGCCTCTTTCTCAATTTTCGTAATAGTCTGAATAAGGTTTCTTGCTTGTTGGAAAATTTGGGATAAAATAAAAGTGCTTAGTCCGTACCCGAAGGGTCCCAACGCACTGGGACCCTATTAGGTACTAAACCGCCATTGTCTGTCTATACACCTTTACAACTTACAACTAGGGCAAAGAGCCCATTAAGTGACCGATCAATAACCATACACTCCAGCCTTTAATTTCGCCATTAATTTCAGCAAGCAGCAAAAACAATTCATCCGAAATGTATCAGTGAACATCATAGTAATAGAAGAAACTACCACATCTACAGCAGATTCAGTGTAGATAGCGAAAGGCAGACATCTACTTTGAGCAATATTATCTACTTTGAGAGAGAACTAGAAAAGGTGAGAATGAATCCGGAGAAAAATATCGGTAGAAAACCCAATTTCCATTGTACAAGAAGGATCATTTATTTTGATCGCTTAATTTCGCACAGCTGTTAAGGGGTAAGCTTTCTCAGGTATTTGGCAGGTGTATTGGTATAGTCTGAAAACTTGCTGTGGTTCATCAATAAATTAATTTAAGTTTATTTAGAGTTACAAGTTCAGCTACCCTAGAAGGATCGGTGGCAGACGAGACACGCTATACAGACAGAGCAAGTAATGCGGCAACTGGCAACTTGCAACTAGCTGTTAACATCATTATCTTATTCTTAAACTGTGCCTTAAAGGCACAGTTACAGGACCATCATAAAAAGAAATTTGTACGAAAAAAAGAGTTGTCAGTTTCTTCAACTAAGTGGCTTTGTTTGCATAGCGATGTCCTGCGTCTGTCAGTCAGCAATGTGCTTTTGACTATATTCGTCGATTCCAATATTGCTCGCGGATGATTTTTGATAGACTAACAATGACAAAATCAAGGTTTTTTATATATTTTTTATATGTTTTTTTATATTTTATATACATAAGCTTGTCACACTCAGTATTATATAGATAATATTTTAAAATTTCTTGGAGACAAAATTTTAATAACATCTATAGATAAAGAAGATCTATCGAATATAACATATAGCATCCCACTTTTAATTTAGTTTAGTGATTTTAGTCAATTAAAAATTTTAAGACGACCGATGTGGCGCGGTTGGCGAGGGTTCGCCTGCGACGCAGGAGCTTGCGGGTTCGATTCCCGCCTCGGAACAATTGTGTGTACGATCTGCAGATATTTGTTCCGGGTGTTCTGGTGGTTTTCTATGTATAATAAAAAATATCTATCTATGTAATATATTGTATTATGTATATCAGTTATCTAGTACCCGTAACACAAGCTTTGCTTACCATGGGGCTAGATAATGATGTGTGGATTGTCAAGCATTATTTATTATTATTATTTATTATAAGATAAAGATCATTTATTTGCATAAACATATTGTGTTATTAAGATGCTTCAAACAGGTAGGTATCAAATATGTTTTACCGATTACGGTGTACAAATTGAGAGATATGGCATGCAAAGTCTCTGTTACTACAAATAATAATTGTTTCACTTATAAAAAAAATCAATAGAAGTAATGTCATAAAATATAAAAAATCCGTAATTACAATTAACAAGTTCATGCAATAGTTCTATAATGTAATATATAAAACATACAATAATAAATAAGTGTGTTTAAATATCTTTATTTATAAACATAACAAAAAATAGTAATACAAATCCAGTGTACATTTTCATCCTAGATAATATTAATTTAAATTTACAATCGATTATAATTTATAAGCGATGCTCTTTTTCAAACTTTTATACCTAGGGAGTTAAGGTGAAATGAGTCCCAAAACGCACGTTTTGACTAAACGGAAAATAAGGGATCAAGGGATCAAAACACCTATATTTCGAATATATTTTGATGAGGATCAAAAGTTTAGGATATTAGTTAGTAAGTTATGGGAGTCGAAAAACGATTGACTAAACTTAAGTCTATAGAAAAAAATGGGAAAGTTACCTCTAAATCTTCATTTTTACAGAGATATATCTACGGAAAAACCAGTTTTATTTGCAAGTTATTTAATATTATTGTAATAAAATTTCTTCTACATGTTCCATAATAAATACTTTAGACAATTATGGTTTTAGTTTTTTGACAAACAGTATTATTTTAGAGCAATAACAAATTAAAAAATAAAAAGCAGTGAAATTGCGCACGGGCCAATCATTCTGCCGCTTTTGCCTCCCTTTCTCGCCTTCCCCGCGCGGCGTTCGTTCGTCCTTGTCTTGAAAAGACGAACTCATTTCGCCTTAAAAATTACTTACTTTTGGTTATTGAATCATTAATAAAAACATTTTATCTTAATAGGACTTACATGCAATCTTTAGTTGAGCATTACATTTAAAATAAATAAAAGTGATTTTAGTGCGTAAGCGTATATAGCGCAAAAGTGCCCGCAAGATCATATTAAAAGAACTGTCCCTAGGTAAGAAAATATCTTGAGCCTAAATAAAATTAGAGCCTAAAATAACTTGGCTCAAATGTAAGAGGTTTCGGGATAATTGTAACCTAAGGTAAGGTAAATTGTATGGAACTAGCCCTTCTATTCTGTATCAAGAGGTCTAAAAGCTAACTAACTTAATAGCAATCCAACTACATTATCGGAACGGCGCGACGTCTACTAGCAATTAGGCCTTAGTATGAATTGTTCATGAATGTACGACTAGATGCGCCCGCGGCTTCGCCCGCGTGGAAATCTATGTGTCAAGTGGAATCACTCTATCTTTAAAAAAATCTGCATCAAAATCCGTTGAATAGTTTTAAAGATCTAAGATCCCTATAACCCGAACAATTGTGTGTACGATCTGCAAATATTTGTTCCGGGTGTTCTGGTCGTTTTCTGTGTATAATAAAAAATATCTATCTATGTAATGTATTGTATTATGTATAGCAGTATTCTAGTACCCATAACACAAGCTCTATAAGTAGAGCTTGTGTTATGGGTACTAGAATACTATGCTTGGGGCTAGATGATGCTGTGTGAATTGTCCAGCATTTTTTTTTTTTTTTTATTCCATACATTTGATAGCGCCTCTAACGGATAGAGAGCAACTATTTTTTGTAGTTAGATAACAGTTTATTGGTTTCATTTATTGATAACGCCAAGTTACAGTTCTTATGTAAATATTTTTATTTTATTTCTGTTGCTTATGTAGACTAACAAAGTCAAGAAGCGACAAAGAAATCTTTAGTTATTATTTTTCGAAACCCGTCCCAGCTTTTTTATCCTCTAGGCTAGAGATACAAAATATCAGATTATCTAGCTAGAGGCTCAGATAATCTGATATTTTGTAATTGGTCTTTTTACAAAGGTTTAGACAGTTTATTTAGGTGCCGATAGTTTTTGTAACCAACTAGGAGTTTTGTTGTTGAAAAATCAAAGTTTATATAAATTTATTGTAGAAACTGTATACAATCTTAAAAGCTAGGTTTATCCACAGTTTATCATTCTTTAACACTTTGAGTGCTGAAGTCACACGGTATGTGTTTTCTACAAGTGACTAATATGCGTAAATCCACACTAGCGCAGCGGCTGAGAAAATACAGATCTTTGTGACTCAGCACAGCCGTAATATTTTTCGAACGAAACGCATGTGCGGCGCAACACAACCGCTGTGTAGAGCGGCAGCACGAATTTTTTAGGTTAAAAAAAAGATCAAAGTGTTAACATCTACAGTTTATCCATTTATGGATGTAAATATTTAACTCGACCAAGTGGGACCGCGCGCAGGCGACATTGCGGCTAGCGGCTGCGGTTGACCGCAGTGCTGCCTGCTGCGGTCGCGTTTACTTCTATTTCCAATACGCCACTGGCGCTGCAGTCTGCAGTCGCTGCAGGCCGCGGCCGCAGGCTGTGTCGCCGCGCTTGGAATCAATTTCATAGAGATGCATAGAAACAAATAGTGTCGCTTGCAGTCTGCAGCTGCAGTTTGCGGCCTGCGGTCCATCTTGGAATTGCACCTTAAATTACCCGTTTGCTTCTACCTTAAACCCTTTTACCGATCTCCAACTATAATTAGAAAACTTTGGATAGGAATTTCAAATCCAGAGACACTTAAGCCTTATTAAAAGATAGTTAAGCCACAGATATATTAATACTACGCTATTTAGTTAATCTAAGATTAATATAATTCCATAAATCAATGACTGAGATTCTTAGATATAAATTATCTGAAAAGTGACTTGATATATATATATCATCATCATCATCATCATCAGCCACTGCTGGACATAGGCCTCCCCCAATGAGCGTCATAGCGCCCTGTCTTCAGCTTGCCGCATCCAGCATCTACCTGCAATCTTTCGCAGGTCGTCCTCCCACCTAGTCGGAGGGCGTCCTATACTACGTTTACCGAGTCGCGGTGTCCACTCAAGAACACGTTTGCCCCAGCAGCCATCGGTTCTTCGCAAGATATGGCCGGCCCACTGCCACTTCAGCTTGTTAATTCATTGAGCTATGTCGATAACCTTGGTTCTCTGTCAGATGTATTCGTTACGAATCCTATCCTTCAGAGAAAATCCGAGCATAGCTCTAACGAAATGATGAAATGGATAACTAAACGCATCCACTGCCCAGACCTGTATGGACGCCACTGCCAAGCAGAGCCGGTGATATCATGTGCATTCTGAGCAATGAAAGCGTTAACCTCTAACAGTCTGTAAATAATGTAATTTAATACCACCACTGGGTGAAATCAAATTACTATAAGCTGGAGTTCGCAGTGGCCGCGTAAGTTCTATCGGATTCGGTATTTTTGGTAGAGGTTGAACTATCGCTAATTTCCATGTGTTAGGGAAAGTGGATGTAGATATGGAGGTATTCACAATATGTTGAATGGTCTCTAAAGCATTAGGTAGCGTCATAATGAGCATGTCCAAACTGATCGAGTCACTGCCCACGGCATTTGATTCGATCTTTAATATCGTACCTAAACATACAGACTCTAAGTCTAGACTAAACAAAGCATGATTATAATTATTGAATTCAAAATAAGTGAGTTGTGAAATTGTTGTATTTATCTGGTATATTTAAAAATTGATTATAAATATATTGCATCGGGGTCTTGAAAGTAACTAGGAAGTTTATTGAAGTATTATTATTATTTTATTATTTAATATTATTTTGTACGTTTTATATTAAATTCACATACTGTAAGACAATTTCCATAGAACCTGCCAACATGATCCAGTGTTATATTTCTAAATCGTAAATCTGTGCAAACCACAATAGGAATTCAGATGTTTTATTACATAGATAGATAATAAATAATGCTGGACAATTCACACAGCATTACCAAGCCGCATGGTAAGCAGAGCTTGTGTTATGGATACTAGATAACTGATATACATAATACAATACATTACATAGATAGATATTTTTTATTATACATAGAAAACGACCAGAACACCTGGAACAAACACCTGCAGCTCGTACAGAAATTTGGCCGAGACGGGTATCGAACTTTTCTACGTCACAGGCGGACCTTCGCCCACCGCAGCGGTCGTTAGAATAAAGACAAATGTCAATGCGAAAATTATCGAAATATGTTATTTATTAGCATAATCAATTTGAAATATATTACGGATTTGTTGACGATTTGATGGAATTTTATTCTATTATACCAATTTCATTGTTTATACCCTCGATTTTACCCTCGATTTTACCTTCGATTCTACCCTCAATTCTACCCATCAAACGCCGCCTCCGGTGAATACCTTGATCGATGGTTTTAACCATAGATTGATTATATCCATTGATTAATCTCGTAGGAGAGTGCTGTCATCCATCAGCGACACAGTTTTTAAACTTCTGCAGATAATTTTTAACTATGTAAGCAAGATGGCAAGTCGGCAAAATGCCACGAAACTCGCGTCATCGTCGCAGCACGCTTCCCAGTATAAATAAAATATAAACTTACTTAGTTTTCACTTCTATCGAGAGTCCCCGTAGACCCGCATGTTTTTTTTTATATTTATTGCCATAGACACATAATTTCCACTCGGGCGAAGCCGCGGGGCGCAGCTAGTAATAAGTAAAACTGAAATCGCTGTCGAGAAAGGTCACGCTGACGCTAGCAACAAGGATGTTTAGCTTAAAAAACGAGAATACAGTTTAACCATAAAGTCTTGTACTTACGCCTCAGATATCAAGGCCCGTAATTTGCAGAACACGATGCCCAAACTGTATGGGTACTGGTGCCAATACACTGACAGGTCATTCGGGAGTCCTGTAACAAAGGAGGTAGAATTATTTATGAGAATGTAAGCGGGTATTGACCATTGTACGTTGTTGTAACACGTGTATTAACCCTTTTTTTATTTGATATTCTTGCTCCTCTAACTTAATCAGAGACTTAATGTAGCCTTATTTAAATTTAACATTATTATATTTTTCTGAAGTACTTTTTTCTTGGATATAATTGATATAATATTTTTTTCTTGTATTCTTGTACCTACTTTTTCTTATCTAACTGCTTTATAATATAGCATACATATAAATATATGCTATATTATAATATGTGTTTATCTTCTTGTTGTAGGTGGTTCGTATAAGTTGTACTAATGTTAATATGGTTGATGTAAATGTGAAATTAATGCAATAAAAGGTGTTGTAAGCTTTGTAAGCTGCCTTTAACTTAAAACTTTTAGGCATAGGTTTTGTAAGTAATGCATATCCTTTTTGCCATGTGGTAGCGGCATTAGATTTATGTGTGCAGAGCATTACGGAGCTGAGCTAACGAGGGATTTAAAAGTCAGTGTTTAAATCAGTTAGCTCAGCAAAAACAAAAAAACATTTCAACTCGACTAACGAGAAAATATTTAATTTAAAAAAGGTCGTACGTCAGAAAATCATTTAAGTCAGGAACCATGAAGGGTTAAAATGCTATAAGCCTCTTTCAAATCACGAACGAACGAAATTATTATTTTCTATGAAGGTTGAAGACTGTCTAACCTCCTTTCCTTCGATAAGCTAAAATTAGTGCTTCTCACAGAGGTGCAACTTCACAAGCATATAACTTCAGTGCTTTGACACACATAAATGCACATAATATACGAAACTGAGACTAATTTGTCAATTTTTTTTTCCAACATTCCTACTTCTTTTTGTCTGAAATACAGATTTTGAACCTAGTTCAGGCACATGCATTATGTTATCATCACATATATATACTAATATTATAAAGAGGAAAGGTTTGATTTTTTGTTTGTTTGTTTGTAACGAATAGGCTCCGAAACTACTGGACCGATTTGAAAAATTCTATCACCGTTAGGAAGCCTAAATATCCGCGGTGAACATAGGCTATTTTATATTTTCAAAAAAGGGATCCTTACTCACCAATGTGTGAAAAATGTACCTATAAAATTCCTTGCATATCAATACGCCATTTTCTCTCAATAAACGTGGTTGCCTAGCAACGCTCTTTTGACAACAAAGGTTTGATAACAATTTACTGTATGGAAACTCTTTTGTAATGTTATAAAGAGGAAAGGTTTGATTTTTTGTTTGTTTGTAATAGGCTCCGAAACTACCGGACCGATCTGAAAAATTATTTTCACCATTGGGAAGCTACACTATCCCCGGTGAACATAGGCTATATTATATTTTCAAAAAGTTAGGGATTCTTACTAAAACTCCAATATAACGTGGTAACCAAGGTGTAAAAACTCACCTAATAAAGTGAAATTCGAGTTTAACGCGGGTGAAACCGCGGGGAACAGCTACTACGATTAATATAGATAAAAATAACTCAAATATTAGATTAAGTATGTACTATACGAATAATAATCATAATAAATTATGAATATTAAAACTTTTTATTAATACTAAAGTCATTTAAAACGGGATATTTACCATGATTTGATTTTTGAGTTATCCAATATTTCGGCACAGTTGCATGCGCCATGATCACGGAGTAACTCATAACTCATGGCGAAGATCATGGCGCATGCAACTGTGCCGAAATATTGGATAACTCAAAAATCAAATCATGGTAAATATCCCGTTTTAAATGACTTTAGAATTATGAATATTATTCTGTGTAAATAGGTTTATTCCTGTTTTTGATAACATATGCCGATAAAGTTTCTAATTGCTCACTAACTCGAATGCTCAAATAACATCTAATATCCTGCGTACATACGTGGATGATGAAAAGTGCCCGCCACAGCGTATTTACAAGTCCGGATAAAAAATCTTTATTGTACACCATAATCAAGTCATTACAAAAATACATTACATGCGACAAGTACAATGAGCGGCCTTATCGCTTAGAAGCGATCTCTTCCAGGCAACCTTTGCATGGAAAGAATTATGTGAATTTAAGAAAAGCAGGGGGTGTACCACAGGTAATCTAAATATGAACATAACAAGAATACTAAAAAACAAATAATAAATATTACAAATACCAAACTAAACAATGCACTACTTAAATACGTAAATAAATAATTAGTAAGTATCAATGTTCATTATTTTGGCAGGAAAAATTCCTTGACGTGAGCTTTAAAAACTGGCAAGGATGTTCTAATGGACTCTGGTAGTGCATTCCACAACCTTATGGCCTGGATGGAGAAGGATTTCTCATACAAAACTGGTTTTGTGAGGTGGCATATTCAAAACCAGATTTTCTGCTTTTTTTACAGTTATATATCATGAGAGGTGATTTTTTGCACGTGTACGAGAGCAGAGAAAGATAAAATATTGAAGGTATTTACATAAAATCTATATTGTGACAAAAAATATATCCTTACTTAAAACCATTAGGTACCTATGTTTAACAATTTTAAATAGTGGTCCACGGTGGACCCAGCCCAGGGGGGGGTCATGACCCCCATGACCCCCTGGATCCGCCCTTGACGAGAGGATACAATTGATTCAGTTCGATCGATGCAATGCCTGCTGTTTCAAATACGTAACTGAACTAAGTCAGCTAATTCAAATATAAATGTGGAATATATCTGGCTTAATGTAATTGATTTTGGGTATGAAAGAAAGCCCACGAGACCGATTCGTCGCCTTTTTCGTTCCGAACAGAAATAAGTCAAAAACTTTGTGTCCACGTGCCCTTTGGGATTTGAATTCGCGATTTATCAATAGTTATTCTCTGGAGGCGTCTTCAATCATTTTTAAATTAAACAATTAATTATCGTAGAAAATAATATATGGATATCCGGTTTTCCAGTTTAATAAAAGTTCGTAAAAGTTCCTACGCTTTCGTAGCACCCATTTACCGCAGGCTAGTTGGTGCTACGAAAGAGTAGAGCCTCTACGAAAGCGTAGAGCCTCTACGAGTATACAAACTGTTAAAACGATGATGATTGACTTTATAATTTTATTATTAGGTTATTTACACGAAGTCCAATTAAATCTTAAATCCCGGTAAAATATATTATGACGTATTATAAAAATGTGTTCAACACAATCTAAACAAAATTAAAAAAAATTTTCTTTTTTAAGTAAGTAATCTTTATTATTATCGTAGATAGGTAGTGCCTAGTTGTATCTGTGTAAGTATGTATATAAGGCAAATTTTTAGTGTCTTTAATGGCAAAATGGAACACTTGTACCTCGGAATGGTTAAATGTTACACAAAATATTGGCATAGAAATGTAATCAATCATCTTTTTACGCAGATTTAAGAATCCGTAGCAAATTTAAATACCCTCATATTCCTCGAAAACAAATTACGAATTAAATGCGTAAGACCTTGCTTTTTCCCAAATTTTTTAATTCTATCTATGTAGGTCAACGGAAAGTGCCCTATACGATGTTCCACAGTGAGTTTCAAAATATATGGATATAAAAAGTTTGATTGGACATGTTTGTAATGTCGGTAAAATAAGGTGTTTTCTATATATCTATAAAAACCTGGATGATTGGATTGAGTTGATTTAAGGTTGTCGCAGATCAGAGGCGCATAGCTACCATCCAGCACAAAAATGGACATTCAAATATGGGCTTTAACACGTAACATTTAGATGCATTTGATTTTGCCGGTATCAGATTGCAGACAGACTCGCGGGCCACTCGTTTAAAGCTCAATTTAAAGCTTGTCGGAAGCCATGTCACTATAAAATGTATCTTAATAAATGAACAAGATGCGTCCCGCGGCTTCGCCCGCGTAGAAATCTATGTGTCAAGTGGTTAATAAACCTTCCTCTTTAATCAATATCTATAAAAAGAACTGCATCAAAATCCGTTGCGTAGTTTTAAAGATCTAAGCATACATATGGACAGACAGACAGCGGGAAACAACTCTGTTTTATATATGTAGTGATACACATTTTTGTGCTGGGTGGTAGCGGTGTCGGATTATTAAGCACAGAGCTTTAGATTTCTTAGCTTAAAACTTAAAGTCTGTTACCCCTTGGGTTGCAAACTTTACGCATTGGGGTTGCGATGTACTTTCATTGCCATATTTGCCACCGACGCACATATTTATGTAGACCAGTGTGTCCCTGCAGTGCCCCAGCGCGTTTCGTACCGCAGAAAAAGGGCAGGTAACGGGTTAAGTGTTAAATGTATTTGAATTTGAATTTGAAACCTCTACGCGTTCTTGAGTAAGTTCGGTACGAGGTCATTTAGTTCTCAACTTGAATTCCATAAAACAAATTGTTGATTGTTTGGTTTTATGGTCAAGACAAGAATATAATAACTTATTCATGAGCTCTTAAAACCATAACAAATTTTATTATTTTACAAATTCATAATTGAATAAGACTACTAGAAGTGTACGTGAGGTACTATTTGCCAAGACTTAATAAAACAATGAAATACAACAGAAATTTAGCCGAAGAAAATAGCATAATTCGAGGTTAAACAGGTTTGTTTACATTCTGTTGGTTATGGCACTATGGCCTTGATCTTTGTACACTACGGTCTAAATAATGCGTATCCAAAAAAAGATACAGAAAAGTGGAAGAAAATACGAAATTTGAAACTCATTGACACATTAGAGAACAATATGAAGGACCAAACAGAAGCAAAGCAATTGTTGAAAAGCTACCGCAACCTCTTACGTCGACGATAACGATAAAACTTTTTCTTGTTTATGAAGTTTGCCTTTTTTATAGTTTGCAGCATGTTTGCAGTTATTTTCGGTCTCGTATTTGAACTTTCTTCCATAGAATAACTAAACGAATTGTATTTACTTTAGGTATACTCTACCCTAGGCATAAGAATAGACAATAACATACTACTCTTATGCCCCTGTATTTCTTTTACTGAGGTCATTCATCGAGGTGAGTGCAATTATTTTTATTTATTTATTTTATTTTAAGCCATTATTGTCCCACTGCTGGGCAAAGGCCTCCCTTTTCTCCTTCCACTCCTCGCGATCCAACGCTGCAACAGGCCATGATGGAAGATGTACCTCGAGCTCGTCGCGCCTATCTCATCCTGGGCCTTTCACGTCGCCTCTTAGCGTTGGGTGGGTTCCGCTCTGTGGTGGTCTTTACCCACAAGTTGCTGGACATACGGACAAACGTGTCCGGCCCAGTTCCACTTCAGGCTTCCGGCTGTCTGACCAACGTCAACGATGCGTGTTTTGGAGCGGTCTGACAGCTTGACTCCTAAGATACTACGCTCCATGGCTCGTTGGCAGACTCCAAGGGCGGACTTTTGACGATCGGATAGAGACCAAGTTTGAGCGCCAAAGGTGAATTGGGAAGAATGCGTACGTCCATGAGTTTCTTTTTAAGGGATGAAGGTAGTTTGCCCTTCATAAGTTCTTTTATTGACCTATAGCATCTCTGGGCGTTTTCTGTGCGTCTTTCGATCTCTTGGACTTGTCTCGCCTGGAGAGAGACTGTTTGGCCAAGATAAAGGTAAAGGAAGCAATTATTTACTTTAAGTAAATTTGATGTTCATGATTAAGGTATCAAATCTATTAATCCAGTTTTACCCAAAAATCCACGCTTTTTCAGTATAATTCATTAGTCAGACTTCTTATATTCATTAGTCTCTTCTATAATTATTAACAAAGGACACAGAAGAAATGTCGCTTCGTAGCACATTGAACAAAGAGGTTGCATTGTCCCATACACAATGGTTGGTAAACACACACAAAAGGCATTGATTCCGGGTCTCTTATAGACCCGGAATCAATGCCTTTTGTGTGTGTTTGTGTTTGTGTGTTCATCTCTTTGGGTATAAATGGGTACAAAGAATCATCCCTTTACATTAGTTCAAAATTATACAGATTGGATTTTTGAGATTGTTAGGAGTCTAGCCCCAAGCTAGGCAGAGCTTGTGTTATTGGTACTAGATGACTGACTGATATACTTAATATCTATAGATATATTATACATTACATAAATACATAATTTTTAAGATACATAGGAAATTCTCAGAACACACGTAACAAATATTTGCAGATCGTACAAACATTTATTCCCAAGGCGGGAATCAAACCCGCAACCTCCTGCATCATTATGAAACATTGGTGTTCTTCCAATACATAAAAAAAAAAACAAATCAAATCTTTGAAACAGTGCGAATTTCCAAGTATTTGGAAATCCGCTTTCGTCTCGCCTGTCCATAAAAAAGGACTTAAATCAGAAATTACGAATTATAGGCCGATTTCGAAATTATGCATAATAGCGAAGATTTTCGAAAGAATCATCTACAATCAAGTGTATGCTACCCTCCAAGACTCGTTCAATGTATCGCAGCATGGGTTCCTCAAGGGTCGCTCGACGGTATCCAACCTTGTTCTATTTAACGATTTCTTGACTGAATCTATGGATAATGGGCATCAAATTGACGTGATTTATACTGACTACAGCAAATGCTTCGACAGGATTGATCATAAGCTACTACTGAATAAACTTAGCCTCATCGGTATTCGAGGTGACTTGCTCAGATGGTTCGCCTCCTATATCAATAACCGCTCCCAGGCTATTGTAATTAGCATATTTCAAGTTGGGTCTCGATTCCCAGCGGTGTACCCCAGGGTTCATTGCTGGGACCGTTGCTATTCTTAATCTTTGTAAATGATATTTTTAGTTGTTTTCTGAGCTATGCTTTGCCGATGACATGAAGATTTTTAAAATTATAAGCTCTCAAAACGATGCTCTCGACCTTCAGGCGGATCTGTCTAGACTAGACTACTATTGTCATATTAATAAGCTCGAGCTTAATCCATCCAAGTGCTCTATAGTGACCTTTTCTCGAAAGAAAACCAAAATTGCTTTTAGCTACTCTCTGAAGTCAGAGTATCTGCTGAACTTATGTGTTGTTAGGGATCTCGGTGTTATACACGACTCTAAACTCATTTTCGATGATCACATCAACTCAATTATTTCTAAAGCCTCTAAAGCACTAGGATTCGTCATGAGACGTTCGTATAGCTTTCACCGCGTCAAAACTTTTAAAATTCTTTATTGTACATTTGTTAGAAGCATTCTGGAATATGCATCGCAAATCTGGAACCCTCGTTAGTAGTTTTGCTTACCATGGGGCTAGATAATGCTGTGTGGATTGTCCAGCATTATTTATTTATTTATTTATCTGAGGCTATACCTACCTAACTAGTCAATTGACCATTTGTTACCTGTTTGTTCATTATCCACAAATTCGCTGCAGGCATGATACTTATTTTTTTCCCTGTTTCTTAATTATGTGACCTTGGTGTGGAAATAAGGTAATTTTGATTGAATTGTAAGTATAAAAAAATAGTAGTCTGGCTAACAACTTTAAAAATAATTTACGCAAGAACAGATTTCAGTTTAAATCATGGATTCTCTTCGTTTGCACCCAACTGGAAGACACGTCAAAACAACCTAACCAAGGAATAGTACAATGAGTTATCAACTTATATTTGTTGGTATCGTTATAGGCAGTGGCGTAGCTATCGTATGGCTGAGTGGTGCAGTGCACCGGGGACCTGGAACTCAGGGGGCCATCTAATCAAAGCTTTGAAAACATAGGTTCAGCCAGCTCCTGAAGCTAGAAAACCATATATATTTTATTAATGATCTTAAATGAACATAAACAATCACAGAATTCTCCTTTTTTGTTATTGTTATTTGGTAGTTTGGTTGAATAATGCATCTATTCTCATTTATGATGTTCATTGGAAACGTTACGTGGAAACTGAAAAGAGGGGCGGTGAGGGTCTGATTCTTTCTCTATGCACCGGGGCCACCTAGCTACGCCACTGGGTACAGGTACCTATGGTCTGCAGTTATAGGTATGTAGGTGGTAAAAACTTTGTATCAGACTTATACAAGTCTAATACATACTTTTATTTACCTTTTGATTTCAGTTCTTAGTAGTAGCAAACATCCATTAATACATTCATTCATCCATTCACCCACCGAAACTTTCGCATTTATAATATTTTAAATGCGAAAGCTTCGATGTTTGAATGTTTGTTACATCTTCATGCCAAAACCAATGAACGGATCGGGCTGAAATTGGATACAAGACCTGGAATAAAACTTTATTATCCCTTAAATAAGTTCCCGCAGGATATAAATAAACTTAAGCCGTTTCCATATAAACAACCAACGCGTGCGAAGCCACAGGCAGAAACTAGTGTATTTATATTTTCAGTTGAATAGCATTATTTGTCAATAACAGTGGAAGATCCCAGCCATACTGTGGTTAATAAAATATTATACTGAAGGTATGAAAGCAATGTACTTACATATTTAGGAATTATTCCTCTTAAAAAGAGCATAAGGATTCACTGCCCGGCCTCTGCGTTGCGATCTTAAGTGGTTACAGGTGGACATGGTGTTTTTTAAGATTTTGCAAGACAATTTTTAAAAGGCTCAATATAATGAAAATGCTGAAAAAAGTCCAACAAGGGATATGTTTGACGAACATTGGTTGTTAAAATAGTTGTACTATGTATAGGACGTAAAGGGTTTTACTGAAAACATCCTGAATAACTATAAATACCTAAAGGTACATGTGCGTATTGAGTTGTTCGACATTATCAATGTGTCTCCCACGTGATTATAAAGCTTTTGTATTATAAATATAGGGCAGACTATTTATAAACAAGTCTTACCAGACAACAACAACAGGAGGTCGCTGACAGCCAAGCTGAACAGATAGTAGTTAGTCGCAGTATGCAGGCCTGGGTGCCTGACAATCAGCAAGCAGACGCACACATTCCCAACGACCCCGGTCACGAATATCACTATCAACATCACGCTGAGAGGCACTATCTCATTCAAAGGCAATCTTCTAGAACCCATCATCCACCAAAGCATCTCCTCTTCACTGCAGTCGAAATGGGTTAGATTGTTGCAGCGATTGTAAAAATCGTCCGCGGTTTCGTTTGCGCGGAGGTATAATGATTCCATTTTGATTATAGTAGTAATGTTACGTAGTTATTGTATTTTCTTTGGAGGAAATAGTTTTCTGTAATATTTTTGTTATACAACACACTTTGCACAAGTTGCTTAAATAGGAAGCAAACTATAAGCTTTTATACAGACATAATGTTAAAAACTTTTTGCACCTAGGCATATTTTGTGAATAACAATAACACAATAAGTTTTTGCAGTATAGGTATACTTAGGTAGAATACATATTTTCCATTACATTCACTTTACTATCTCTGTTCAAGATTGAGGAGGAAAGCTTTTGCGCAGTAGTGGGCTTTAGCTCATAGTAACGTCAAGCTAAATATTTATATTCAAATTAAACTCTACCTCTTTACCTACAAAAAATATTTTTCAATTGTTTTTCTATAGGTATACTTAACACGAACAAAAGCTCAACTCTACGATTGATACGAAATCCTAAGCTCGCTCAGTTTTAAACAAGACTGTTGCTCGCGAGGTTCCCGCGCTAACTGAACTTTCCGCGGGAGAGAGATACCCTATTCTGATAACGAATGCGAATGATATCGAAAGCAACAAGTCGGATTCGAAAGTCTTTTCGCGTTGGTTGTATGCGTTAGTGCTAGACTTCGCTGTGGAATTACGGTAAAACCAGCCATCCTATAATCGACATTTGAAAGCCATTTCAATGGCTTTCTCCGTATAAACGAACATTATGAAGACTATTCAAAGGGCCAAAACATGTACATATTTTTTTTAAACTTAACTAGGTCTAATAAAAAAATGGATAATATAAAATTTGATCATAAGTACCTACACAACACACTAAGAGTGGGACGGTTAAGGACGGGGGAGGGAGGAAGGGCATCTATCGGAGGGAAACATACATACATATTGCACAACCTATTTGTGTAAAATTACGCAAAATCCACCCAGAAGACTTTTTATATCTACTAGGAAAGTGTCAGTCAGGAAGGATACGAGTTGATTGATGGGTTTACCTATTTTTTTTATGATTATGCGTAGGTAATCGTTTCTTAATAGAAGGTTGTAAACGTGCCCCCCGCGTGGGGAGGCAAGTTCGGTAATGGATGTACCTAACTGTGCTCATGAGAACTAAAAGTAGTAGAACTTTTGAAACCATCATGGTTATTAACACTAAAGTCATTTAAAAAGGGATATTACCATGATTTGATTTTTGATTTTTTTATCCAATACTTCGGCACAGTTTCATGTTTCGCGCAATATTGGATAACTCAAAAATCATGGTAAATATCCTGTTTAAATTACTTTAGTGTAAAAATAGTAGGTATGTGCTAACCGTAACTTTGTCTGTAGTTATAGGTAACGGTTTTATCTTGGTACCACGGCAGTGGAATTAGGTAGGTAAATCATCATCCGCCTATGTTAGCCAACAACTGGACATACATACGTCTCCACTTATGGGCGCCAGAGCGGCCTGTCTTCGTATTCAGCAATCAGCATCTGCCTGCAGTCTTTCACAGGTGGTCATCGCACCTGGCCGGAGGGCGTCCTACACTACGTTTGCCGAATTATAAATATAAAATTTCATGGTCTTCCTGGTCTTCATGAGCATTTGATGGGTATCGTTAAATTAGGTGTGATTTTTTTTTACCATTTGGCGGGTTCGATTCCCGGTTCGGATAGGAAATTATTCAAAAATCTTTGAATGCAGTAAATTTTTTTTTTAAATCGAGATGAAGTCTTCTTTCACTTAAATTTTCTATTTACAATAATGGTATGTTGATCACAAGCAATGTACACCAGATTTTGCAAAAGAGTAATAAAATTAAAATAAATTTTAGAGTTGCTAAAAAATATTTTTGACTTTTCCCGCTCTTGCTCGCTAATGTAATTAAACCAAAGACACCAGTGTAGGTAGAGATACAAACTCACCACTACAAAAACGCGAACAGTATCAGTCATTTCTTAAGGCGAGAATGCCATTCACGCTAATTACGATGACAATTTATAAAAGTTAGTACTCTATGATTTATTTTATCCATGGATAATGTATTCTCTTTGATTTCATTTAGGATATTATTGTTCTGTGGATTTCATAGAGTAACTTTTTTTATAGTTGATTGATTGATTCTATCTAGTCTCTAGTCTATGAAAAAGAAAGACGCGCACGTAAATCTTGATGATTTTGTTTAGAGATTTTTTGTCAGTTTGGTAATATTAAAAAAATACCATTGTCCCTGTAATAAAAATGGTGTGTTTTTCGTCTAAATGGATGTAAATCCATGTATGTTTAGTGCTCGGTGAACGTATAATGTCTGCCCAAATTGGAGACGAACTGGGTGACATCGCAATGACAGGTTCCGACCCCGATTCTCAAACACAAAATGAAGGTAAATAAACAATAATAAATACCATTTCTATTGGTTGTCCTGAAATTCATTCGAAGAGGGAGGTTTAAAGTCATTCCCGTGTACGAATAATATTACAAAATGTCTAGCCATCTCATAACCAATAACTGAAACACAAATAACAAGACAATGCAAAACAGCTGATACTGTAATATACTTTAATTATAATTTAGCTGCTCACAAAACGTATTATTATCTTCTTTAACATGTCCTTAGGGAGTATCATATCTATAACTTGGGAGAGGATACTTCAACAATGTGACAAGTTAAAATTCTGTTCTCGTACCTCATAGGTACTTATGCAAAGTGTTATCCAATAAAGCTTTTCGTATGTAGCAGCGTCCAGCGCCACAGCTGATGATGGCTCCTCAGCCAATGCTGCGACCCCATCAGGCAGCAGCGAGGGCCAAGCCTCGAGGCAGTCCAACTTACAGCGTATTCAGCAGAGAAAGCAGCAAGTCTACAACTGGCCTCATAGCAAGAAACTGCTGAAACTAGCTATTTATTCTGCTTGTCAGGTAAACTACAGAGAATTCATTGCTAATAAGTATTTCTATGTGTTGTTTTAAATAGGTGTTAAGCAAATAAAAACATGTCCAGCTATGGACTACCTTAGACTAAATAGAAATTATGTAATATTTAAAGGTATTGTAAGAGAGAATATGCCATGTTTCAAGAAGCCTTTTTGTTAGATAATAAATGTGAATAGACTCATGATTCAAAGCTAAAGGTCTGAAAGGTGACACTGAAGTAAGAAAGGAGTGAGCACTGATAATGCTTTCATAGAAGCAAATGGAAGAAGAAACATGTTGAGCCCATTCTGCATTAAGTAGGAAAAAGACAAGAAAATGAAGATGATTGATGTTTTCAAAACAATTTCATCTTGTAAGAAACATTTACACTTGTTTTAATCTAGCTTTTTTTCAGACACCTGAATGTAGCTGTAATGGCTGGAAGACCCCAATACCACAGCCTTTGAAGGGCCCGCTTCGTGCCCATGATATACAACCTTTAGCTAATTTCAATGATCCATGCCGACACTGTAACCACGTCTTAGGTAAGATATAAAATGCATTATCTAGCTACCTAGTTGAAATGCAAACTTTGCTTATTTGAGGCTGGATATTGTTGTTTGTGCCACCAATTTACAGATTTTTTGAAAGTAATTCGAGGGATATCATTATGTTGAGGCATCTTATCTCATAGCTGTCCTGGGATACCTAGCAATATTACTGCAATCATGATTGCTAACCTGCCTGGCTATTGTGATTATGGCAAACTCCTCCTTTTCGCACTCATGCAGGATTGCATGGGACTTCAGGATCTCATAAATAAATAAAGCTGGACAATCCACACAGCGTCATCTAGCTCCAAGCTAAGCAGAGCTTGTATTAAGGGGATGTCTGATAAACTTAATGTCTAGAATACATTACATAGTAAATACCCAAAACACCAGGAACAAATATTTGGCAGTGTTCAAACATTGGCTGATAATGATGAATTAAGATAGATTATTTATTAATACAAATAGGTTACATAATTTAGTTATTAGTGCCTTAAAGCCTATGTTAGGGTTGTCTAAGCTGTAGCTGTCTAACTATAGTTAACATAATGATCTGACAACAATACAAGTTATCCTATACTATATACTTAGGTACATGTTGCAATACATAAATGCTTAATTTGAATTCCAGAGAAACATGTAACCCAACTGCAAGGGCTAGCTACAGCAGAAGTAAACCGGTTACTAGGAGCTGTGGTGGATGTAGAGAATATATTCATGTCTATGCATCGGGAGGATGATCATGATACCAAACGGGTTTATTATTACTTGTTTAAGGTGAGTTTGTATGCCAGTCCTTCATTAAATATTAAATATCAGTGCTTTATTTCGTTTAGTTAGGCCCCATATAGTACTCTCGGACATGTCACAAAATTCAAATTACATAAGTAAAACGGTGGCTCGGACCGGCGTTACGGGACGTAATGTAACATATTACACAGCGAGTACAGTCAGCAGGGCAAGCACGAGGATTGTTATTTGTCTAGGGTAGAACAGAGAAAAATTACGTCACTTTGTCATCGAATGCGTAAACTATTTGAAATTAATTCCATCTACTTCAATAATGTATGTAGATGCCATTTTTTAGAACAATTATTATGTTATTCCGCTTCCATTCCATGGCTATGAAATTTCTATGAACTGGACACTGGCAGAAAAGTGGCAAACCAGACACATATTGCCAAATAAAAGAAGTCTAGTACAAGCAGGGCTTGGAATACGGGTATTTTCAAGTACCGGTTCGTCTGACCTTTACGTGGTACCGATACCGGTCGGTACGCTAGGAATGGAGAGCTGGCAACTTCGCGAGAACCGCTTTGAGTACCAGTACTTTTGGCAAAGTCGATACTTGAAAGTATCGAAATGAAAATAGCATAATTACCGCTATAGTACCGATATTATTGGTACCAGTAGTAGCAAGCCCTGAGTAAAAGTATAATTTATTTTATATTTATATTCACTTTCAGATCCTCCGCAAATGCATTCTCCTCCGCTCACACCCGCGCATCGAAGGTCCGCTCGGGCAGCCACCGTTCGAGCGGCCTTCCATCGCCAAAGCCATCACCAACTTCGTACTGTACAAGTTCAATGCTCTACCGCAACGGGAGTGGCAGACAATGTACGACCTGGCTAAGATGTTCCTGCATTGTTTCAATCATTGGAACTTTGAGACGCCTAGTGTTAGGAAACTGGTAAGATTTTATTTAAGAATATAGAGAAGAAAAGCCTATCAAAAATTGCCTGGAACACCCAGATTTTCGGGGTGGTGAAGTATACACACATATTTATTTATTTATTGCATCATCATCATCCTATGTTAGTCCACTGCTGGACATAGGCCTCCCCCAATGAGCGCCACAGCGCCCTGTATTATTGCACACACATACATTGTCACATAATTTTAGCTTAGGTGTTATTAGCTCAGAGGTGCATGAACCCTGTAAGAACGCAGATTTTTTTTATAAACTATAATAATAAAAATAATGCTGGACAATCCACACAGCATCAACTATCCCCAAGGTAAGCAGAGCTTGTGTTATGTGTATTACATAGATATATATATTTTATTATACATAGATGACGACCAGAACACCTGGAACAAATATCTGCAGATCGTACACACCGCGCGACGCGGGAATCGAACCCGCAACCTCCTGCGTCGCAGGTGGACCTTCGCCCACCGCGCCACAGAGGTCGTCGAAAAAATCAAATCACATTTCTATTCCAGCAAGTATCAAACCCGGAGGACATCTCAGCCTACCAGATAAACTACACTCGCTGGCTAGTGTTTTGCCACGTGCCTGCATTCTGTGATTCGCTGCCACACTACGACACGTCACTAGTGTTTGGAAGGACGCTACTGCGCGCTGTGTTCAAGTCTGTGTGTCGCCAGCTGATGGACAAATGTCATTCGGAGCGGGATCGTATGCCGCCGGAGAAACGGGTAAATATAGCTGTTGTTGCTAACGCCTAGCACGGTCATCATCATCAACCTATAGTAGTCTACTGCTGGACATAGGCCTGAGCGCCATAGCGCCCTGTCTACAGCTTGCCGAATCCAGCATCTGCCTGCAGTCCTTCGCAGGTCGTCATCCCACCTGACCGGAGGCACAATAATCGTGCAAATAACCCTGACCCACAGGTTAATAGATTACAATACAATACAATACAAAAATACTCTATTGTACACCGTTACAGATCATTATAAAAGACATCACATGATACAAGTACAATGGGCGGCCTTATCGCTTCGAAGCGATCTCTTCCAGGATAGATTGATAGATAATTCCACCTAAAAATGTTTTTACGTTGATTTTTCTTCAGTAAAAGCCTGGATTATTTACGATACGAGGATAAATATTCGCTTCGCTCAATTAGCTCAAAGCTCTGTTGATTTTAGCCACAGACGCGGGTTCAAGTCCCGTCGATGCTTCTGATAAGCAATTTCTTGTAAAAATTATCTACTGTTTTCATCTGAAATGCCAGTTTTCTGTTTCTACAGACTTGCATTTTGTACTATATTTCAGGTGCTAGTATTGACTCACTTCCCTCGATTCCTGGCCCTGTTGGAGGAGGAAATATTCAGCCACAACTCGCCGATATGGGACCCCGAGTACAAACAAGTACCACCAAACCATTTACAAACCTTGATGGAAAGCAAAAGTAAGTCTATCTCATTATCTGTGTTGTCATTAAAAGTTCATGATGCTACAGACATGCTAGTTAAGCTCATATTTTTTTTATTTTTCTACATTTTATTTTTTGTGTTATATCATCCTCATTTATAATCAATGCGACATCATGCATCATGATCATGTCATCATTCATACATTGTCATGCAAAACCTCTAACTTTCTTGTTTTATGACTAATCTATGATTTCTCACTTCAATGTACCCTTTTCATATTACCAATCTATCCATAGTTTTGGCTATCCATTTTTATTTATTATTTTACGCCAAATTGTTGTATCCTTATCGAGAGGATAAGAAAAACCTGCGATAGCTGGAATATACAGAATGGCTAAGAACCTAACGTTCCAAATAGGGCAATCTTTTTTGAGGATTTCATGTAGTGTCAGTTGTCCATGACAAACTAGGCTTAGGAGACCCGTAGCTTACTTAAATTATCGATCTGTGCTTGAGTAACGTTTATGCCATAGAAAAGCGATACTCAAAGACTGAGTACGCTTTATATTCGGGCCTTAATATCCCTCAGACAAGGCAGAACACGTTCACATTAAATCTTGGGGTTGCCATGATAAAACGTAAAAAAAATATCTAAAAATAAAATGTGTCTTCTAAACATATAACTGTACGTTCTAAGATGAATCTGGGTGGTCGCGTCGGAACACTGGCGAGTTCGAACGCGTTACACCAGCCGGCGACAGCAAGGATGGATTCACCACCGTATCGCTATCGTCAGGTGAATAACGCACTGATCATGCTGGGACTTGTACATGCTTTTAAAAGAAAATGCTTACAGTAACATCTTGTGTGTCACGCAGAAAAAAACGAATCAACCTTTTGTACCTACTGATGTCACGCTTACCCCACCTGACCCTATAAAAATTGAACACCGTCACTTGTACATGCTTTATAAAGAAAATACTTACAATAACATCTTGTGTGTCACGCAGAAAAAGCTAATCAACCTCAGTAGGTACAAATACCTACTGATGTCACGCTTACCCCACCTGACCTTATAAAAATTTAACTCCGTCACTAGCAAGGATGTATTCACCACCCTATAGCTATCGTCGGGTAAATAACGCACGCTGCTTGTGCTATTAATATTAAACGCTTTTAGAAAATGCTACTAAAACTTTCATGTCACGCTTACCCCACCCAGCCTTTTTAATATTAACACTTTCACCAGCAACAATGGGTTCAGGTAATACACCGGGGATAAATGTTTGTACGATTTGCAGATATTTGTTCCGGTTGTTCTGATCGTTTTCTATAATAAAATTAATAATATATATAATAATAAATACAAAGCTAATACACGTTCATCTCGCATATCACCTACATATATGTATATTCGCTTTCACGCTTGGCTTTTGATTTTTTCTTTAGCACGATTTTATACTTACTGTTGACGAACGTTAACGAAATGGGTGACGTCCGAAATAAACTAGTGGGTTCGATTCCCTAACGGAACAAATTTATGACCGCTTATATTTATAATAAAATGAAAAATAAAAACGTAGGTGATATGTTGTTATAGTGCTTACTGCTTACCCACAGATAGGGAAAATTCTTCGAATATAAATAGTATACTCAAAATTTACGACGGGACTTGAACCCGTATGGTGATTATGTAGCTCGCGACCGGTTTGAGACAGGCGTAAATAAAGCAATCAGTGCTGTCAAACGCCAATTTTGATGTTGTAGCTGGTGTCAAACTTGAAGTTGAAGTATACAAAAATGACGTTTGACAGCACTGATTGCTTAATTTACGCCTGTCGCAAACCGGTCGCGAGTTACATAATCACCCGGCCGCCGTTGTAAAAATTACTTCGACGGGACTGCCGTCGAAATAGTACATATATTATTGGTAGCATGCACATTTGTAGAAATATAAATATTTTATTTCCATAAAAAACTTTAAAGGTTCTAATGTAATGCCAGCTATTAAAATATTTTCTGTGACAAAGTTTTGTAGTTCAGTTCAATGCTTTTTTATTTGATCATATTCTGGGTTTTTTCTTTGTACCTAAGCTGTATGTCACCCATCTGGTTCCACAACAATTTACAACTTAAGCTAACATACCTTACGGACACTATTCCTTAAAAAAATAATTGATTTTAAGTTTTGAGGGAAATTTTATAAGCATATAAAGCTCGTTCGTTGTTAACTGGAGACAGGGCGCTATGGCGCTCATTGGGCGAGGCCTATGTCCAGCAGTGGACTAAGATAGGCTGATGATGATGATCACGAAGCTCGTCCACTAAAACATTTGCTATAAACAGGTACCGTGAAACAAGAAGCTTCAAAACGCGCGTCTGAAGCCCGTTCGGATCCCATTACTGGGCCGAGCGTGAATAAACGACGGCGCGTGGTTGAGGAGGGGGATGATGACGTCAGCGAACGGACTGTGGCCGAGATCGTCGCGACCATCGACGACCCCAACTATATGTGTGGCCCTGATGTAAGTAATATCTATAGTAGCTTCACCACACTTATTGAAACAGAATCCTGTATCCCCAGAATCAGACAACCTCTGTGGCGCGGTGGGTGAATGTCCGCCGTCGACGCAGGAGGTTGTGGGCTCGATTCCTGATAAAGATAAAGATTCATTTATTGTTTTTTTTTTTTGTTTATTTATTTCCACCATAGGTACCATGTTACACTTGATGTCGTTAAATACTATTAATTTTGAATTAAATACTATAACACACAGGCTACAGCCTATGTGTTATTCTGATGTATAAGCTATATTATTGTAAAGTTTCATTAAAATCCATTCAGTAGTTTTTACATGAAAGAGTAACAAACATCCATCCATCCATACTTACAAACTTTCGCGTTTATTATATTAGTAGGATTTTACTGTGATAAATTACTTTTAATTAAGCCATGTCTGTCTATCTTTTCTTTTGCACAATCCCCTATGGGTTTTCCTATTTCAAAAATTTGTGTGTGATAGATCATAAATAATGCTGGACAATCCACACAGCATTATCTAGCCCCATGGTAAGCAGAGCTTGTGTTATGGGTACTAGATAACTGATATACATAATACAATACATTACATAGATAGATATTTTTTATTATGCATAGAAAACGACCAGAACACCCGGAACAAATATCTGCAGATCGTACACACAATTGTTCCGAGGCGGGAATAGAACCCGCGACGCAGGAGCGTCGCAGGCGGACCTTCGCCCACCGCGCCACAGAGGTCGTCATCAAGATTGTAATATAATTATTAAAGATATATATAACGGCCACGAGGAAGGCCTAGGCGGAGATGGCGGGATGAGCTCGACCTATACAATAAGGAGTGGGTTCTCCTTGCTGAGGACCGAGATGAGTGGAAGAAGGGGAGGGAGGCCTTTGCCCTGCAGTGGGACACCCCGGGCTAATATAATAATAATATAGAACTTAACGACATCAAGTGTAACATGTGTACCTACGGTGGTAATGAATAAACAAACAAATAGTAATACCACCGTCTATACCTATACTATAGCTACGTGTCCATCCAAAGGTTGCCTGGAAGAAATCGTTCTTAGCGATAAGGCCGCCCATTGTGCATCTGTATATTTGTTTGTTTGTTCTTTTCTGTGTTTGATGTGAAATAAAGCGTATTTGTATTGTATTGTAATCACCTTAAAACGTTTCCATGGAAACATCGCGTGCAAAACTGCGGGCAGCAACTTATCACTACTAGTATAAAACAAAGTCGCTTCCCGCTGTCTGTCTGTCCCTATGTATGCTTAGATCTTTAAAACTACGCGACGGATTTTGATGCGGTTTTTTTAAAATAGAAAGAGTGTTTCAAGAGGAGGGTTTATAAACCATAGATTTCCACGCGAGCGAAACCGCGGAGCGCAGCTAATTATTTTTCTTCTGCAGGCACTATTCCAAATGCAAGCGCCGCGCGACGAGGCAGCTAAGGTAGAGGAGCAACGCAAGCTGATCGAATTCCACGTCATCGGGAACTCTCTGACCGGCCCCGTCAACAAGCAGACCATGCTGTGGCTCATAGGTGACATCATTATCATCATCAGCCTATAACACAATAATCTCACATGTGGAGCGAAATAGATTTAAATTTGTATTCAAAAATGAAACAGAGATCCATTAAATGATTATTTAAGTTAATTGCTCAGTATAGTCGAAATTAATTTGCGAGATTTATTGAGGTTAGATTCAAATATATCTATATCATTATTATTAGCTGCCAACTCGTTATATTGACGACACATCCTAGTGATTTATAATGTGATGTTAGAAAGACGAAAATCAGTAACGTGTTATATTTTTCAGGACTTCACAACGTGTTTTCGCACCAGCTACCAGAGATGACTAAAGAATACATTTCTCAGTTGGTTTTCGATTCGTGAGTACCACACAACATATAGCTTACATGTATTACCTACTTTTCAGTAAAATATATAATCGTTCTAGACACGTAAAAAAAATATTCAAAAATCTGCTGCGATGATAATGCATAATGAACATTAATTATCCATAAAAGAGTTTGATAACCTAATTTTATGTCTATGTAAGTCTATTATAAAGCTTGTTATGTAGTTTTTATGGTATGTAGCGTAAGTATTTGTTTTCATAATTTTTATACCTATTTTTATATGATAGTATATCAGTCATCTAGTAACCATCATAACACAAGCTCTGCTTAGCTTGGGGTTGAATGATGCAGTGTGGATTGTCCATCATTATTTATTTTTATGTAATTATCCTGTCCATCCTAAGGTTGCCTGGAAGATATCGCTCTCAGCTATAAGGTCGCCCTTTAGAATTTCTTCTAAGTACTTATTTCTATATTGGTTTCAGTTTTGTGTGGTATAATAAGGTGTTTTCTATTCTAATCTATATAGCCAATGCCATTTTCTCTGTTGTTTCAGCAAGCACAAAACGTTGGCGTTAGTGAAGGAAGGCAGACCTATTGGAGGAATATGCTTCAGGACATTTCCATCGCAGGTGAGATATTTATCCCATACAAATAATATAAATTCTATAGTAACTCTGTATGTGTTATAAACACAAAAGTTTGCATGTATGGATGTTCGTCGCAAAAACGACTAAACGGCGGCTGTAATATTGCATACAGTTAACTCCCGGGCCTGAAATAAAACATACGCTATTTTTATCCCATATATCAGTTCCGTAAATTGAAAGAAATACTAGTGAATACATTTGTAATTGAAAGTTCTAAAAACAAAGACATGTGAGTAGTAATAATTGTTAATGCGGTAGGAGGCAGAAACTAAAAATTATCAGATTATCTAGAAGATAAAAAAGCTTGGAACGAGTTTTGCTCCAAATCAAAGTCTTACAGATAAGCAACTCAAATGTACTAGACACATTAGTTATGAACATACTAGTGGTTTCTTTTTCACTTCTTCCACTAATGGACAAAAAAAATGAAGTGAACATTAATGTTATTTGATAATAATGAATACTATAAAATATGACCTGTCTAAGTGCTTATTTGTTAGCCTAAAGAAATTTGCACGATCATTTTCATTGCTTGGCGTTCCGTCTTATATACCATGAAACAGCGCCTCCGGTGTCATCTTTAGGAACTAGTTTGCTATCAATCACTCGAAACATCATGGCTGCGTGGGTATGTAGTTCCGTCGTTTGTTACTAGATGGCGTAAACATTAGTAATGAATATTTTTGTCCGCAGGGTTTCAGCGAAGTAGTGTTCTGCGCGGTGACTTCAAACGAGCAGGTGAAAGGCTACGGCACTCATCTCATGAACCATCTCAAGGACTACCACATACGGAACAATATCCTGCACTTTCTCAGTTTCGCTGATGAGTTCGCCATAGGTTTGTAGTATTTTAGAAACTATCAAATTATTGATCAAAGACATCTTGTCAAATCTAAGCCAGGATATGTAAAGTAAAATGTAAACCTATGTTTGGGATTAGCCCTTGATAAGAAACAAACTTTACCAACTAATGATTCTTATATAAATGATTCTTCAACTAATCCTTCACTCAAACTCGTCTTGAGTGCCTCGAGCATTCCTTCAAAACATACTCGAGTTCGATAGTTGGCTTCATTTTCATAAATGTCATTGGGTCTCCAGAATGCATTATAAATAACAACAAATTCTTGTGAGGAGCATTCAAGGTTGCTAGGTACCTTAAGATGACAGTTAATTTCTTCCCTTGAGAGATAAAATTTTCGAAGCTTATTTCGAGTGAAGGGATGTTTTACGATCAAGCATCAAAACGCGTTTTGAGTTTGAGTAGAGGTTAAAAAGTGGTAGAGGTACGATAAAAAATATGATGTACGATGAAAAATATGATATGTAATTCATGAATTACCCCCATTTTCTCATTTATTTATTGCTTCATGAACCAAAGTATGATCGATCTTATGGTTGAAATAACAATTTCAGGTTACTTCAAGAAACAGGGCTTCAGCAAGGACATAAAGCTGCCCCGCGCGATGTACCAGGGCTACATCAAGGATTACGAAGGAGCCACGCTGATGCACTGCGAACTGAACCCCAGGATCGTTTATACCCAGTTCACTAGCGTTGTCAGGAAACAGAAGGAGGTAAGGAAAGGGCAATTTCATTATCATCAACATCGGGCTATATCGACGACCTCTGAGGCGGGGTGAGAGCGGGTTCGATTCCCGCTTCGTGAAAAATGTTTGTACGATCTGCAGATATTTATTCTGGGCGTTCTGCTCGTTTTCTAAGTATTATTTATCAAATAGTATATAAATATCTAATAAAATGTGGTGGGATGAAGACCTGCGAAAGACTGCAGGTAGATGCTTGATGCTGCAAGCTGAAGACAACCTATAGCAGTCCACTGCTGGACATAGGCCTCCCCCAATGAGCGCCATAGCGCCCTGTCTTGAGCTTGCCGCATCCAGCATACAAAATAAAAAAGTCGTGGTCACCACTCAAGAACACACATTGGTTTATGTCGATAATATAATTAAACCGAATTTAAAAAGTATTTATTGATATTTCAGATTGTAAAGAAGTTGATAGACATGAGACAAAAGGAAGTCAGAAAAGTACATCCAGGCCTCACTTGCTTCAAAGAAGGAGTAAGTATTCTTATTAACTTCTAAGTATGTCACAAAGTTACCTAATTAAGTAACCTTCCAATGAGGCTGATTTTAGTGTCACGCTGACCATCGGCGCTGAGAGCTCGGCGCGTAGCAATCTGTACTGACGCTATAGAAACCTTTTAGAATAACGCCGCTCGTCAGCGTCGCTGAGCGGTCGGCGCCGAACAGCGCCCGCTCGCTTCTTTCTTCAGTGAGCGTTTTAGTATCGCACTGATCGCACACGCCGATTGTGTACAATCATGTTGAGTCGAGATATAGGCGATCAGCAGAATACTAAAACGACCCGCGCTGATCGTCGGCGCTGACGAGCTACACGCTGGGCTGTCAGCGCTGATGATCAGTTTGACACTAAAATCAGCATAAGTAAAACTAACTTCCTGGACAGTCGTGTCGATTGAAAGTTTTTGTTTCAAACAATGAAAGAGCGAGACAGAGCTATACGAAGCTGTACCTATCTCTTTCCTGGTTCGTTGTCGGCGACATATCAATTATATCCGTGAGTATCTGTGCAAACTTTCCACTCTCGCAGCAGGACAAGATATTTGCCGGCAAAAATACCAAACTAATTCTCATATTTAGAGAAATAAGAAAATAATTGCCGACCTCTGTGGCGCGGTGGGCGAAGGTCCGCCTGCGACGCAGGAGGTTACGGGTTCGATTCCCGCCTCGGGACATCTGGATTATCCAGCATTATTATTATTATTTTTTAATTGCATTGTGTATGTCCAGGTACGCAGTATTCCTGTGGAATGCGTGACGGGGCTCCGCGAGGCGGGCGGCGGCGGAGGCACGCGCGCGCCCGTGACTCACGAGGAGGCGGACCCGGCGCTGCTGCGGAACGTGCTGCATGCTGTGAGTAGAATGTGCTGTACGTAGCACACAGCATCACTAGCCTAAGTTCGAACTTACGAACGTTACCGGGATGGCAAGAATACGAAACATTTGAGAAAGGATAGATAGATAGATAGAAGACACTTTATTGCACTTTAAATGGGAAACTATGTACAGTAAAACTTAAAAATGAATTACAATTGGCGGTCTTATCGCTCAAGAGCGATCTCTACCAGGCAACCATGGATGGATAGGATCTTGGACAGTACCAGGGGATCTGTGAAGGAAATTTTACTCAAATGTTTCCTTTGAGTAAAACTGCCTATCTAGAATATTCGGGTACTTCCCATTATGTAATGTTCGATCTAAAGCTAATTTGTGTAAAAAAAAAACGCAATTTTTATAACCATTTTACTCCAATTACAAAATATATTACTCATCAATAAGAGTAATTAATTTACCAAAGTCTATTATTATGACACACAAGAGAGTGAACCGAGAAGAGAGTCCGTAAAGCAGGACGACTTGTAGAAGAATGAGAAACTTGTATTTTAATATGCATATATATATATATATATATATATATATATATTTATAAATTAATATTTATAAATGGCCCAACGCTAAGAGGCGACGTGGAAGGCCCAGGATGAGATGGCGCGACGAGCTCGAGGTACATCTTCCATCATGGCCTGTTGCAGCGTTGGATCGCAAGGAGTGGAAGGAGAAAAGGGAGGCCTTTGCCCAGCAGTGGGACAGTAATGGCTTAAAATAAAATAAATAAAAAATGTATAAATCGTTTATTATGGAACAAGGACAATGCTTACTTAAAGTTAAGAATGAAAACGATGTCATCTGCAGAAGTTTAAAAACTGTGTCGCAGACGACAATATAGACAATTATAAAATTAGAAATATTAATTATAAAAAATAAAGAAAAAAACATATATTAATTATAAAATTAGTTTTTAAATTGACCTACTTACTGATTTAAAATACATTCAGCTTCAATTTAATTAACATTTACTCTTTGTAGGTTAAGAATCACGCTGCCGCCTGGCCTTTCCTGAAGCCGGTTGATAAAGCGGAGGTGCCGGATTACTACGACCATATTAAATATCCTATGGGTAAGTGTGCATTAGATAAAGATAAGATAATGATCAAGAATTAGCAAGCTGCAGTGGGCTGGCCATATCTCGCGAAGAACCGACAACCGTTGGGGTAAACGTGTTCTTGAGTGGAGACCGCGACTCGGCAAACGTAGTGTAGGACGCCCACCAGGTGGAATGACGACCTGCGAAGGAATGCTGGCAGATGCTAGATGCGTCAAGCTGAAGACAGGGTGCTGTGGCGCTCATTGGGGGAGGCCTATGTCCAGCAGTGGACTATCATAGGCTGATGATGATGTTGAGGGTAGTCTTCTATTATAATATATATTTTTTGATTTCAGATCTGAGAACGATGGGCGAGCGGCTCAAGGCCCGCTACTACGTGTCGAAGCGGCTGTTCATCGCGGACCTGACGAGAATCTGCACCAACTGTCGCCTGTATAACTCACCTGAGACTGATTACTACAGGTGGGTTTTATACTTTCTTATTTTATTTTATGAATATATAGAAATTTACAGATAAAGGTTCTAATCGAGTCTCTAATCTTTTCATACAAACGTGAAATACAGAAACCCTGATTATTTGAAAATTGTTTATTTGTATATAAAGATATATAAGATTATGTCATCTACATGCTGTAGAAATAAAATATAAAAAGACTTCATTAAAACACGTTTTTTTGTGATTACGGCACAAAAAAACGTGTTTTAATGAAGTCTTTTTATATTTTATTTCCACGCAAGCGGAGCCGCGGGGCGTTGCTAGTATATTATAAAATCGATCCATTCATTATTTTGCTTTTATTTATACATGCGAGAGGAATGTATTTATGGGTGTATATTTGTTACTTCTTAACACCAAAACGACTCAACTGACCGGCCTAAACTTTAACTTTGATGCGTGTCTAGACGTGGAATAACACAGGCTATTTTTATCCAATAAAAAATCAGTTCCCAGTAACGCGTGCGAAGCCGCGATCAGAAACGAATCAAGTAGTATATAAATATCAAAAAAAATCAAAATTCACGTAAATTAAATAATTTTCTTTTCCCATTTCAGGTGCGCAAACGCGCTAGAGAAATACTTCCACAGCAAGATGAAGGAGGTCGGCCTTTGGGACAAATGATCCTTGTTTAACTTCGATGAGTTCTTCATACGGGCCCTCGTCAGCGCTCCGGCTGAGCCGGCCCAAGAACCTCTTCCCCAGTGAAGACTTCTATATGTTCTATACTCTGATTTAAAATCCAAGATATTTCATGTCAACATAGACATTTTAGAATGAAAAGTTAACAATAACAGAAAACAACGAGGTAAAAGCAATGTTACCTTTAAAAACTAAAACACAAACTTCAACAATGCATAATCTCACATGTGGAGTAAAAAAATGAATTCGAAAATTTAAGATACATGAATAAAACGATAAATTAAAGCTTTCAAAAACAAAAATGGTTTCGAGCTTCTATGCCTAGCTTCGATGATACCAATGTTTAAATATTTTCCACAAACATTCCTTGGGTTTTGTAATCTGCATACAAAAAAATATCCAGGTTTTTAAATTGGAGTATATATGAAGGAATCTCGAATGAAATAGACAATTTGTGAGCAGTGCTAGTGTTATAGTGTCGTGGCGGTATCCCATCGTGTTATTAATCGCGGATAACGCGATAGAAAGCAGTATAGTAAGTAAGGATAATTAGGCTACTGTTATGTGTAAATTCGTCACTCATTCGGTAGGCGTGTTCATTGTCGGACTGCGTTGAGGGTAGTCTTATGATAATCGGACGGTTGCATTGATAAGTAGATGAATTTTTTTAGAAGGTTTTTTTTTCTAAATTACGTACTATAGAAGCTGCTGATCGTCCTATTATCTTTGAAAGAAAGGGTGTTCTTTGGTTCTTATTTTTCTGAGAAATGTAAGATATTTAATAATATTCCAAAAAAAAAAACTACTTCGACGGGACTTGAACCCTTCCTCAGTACAATCAACCAATTTTATTTATATGGACATCGTGGCGTCATTGGTGAGCGCATCCCGTACTAAAGCAGGGTTGTGGGTTCAAGCCCCGTCGGAGTAGAATTTCTTTGTATGATATTTTTTAGAAATTACTCCTTGATTGACTGTGAGGGCTTGCTTACTAATAATAACAATACCCACCCCTCTTCGAGAATTCCTTAGGAAAACTTCATTACAAGGTTATACGCAAATGCATCGCTGGCGATAGACTAGAGGCCAGATGCAAAATGATGCCAATCAATTTAATAAATATTGTTAAAATTATTGGTATATTGTAAAGCATGAATCAATTTTCCACACTTTGAAATCATTGTATATCAAGTTATAACATTGACTCGTAGCATGACCTTCGCCTACAGTCCATGTGGTCCTTAAAGCGGAACCACACTATTGCTATGTGTTGATACGCGACGATACCGGGTTCTACATTTAGAATGGTTCGAGACGCATTAATACAGCGACACAGGACATTAAATGTGTATATGTATGTTACTGACACAAAACACCGCAGAACAATAGTGTGGTTCAACCTTCAGGCCACCGTCTTACGCACTCGTAGTACCTATGTATATAGTAGCAGCTGATAAAAATAATTGTCGTAAGCTGGCTTTAGCTTGTCGCACGCAAAAGCTGCAGCACAGGACAAAAATGTGCATTCAAATATATTTTAACTCTTAACATTCGGATGTATTTTATAAAGACGGCATCAGATGACAGACAGGTCGCAGACCACTCGTTCAAAGGTGTTGTAGGGAGTCATTTTGTGATTAACAAAATGTACTCGTATCTAACGACCTCGTAGTATCGACAACCGATGTGGAGCGGTGGGCGAAGGTCCGCCTGCGACGCAGAAGGTTGCGGGTTCGATTCCCGCCTCGGAACAATTGTGTGTTCGATCTGCAGATATTTGTTCCGGGTGTTCTGGTCGTTTTCTATGTATAATAAAAAAATATCTATCTATGTAAATGTTTTGTATTATGTATATCAGTTATCTAGTACCCATAACACATTGCAACACGCTCTGCTCACCATGGGGCTAGATAATGTTGTGTGAATTGTCCAGCATTATTATTATTATGTTTCTCATTTACCATGATCTTGGGCCATAAAGTGACCCGGTCCTTTGGAAGGCTTGCGTGGGGCCGAAGCCAACATTATTATTATTATACACTCATTTATTTAAATTCTCGTATAAAATACATTTTTTACTATAGAAAATACAATAAAATATTATAAAACTATTCTACAGTAAAAAATATATCAAAACGATTATTATTATTATTTATTATCTAAAGATAACGAGGCTACTTCAAATATTTATTTAAATGCACATTTTTGTGCTTGGTGGTAGTGGTATCGGATTACTGTGCGCAGAGCCTTATACACGAGGTATATTTAGCACGACCATCGTGCCGTGTCGTGTGAACAGGCACTTAGTATTTCGCTTTCATCATTCTGGCAAACTAGTAAATATTGCTCAATATGAGTAGGATACACTTATTAGAATAATGTGCAAAGATATTTATTAACTTCTCAGTGAATTGAATATTATGTAAAATTGATTGATGTCGTATGATGGTTATTAAGACATCATGGTAAATTACTAAATGTATGATGTAACCTTAGCAAAGTTAGCTAGTAAGACTAAGGTCTTTTTTACATGTACAGTCACGGCGCGGTTGCCGCGCCGTGACCGTATTCATGTGGAAAGGCCATAAGATGCTCGAAAATGGAGTCGTAAAGAATATTCTACAATGTTACCTAAATTGTGCAAATACTGTGTAAAAATATTGGATCACGTTTCCCAAAATCTAAATCCATTGTCGTCACATAATGTGTAGTAATTATGTCAAATATGAACAATATTGATGTCGATAAGGTATTACCCTAGTTAAATCACGTATATGTCTTTTTATAACGGTGGTTTGTCTTATCTTTGGTTGGGCTTGCTTATTGAAAAAACTTGTGTAAATATGGGTTAGATTCCCGTTTAGTGTTAAATTAATAAGTTCATCTCCCATATGATGGGTCCTGCATTTGCAATCTTTAAGCAAAATTCTCATGAACATAATGTATTGTGTTGTTATACGATTTAAATGTATTTGATGTATTTCAATGTAGATAATTATTTAATGTCTAGAAATAAAATTAGGTTTCTTATACCAATATCGTTTGATTTCATAGACATTCACCAAATGAACTATTAACTTATTTTATAGTGATAGATAATTGAAACTCAAATATAAATACTGTATTGGTTTTTTATTCACTTTGTTTTCAAACTTGATTCTAAGAAAAACCTTCAAGGGAATGTAAAAACACATTTGCATCTTTAAGTTTTTTTTATATTACATACCAGTCTCCTTGTAAATATGAAATCCAATGGATTTAAGTACATAAGTACTGCGTAACTTAAATGCATACTTAAAATACTTTAACATACCGTACTTTTAATTAGTTTGAATATCCACTTTTAAACACAACTTTGATACAAATATAAGTAACTCATTTTACTGAAAACAGGGTTTAATCTAACTTAAATATTTAATTTAAAAGCGACGCGATTTCAGACTAGATTAATGTTAAAATTTTCTTTTATAAAACTAAACTATTTATTTAGGTACTATCGTAGGTTCTACTCGCTTCCCGTAGCGGAAACAAACGAAACAAACCAACACATCTAGCCTGATTTCGAATTACTTGCGACATGGCCCCTTAGCATTATTACCTACACGGTTATATTATAGGTGGTACACAGTCGAAAGTGATTAACTATACTCTTATACCTAATGACAACAATCGTTTTCACTTCGCTAATATTGGGAGTTGGTTACAATAGCAGCCAAATCTATCGCTTTATAATACATTCTTACTGACGAGCGAAGCAAGCTTTGTTAAGCACAAACCAAGCTGTATTCTATAAGATCGCTGCTTCGTAAACATAGTATACAAATAGGAAAGCAATAAACTTATATTTCGTAAATAAAGACTCAAATTATACAAGTTACCAAATGGACGGATAACCTTTATCCCATCTTAAAGTGATCAAATCAAAATAAGTACCGACTAAAACATTTTTGCTGGCACCTTTTCTATTTACAATCAAAAGTTTATGATCTTAGAGCTGGCAACCACAACTGAAATATTACTTGTAACATAAGTAAAATATTCAGTTAAAACAAGGGCCATAACAACCTCACAGATTGGATCTAACTTATGAGATCATGAACCAATCAAATGTGTAAGTATAATGAATTTAACGAATATGAACCAAGGCAACACCTCTCTGATTTTTATGATAACACTATGGGCTGAGGACATAGCACTCGAGCACAACAACCACTCAGTTAATCGATGTAATAAAAATAGAAGACTAATAATAGACTTGAGAGTTTGTTTCCACAAAACTATTCTGATTTATTATTACATGATACAATCATCAAATATAATATTTGCTTAAATGATGAATCTTTACTTTCGTCATTAAGTGTAAGTAAATATTTTTACCTGTCCACAGTTATCTAGAAGTTATTCATTGTAATTATTACTCATGTGCCTACTATTGCAAAACTCGCAAAGTGTTTCCAGCATTTTAGGCAGACTTTGTTATCTATGAATCAGTTCTTTGTTTGACAAATAACTTGAACCCAGACTAAGGTCTGTATCATGAAACCTAGCTTAGTCAATCAATCTATGTTATGAACGCTTTGATATACATATATAATGTAGATCGAAAATCGAGTAATGATTTTCTATCTATCTAAGCATAGATTGTTAAATGAACTAGCTTGTATATACAGGACTGTATCTGTTGTTTTATTCAATGAACACATAATATTTATGGAACAGCTGTGTTCTGAAGTAAATTATTTAATAAAGTTTTTACTTGGAAACAAAAAATAAACTACATATGTACCTATACAATTAGGGTACATTGCCCTAAACACAACAAGGTACAGGCAACGCCAGTTCAGTGAAATTTACTTCTAGCTCTAACTTAATTCCTTAGGATTAAATATCACTTTGTCCACCATACATCATCACGATCACTGGTTTTATTTTTTTGAGTATTTTTAGCTTATTTTATGAACACATACACTGTCTCACTTTCCCTCTTCGAGTTAACAAGTTTCTGCACCTTGATTTTGGCTTCACATTTACTCGAATGCTTTGCAGCTTTATCTACAGAGAGTTCTGTTCTATTTTTGTTTCTTTTTCACCTCAGGATTTGAGATCAATCGAAGAATCTTGGGGTAATTTTCGTGTTGTTCAATTTACATCCGAATGTCTTGTAGATAAAGTCCAGCATTTGCTCCTAGGTAGGTAAGACCTAATTGAGGTTTTGGCACGAGGCTGAATACCCTTTTCTTCACTCTTGGGTGCTGGTTGAGCTGATGGAGGCATCGTCCTGCCTGTTATCAGCCCTTGGAGACGATGGGGAACCGGTGCAGGACCTGAAGGAATAACTGTTTTAAATTAAAAATCCGTCATACCAATATGTACCTACATGGTGAGTTTCCACAAGATCATAAGATCTTGTGAAATCCTTTACTACTAATTTGTAATACAAAGATGGTTATTTATTTTTATTTGATACCAATGTCTGTTACTAGACAACCAAATGCTATAGATTTAAACTTTGCATGCACGAAGTTCGACGTAAAGTAACAAAATATGATTAATTTTATACCGAAAAAACGCATGCAAAGCCGCGAACAGACGCTTGTATAAAAAAATAGTTTAAAGCACGCACTAAATTTTCATAATAATTAATTTATCATTGCGCCATCTATCGTTACAATATCGTAACACTTTTATAGTATGCGTCACTGTAGTAACAGTACTGTAGTTTCGAACAGTTCGTCACAGAGCAGAGTGGCGCAGTGGAAGCGTGCTGGGCCCATAACCCAGAGGTCCGTGGATCGAAACCACGCTCTGCTAGAAACACTTTTTGCATTTTTTTTTTGTTGTTAACACAATCAATCATTCTTTAGTAATACAAGTAATACTCAAAACGATATTTACCTGTTCTCGCGCGAACAAGCGTTATCCCGCGGCAGTGAAGGCGCTAACTCGTCGGGAGAGGAGGCGCGGCTGCTGCGGCCGCTGCCTGCTTCCGAGTACGAGTTGTCGCTTGTTAACTGGGCAGAGCATGTGTTAAATTAAATGATGGGCTTCAAAGTTATGGTCAGATTGGCTACGTAACACGTAAAGGCAACCTTACATATGTATGTCTTCATTATAATACAATACAAGAATGCTCTATTGTACACCTACAAAATCCATTACAAAGAGACATTAAATAAAACGTAAGTACAATGCGGCCTAATCGCTTGAAAGTGATCTCTTCGAGGCAAGCTTTGAATGTAAATAATTATGAGAATTTGAATGGGCAGGGTGTACAGGGTGTGTGTATGTAAATAATTATTTATTATGTTGAAAAAGTAATTCCTAATTGTATAATAGTAGTAGGACATGTCCTTCATAAAGAAAACTACTACAATATCAAGGATATCTATGATAATGTCCGGACATTATCATAGATGTTCTTAATATGTGTACTGAATTCTTCGCAGCCGTTGTAATGATTATCATCATTATCAGTCCAATGCTATACGTAAAGCTTCCCATACGACATCCATCGACTCGATGCGACCGCTACAACGTCGTCGGTCCATCTAGTGGATGAGCCTGATGGTCTCTCAACACTCAGTTTCGGGTTCTATTCGAATGATGGCTCAAACTGTTCAAAGTCGTGAAGAGTTTTCGAATGTTACTGAAAATGGCTAGTACTACATCGTAAACTTAGTCTATATTTTTTCAAGACACTGTGTTAATAGATATAGTTACCAGAGTGAGTGGATGCCTGTTCCGCGCTGGACTGAGCGCGCGACTCCTGGACTCTTCCACCTCCAGCTGCAGAATGCTCTCCTGGCTTCCCGTGAACTGTTCATGGAGGTTATAAAAATGAAAATAAAATAAAAGCAAAATGTTCCAAAAACACTAATGTTAACTGTATTAAAATCTTTCCTAAATTACTTATTATACTAACTTACTTACTTAGGTAGTGTTAGGACCGCCTAGAGCGGTGAAAGCCTCCTCCAAGTTACTCCATTTCTCTCTGTCTATCGCTGTGCGGGGCCAGAGTTTGCCCGCTACTTTTATGACATCATCCTCCCACCTCTTCAGCGGTCGTCCTCTTTTTCTTGTCCATTGTCATGGAGGTTACTAGTTATTATTTATGTAGTACTTATTAGTTTTTGGTATTGGGACTGACATTTTTTTTAACCCGCGTACCCAGCGAGAGGATTATGTTACTCTTCAATACACATAAACGTCCACTTCTGGATGTGCCTCTCCCACACAGGAGAGTTTGTCATAATCACCACGCATGGCGCTAGTGTGCCACGAGGTACCGACTTAAAAGTACGCAGAAGGCAACTGCTGCCATTCCTTTGGTAGATTATCTTTGTGGGGGACTCGGCAAACGTAATTGTACGACGCCCTCCGATCAAGTGCGAAACTTGCGAAAGACTGCGAGCAGAATGCTGGATGCGTCAAGCTGAAGACAGGGCGCCATGGCGCTCATTAGGGGAGGCCTATGTCCAGCAGTGGAATATTATAGGTTGATGATGTATCAAGAGCCAGTAAGACAATTAAGGGAAGCCTGTCCAGTGTGCAGCAGTGGACGTGCCTACGATGTAGAAGTACTCACCACAAAGCCGTAATACTTGAGTATATCCATCTTGCACATCGGGCACGTGCGGTGCTCCAGTAGCCACGGATCTATGCAGTTCTTGTGAAAATCGTGTCTGTAACAAGCAACGAACGTTTTACATTAACTATTTAAATCTTAGTAGGTACCTTTATTATTATTCTACTATTATATTATATATATTATAAACGCGAGAGTTAGTGAGGATGTATGTACGTATGTTTGTTGCTCTTTCACGCAAAAACTACTGAATGGATTTTGATGAAACTTCACAATTATATAGCTTACATATCAGAATAACACATAGGCTTATACAAAATATCTGTCACCGCAAGGGTGAAACCGCGGGCGCAGTAAGTTCATTTATAATGTAAATACTAGCCTTTTAGTAAGGCTGATTTTAGTGTCATGCTGTCCATCATCAGCGCTGAAAATACTTTAGAATAACATATAGGGGACTTTCTATAACGCAAACAACGTGGTCGAAACTGCTTCAACAATACTTAGGATTCTAAAATCATAAAGTATAGCTGCTGATATTTTATACATCATCAACATGACCAGCTTCATGTTCGTCCACTTCAGACCTCCCACAATTAGCGCCATAGCGCCCTGTCTTCAGCTTGACGGATCCAGCATCTACATGCAGTCTATCGCAGGTCGTCATCCCCCCTGATCGGAGGGCGTCCTATACTACGTTTACCGATTCGTAGTCTCCACTCAAGAACACGTTTGCCCCAGCGGTCATCGTTTCTTCGCGAGATATGCCCACTGCCATTTCAGCTTGCTAATTCTAAGAGCTATGTCAATAACCCTGGTTCTCTGTCGGATGTATTCGTTACGAATTCTATCCTTCAGAGAAACCCCAAGCATAGCTCTTTCCATAGCTCGCTGATTTTTTATACAATAATAATGTATAGATAAGTAGGGCATGACTCACCTACAAGGAAGAGATCGCAGTGTCTCAGACACTTTGTAAGGCTCTATGCAAATGGCGCAGCACTCGCCGTCACCTTGTACTTCCTGCAATGTTAATACATGTATTAGAACAAGGTTAATTATTGTTTTTCTTTCTTTCTAAATTTCAAGCAATGATCTCTTTCTATCATCCACAATTCAAGAACTGGATACAGGTCCTATTGGGCCTTTCTGTCCGGCACGGTCCTTGTCTATTATTCTAAATATGCTTCACTGTCATAATCATCATCAGCCTATAGCAGTCCACTGCTGGACCTCCCCCAATGAGCGCCATAGCGCCCTGTCTTGAGCTTGACGCATCCAGCATCTACGTGCAGTCTTTTGCAGGTCGTCATCCCACCTGGTCAGAGGACGTCCTACACCACGTTTACCGAGTCGTGGTCTCCACTCAAGAACAATGGAACAATGGAAAAAAAGATGCTTCACTATGGCGTAGTAAAATGACACATTAAAATAATTGAACGAAGTAAATTAACCTCGAAAGCTACTCTTCATCATCCAAAATAAATGATAATAACTTTTCTATGTCAAAACATGCATAACGATGATGGAGGGGGATTAATTCAGTTAAAGACTGAACTGTGAAAGTTTCTTTTAAATATTCTAAATCTATTTAAATAATATTACGAAGGGACTTACTCTGTCTTCAGTCTTTAAATTCTTAACAGGTATTTTAGAGAGCGCCTTTTTCGCTGCGCAACAAAGTCGTTTCTGTAACAAACTTATTTATTAGTAAAATCACACTTTTGTCATAAAAAAAATAACTTAAAACGTGAAGTAGTTTGTACATTCATTCATAATTATGTCTTTTTTACATGCAAGAAAGATGATATAAGTGGCATCAACCTGGCTGGGAGTTAGCCAAGCAGTATGTATATTATCTGTGGCCAAGCACTGTCGGGCATGGCTGAATAGATCTTTGGTGTCATCTTTGATGCAATGTCATTGTCACATTAATCACACAAATATAAAAACGAAAGTTTGAATGTTTAGATGAATGTTTGTTACATCTTCACGCCAAAACTACTAAACGGATCAGACTAAAATTTTGCACAGATGTAGCTCTGAGTCTGGAATCAAAAATAAGCTACTTTTAAATCCCATGAAACCATTCCCTTATCATAGAAAACACCTTTAAACGTTTCCATATAAACGGGGCATGCGAAACCGCGCTAGTATAAAATACGACGATTTTGTACAATTTGTATAAATTTTGCTAAGATTATCTTATACAAATCATTCATCATCATCGTCAGCCTATGTTAGTCCACTGCTGGACAAAGGCCTCCCCTAATGAGCGCCATAGCGCCCTGTCTTCAGCTTGACGCATCCAGCATCTACCTGCAGTCCTTCGCAGGTCGTCATCCCAGCTGGTCTGCGGGCGTCCTACACTACGTTTACCGAGTCATGGTCTCCACTCAAGAACACGTTTGCCCCAGCGGTTGCTTATATAAATACTTACGGACAACCTATCCTTCGCATGTATGTATCTGAATCGCTGAATGTAGTAGAAGACGAGCCAAGCGAGCGATATCACCATGAGGACTATGAAAGATATGGACACGAAGAGCACTGACGTCCTGGAATTACAATAGAGATATTATTATATATATATATATATTTTAGATTTCAAGTGTTTGGCGCAGGCGGCTGGGATTCAAATTTTAAATTATGTTTACAGGGTTCAATAGCCCTATATAATATTAAGCTAGATACTAATACGTAATGTTATTGATTAAGACCTGGTGTCTTCACAAGCGTGGTCGTGGTGATGGGCAGAACCAGCAGTTCACGTTGTGTCAGTGAATAACCAATAACCCCGTATAAAATACATTTATTTGGGACTATTTCAAATCTATACAGTGTTAGAAGCACACACAAAAAGAAACAAGTAAAACTTAACCTAGCTGTTAGTACAATTAATTAAATACAGGCAGTACATTTGCCGGGTGGCGGTCTCCACTCAAGAACACGTTTACCGCAGCTGTTGTCGGTTCTTCGTGATATATGGCCGGCCCACTGCCACTTCAGCTTGCTAATTCTCAGAGCTATGTCGATAACTTTGGTTCTCTGTCGGATGTATTCGTTACGAATCCTTACCTTCAGAGAAACTCCGAGCATAGCTCTTTCCATAGCTCGCTGAGCGACTTTGAACTGGTGTACCAGTCCTATCGTGAATGTCCACGTCTCAGCTCCGTAGGTCATAACGGGGAGGACGCGCTGGTTGAAAACTTTCGTTTTCAAGCATTGCGGTATGGATGAGTAGTAATACTTACTTGTTAATATTATTAGTGACATGAGCAAACGTCCTGCCCTTGATGATGCCGATCATGACTTTGGTGCCGTTGTCGATCAGTCGCGTGATCTCGTCGCCTTTCCATTTGTATGTGAAAATGGCGCTTATGTTACCTGTAACAAAGGTGATTTCGGTTTAACATCGAAAGATTCTGTTCGATGTCAGGTTTTGGTCCATGAGACCTAATGATGTTTCATCTAGAAAAAAAATCTACACCTTTTTTGTTGTACTATAGAAAGAGAATGCTCTTGAGCGATAAGACCGCCAACTGTTGTTCTATAATAAATTTTTCGCATTTATTTCCTCCTATCCTTCGAAATTTTGAACAAAAATAAAGATTTTTTCTTTATATCCCAGTTTTACTTATGTAATTTGAATATTGAGTGACGTGTCTACGAGTCCTGTAAAGTCTAAAAGTAAAAAGTCTGTAAGCACTTTAGTAGTAAGGTATTAGAGCACATTGTTGCAAGTTTAATTCAACGATATCTTATTTTACGAAATAGTCCATTTACTTATCTACGGCATCGGACGCCAAATGCAATCTTTTCCAGCTAATTGCTATCTCAACGCGTAGATACGAGAGGATACCTACACCTAACAATTGCACTGCGAACGTGTTTTCTAAAGGCACAGAGGCACGGGTAAAGTAATGAGGCAATCCGTGTTATCAAACCCTCTTGGTTATCATCAGTATAAGAGGAAGCTGGTATGTTGTAATGAGATTTCATCAGATTTGTGAAAATATTCAGATATCATCATCAGCATATAGCAGTCCACTGCTGGAATTGGCCTACCCTAATGAAGCGCAGCGCCCTCTCTTCAGGTCGCATCCAGCATATACCTGCAGTCTTTCGCAGGTCGTCATCCAACCTGGTCGGAGGATTCAGAGAGCTGTGGTTGTAATCTGAGGAAATGCCTGTTTGGATATTTTACATGTTTTCCGTTGCACATGATTGTTAAGCAATTTGATAGCAGGTGTGAATGAGGTGTGTTTTGTTTGCGTCGGTCGGATTAGGAACTCCGGAGTTTCAACCAAAGGATGTATAATGTATATGGCGTTTTAGCGATTGCTGATTTTGCTGGTACCAAACCTTCCAATACGTTGTTTACTTCTAGTAACAGAATATACACGTAAAAAAATATGTATGAATTCAAACAATCAGGACCTACTCGTATTATAAATATTAGGTTACATATATTAGGACCGCCGAACATTTTTATTGCTGACAAATTCGTTTACTTTTGGTGACATCAGAATTGACACCACTTAGTTCCTTCCTACCGATTTAAGTACCTAATCATAACGCAATCAGTCACCTGCTACCTAACCAAGCACCAAACTTCTATTTCTGAATCTTAATCATTTATTTGGGCCCTAAGGCGATGTTTTAACTACTTGTACTAAAAATTACATATTTTTGTACACACAATACTAAATAATTTATAATTTTGTTTCAATAACATTTTGTGCCTTTCATATTATATTTTTATAGTCAATTTTAAATCCCCAATAATCTATGCAATGTCTAGAATTTTTAAAGGGTAGTCAGGAAAAGCCGTAGGCTGGAGCTATCGTGTATATAACACGATATAGCTGGGTACTGACCACTGTTTCAGGGCATAACTCTAGACATTACGGATTCTTCTATTATGAATGACATGACTAGACTAGAGCCTAGTCATTACAGGACATAATGTAGAGTGTCATAGCGAGTACACAAGAAGGCGCTCGCAAAGAGACGGATTTTAGCACACGGCGTAAAATACGACGCCGGTCAGTACCCGGCTTTAGAAGCAGCTTACAAAGAAAGCAAGGAGTTATGACAAAGCCCACACATCTAATGCAATTAGGGGCTTCGGTCAAGGTGAGACCTGATGACATGTGAGTATAAATAGAAATGCAATAATTGGAATTAAAGATACTTAGAATGGACGTGCGTCAACAGTAATATTGTGGAGTTAGGTAAGGGCCTAACAATAGAATAACATTGAGTTTGAGAGCTGATCAAATCTAGAATGAAAGGCTTGAATAAAAATAAAAATGTTTATTTGACGCAATCCATAAAAATAACCTACTATTAGTAAGAAAATCAGGCACAGTCACATCAAATAGTACAAAATACTGTAATAGTTTGTAATTACTATTAACTTTTGAGATTCAACACACTGTTGTTTTATGTTTTCGTCACGGACTCACATTTTTCTTCTGTTGTACGTACTAGTTTTAGATGACTGATGGATAATAAACAAAGTGGTGTACCTACTCATTTTTTTATTTCTCATATACCATGATCTCGGGCCATAAAGTGACCCGGTCCTTTGGAAGGCTTGCGTGGGGTCGAAGCCAACTGCACAGAGGCCCTTTGAGAAGTTAATCTAAAGGCGATGGTTACACATAGCGGGTATCATCCTCGGGTGCATAATATGACACACCCAAAGATGGTATCCGCCAGGTGTAGAGACTATTGCAAAGAAAAATGAAAGAAATAAAACCATGCTATTGTGATGGATGGATGGACTGGGTAATCGGGCTATAGAGGAGATTGCGGACGTCTGCCAAAAACAAGTCAATCATAATGTTAGGTAGAGTGGCAGACGGTGGCTTGCCGAATGCTGGATGGGTTCCTTAAAAAGCCGGAGTAAATTACCGGAGAAGAACAACATCGGCGCAAACGACTGAGGGGTGTCGAGAGGTGCGGCTCCGATTTCACCATCACGAAGACTGCTCGTGAGCGGGTTTCCTCGCTATTACGCCATTAGACACTTCCACCCCCGAGTCTACATCCTAAGATGCATCTCTCGCGACTCCACTCAGACCGGCCAATGAAGGCAAGCAAGAGTTGGGGATCTGGTTCTCTTGGGATGCCACTCCGCAAGCGGAGACGATTATTTCTCATAATTATTATAATATTGCTTACTTATTGAGACCTTTGTAAAATGTGCTGCAGTGTCAAATAAATGTGTTATCTATCTATCTAATCAAATCTTGAAATAAATAAAAAAAATGTCTGTTTTAATTTTCGATAATGTTTTATGTCCGATACATTACAACATTTTGGATTTATCGTAGGTGCAATAATTTTGGGCTTAAACCGAATAAACAATACCTTATCTATCATAGATAATACGTAATTCATAATTGCATGTGTTTATTATCAGTGTTAATTCAGGAAAAATTGGTACAAGATAATGTATTTTACATACCTATGTACATAGACTGATAACTGTACGGATAATGATGAACTGGTGCAAATATTCTTAATATGCACCAGTTCGACATTATACCTACATCCAATGAGATTTTACATATAGAGACGTCATTCATACTCATTTTAAAGAAATATAAAAATGGCGATATTTTACACACGGCATTATGTCGTTCTCTGTATGTAGGTGGCAAAGCGGCAACGCCGCCGCGGCAATGATTGTTGAGTAAAATAATATTTATGATTTTACATTTTAAACAGATTAAATATTACTTACAAATGAAAAAATACATCCTTTAATACGTCGTAGTATAGGTATTGCATTTTCGGAATACACAGCTTGGCATTTTAGTGCTACGAAGAAATAATAAGTCAGGAAGTGTAATTCAGATCAAATTCCACACAAAAAATAGTCCTACTTCAAACCAAAACGACGTAAGATACAAACTACCAATCACTACACAGGTTACAAACAGACGTGCTACGTGATTGGTTTAAATTCAGAACGAAAGCAGGGATTGGTTCGCGCGCGCTGCAACTTGCTATGTTGTCATAGCAACCATCGAAGTAAGCACGCCTTGGCTTGGCAGCGTGGACGATGTATGCAATAAGGGGACCGGATCAATTTAATAATAAACAATATTATTGTACTATTTGTTTTGGTATATTTTTTTATATTGGAATACTTTTACAATTCGATGTAGGTACTTTCTATCATTGAATTGTACTTTTTTTGTCTTCTAGACAAAAATAGTACAATTCGAAGTACCTACTGTTTTTGTCTAGAAGACATTAAAAGAGAATCTTTCTTCTTAATTTAGTGAAGACGGATTCTAAGATATGAAGTCATATTCAACGATTATACATTTTATCAATAAAATGTAATGGTTGTTAAGTGTTTGTTTGGTGTCTGTTTTTTAATGGGCTCAGAATATCTTCATTATCAATTATTTTAGAAAAACATTTACATTATCTTGATTTACATTTTAATATTTAATTAAGAAGAAAAAACCATCTAAATTAGGTCAAAAATGTATTGACTTCATATTGCATAATATTGACCATGTCGGTTTGATGACGTATTTGAATATCTTTGAATGCAGTTTATAATCTTGCTATTACTTACTAGAAAGAAGTGATCCTGGACATTTTAATCGTGTAATGGCTCCTGCACCACTTCACAACACATGCTGGCATGATGATTCACAGTGATAAACACGAAAACGTACGCAAGATTTGACATGTGCTCGCTTGCAAGATCAATGTCCGACTGATGACGCGCTGGACACGACTTTTAAGCCCCGCCTACTTGGACACGACTTTCGTTGGGCCATTTCTTTAACGCAGTTACATTTCCTGACTTATTATTTCTTCGTAGTTTTAGTGTTCAACGTACGAGTACGTCCGCGTCGCGGCCAGGAGCAGGACGGACTGAGTTCAATTCAGACAATTACCTGATTTTTGTCTTGCCAAGCAGACCTCGTTACAACGTGTCTACGTATATATAACATCATTGCCTACATCAATCAATATATAATCTACTGATTGTAGAAGTAGATAATAGGTGTATATCGATTAAGGTAATTTTCGATTTGCGAGTGACGTCTGTATACATTCCTTGTCTATGTATAATATCTACCTACGTAACCCCCTGTCCACGGATTTATGTTCCTGTTTAGAATAAGATAATATAATAACCGGTTACGTTTTTTTTTTATAAATGATTACATTTTATTCGAAATGAATACATCCGACAAAGAACCAAAGTTATCGACATAGATCAAAGAATTAGCAAGCTGAAGTGGCAGTGGGTCGGCCATAACGCCACGCGAAGAACCGACAACCGTTGGGTAAACGTGTTCTTGACTGGAGACCGCGACTCGGCAAACGTAGTGTAGGAAGCCCTCCGGCCAGGTGGAATGACGATCTGCGAAAGACTGCAGGTAGATGCTGGATGCGTCAAGCTGAAAACAGGGCGCTATGGCGCACATTGGGGGAGGCCTATGTCCAGCAATGGACTCACATAGGTATGATATTTTTCGAGTGTTTCTAAGAGGTTGGCTCTTTACTTTATTATCAAACATGGTGTGTAATTATCTAAATCAATTTGATACATAAGGTATCAAAATACTCGTCTAAATGAATGTTCTTGCTACATTTTGACATTTGGACTTCGCCCTCTCATTTGTCGAATAAAAGAAAAAGCGAAAACCCGACTCGGGTTTTTATACCTTTAGATTCCAATAATCTCTTGTTTACAGATGAAATATCTCAATACGTGCGTGCAAACAAACAAATACTACATGAAGTGGATGTCGATGTCATTTGAAAGGTGATATCCCTCGTAAACACTCTTGATAAATAAGATTTACTTCCTACAAAGTATTTATCGTGACTCGCGATACAGTGTCAGCAAATTTCGGAAAGAAACGAGCGATGGAATATGTAGTCTTGTCTTTAAACGAACCCTTGGGCACGCTATTGGTCCCTTCTCTATATCAGCTATTATCATAAAAACACGAATTTTGCAATTTTGCAAATCATTCAGATAAAAAAATTCAATCCTTTCCCTGTCGATCCATAATAAGAAAACAACCAATGCTACGGCGCTCAGTAGGGAAGGCCTATGTTCATGTCCAGCCGTGGACAATAAGCTGATGATAATTACCTAACTCACATCATCACCTCACCTTAACAGCCTGTATTGGTCCATGGTTGGACGCAGGCTTTCCCCTGATAAGCGCCTTATTGGCTAAGCCAAGGTAATAAATAACGCTAGCGGTTGTTACAAATTGTGAATTCGTTTTTCAACGTATTGTACTTCGTCTCGTAAACGTTTTTTAAAGTTATTTTTTTTTTTTTTTTATTAATTAATGCTTACGTTTTTTTTTTTCAAAATAGCTGATATAATATGTACATATAGTGTGTATTGTATATCTCATCGATTTCTATGACGGCGGCGACTCTAGACATAACGTATTCTTCTTTCTATCACGTGGCTCGCAAATATGATAAACTTGACGACCGATGTGGCGCGGTGGGCGAAGGTCCGCTTGCGACGCAGGAGGTTGCGGGACGATTCCCGCCTCGGAACAATTGTGTGTACGATCATCAGATATTTGTTCCGGGTGTTCTGGTCGTTTTCTATATATAATAAAAAATATCTATCTATGTAATGTATTGTATTATGTATATCAGTTATCTAGTACCCATAACACAAGCTCTGCTTACCATGGGGCTAGATAATGTTGTGTGAATTGTCCAGCAAAAATAAATAAAAATATATTAATTGTGTGTACTTAAAGTGTGGTGGTAATTGGGCTTCTTCTTTCTAACATGAGCCCTAATGTGGCTAGACCATATAAATTTTAAATTTTGGTCTCATAGAAATACGTAAAAAAAAATTTAAGCTTAGTATTAATACTAAGGTTATAGACTATTAGTTAGTAGCGAGTTAGTGTATTTTTTAATAATGTTAGTTTTAAGTATTTTATTTCTTTGTCTTTTTGGTGCAGTGCGCTGTACTGTAATGACAAAGTAAATTATATTAATATGAAATAAATGACGACCGATGTGGCGCGGTGGGCGAAGGTCCGCCTGCGACGCTGAAGGTTGCGGGTTCGATTCCCACCTCGGAACAATTGTGTGTACGATCTGCAGATATTTGTTCCGGGTGTTCTGGTCGTTTTCTATGTATAATAAAAAAAAAATCTATCTATGTAATGTATTGTATTATGTATATCAGTTATCTAGTACCCATAACACAAGCTCTGCTTACCATGGGGCTAGATGATGCTGTGTGAATTGTCCAGCATTATTTATTTATTTATTTATTATTATTATAAATAAATAAAAATGCATTTACTGTGTGCAAAGCAAATAAATAAGTCTATGAGGATAATAAACCAACGTTAGCATCTTACTTCCTACACAGTATTTATATTACCTACTAGCCCAGGTTTGCTAGTGTTATGTAGTGTATGTTTGTGTACAAAGGGCCATGAATCGTTGTAGTTACGATAAGCATAAATAGGGCTGACCGGGCGACCTTCGAGCCGGCGACGCCAACAATAACCAGATACTTAGGTTCCATGGACTCTACCAGACATCATTTTACGAAAATAGCTTTTACGACAATAACTTGAGAGTTTTTGTTACTTGTAGCACAGCAAAGTAACAAAAACTCTATTGGATTTATATTGGTTATGTATAAAATGGAGAAGAAACTCAGTGTCTCTTTGTCAGATATGATAAATTAATAATGCTGGACACTCCACACAGCATCATCTAGCCCCAAGCTAAGCAGAGCTTGTATTATAGGTACTAGACGCATGATACAATAGATTACAAAGATAGGTATTTTTTTATTATACGTAGGTTGTTAGATACATATGTATGTGTACTAAAAAATATCTGGTCGTTACTAGAACACCCGGAACAAATATCTGCCTATCGTACACATAATTGTCCCGAAGCGGTAATCGAACCCGCAACCTCCTGCGTCGCAGGCTGACTTTCGCCCACCGCACCACGGAGGTCGTCATAAATACTCGTAACTAGCTTCTATCCGCGCGGCTTCTACCGCGCTACCCATGACACACGCTCTGCTTAGCTTGGGGCTAGATGATTCAGTGTGGATTGTCCAGCATTATTTATTATATTTATTATTACTTTCTGTATTGGATTGTCCTCAGACAATCGAGGCAATCGTTATCACTTGGCTATCAAAAAATGATAAAAACCGACTGGCAGATAAGAAACTGAATGGTACCTAATGTACTGGAAACTTCACTTTGGGTGAATGCACTCAAGACAAAAACCATTTCGTATTATTTAGGTACAAATTATATTTTTAGCTTTGTTTATTTGTGTAACTGAGCACAATAGATTTATTTCGCAATGGCAATATCCTAAAGTTTAGTTAAATTACAGAAAAGTATTTCAAAAATACTAACATGAAAAAGATACCTACGGTCGCTCATTTATATTCATCCAAAAATAAAGAAGTGAAATGTATTTAACGATTTGTACGTTTCGGCGCCAGGAAGGCTCTTTGCCTTTTAGCCCACATAAATATTTAATGAGATGACTTTAGTATGATAATTATAAGGCATCGGACGAAAAGATGTCACTAAGGCATCGGACGAAAAGATGTCACTAAGGCATCGGACGAAAAGATGTCACTAAGGCATCGGACGAAAAGATGTCACTAAGGCATCGGACGAAAAGATGTCACTAAGGCATCGGACGAAAAGATGTCACTAAGGCATCGGACGAAAAGATGTCACTAAGGCATCGGACGAAAAGATGTCACTAAGGCATCGGACGAAAAGATGTCACTAAGGCATCGGACGAAAAGATGTCACTAAGGCATCGGACGAAAAGATGTCACTGCACTCCTGTTTCATATCATCATCATCAACCTATGTTAGTCCACTGCTGGACATAGGCCTCCCCCAATGAGCACCATAGCGCCCTGTCATCAGCTTGACGCATCCAGCATCTGCAGTACCTGCAGTATTTCGCAGGCCGTCATCACATCACCTGGTTTGAGGGCGTCCTACACTACGTTTACCCTGTTTTCATCTGTTTCATTTATTGTTTCATATTACAGACTTTTATATGCAAGTAAATATGCAAGCTATGTATGTAGGTAATGAAATAATTGGCAAAACACAAAGTCTATTCTCGTTTAGGTACTTAACTCAATCTAACAAAATCATCGTATTCAATTAGGATTAATTTTCTGTACCCGTGTACGCGTGACAGTCTTACCTAATAATAAAAATCGTTTCTTTCAGGTACATGATACGAAATTAAGGACCATAGAAAATAAATTAAAACAAAAATACACAAAATATTAAATAGAAACAACATTTTTAATACAGATTGTAAATAGTCAGTACCCTGAGCAAAATGCTACAGGGCCGTCACTTCTTGTTACCGCCCAGGTGGACGAATATCCAATGCTGGAAAATTGGAGTTTGCTGGATTTATTAGTTAATAAATAAATAATGCTGGACATTCCACAAAGCATCATCTAGCCCCAAAGTACCTGACCAAGACGATTTGCCGTTTCGTACGTTCTACTTGTAGGTGTATTTAATTGTAGACGTTTTACTAGTAGATTCTACTTATATGTCATTCATTCTACAAGGGCGTTCTAATACGGAAATACGGAATGCTTAAAAGTAGTTTTGATTTTTTAACCAAATAAAACCTATTTTTTCGTGAATTTCTAGCTTTATCTTATTCTATTAAATATCACGCTGTTTCACATCGTTCTAAATTCTGTTTAACACAGGTGTCAAATTTTACAAAATCTACCTCGTAAAATTAGTAACCCAAAAGAAATAATGTTATATACAAACCCCTCCCTCATTTAAAAGTAAAGAAACATGCAATTTTTTTCTCAGAACATACTACAGTCATAAACGTTTTTTTGTTGAACCTTGAATTATGAAAAACAAAGACAAACTCGGTCACCACTCAGCATGTGCTATGGTAGATAGTGCAGATCATGACATAGCGCTGCTGATCTTCCGTGGTGACCGTGGGTAAGGTGACGTCATACACATTACGTAGGTACACACGACGAATACCAATAATATTCGAATGTATATAATAAAATTTTAACTAATAATCTATGTTTCCATATGTTCTGTACCTTTCCTGCGCGTTCCCTACTTTAAATACAACTAAGATGACGATAATGATGATTCTTTGTTAAAGGCCAATTGTGTCTGGTTGGACACTTTTCTGCCAGTGTCAATGTCAAGTAATGGAAAATGCTTGTAAAATAAATGAGTTCATCAAATTATGAAGTTTTTTGATATTTTCACCAGAGCCTAGTTCGTTATCCAGGAGAGTGTACCACGTGCAGGTTAGATTGGCTTGGGAGACGAGATGCTGGAGTTCCCTTACACCCCTACAACTAAGAAGGAAAAAAAGCAGACAGACATCTGTCAGGTTATCCCTATATAAAGGATCATAGTTGGATAACCTGACAGATGTCTGTCTGCTTTTTCTTTAACACAATCCCTTATGGTGTTTCCTATTATGTCAATATTAATGTGTGTTACTTATATAATAAGATTGTAATATAATTTTAAAGCTAATAGAACTTAACAAACAAACAAATGGATTGCGATCTCATCATCATCAGCCTATGTTAGTCCACTGCTGGACCGGCCTAATGAGCGCCATATCGCCCTGTCTTCAGATTACGATCTATTAAAGAGTTATTAAGATACAACGAGCAGTATTTTAATACTCTCTATGTATAGTAAGCTATCTGTATTCTAGTGATGAGAATAAACAATGGGTGAATATGTAGTTACTTACGTCCATTGTCTGTGGAGAGTTTCATCTTCTCGAGCATTGTGGTGTCCCGATCGTTGTAAATGAGGACTGCGGAGGCGTTCGCTCGCCATGCATTCTGGACCTGAAACCATATTTCTTAATTAGTTACTGTCACATTTTTATCCACATTCCTTATAGTAATAATTCATTTATTCAGGGAACATTAGGCTAGTACAGGGTGGAAAATACTTAAATACTACGGCCCATAATAAAAGATGGAGGTGGCCATGCAGTCTTATGTGGCATACGTTATTGTTACTATTTCTTTTTTGTTGTGTTTGTTTATTCTGCCATGTTTATAATTATAATGAATTTATGTCTTTCATCGTCACGCCAAACCTGAGAAATGGTTTGGGCTGAAATTTCACGAAGATATAGTTTCTAGACCTGGATTAACATATAGACTTTATTTTATTCCGGAAAAATGCGTGCAAAACTGCGGTCAGAAACTAGTATGTAATATTCGTACAAAATAGTCCCAAACCAGTAGACTTATTAACGAATAGGAGTTATACTTGACCTTGACTTTAGAATTTTCGATTGTCTTATATACATATTTTTGGATTTCTTAAAATGCACTTTGTGCCCATTTAAAGCAGTAAAATAAATATAGACTTGAAATTTCTTGATACCTGGTCAAGAAATTTCAAGTCTATATTTATTTTACTGCTTTTAAATGGCTATTTTTAATTATAAATGTTAATTGGCGCCGGATTTTTTTGCACTCTAGCGTTGTTTTGTCTAAAAATATGGTTGTATAGACCGACATATAATAAACCAGTTTATGCTTGATCTATCAGACAACATAATTATCAGTCAGGTTTGCCAAATAATATCGATATTGGCAGGTGTAGGACACAGAATGACCAGAGCATTTTTTAATAACTCGCTATCTGGTGATAAATCTTCGGTATCTGAGGGACGTGCGAGCATTAATCCTGTTATCGCCTGGATGGAGGCTATGCCAAAACGATAACAATATAATTAAACTCGGGGTTACATGACAACCGGGGTGGTAGAGTTGCAATTATCATAATGATAATGATGCAAGTGTTTCACAAATACTATGAAACAAACAGAATCGAACATGATTCAATTCTGTTCGAGAAATTCAGAACCTTGAATTTTGTTGGCTCATTGATCCAAGGCATGTGTAAGGTCAAAATCTAAAGTAAATAAAAGCACTTTGAGTATTGATTTTTATGATAAAACTCGAGAAAATAGTATATTTAATAGATATACCAGATTCTTAAACTATAAAAAAATTGTGATTTTAAAAATTTCTCAATATCCTACCTATTATGAGTAATGTTGGCAGAAATCTTTTAGGCTAGCTTTTAGGCAGAGCGATGGCTATCGTATGTCCGTTTTTCTCTCTGCTACTGAAATTGACTTAAATAATCTTTTTTTATTGTACATGGCAAACCGCCGACCACCATCTCGCATAAGAATGGTAAAATTCTTTTATCTATAGCCTCAGAATCGTCCATAGTTAAAATAAATTCTAGTAAAACGTGCGGTGCTATTTGGAGAGATTGATAGAATACTACACCTAGATCCATATAAAACCTTGACTTACCACCCGTCGTTCTGTGGTTTCTTTAGTGAAATTCCAAAATATGTAATTTTGAGACAATGCTATTGTTATCGCTTTACCGGCGCTTTATCACCACCATCAGGACTATGTCCACTGCTGGACATAGTCCTCCCCCAATGAGCGCCATAGCGCCCTGTCTTCAGCTTGACGCATCCAGCATCTACCTGCTGTCTTTCGCAGGTCGTCATCCCACCTGGTCGGTGGGCGTCCCACACTACATTACCGAGTCGTGGTCTCCACTCAAGAACACGTTTGCCCCAGCGGCCATCGGTTCTACGCGAGATATGGCCGACCCACTGCCACTTCAGCTTGCTAATTCTCAGAGCACCAGCGATTCATTTAGTAGAATTGGGGCTGAGTTCTCTTACCTTGATCTCAAAGTTGCACATCCCCCTCCTTATAACAGCGATCCAGGGCTCCTTAGGCAGAACCTCGTTGGTGGTCACCGACCAGAGAGGCCACATGCAGCCCGTGTGGTCGTGCGCGCCCTCCGCGTCTTTTGCTCGGATATGGACCGCCATTCCTCGTGAGGAACCGATGAAGCCTTCGCCGTATTTGCCGGACTGGAAAGGAAAGTGATCTTTAGTTTTGAAATGGAAAAAAGTAAGTCAGTGAACTGGAAACCCAAATCTCAAATAAATGTGTTATCTATCGGTCTATCTCCGCAAACAAGACACAGCGAGGATTTTTTCCCTCTATGTTGAGTCGAGGACCTAGTCTCGCTTGTATTACCCCTATGTCGAGTTTAAAGCTGGCCAGAGCCAGCTTTAAACTCGACATAGGACGATTTAGACTGCTCGGTGCCGAGCTTGGGGTAAAATAGTGATAGGAGCAACACAATTTTAAAAAATAGCCCATTTTGCATCTATATCTTTGTTTGTTCTTTTTGGTTGTTTTCTCTGTCTTGAAGTGCAATAAAGCGTATTTGTATTGTATTGTATTATTTGAAATATTTATGCCAGATTCCTCCCTAATGTTCGGCCCACTTAATTAAAAAGTCTTTGTTCGTCCCGCAAGATAATATTTGTCCAGCTTCGTCCCTCATACCAAAATTATTGTAAATACAGTTAACGTCAAAAGTATAATTTATTAAGTAACAAAGATTTTTTGAAATAAAATATATTCTGGGCCGAATACGGCATATAATGTGGGACGAAAGCAGATTTTTTCACGTCGGCCTAAATTCCTAAGGACGAATCTGGCGCTATAGATAATTTTGAAATTCTTTCGATTAGGTAACTGTTAGCCAAACAAAAATAACGCATTATTTGTGGTAAATACGCGTAACACGACATACTAAACAGTTGACAAAATTAATTCAAACTATTTAACCGCAAAGAGGCCATGAGGCCTTTTGTTTCTTTGTATTTACTATTTAGGTAATTCAAATCATAAATACCGACTATAAGTTCTACTTACCTACATAAGTACCTACTTGGCTTAAATACCTACTATCCCATGGGAACTGTTTAATGGGATAAAAAAGCCTATGTTTGATTCCAAGCTTTGAGCTACATCTATGCAAAAGTTCAGCCCGATCCGTTCAGTAGTTTTCGCGTGAAGAACTTATAAACATCCATCCATCAAAACTTTCAAATTAATATTTTTTTTAGTGTGATTGATTACGTAATTTTATAACTAACTAGCTGCGCCCCGCGGTTTCGCCCGCGGCCGCGTAGATAATATACTATATATCTTTATGAATTGTAGCCTATGTGTTATTCTGATATGTAAGCTATATAACAAACATCCATCCATCCATACTAACAAACTTTATCGTTTATAATATTAGTATGAAGTACGACGATGCAATAATTAGTTTGTTTTGTAAATACAAACAGTACCGTTGAAAATATTATGATTGATAAGGCAAAGCTTTATAGCTAGACATTGTTTTATGCGTTTCACGAACAATGGCAAACAAAAAAGAGGTAAGGGAGTGAGGTCCGCAATGATTTGAGAAATTTAATGGAAAACTGACATTCTACAGTTACGAAGTCATAATAAATACAATACATTACACTTTATTGCACACCAAGAAAATACAGGAAAAAAGAGGATAACATAGTTGCACAATAGGCGGCCCTATTGCTAAGAGACATCTCTTCCAGACGACCTTGGACTGGACGCGGATAGTCGGTTATATTACAAAATCACACAGTGGATTAGTATCACAAAGAAATAATGAGTGAAATATTATATACATAGTATAGGTAATAGAAAAAAATAAAAAAAAATACAATCAAATATTAGAAACAAATTGAACCAGTATTTACAATTGAAAGAATTAAGCTAACTGCTACAGAAGTACAGACTATCTCCAGCCTACAAGTAGCTCAACTGACCCATATCAATACCAGTCGGAAGCGTCCATCGTTGAGATAAATTAACTGGAAACTTGTTGATAAAGGTTTTTCCGAAACCTATAGCTATAGTTAAATCCATGTGTTTGTAAAGAAGACCAGGACATCCTGGCACAAGTACACTTGCATACATTTAAAGATACTTTTATTCTTAAATTCTTTGTTGCACATACAAAACTTCAAAATAACTTAATTAAAAAGATATGTACATAGGCGTGCTTAACCCTGAGTTAGAGTTTTCTTCCAGCAAACCTTAGGTTTACAGGAGTGGCGATGGAATAGATAGAGAAAGTGTACAAGAGACAAAACAATTATCAATAGCAAGCTCCAGCTTCTCACAAAACAGTTAACATAGATCTTATAATAACTAAATTTTAAGTAAAACCTATTGTGAAGAGAAAATACTTAAAGAAATAATTGATTTTTTTATTTTTCTAGTGAAATTCATGTTATAATTATAACATAACTTAATTTGACATAACTAAATTATAAATTAATTAATTACGAATAGAATGAATAACCTTTAAGAGGTCATGCGAAAATAGTAAAATGATAATAAACAAGCAGCAGGAAAACCCATAATGAGGCATGAAACAGAAACAGGGTTAAACATAAAATAGCATGAATAAATAAATAAGTAAGTAAATAAATTACTGAATAAACGCGTAATTTAGAGGTAAATGAGGACATTTATACCGCGCTGCTCAGAAATAGGTAACCTCGAGTTGTCGTATGTCTATTTAAACCATATTTCATGGTACTTTACAATACGTTTTAGAATTTAGATTATATGTGTTTACTTTGTAGAACATGACGACTTCAGTAGCGCAGTGAAGGTTCACCTGAGACGCAGAAATGTGCGGGTTGATTCCCGCCGCGAGACAAATAATTGTTCCACGTCTGGGTTTTTTGTGATCCGGGTCTGTTATCTATGTAGACTATTATTATTACAATAGCATTTATCTTATTGGCTGTCAAAACCTATTGTATTATGCCGACGCATATTACATTATGCCGTGTTAATTTATAAAAAGAAATAGATAGATAGATAGACAATACTTTTATTGCACACTTAAAAATAAAACAAACAAGGTAAACAATAATAATACAAGATATGTGACAATTTGGCGGTCTTATCGCTTAAGAGCGATCTCTACCAGACAACCGTGGATGGATAGGATCGTTGGATTGAAAAAGGGGTATGAATATAGGTATGAATGTTTTAAAAAAAATTTAGTACCTTACCTACCTATAATATCAAACTGATTTTTCGTCGCCCCCCGTTACCACGATCGCTATAACGCGATGGAAACGTAGGAAGGAATATGGTGTGTGTAAAAACTGAAAATTATAAAAAAAATTGTCTGCTTGTTTCTTTTGAATAGGCTCCTCTCCTAGTAGTAAGTACTAATACTAACTAGTAGACTGATTTTAAAAATTATTTCACCGTTGAGAAGCTACGCTATCCCCGGGTGACATAGGCTATTATATTCTCTGTATCACCCTAGAAATGTGAAATTCCAATTGAATGCTGGTGAAACCGCGGGGAACGGCTAGTTTATGATAAGCCAAACACTTGATTGAATATCCCTTGGCTTGACAAGTCACGTTCATCATCCACAGACCTTGTCCAGCAATGTTTATTCAATGCGCGGGCGCACGTTGCGGCCGCCATATCTTTAAGAGTTGATACTATCTGAAATCGGTTATTTTCAACGATCATATCTTCCACAATTCTGAAGCATTTACTTTGAGATTTTAATATGTTATAGTTCAGGATTGATGCTAGACCACCAGTGTTTCGAAAACACGATTACATGAAATTTTCTCGATAGAAAAAAAATCCAAAGTTCACTCTAAACTGTACTTTAAACCGTCGCTATTCAATAGATACGTTAAAATAAGCCTTGATACTTTATACAGTAAACAATCAGAGTATAAAGCAGACGATGTGTGTTTTAGATTTTCAAAATTACTATTATTTTTACCGTAAAAAAATAATACCTAAACATTCACGCGCTATCTTCCGTCCGGGCCATAATTCAGTCTAGCTTCGGCCTTCGGACGGGGAGCCTGTGTCGCTGCTCCGCGCTTCGTGTCATCGGACTTTGTATATTTGTAAATATGGGAAATCTTTATAATAAGTGTAGAAAGCGACGACGGAATCATAAAAAAGATGAAAAACACATGAACGACGTTATAAAGTAAGTACCTACCTACCCTACACGTTGAGGTGAGGTGAGGTGAGGATGTGGATTGTGATTTGTGAGTACCTAAGTAAATATCGCAGCCAAACTAATTATTTTTTATTTTATTTTAGAAAACGTTGATTAGAAAGTACAGCTATTGTAAGCGATGATGGCGACAATGATAAAGAAAATAATGTCCCGGTAAATCCGTGTGTACCAAACACCTACCTACCTACCAGTAAGGTAGTAGACCTTACTTGTTTATGGGACTGGATGGCGCTAAGTATGTGAAAATCGTATTTTTTATACTTATAGGTAAATACCTATACCTAGGTCCTACCTAGGTGTAAATACAAGGTATACCCACCTCAATTTGTATCTCCATGTGATAGAAGTAGTATTTTCACAACACATCATTATCTAGGTAGAAATATATATTAGGGTTCCGTTTGACTATCAATACAATAAAATATTTACACCTATACTGTGTCCATCCAGAATGTAGAATGTTTGTAAACAGAGCCACTGACAGTTCAATCAGCTGATGTAGGGGTGAAAAACATTTTTTTATTTAGGTTATCTCGTGCTTGTGACTTCGTTTGCGTATTTAGAAAGTACATAATTTAGCTCTATTTGAATTTTATTGACCCAAGATAGAGAAAATATTATAAATCCTTTATAACATACCTAACTAGAATGCAACAAATTAGCCTAATCTACCAAAATATATACCCACATCTTGAGCTTTGATGGGGGTACCTTACTGGGCTGGTGATATTTGATGTAAATAATTAAGTGGCATAAACAAAGCATCCCTATGAAATCAGCCTACTTTTATCTTTACCTATCCTTATAGAATGGAATAAAAGCTAAAGGATTATGAAATAAGACCAAAAATGGAAAATATGTTACATTTATTTTTAAATAATCATCATTTTATGTTTTTAACCGGTTGCATACATGCGTCTCTCTTCTGGGACATTTTTATAGGCATTAATAATGTAAGTTGAAGACCTAATGAGAGTCCTAATATTACATGCATCTCTCTTTTAGGGCTCTCTCTGATCATTTTATGTTTTTAATCGGTTGCATACATGTGTCTCTCTTCTGGGACATTTTTATAGGCAACAATGTAGGTTGAAGATCTAATGATGATTAATGTCCTAATAGAGAGATAATAGAGAGATTCATCATTACATGCATCTCTCTATTAGGACATTAATCATCACCACTGTCAGACTCTGAGCTACTTGTGTCTCCAGATACCTGGATGATAAATTCATCAATAACATTATCTATTATACCATCCAGTTGTCTCATTTTTGCTTCTTCTTTAATAACATGGCCTATGCATTTTTGCCATGCTGCAGGTGTTATCAAATTCATAGATTCATCTAATAAAACCTTTAATTCATTCATTTTGAATGTTTTATTTTTACCTGCAACATAGCCTTTAACTTGCCCCCATATCATTTCTATTGGATTTAATTCACAATGATAGGGGGGCAAACGCAACACTTCAATATTTCTTTCTTTTGCGTATGTGTCTGTGGCATAGGCCATGTAATTGTGTTTTATAGGTGTTATCAAATCAATTAGCTCCCTTTTTATCATATTGTCCTGGAACGAGATACCCTTGCTTGTCAACCAATCTTGGATGTCAGATTTTTTCCACTGCATGTTTGGTACTCGTTCCAGGCGACGAGAGTGATAGGGAGCATTATCCATCACTATGACTGATTCAGGTTCAACTAAATCTATAATTTTTTTGAACCATTCTTCGAATAATTCTGCATTCATTTCTTTGTGATAATCGCCATCGCCACTTTTACTTTCAAATATTAATTTGCCTCCGTTCAAAAATCCATCTTCGTTTCCTAGAAAAAAAAACGAATATTAACTGCTGTTATGTGTAATCACTAATCAATCACCATTTAAAATATCAATGAATTTATTGCATACATAACACTTTATCTATACATATAACACTTGTACATGTTGCAACATAGTCAATGCACCAGCTTGTTGCTTGCTGAGATGTTGCCTCGCTACTCAAGAACAACATAAAAGGATTCCTTATTATATTATAGATAACCTACCAATATGCACTATTATTAGGCGTTTTCCTTTTCCAGAAGGCCCTTTGAGTCCCGTAGAAAGGCCTTCTAAGTGTGCCTGTTTTGTCGACTGGATTGTGGTGTCCTGCCAGACCTTTGTCTTTGTATGACCTACATAAACAAGAAACAATAATTAAACATTGCATTTTGCAATAGATCTGTCGACCAGGATAAATGATACAAATAGCAAGCCACAAAAAAATTACATTATGTTTGATCTCTAAGATAAGACAATATATACTATCACAGAACCTTTTTTTTGTAATTTTTTGTATATTTATTTACTAAAGATAAAAAATTGGTATAAGTAGGTATAAAAAACTTGAATTACCTTCGTTAATCCATGTCTCGTCTGTATAAAATATCTTGCGCCCTTCTTCTCTCATTTTAGTTATTTTCAGTAAATAACTGCGCCTCCACCTCACTATTTCATGTTTCTCAATAAGAGTGCTCTTACGTGATCTTTTGATATATTTTATTTTAAGCTTTTTTAATAATTTATGAAAGGTACTCCTTTTGAAATTTGGTAGGTCTTCATCTTCATTAACCGAATTTAATACTTTGTCTATTGTCGGGATTTCCTTTTTGAAGAAGAATTCATGTACCTTTCTTCGAATAGCACTTAATTCAAAGTCTATGAGCTTGTCTATTTTTGATATTCTTTGAGGTAGGGGTGCCGGCGACTTGACACGATGCTCTTCTTTATATATTTTCAGTGTTTTATACACCGTACTGACGCTAACTCCAGCGGTTTCGGCAGTTTTTTTTACCATGTCCTGCTTGTATGGATATTGGTCTTGCGGGCAAGTGTCTTCCACCAGTTTGTAGATGTTTATTATAGTTTGTTTCTCAGCAGAACTGAGAGCCGATTGCTTTTGCCGTTTCTTTTTGGGCGAAGCAAAGAGCTTCGACGAACTTGGCCCAGGTTCATTGCTCATTGTAACAAAAACAATAAACAAACGTAACAAATAACCAAAACTCAACAGAAACAATCAACAATAATAAAAACTCAACAATTAACTGTAAACTCAACGAAAACAACGTAACAAAAGCAGAGCGCACTAAAGGAAGATAATTACTTGAACTAACCACACCAAAGCAAGAGAGTCAAGTGAAGTTGGAGAAAATGGCGTTCGTGTTACCAACTCTGTCAGAAAAATTAGGAAAATAAAGTAGGTAATGTATTCTGGAAGTAGGATTCGGACCGCGCGCGCCGCCCGCCGGCGCCGCCCCTTCCCTACCTACTTACACGGTAGGTGTATTCGTTAGTAATGTTTATTTTTCCCAAGGGAGTAATGAGTTTGAATTTTGAACCTCAAAATATGTATGGAAATGTTGTCATAAGAGTCTCGCACTTACAGAAATGGAAAATTCCTTGTTTATTGACATTAATAACACTCATTCTTAATTATCAAGCAAAAACAAGACCTCTTCATACATTTTTTCCCGTTAAATAAATCGTAATTATGTTAATAAATCGCGAAAGTTTTAAAAGAAGATGGTAATGTCAGCCTATAAGTAGAACACATTATTATTAATTATATACGCAATAAATACCCGTGAATATTTATAATACGTACCTACGTAATTGATTTATTCCCAGTAAACAAACTAAAATTCATATCCTCCTAAAACTACACTGAATTGGGTAGCTAAGACCAGCTGGCGACACTCACTCGGTGTTGAGTTTACGTTCCATTTGTTCCAACTTTTACGTATTCGTTTATCCTTAGGCTTTTTATGCTCTCAAACGATTTTTCACCTGTGCCAACTTAATTAAATGTAAATAAGTGCCTGTTTAAAGTATTTTCCTTGAAGCACTAAACATTATTGATGAAATTGGAAGAATTCATAACTTTTGGACAGATTGTCGCTAAGCAAATATGCAGCGTGAAATGAAACGTCAAATAATCCGGCTAAATTAAAATAATACTCTCTCTAAGAAATATGTATGGTCATAGTGCTATCCTTGATTCGAAATCGTAGTTAAAAAGTAACCAACTGTTTGCAACACGGGACGTCAAAACTGAAATTCGTTAGGGATGGCACTGTTACAATGACAATAAATCTCTAGTGATTTTAATCTTTGTTTTTGACCACATAATGCCGATTTGTAAATTGAAATATTTAGATTTTGCATAGAATTGACGTCAGGATTATAAAAAGTAATAAATATAATAGAATGTATATGTGAAATCATTGGAATTCTATTAGGCCTGCATCATTTCGTGGTGATAACCCTAAATATCAGCTGTTTTCTAATGTTTACAAACATTCTACATTCTGGTTGGACACAGTATAGGTATACCCACCTAATTTGTATCTCCATAATATATGAATCGTTACTGATACATGATGGAAGTAACATCGAATGATCTGGACATTTTGGATATCAGAAAAGATCCGTACGAGTTTTTTTTTTACCAATTACAAAACATTGAATTGTAAGTAGTAGGTTAGGTACCTACTATAGTTACTAACTATAGTACCTACTGGCTACACCTATAATGTATTATAACTTTCCTAACATTTTTACGAGTTTGTAAATTTTAGGGTTCTGCAATAATTAATTTAGTCATGGTTCCAACCTTACGAACACAAGCTTTTCTACTTTTAGTTCATGAGAGTGAAGATATATCACATGGTTCAAAATATAAATGGGTAATAATGGACTTATACGGTTTATACCTTGAACGAGAGTCCTTATTAATTATTCATTATAATTCATTCATATTACTAGAGTGGGCATATTATATTTACATGTTAGGTACCTATTTTCTTGACATGTATGACTGTTACAGGATGGAAGTAACGTCGTATGATTCGACAAATGGCATAAATCCGGACAAGACAAATCTTTATCAATTACAGAACATAGAATTGTAAGTAAATACTTAAATATCTACTGAAATATAAATATACCTAGTGTATATTCTTTCCTAACGTTTTCACGAGTTTGTAAATTTTAGGGTTCTGCAATAATTTAACCTAGAACTATTCGTACCTAACGAACACAAGCTTTTCTACTTTTAGTTCATGAAAGTGAAAATATATCACATGGTTCAAATTTATAAATTGGGTAATAATGGACTTTTTACGGTTGATAGCTTGAACGAGAGTCCTTATTAATTCTTCATTACGATTCATTCATATTACTAGAGTGGGCACATATATTTACATGTTAGGTACCTTACCTACCTACTTTCTTGGCATGTGTAACTGTTACAGGATGGAAGTAACGTCGAATGATTTGACAAATGGCATAAATTCGGATAAGACAAATCTTTATCAATTACAGAACGTAGAATTGTAAGTAAATACTTACATATCTACTGAAATATGATTTGGTATCTAGATTATAATAAGATTGTGTTTTATTTTTCCTTTTTCAGACAAACACACACCTCTCCAGAGTCAAAGTCACTACCCCACCCTACTCAAACCTACCAACCTACCTACCCTACGCTAACCTACCCTGCGGGATAAAAAGTATCCTATATCCTTCTGCTGGTTCTAAGCTACCTCTCCACCAATTTTCAGCCAAATCGGTTCAGCCGTTCTTGAGTTATAAATAGTGTAACTAACACGACTTTCTTTTATATATATAATATACACAATAGATATAGATTAGTGTGATAAAATATCATTTCATTTCAGATGAAAGTTGAGATCATCGAAAGGGATGACGAATTTTGGGAACAACTAATGGAACCAAAATTTTTTTAACATATATTTTGTCCGAGTTATGCGATCCCTGGCATGTTCGCAATATGAAAATACGAGATATAAGTGAATTGAAATAAATTTAATATAAAGATATATACATTGTTAATAAAGTTAAACATATTATGTATGTGCAAATATAATCTAGACTATATTTTAATTTATTACAATATTTACCTGCACACTACTTGTCATACACATCCTATTTCCACACAATGTTTTTTTGGCAAAATTCAATTTTACTTAAAAAACTAATATGCGGAACCCTCACTCAATATACTTAGATATAAACTTGTATTCTATTTCATTGCTTATATAGGTTTTGTTGTGTTAGTTTTACCTTATATAGGTAGTAGTACCAATCTTCGTTTATATTAAATCTGTAAACAAGGTGTTATAATAAAAAATCCTATTTACTAGTACCAAAGAATAAATAATAGTACTACGTACCTATTTTTAGGTTGGTAGTAGGCATAAGTATAATTTACATTTCGCAGAACACTATCTTACTACAGAAAAGAATGTTCGGAACCCTTCAGCGCTATAGCGACTCGCACCTGTCTAGTGTTTGGGTAGAAAATAACGTCTCGGGCGCGGTGGTCTAGTAGCAGTAGTAGGTATGTTGGCAACTACATTGAAAAACAATAAAATAAAATAATGTTTTGTAATTGTAAGTAGGTAGGTAGGTACCTACCAATATCCAACTATCATAATATTAGGTAGGTATAGGTACATACTAAGGTATAAAGTTACTAAAAAGCATTACCTACGTATTTGACGTTTACCTATTATTACGTTTATTATTTTTATTATTTGTTTATTTGTTTATTATACCATTACCTACGTTTGTTTTGTATATACAATTTTATATTATTATTTGAATTTTTAAGTTCTAACCTTTATGTACCTACATTGTTATGTTATTTTACTATTTTCTAGTGTGTTATTTCATTGTATCTTGTAGTTTTTAAGATGATAAAATGTACTAGGCATAACGATTTGGAGTTATCTGTAATGTTATGGTCTTATGTAAAATAAACAATTTGAAACAATTTGAATTTGAATTTGAATTTGATAATTTCATTTCTTAGTAGGTACCGTATATATAATTAATTACCTACCTTTTAGACAATAATATTGCACCTACCTAACTTCAATAAGATTGTTTTGAACTAGCGTGAACCCAACCCAATATAATTTTGCGCGCGAAGTAATAGCGCGGCGAGTAGGTACGTTGCCACCGGCCGTCCGCCCCGTGGCGCCGCCCGTGCGCCGCGCGGCGGCGTAACAAGCTGAGGCGAAATTTGATTTTCTGCTGAGGTAATGTAGGCCCTTAATATTGACACTTAGCGCCTTCTCGCACGACGACGTTCACTAGCTAAGCAAGATCGTCTTCATCTCAAAACATGGAAATACAGCAGCGAGTCAACAAGCAATATTTTTATAAATTTTTATTGTAACAAATGCGGCATTGATAACAAAATATTATATACAACATAAATTCTCCAAAGCTAAGTTTCTCGCTCAGCGTTTGAAATTAAAAAAATAAGTAATGCTGGACAATTCCCGCAATATCATCTAGCCCTAAGCTAAACAGAGCTTGTGTAAATGTAAATGGAGTTACAGTACGATTAGAATTCGAAACCTTTCGCTTTTGAATAACATCGTGCAAGAAACCGCTAACACGAGAGGCGAGACAAAGGGCAGAGCCTCAGGTGTAAAAATAACTTGAGAGTAATATTTCCCCAGCTGGGAGGACGATTTGATGAAGTTTATTGGCAGTAAATACATAATGCCATCAGCCCCCGCCGTGATAAAGTTCAAGTTATTTATTTTATTGAAGTACGTCGTTCACGTTAAATTGTATCTGTTCGCAATTGTTGCTAATATAGGTATACACTACGTCATAGTATAAAACAAAGTCGCTTCCCACTGTCTGTTTGTCCCAATATATGCTGTGATCTTTAAAATACCCAACCCACTACCCAACGGATTTTGATGCGTTTTTTAAATAGAGTATGGAGTGAGTCAAGAGGAAGGATTACAAACCATTTGACACATAGATTTCAACGCGGGAGAAGCCACAGCGTGCAGCTAATTAAATAAAAATTGATAAATAAATTTATAACTAAAAAAAATTACAATGAAATAATAGAAACTAATTAGAACTAGGATTTACAATTGCGACAATTTAGCTGACTGTAGTAAGCTGACTGTTGCAAACAATCTATAGGTAGCTGAACTGATTCATATCAATACCAGTCGAAAACGTCCGCGTCCCCAAGACGCTGGCTGCATTGCCCAGCTGTATGGCAATGCTGATGCGCTGTGCCAGATACTGGCATACAGCTCTCTACATAATTAGATGAAATTTGAATAAATATGAACTACCTTCATTATTGCTTATAGCCGAATAAGTAAAGTAGTAGATTGTTTTACAAGGGACTAAACCATCCCATTATATACGAGGTCGTTATACTCCCGAGCGTAGCGAGGGAGGATGACAAGACCGAGTTATAATGGGTGGTTTTGGCCCGAGTAAAACACTCTACTTTTCACTTCGTTTGCGAGAAAATAAAACAATTCAAAATTAGACAATTTTCGTAAAAGTTTGTGATTTTGAATGAAGAAAATTCTAGAGATTTAGCGCCAATACCATCTTTTTTTTTTAATCTCTATTTAACCCGCAACGAAACAGTTCGCATTCTACCGTGAAGGGAAGAATCAACCTTCATAAAACATCACCAAGACGGTTCTATTTTCAAAAAAAAAGATTGACGGAGCACCAAGAAGTCGAGTTTTTATGTAAGAGAACGAATGCTTTGTACGGGCTGATGATTTTAGACACAAATTAAAAAGAAAAAATACTTTTTAGCCCGAGGTATTAAACTCGAGTTTTAGGCCCGCTAAGCTACACTATTATGATACACTTTTTGAGCAAGAGAAGTGAAAAATAAATTGTTCGTGAATTAGATGCACAGCAGGAAAAAGTTATCACCTCTTAGAAACTTGCCTCAATTGGACTCAAAACATTAAGGAAGAAGTTAGCACTTCTTAGAAAAGTATGTACATTCATTTTTTCAGACTAAGGGTGCGTTCACAAACTTCCGTTTTACATGATCCGTTTTTTGATGGCGGCGTATGTAGTTTTAGGAACAAGTTCACACACCCGCCAGTATTCCGGATCCAGTAAATGATTACTTTTACTAGGGAAGTATAGGTTACATATAATAAAATCCAAGAGCGAGTGGACTGATGGTTCCGTACATAACTATTTCGTAAAAGGAACCCTAAAAATCAGATTTTAAAATATACATATATAAATAATAGCAAAATGCCATCATGACTATCACCCATCCAAGAACTGACCGCGCCCGACGTTCCTTTTTTCAGTTATCGGTAATTAACTTAGTAAGGATATGTCCAATGTCCCCTTAATTATTAAAATTATTTTATATCATGTTTGTTATTATAGCGACAAAAGAAATACGTACATTTACTGTGAATATTTCAAATATCATGAGATACAGCCTGCTGACAGACGGACAGGCTTTGAAACAGGTTCCCATTTTCACCCTTTGGGTAGGGAACCCTAAAAACGTTCCTGTAAAATGGATCCTCTGCGTGAACGTACCTTAAGTATCTACACTAAAGGTATAACTACAATTAAATCAACAGCATTAGAAGACACTAACAAATATGGAACGAAACGACTCCCAAGAACATAAAAGCAAAACAAGTCGCGTATAGGTACTTTTAGTACCTAAACCACATATCACAAGCCTGTCGATGCATGTAGAGGACATAACCGCTTTCCGTTAAAGGAAAAGTCACGTCAATCACAAATCAACTCCTAACCTTAGAATGCATTTGAAATGGTACAACAAGTATGTTTGTTTGTGTATGGATGGTAGCTCTAACAATGTTTTTTTTGTTGCGATAATATAACGTTATATGATCATTATGATCAATCACAAATCAACTCTTAATATATAAATTTAACTTAAGAACGCATTTGAAATGCTACAACAAGTATGTATGTTTGTTTATGGTAGCTCTAACAATGTTTTTTTCGATATTTTAAGTTATAGTGATCATGGGATGACTGATCTACATCAGTACTATTATATATCCGATCGATATCTTAAATCTAAGCTATATAAATGTAATAAAATAAATAAATTATGAAAATACTAGCTGCGCCCCGCGGTTTCACTCGCGTGGTGATAGATATTTTGGATAATATACAATATATTTTTATGAATTGTAGCCTATGTGTTATTCTGATGTATAAGCTATATTATTGTAAAGTTTCATTAAAATCCATTCAGTAGTTTTTACGTGAAAGAGTAACAAACATCCATCCATCCATCCATCCATCCATACTTACAAAATTTCGCGTTTATAATATTAGTAGGATCGTTGAAACAGCTAATACGGCGCGGGGCGTGGCGGTAGCTACGCCGCAGCGAGCCTACGCCCCGCTACAACCTACAGTACTAAGGCTCAACTCACACCAAAAGAGCGTCGAAGCGGAGCGCAGTTTCAGTGTCATATGAATTTTAACTTTATTTTCATTACAATAAAACTTATTATCGCATGAGAAACACGAACGAGTCGCGCGGATACCCGCGGCGCCGCGGGAATTCTGGCGAATTCGACTCGTTCGAGTCTCTTGAGTGTGAGTTGAGCCTAAGGCGTCGATGAATACAGTTTTGTTGTAATGGCGTTCCTGTAAGCACAGTATATACATATTTATACTGTGCTATAAGTATGTACCGCATGTTCCACCACCAAACACCGCGGTCGCCATACAAATTAGGTTTATGATAAACCATAGTTTCCGCTTCCTTATTCGGATTAAAGCAAAACAAACGACGATCCAGCGAGTAAACTGAGCAAAGATATTCAGTGGAAATCGATTCAATACAGCTGAACTGAATTCAACTCTTGGTTTGTATGTTACAGACTCTATTAGAGCGTAAATATACTCCATATTTACACTCCATTAGAGAGACTATGTTTGGAGTGGACATAAGAGTTTTAAACATGTCTAGGCGCACAGGAACACCCATGTCGATTTTAATAACCCAGGCGCTAGGTTATTCGAATCGACATCGGTGTTTGTAAAAAAAAATACAGTGCGTGTGTACCCAGTGCACTATATTATCTTGATAGCTGACCTAGAGATAAAAAACACTCACGATGATAAAACTACTGAACGGATCCGGCTGATATTTGGCATACAGGTAGTTCCAGGCCTGGAATAAATCATAGGCTCACTAATTATTCCATAAAATAGTTACTACCATGGAATTCATAGAAAAAACGCGTGCGAGGCCGCGGGCAGAAAATAGTTTGTGATATTATGTGAGCTCTTTCTTTCAATTAACTAAGACATTTACTGCCCAGCCAGCCGCGACACACGCTGCCGTACCTCGTCACGTTCGCCGTTGGCATTCAAAGTGTTAATATTAGTTATAATAAATAAGCTAAAAATCATCGATCGGAGACTTAATTTAAAGAAATTAAGTTCACTGATAAGTAGTTATTGATTTATCTAGGTAATTTGTTTTGGTTGTTTCCAAATAAGGAATTCCTAGTTTATTTTGTAGCAATACCCAACTGTTATCGTCATATTGATAATATTTAATGTATTTGGCGATATCGTAGGTCAAAGATTGTTAAACCTCTTCCACTACATTGTTAACCTCATGATAAACAACGCAACAGTAAATAATTTTTTATATCTACAGATGGGTAGAGGCTATAGCTCGCAAAACCGATAACCGTTGGGGAGTAAGGCTCTAGACAGACGGACCGCATTTCAACTGCAATCCAACCGCAAATTGCAGTTTGAATGCAGTTGACACGACTGCAATAGAACTGCAAACCAAACGCGCAGTCCGATTGCAGGTCAATTGCAGTCGGCGTGCAGTCGTGTGAACTGCCAGTCCGTCTGTCTAGCTAGAGTCTAAAAGGTCTTGGGTGGCGACCACGATGCAATACGAAACGGAGTGCGGGAACACCTCCCAATCCTAACAGACCTACGACATTGTTGTGGTCGCAGGGAGTTGATGGAGGCGGCTTAGAGGGCCTACCCGGAAAACGAAAATCGAAGTTTCTGATAATGATATCATGTAAATCAAAATCTTATGTCGCTCGCATGTTAGCGTTTGCACGAAAAGAGAATCAGAAACTTCCATTTCGTTTTTACGAGTACGGACCCAGGATCGCTATTCGTAGGAAGCCTATGTCCAGCACTGGACGTATACGGGCTGATGATGTATGGAGTCTGTCCACACATATAACTTTACTAGGTACCGGTTTGCAGTACCGTACTTACTCACATATTTACATAGGCAAGCTTTGTTGATTATACACAGTCGCATACGAATAGTAGGTACATACTTGATAGTGAGTCAACCGTGTCAAAGGCAGAAGTCAAGGCTATGCATCTACTATTTCAACAAACACCCGAAGCAACATAATTTATGCATCACTTAGCGAAACGGTGCCCGCAGTTTCGTCCCCGTAGTTTTCACACTTTCAAGAGCTTGGATGAATCTCACATCTACCGTCTTCTAAAACTATCATGGCTATTAACACAAAAGTCATTTATAACGGCATATTTACCATGATTCGATTTTTAATTTTTCTATAATATTTCGGCACAGTACTCACAATTTAAGTCATGGTCTTATCCCGTTATAAATGTACCGTGTTATCGAAAGCTACCCAAAATAAGATTGGCGAAAGCAAAAAACAAATTTGACTATGTACGTGTGAAAATCTACAATAATCTGCCGGACTTCATTACTGCCTCGTCGACGGCAATATTTACACAAACTGAAGATAATCCTAATTGACAGAACAAAATACAGTCTACCTACTAGTATACATAATATGAGTAATTTGTTGACAAATTTGATGACGCCGATGTCGTAGGTCCACAATTATAGTATTAAACCACTTTTGGTAAGGTACCAAGGAAAATTATAACCTACTTAGTTTTTACAAAATTAAGTACCTAGCCTGAGTACCAGGAGATGCATCATCATTCGTGATTTTTGTTATATACCTAGTCTATAAAATCAGCTATCTGCCAGTGAAAACAGTCCTGTCAATGTTAGCCTACTCGTTACGGTTTAGCTCAAACGATAATTTTAGAATTTGGTGTGGTGCGTGTACACTTTCATATGCCTTTGTGAAAAGATGAAATTTTGACATTGAAAGTAGACATTTTAATTGTATTTATAGATTGTATTCGTGTATATGTGTTGATTGTGTTTAATCAATTTTCTATTAATTATTTATTAATCAAAAAGTAGGCACCCAATCAGCATGAAGCTTCAGGATTATTCACTCGCTGAGTCACGTCCCGATACAAGCAAGCCACCGGCAATAATTAAGTATACAATCGGCAAAGATCAACCACCTATTAATCACGTTATTTCCTCACGCCAAACTATCCATTAACCTTTCAGTGATAGGGTGGAGAATCGTCAATCGCACGGCTGAGTGTTGTGGACACATTGTGCGACAGTACATTACCTAGTTACTTTACCTACGAGTACATACAGCGTTATAGGTACTGTCGCACCGGGCCGTATGATGCCGGCTTAGAATTTGCCGTCTCAACTCTTCCCATGGGGTAAGAGGCGACTAAGGGATATCCACCGGGAGGCGAGCAGCGTCTCCTGTAGAAAAAAATTACCACCGAACTATGATCCCCAACCCGCATGCCCAGCGTGGCTATCATGGGCCATATGATAAAATCCAAAAATGCGCTTATCAGAGGGAGAACTGCGTCCATCAATGAATCAGTAATAGCCTAGTAGTAGATGAAACTATACCTACATCAACGTTTCAGTAATAGGGTGGAGAATCGCACGGCTGAGTGATGTTACACTGGGTGACAGTGCCGTATACATAGGTACCTATATACCTAGTTCCTACACAGGTTTTATAAGTTTATGAAAACAATACAATTGAAACAGAAGCGAGCGATAGATAATAGGCCAACGTCAGAGCAGTGACCGCTGCAGTTGGAAATCCGATATATAATGGAATGATATCATATCAATCGAAATAGGTAGGTACGTAGCACTTTTTAACGTACTCAGCACACACAGACATTTTATCTAATTTTAATATCATTGTTTTTTTTTTAGTCAACTATGTTTTATAGTTGCGACAGCGGAAGCGACCTAATTTTTTTCTATGTAAAGATTTCTTTATATAACACTTGCACAATATTTTTGTATACTTATGTTAAATATTCGATATAACTTAACCTACTACTAGCCAATCGCAAAACCATGTAACAGGCAAGTTTCCGTCTATTCGACTCGCTTTACTAGCCGGCTTTGCGCTAAACTCCTTTCACCAAGAACCTACCATTATTGTTACCCGTCCTACTTAGAGCCGGTTTTCATTTGAACTACTGCCCTTTACAACTACGTCTGTAGTGGAAGAAGGCTTGAACTTGAAAATACGTACTCTAGTTGCCAAGTAAGGTGGCACAGGGTGATCGACGTCGTTGACTTCTCCACCACGAAATCGCTAAATGCAGTATAATTATCGGTATTCCGTCGCTATCCATACATGCCTAAAGCGATTCCGGTGTCGCCAGAGTATCGTGGTACAAAAGTACTAGCAACAAACAAAACAACTTTAAAAAAACTGGTTATATGCTACGGTTTTTTTTGGGTGCCGTTGTTGTTGTTTCCTAGTACGCTTGTGAACGATACTCTAGGGAAATATTTTAAGTTGTGCCCCGTTTTTGTTTCCTGAAGGAGATAAGTAAACGTCCTGTATTGCTAGGAGCTTATATTATTTACTTGTCAAATAATCTAAGGCTACGAGCTACGAGTATCTAGCACCTCGTATAGCTTATTTAAGTCAGAAAGGCTAGTAAAAAAAGACAACAGCCAATCTTCCTGGAATCTCATGCGATGCCACGAGGAGAGGCAGTAAGTTAATGGAGAAGTCGCTTCTGAAAATCTGTTCCAAACGGTGTCTGGGAGAAGTGGGAGACCAATCAAACTTTTCATTGGTACAATAATCGTAATCCTTTTTGATAAATATTGAATCAATATAAAATCTAATTCGATCGAAAGCCAATTGAGTTCAATATCTCACTCAACTTAGTTAATTTCATTACCACGCTCGACACTGAGTGGCTACAGGCGTTATCGAATTTCACAGAAAACAAAACTTTAAACTCACTGCGGATTCAGCTTATTGAGGTTCGAAATGAGTTTATAGAATAAGTCTACAGGCTAAATTGCAATCGAGAGATAACATTCTTCACATTTATGTCAATATTGCATCCAAAATGTTCCTTCAACTGCCAGGCAAAACTAAATATTTGAATTGAACGGAGGAGTAATGAGTTGTCCGACCTACCTAGATACCTAACCTATCAGTTTTAGTAGTAGGCACTAATTATCGTACACGATAAAGGTGGAATGTTTACAAAATACTGTAAATGGTGGAAAATCTGATATAAGATTTAAGGAATTTAACACAGTTACTATTGAAAATGTATAGTTCCACGGTATGACACAAAATATGTTTGGATAATGTAATTTACTTGTGATGCAAGCAGGAGGTTGCGAGTGCGATTCCCGTCTCGGGACGAATGTTTGTACTTAAAATTTCCCTCTATTAAAACCGGGTTTCTATGTATAATACAAAAATATATATTCATGTAATGTATTATGTATTTCAGTTATATAGAATAGCACATATACAAGCTTTGGGACTAAATTATGATTGTTTAGCATCATTGATATTTATAAATGTTTAGATGAGGCATGCATGTCTATTTTTTGTACAATCCCTATGGTGTTTCCCATGTTAAAATTTTTATGTGATGATAATGATTGTAATTTGAAAATTAAGTACAAAGAACTCGCAACAAGTGTAACATGTGTACCTTACCTACGATGAAATAAAGAAATACAGAAATATATCTAATTTATTATATTTGTATAGTTATAAAGTGTGTTGTTTGACATAAATAAGCGCATTAAAAAAAGCGATAAACATAACAATAAAAAAACATTTGGCATTGACTGACTACTTACATAATATAAAAACGATGTTGTTGGTTATGATGATGTAAATGTTATTGCAAATATTAGAGTCACTGTTACAGTAGATTATGTAAGGATTTAATGTTCGTTAAACAAATATTTTTAAAATTTCAATTTTTACTACATTTTTATCTTATGAGACCTGATAACACAATTCTAGAAAGGCTTACCCATTATTTAAATGTTCAGTTCTTGTGTACTTAGGGTGAACTTTTTAGGGTTCCTTGCCTTACGAAAAGGGTAAAAACGGGACCTCTTATTAAGCCTCCGCTGTCTGTCTGTCCGTCGTCAGCGGGCTGTATCTCATGATGTTAATATCTCAATAAATAAATAAAACGAACCGCAAAAGAGAGACAGTTGAAATTTTGACGGAATGAACTACATCGTGAGGCCTAACCTAAACCCAGCAGTGGAATAACTGGCCGCTGCAGATTGAAAGTAAGAAATCTAGTTGGAATCTGCTTAGGGAACATTTCACCACAATGTATAGCCAAAAACTAGATATCGGCTTAGTTTTCCTCAGTATAACAACAAATAATAAAAATAAAATAAATTTAATAATCAATGGCTCCAGTGTCCATATCAAGGTGATGTATCGATAACTGAAGTAAGGCAACGTCGGTTACGATCAGTTCTTGGTGACTGCGTCATGATGGCTTTTCGCCATTATCAATATTTTTAAACCAGTGTACGTTGCGTTGTCATTTTGTGTTGAAATAGTTGTGTACGATAGTACGGAACCATCCGTGTGCGAATTGACTTCCACTTGGCTGTTTTTATTTAACGTAAACAACTTAGAATCATGTTTTCAACCACTTTTGTATTGGTCGTCTGTTGTTTCAATAGGTTTGACATGTGCGTCGTTAACCAAACTAACAATATCAATAGGTAAGACACATATTTGTCAATCAATTTGTGGTTGAAGACCTTACTAATTAGGAATTAATGGACGATCTTAACCTAGTTGTCGCATATCAAACAAAATGGCTGATAAGTAACAAGTACGTAGGTACATAGAAAGGAGCGCTGATAAACAACTGATGGACATGAGAAAACAAGTTCATAAGATGCCGTAGTTTAATGTGATTTTCATGTAGGATGCCCTTCGTATATACATGACTTCAAAAATTGTGGTGAGCGTGGTGTTAGGACTTCACAAAACAGTGGTTAATTCAACTCACCTCTGAAGTCTCCGTGTACTCTTCCCCATGTTCGTCTTGATAAGTAATGTTGATGTTAGCGACCGTATACGTATCGCTGATGAACCTGTCATCAGAAGTGGGCCCGTATCTCACGGACTCCAGCTCGCTGCCAGCCGAGTGGCATCCCACCAAGCTAACCAACCCCAACGCCAGCCCCGACCACAACACACGCATTTCCATTTTATAACATACGATCACACAAACACTGAACTTTAGAATTATCACAGCGATTGTTTTTAAACATCGGCGAACTGTTCCGGACCGCACGTTACACGTCTCAGTCGAAGCGCCGCGAGCGAACGAATGAAGAATCAGTTATATAGCGCTATCGGTTAAAAATCCGAGAATGATAACGTTATCTGGACGCTATCTTCGCTCGCTTCCTTTGGGAACCCTTGGCTATAGAAGATACAGGAGTAATTTCTGTGGTCATGATATTTTATAGTTGGTTGTCATTCTATCGAGTGCTGCAGTCTTGAAGTCGACTGCTGCCCCATAATCGGCCAGGAACTCGTCAACAGCCGGCACCTGAAACAATAGAATACGTTTCAATTAATTACTGGTCACGTAAGCAGCTATAATAATGTTAAATTATGTACCTGTGCCCTATTATGAACATCAGATTTATACTGTTTACATCTTTGCGGTAGGTAAGGTACCTACGTAATTAGTTTGTTTTATACATAATTGTAAGTATATCTTGTTACAGTAGAATGTCTGAAGATTTAATAGAATAGAGAAAACATTTATTCGGACACAGGTACAAAATACAGGTATAGAATAAACAAACAGAAAACAAAAACAGTTTAACATGGAGGTAAGTGGCACAAAATGGTGGTAGTAAATAAGGCTGCCTCCATGACCTTGTGCTGTATAGGGGTTGGCTCAGCATGTGATGATTGGATACGCTTATCGTAGAATAATATAACAGTAGTACTCGTAGTAATAGTGATAGTATTTGTTCTCAAATAGGTACCTCCAAAATTAAGCTAAGGCAAGGCCATGTTGGTTGTTATTCACATGCTAGAGACACTTTGTTATTTATAAATAAATAAAATAAATAAATAATGCTGGACAATTCACACAACATTATCTAGCCCCATGGTAAGCAGAGCTTGTGTTATGGGTACTAGATAACTGATATACATAATACAATACGATATATAGATAGATATTTTTTATTATATATAGAAAACGACCAGAACACCCGAAACAAATATCTGCAGATCGTACACACAATTGTTCCGAGGCGGGAATCGAACCCGCAACCTCCTGCGTCGCAAGCGGACCTTCGCCCACCGCGCCACATCGGTCGTCAAATATAATATATATATTAAATATAAAAATATTAGTAATATTTTTATATTTAAACAAGTTTCCTCCAAAGTTATGGACAAATTAGGAAGCTGAAGTGGCAGTGAGCCGGCCATGTATCAAGAAGAACCGTCAAACTCTGGGGTTATGGGGTAGCTCGCTGAACGACTTTAAACTGGTGGACCACGGTAGGGCTACCGTGAGTGTCCAAGCTCCGCAGGTCATAACGGGTAGGACGCACAATTATACCTACAATCCGCAAAACCTTTTATATTAGCATACATTTAGTCAGGTAAACGACGCGAAATGTGTTAACGAACTTTTATCTCCATTTATTATAAATTCTGCAATAAAACGGTAGAACTCGTTTTAGCTGCTATTATTCGTCTGCCATCTGCTGGCCTGGCAAGTAGCACGTTTATATAGGTTAGTAAACTAGACTTAGGACATTTTCATTGTTTCATAGCTAAGCTGCCTAACTACATGTATAAAATCATTTAAACCGGGATAGATACCATGATTTGATTTATGAGTTTTTCAATATTTGTGCAAAGTTTCATGCGCCATGATCACGGAATAACTGAAGACTGACTTTAGTCTCAATAACCATGATAGTTTCAAATTTTTATAATATATCTATTATAGATATTTATAATTTTTTAATAATCTCAAATAATAATCTTCCATAAAAGAACTTCTCAAAAGTAAATAGCAAGTCTGATCAATCATTTTATCAATTTGCTTTCAATGTCTTAAAGGAATAGCTATCATTCACAGAAATTTTCATCAATCATTAGCTAAATGTTGTGGTAAAATACACGGAACGCCGGTGTCGATTATAGCATTTGTAACCTTTGTTTAGTGCAAGGTCGCAGCGGCCGTGACAGACCCCAAGGTAAGGGGTTCTAGGGGGTGGGCATGGGAAGGGTTGTGTTATGTTGTATCGATAGTTTAAATAAGAGCTTCCGGGTTATATGAAGGAAGCCGGCTCGCGTTATAGCCTGGCCTTTGACGTAGGAGGTTGCGGTTTTGATGCCCGCCTCGGGACATGCTCGGGACAATTGTGTGTACGATCTGCAGATATTTGTTCCGGGTGTTCTGGTTGTTAAAAATGTATCATTAAAAAACTATATATGTGTATTGTAATAAGTATATCAGTCATAATTTGGGGCTAGATAATGTTGTGTGAATTGTCCAGTATTATTATGAAGCTTAATTAGGGTCGCAATCATTAGGGGCTCTGTATTTAAAGTTAAGTTAAAGGTTTTAATTTTCTCACAATATAATAATATTTCATTTATTTCATTTCAATAACATACGTCATTTGTTGCCAAAGAATTAAATTGTGACTGATTACAAGTCTACTGATATTAGCATAGAGATTTGATATCTCGTTGCCTTTTTACTAAACAGACGAAAACAAATGGGAGTTTCTATGTTCGGCTACAAGTATGTTTTTTTTATGTTTGTTCGTCAATTTCTACGTCAATTATGGACCGATTTGGAAAATTATTTCGCAATTGAATGGAGTATGTATCATTAAAAAACTATCTAATATATCTCTGGATTTTTTAGGGGCCACAAAAAACAATTACCTCCTCGTAAAACTGTTATTCACTAGGAATAGTATTTGTGTAAATCTAGAAGATGATTCTCCTTGTCCGCCTACAACCCAACATGCTAGATGTTGGGTTGTAGGCGGATAAGGAGAATCATCTTCAAGTTCTGATATTCAGGTTTGAGCCAAAAACACATGTAACCAAATTTAAGTCCATTTAAGCAAAGACACTCATCTACAGCCAGCGTACACAACGCAGGTTTTTACTTAATACGCAAATACTTTTTTCATGTTTTTTTCTCTCTTTCTTCAGCTACAGGAATAAATATCACATAGCGTCCAAATCGACATCGTAATGTAAATAACATCACTAAATGAAGGCATTAGGGGTAGGAATCGCGTGACTACTATGAGCCACGCCATGAACTTCCTAAGCACACGGCGAAGGCTGCTATGAACTTGGACCCTAATGCGCTGTTTGACATTGACGCGCCACCATGGTGACCGTGGATCGATCGCTTTATGTTCAACTAGCGAGCTTTGGACACCTTTAGAGTTGATTCATTGTACAGCTCGGTGTATTTTTATATTTGTTACGTTCTTTGTTGTATGTCCTGCAAGTACAACCAGTCGACAGCGGCCAAGGACGAGTCGATCAAACCGGCTTTTGATATGATATCTTCGATAACAAACAAAAACGTGCAATAATTAATTGTATAAAAATTATAGCGGAAGTGTATTGTAGTAGTATGTTCTTAAAAGACATATTATGTGGCCTCACACATTTTAAGTTTTAAGCACTAATACAACGGGTATTTATCGCGTTTATTTCTAACGTGGTACTGTCGTCGTCACGGGATGACGGTCATCCCGTGAACACGACAATGTGTAAACCTGTTGAAACGTCGTCGTCGGGAAAAATAGGTAAATTAACGCGATAAATACCCGTTGTATTAGTGCTTATAATTAATTTCCATTGAGGCCTTAGTGGAGGTGGAGTGGAGGTGGAGTGGAGTGGACCCTGACACTCAGATGAGTTATTTAGTACGACTAAACTTCCCTATGGGTAGTTTTTGCAGACCAATCACGAGGGGAAATGGAGCGGAGCGGTCAGCCGGCACTCTTAATTGAAGACTTTTTACCACAAGAGTTCCGCGTGAAAAAATCTTTATATTGATGAGTTTAGAACCGGATTCTATGAGATTTTTTAGAAATGAATGCCTTGCGTTCAAAAAGTATTGTGCTGAAATGTATATAGTCAAATAACAAATTATTCTGTAACATTCAGTTATCATCATCATCCTATGTTAGTCCACTGCTGGACATAGGTCTCCCCCAATGAGCGCCACAGCGCCCTGTCTTCAGCTTGACGCTTACCAGTTCTAGTTGTTTTAAAAAATCTAGCTAGTTGTGTCGGGTCTCTTTTCAGTACTTTTTAGTATTTTAAGTGCTTACACTGCGCTATTACATTGGCCCGAAAACCGTGCCCGTAAAATGTATTTTAATTTAATTTCCTTCAGTTTTCATCAAAAATACCGAAACGTTCCCAAGACCTGAGTAGCCTGAATATTAGCTCACCTACTTTGGCATCACAAAGAGGAAATACTCAGCCTGACGCGAACTGAAAGCCACATTCAAAGATCCCAGTAAATAACCTTAGGGCAGGATGTTTTCAGATGCGAGAAGTAGGCGCTAGCCAAGACACCATTTGCAGTCTCGAAAATAACGACCGAGTAGCCCGAGTACCTACCAAATACCCGTGTGCTAGTGGTTTTTCAAATAGTAGACAAGAAATTTACTGCAGGTAGATGCTGGATGCGGCAAGCTGAAGACAGGGCGCTATGGCGTTCATTGGGGGAGGCCTATGTCCAGCAGTGGACTGCTTTAGGCTGATGATGCTATCAGGCAACCAAATGCTGGAATAATATCCCTCCACCTTTGCGACTGTTAAAATCAAAGTTCACTTTTAAAATCCGTTTTAAGTCTTATTTATTAGAGCACCAAATAACAGGGTTGCCTGGAGCCATGACCCGTCATGGTGCACTTTTTTCTTGCTAGAGCTTAGAGTTACCAGCCTACTGGCCTATATTTGTTTGTTGATTTTATCTATTGATAGGTTTATATCCGTTTCACATAGTCAGACACTCACCAAATGCATAATATTATTTTAATTTGTATAGAAGTATATTATTTTATAATATTGTATTATTTACTATTTATAAAACAGAACACTACTTACTGTAATCGTAAGCCTCACAGGGTCCTGTGATCATAGTGGTTTCGGCAGAATATCAGCGCCTATCTACTCCTGAGTAGTAAGGCATCTATGCTGAGTCGAGACCTTTTTGCTGCTGTAACACACATCTGTCTCTTTTGTTTTTTGATATTTTGTTTTTGCAATTTTTTTTTTTTTTTTTTCTCGTTATAAGTTAATAAAGTTATTTTTTTATTCAAAATGTCATACCTACTTTGTTTATGTTTTGTACTTCAGCAGCAAATAAATGAATGTCTATGTCTATGATGATGATGATGAAGAGACAAGAAATTAAATCGAAACAATAACACCTTACCTACCTTACGTTTCTTATTTGAGAATACATCAACTTTGGTAAACAATTTGACTTGTCTAATTGTTTATTTTGTAAGCCTAAAGAAATAAAGTTTTTGACTTCTGACTTCTTTCTTCTAGGGAAAATATGTTACAAAACTATTTCAGGACAGCAAACAGAAACATGAAACAAATTAGCGTTTTAGTGCTAATTGCTTGTCAGTAAACTGTGAAGTGCCTAGCGTAATTTCGTGCAATCTTAAGGACATTTCGTACAATAGAGTTGCATTTCGTACAAAAGGATTGGATGATACGGTCTTACTATCCGAGGTTACTGACATATCCACATAAACGACGGATCATCCGCAAACAAAAATAAGGACGTTGCGTTGGATTAAGCTAAAGGCCGTCAACGAAATCGAATCGGAAAATAGGATATACATAAAATAAACCAAGATAAAATTATAGAAAACTATTTATGCATACTGATATCTAAAAGAACTTTTAACAATAAAATAACTTAAAAACTAAGCGACAACACATCGCAGGCGAACCTCGCCCACCGCGCCACATTGGTCGTAAAACATTTAAAAAAATGCCTCAAAAACGTCCATAAACCATAAATTTAGCAACACGTACCTAGCTAATGGGATAAATCCGAGGGATTAGTATCTTAGGCTATCTACATAGTTGATAGCATGCAGTTCTAATCAGCTGTAAGGTGACAAGGTGACGTAACGTCGTCGTAGAACATGACACGCTTTGATAATTGGCATTTAAATCTTTTATAGCATAGCGATGGTAACACATTTTGCGACTTGGCTATTTTCAGTGACATATTTATGTAGAATAAAATTTTTTAGTAGGTACAATACAAAATCGTATCCTGAATATATATACTCAGTTTATTATAATGAACTAGCTGATCTGATAACTGATAAATGTATATAACTCATATGTGGATGGCGCTGTGGGCTACATTGTGAATATCGCTCATCTTACAAAGTACTCACAAATATATAATAAGTTAAATGTAGTCGTTTGCAATTCCTCAATAAATAAATATTATATGTAGGTACTTATATCATGGGCAGTTTGTGATACTAATTATAAGGTTTTTTAATAAATTTAAAAAAAATCTAAACTCTTTAATCGTTTTATTTTGTTATTTGCCCAGTGAAATATATGAAATTTTCTTTGTTCAACGTTATAATAAGATAGAATAGGGAACGGCGCTAGTGTGCCTCAGGGTACCGCCACTTTGACTGCGGTTTTTTTCGACGACTGCGCTCTTTTTTTTTACCTAAAATATTTGTGCTGCCGCTCTACACAGCGGTTGTGTTGAGCCGCACATGCGTTTCGTTCAAAAAATTTTTTGGCTGTGCTGAGTCACACAGATCTGTATTTTCTCAGCCGCTGCGCTAGTGTGGATTTAGATTTACGCATATTAGTCACTTGTAGAAAACACATACCGTGTGATTTCAGCAGTTAAATTGAAGTCTGTTTATTTTGTCTGGTGATTCGGTTATTTCTTGTTTGATTCGGAGAGTCGCCAACCAAAACCAGATTCAGGAAATGAGCGACGATAGAATCGGATGACCTTTGTTCAGCTTGAGATGCTTGCTAAAGTTTAGCAAATTCGGGTCTAGGACTTGATATTATTAATGTTATCATATCCCACTGACCTCTTTGCGAAGAACTAACACAACTTTTATATAATGTAAATCTCTTATTGGCCGTAAGTAACATTATTTAGGTTTAAATTATTTAGATTAAGGCCTGTCGATTTTGTTGAAACAATAAAAAAAAAATGCCAAAGTAAAAACATTAATATAAACGAAAAACTGCAGGCAGATGCTGGATGCGTCACCCGGGCGCTATGGGGCGGCGGCGCTCAGTAAATGTATGGGTATTGAGTAAAGTTAAAGTTCTAGGTTGTAGGCTAATTCCGTATAAAACATATTGCGAACCGGTTACGTAGCGGTTCGCAATATTTTTATTCATTCTACAGACTCTATCAGATCTAACAAATTACAGATAAGCAAATCATATGTACTAGACACATAAGTTATGAACATACTAGTGGTTTCTTCTCACTTCTTCCACTGGTGGACAAAAAATTTAAGTGAACAACAATACATATAATAATGAATAGTATAAAATATGACTTGTCTAAGTGCTTATTTGTAAGCCTAAAGAAATAAACTTTCATTTCATTTCATTTCACTCCTTTTATGATATAGTAGCAGATAAGGCTTTTCTCCATATGAATAAAACAATAATCGTTTTTAGACCGCAAAATAAACGTCGACGATGACTCCTATAGCGTCGTAGGGCGATGATCTGCTCATGTTACCAAATCCGACCCAGTTGTTTCAAACAACAGACAATGGTTGGCGCCTGGTGTGGTGATGCTTGAATGAGTAAGCCACACACAACGGTTTTAAGAACACAGTGTTCCCAGTCGATTTTCAAAGTCAGAGTCAAAAATTTTATTGTGAGCATGTTGTAGTTACACGAGGAGGAGGAGATAGGACTTATAAGTAACAGTTGTTTCAAACATGCACCCTGCTAGGGCACGGCAATATTATGGTTGGCTAGGCGACAAGAATTTGAAGTCAAATTCAAAGTTATAAGTTTGAATTCAAACTTATAACGTTGAATACGAGTTCAAATTCTTGTTACTAGCTATGAGAGACCTAAGCCCTCCTACACGTATACATACATATAACACATCGGGCCAACTCTACTGCCATACATGTCGTAGGGTAATCAAGACCAAGTTCGACCCCGACCGAGCCATACTAGGGCTCATGATAGAAAGAGGAATCCGTAATGTCTAGAGTCGCCGTCATCGAAATCGATGAGGAGGCATATATACCTACTAGCTTCTGCCTGCGGCTTTGCGCTAAGCCTATCCTATAAAGACTTCACGACTTGGAGTTTTTGGATGGGGCAGTAAGGGGAGGTAGGGACCTTTACCGGTGTAGCTACCCGAAAATGGTCTTACTCACAGAATAACAGAAGATACCTAAAATACCTACTACATAGATAGATAGAAAAGATAGAAGACAACCGTGGATGGATAGGATCGTTGGATTGTACATGGGGATCTGTGTGCATTATATTAAATTATTACATATGTCTGTGAGTAAAGATTCCAGAAACATCGAAGGCACATCAGGTGTATTAACAAATTGAGATAGATCATCAGATAGTAATGAAGTTGGACTAATTACTCAATAGATTAACGACATGCAAGCTAGCCGATCGAACAATCGCTTCGTACTTTGCACTGAGGAACAAAGGAACGGCCAAGCTGAGACAAGGTTTCTTTATAATATAATCACGTGAAAGGGACGTAGAATTTACGTCCACGAAATCAGAGCAGTTTCAAAATAACCCGTAGATTCTCGAATACAAGTAACTCTGTCTGTCTATAACCTTTACACACCTATCCGGCTTATCAAACCTTAATAAAATTTGGCAGGGCGTAAGACGGTGTCCCACGAAAGGACATAGACTATTTATATTTCTGAAAAGCTCATGCGAAACCGCGGGATGAAGCTAGTAACTTTATTCTAATCAGAATGATAAAATGTAACGCGTGCAAAATAGCATTCAGCAAAGAAATCTTAATACCTAGCAAGGTTGATTTAATGATAGCGAACCCGATTTAACAGATTAACCACAGTTTTTTCCTATTTGTTGAATAATGATATTTCCGTCCTGTTGCATTATTTTCTGATAGGAAATTGTTATGATAACCTACAATACAATTACAGAAGTATATTATAGTAATCGTCCTATTGTATGTTTCTTGCGTGGGGATGTATACGTATTACATAGGAAACAAACTCAAGGATATATAGTATTTCGTAATAGATAATTTGCAATAACACAACATAATTGACACGGCTTTGATAGTACGTAGTAAAGCTTATTTAAAATATTACAAACCTGTAAAGCCAAGTATCATAGTCTTCGAAGCGGAAACTAGAATAGTAGTAAAGCTTATTTAAAGTTTAAAATATCACAACTGTAAAGCAAAATACCATTGCGTCGCCTAAGCGGTTACGAGAGATACCTAATTGAGATCTAGACTAGAAAATAAGAACAGCCAGCACAAATCTGAATCAATTACAATCACCATTTCCTTACCGAGTTACACATCGATCATTTGCAGCTCTTAAAGATTGGTTTCACGCCCGCGATTGGAGAAATGGCTGTAAACATCGTATCGTTTCCACCGGCTGCTAATTGCTATCGTAAAATTGGCAATTTCATTTCGCCTGGTGTTTCATACCGAAGGAACAAACAAAAATGTAGGGCTTGCTTAAAACACACATAGAGCAACCTACGTAAAGGTGCGTCCAGTAACCTGATTTATAACTTATGTTGTATAAACACTGGACGTGTTTATACAACATTATAAAACATGTTAAATAACTATGTTGTATAAAATGTTAAGTACTTAATCTGGACGCACCTTAAGTAAGACCAAAAAGTAATACTTTCTAACTGTAGTAGCGTCAAGGAAAATTTGCAGAACATATTTTTTTTTTTTTTTATAGTCACATGTTCTGTAAATTTTCCTTTTCGTTAGTAGTATTTACTGTCTACCAACCGCTTATATCTTTTTCTCCATCCTAAGGTTGCCGGGGAGAAATCGCTCTCAGCGTTAAGGCCCCTTCTTGTTCTATGTTTATTAATTTTTAAGATTTTTATTTATGTATTTTTTTTTGTATAATAAAGTGTTTTCAACACTTAAAGATTCATCTCAGGTTACCGGAACCATAATTCCGGATAAACCTTGTTGTTATGTCTAATAACAGTAATAACAAAGGTTACGCCCTAGCGACGACGACATCCATTTTTACAGCTGCCTCTTATCCCGTGTCATCCTACACGTGTCATCCTACACGTGTCATCCTACACTATTGTCCTGGGCTAACGTAACTCCTTTCCCATTATTTCCCGTTATGGCTCCCATTGTAATTGTTCGTGAAACACAATACTCTACATAGCTTTTCCTGCGCACAAACAAGCTAGAATTTGCCTAGGCAACATTGCATAGAGATATCTATTCTGTACTTAGCGATAAGTTGGTACGGTATATTTTCAAAAACAAGATCAGACAAATTTGTCGACCCGTTAATTATATTTTAAAAATAAAATCAAATACCTGCAGGCTTTGAATATGTTTTAGAGTTCCGTACCCAAAGGGTGAAAACGAAACCCTATTATTGAGCCGGCGGCGGCGGCGGCGCTGTTTGTCCGGCTGTATAGTTGAACTTTTGACAGAATGTAGATTAGGTCCCTTTAAATTTAATTATTAAGGGGTCCACTTTTCATACCAAATTGAGTATCGATAACTGAATCAGTTAAGCAACGTCGGGCGGTCAGTACTTGGAAGGGTGACCACGCCATGATGGCTTTTTACTATATTTTTTCAATCAGTTTTTAGGGTTCCTTTTGCGAAATAGATGTGTACGATGGTATGGAACCATTCGTGTGCGAGTCGACTCGCACTTAGCTGCTTTTATTTTTTATTTCCGGTATAGAGTTCCATTTGGTCAGAATACAGTATGTACCTACATGCATGCATGCACAGTTGTCTACTGTAGAAACGGTAGCCAACTGGTCTGGGTCTAATCGGTCAGTCATTGATTTGAACTGATCATTCGATTCGACCTTTCAATTATATGTAATTGAGAATCGTCATCATTAATGTACTATCAATCGATTTATCCAATTAATTTGTACTTTTACTGTTCTGGGCGATTTTTCTAATCAATTTACGGTAATTAAAGAGATTTACTCGAATTTTAATATCAGTTATATTATGTTCCTGATTCTAAGCTTAGAATGATGTACTCGTAATTATAGGTAGGTTAGGTATGCACTTATCATGTTAATTATGATTAGATTTAAGTATCTTAAATCTAATCATTTATTATATATTAAATTTGAAATTTTTTACTCTACATATTTTGTTCATTGTTTTTGAGGCACATCTTCCATCATTGCCTGTTGCAGCGTTGGATCGCGAGGAGTGGAAGGAGAAAAGGGAGGCCTTTGCCTGTGCCTTTGCCCAGCAGTGGGACAATAATGGCTAAAAATAAAATAATAATAATAAGTTTTGTTCGCACGATTCTCTGAATGCAATTTTTTTTTGAAATAATCAAGTTCTAAACCCATATTATTTCAGTTTTGTATGTTCTGGGATTATTTATCTTGTATGCGCCTCAATAAACAATAAAAAATTGATTTCGGTCGGTATATTTCTTCCATTTTTTTTTACAAATCTAGAAATATAACGTGTCAAAAGTGACGCTAGTTCCACTTATCAAACTCTCCATCTATAAAGCCTAGCCCTGAAAAACTTATTGACCCTAATAAAGGAAGGAGATAGCAAAAAGCTATTCAGTACGCACGGAATCGAAAGTATATCGGTTATTGACCGCTCTATTGTTTATCGTTTGGGACTGAAATAACCGAAAGGACAAAAACTCTGAAAGAAGCTGCGCCCCGCGGCGTCGCCTGCGTGGAAATCGATGGTATAAAATCTTCCTCTTGATTACTCTATCTATTTAAAAAAACCGCATCAAAATCCTTTGCGTAATTTTAAAGACATATAGGGACAGACAGACAGCGGGGAGCGACTTTGTTTTATACTATGCATGTAGTGATAGTGATATATCGCAATGTGCCTGGTTGGACACTTTTCTGCCAGTGTCAAGTAATGGAAAATAATTATAAATTTTCTGAGTTTTCATTCATGGTTTGATATTTTCACCAGAGCCTAGTTCGTTATCTAGCAGGGTGTACCGCGTTCAGGTTTGGTAAGCTAGGAGACGAGATGTTAGAATCCCCTTTACACATCGGTTTCTTATCCTGCATTGTCAGAATTCTGATGTGGATATGACACATGGTTCAGTGACGGAAAAATCCTGTCAATACATCAAAAATGTCGAAACAAGGCAGGGTTTTCCACAAAACAAAGAACAGAACAATGACAATTGAAACTCATGCTATTTTTAAACATGCTGTATTATGTGACCCTTGTGTTTGCTTGTAAATGTGTTGTCAACAACTAAAACATGATAGAAAGAAAGAAGATATAAATAAATAAAATAAAATAAATAATGCTGGACAATTCACACAGCATTATCTAGCCCCATGGTAAGCAGAGCTTGTGTTATGGGTACTAGATAACTGATATACATAATACAATACATTACATAGATAGATATTTTTTATTATACATAGAAAACGACCAGAACACTCGAAACAAATATCTGCAGATCGTACACAAATTTGTTCCGAGGCGGGAATCGAACCCGCAACCTCATGCGTCGCAGGCGGACCTTCGCCCACCGCGCCACATCGGTCGTCAAAACACAACAAAACAACAACAAAACAACCTTTAATATATATTATATTAAAGCCTGGAAGAGATCGCTTCTAAGCGATAAGGCCGCCCATTGTACTTGTATCATGTGACGTCTTTTATAATAATCTGTAACTGGTGTACGATAAAGTATGTATTTTTGTATTGTATTGTATATTGAATTGAAATCGACCATTAATAATAATCATACCGTATTCTTAGGAATAACCTTAGATAGTAAACTTCAATGGGGCCCACACATAGATAAGCTAACGAAGAGACTTAGTTCTGCAGCATATGCAGTTTAAAAGTCCGTCACCTTACAGACGTTGATACTTCTAGACTAGTCTATTTCAGCTACTTCCATAGTATTATGTCTTATGGCATACTATTGTGGGGGAACGCTGCAGATATAAACACCGTTTTTGCAGAAGAGGGCTGTTCGTGCGATCTATAATATGGGTCCCAGAGAATCCCTACGTAATAAATTAAAATAAATAAACATAATGACAGTACCATGTCAATATATTTATGAAAACTTGTTGTACACTCATAAAAACATCAAACGGTTCACTAAAAAAAGCGATATTCATAATGTAAATACTAGAAATAAGAATAAACTCGCTGTTCCCACAAGTAGACTAAATAAGATAAGTGTATCTTTTAAAGGGCAATGTATTGCTTCTACAACAAACCCCAAGTGAGTTGCAAAAATTATCAATAAATAAATTTTAAAAAATTGTGAAGCATATTCTTTGTAAAAAGGCTTATTATATTACAAAATATCTGACTATCTAGAAGATAAAAAAGCTTGGAACGAGTTTTGCTCCAACTCAAAATCTTACAACTTACAGATAAGCAAATCATATGTACTAGACACATAAGTTATAAACATACTAGTGGCTTCTTCTCACTTCTACCACTGGTGGACAAAAAATAGAAGTGAACATCAATATAATAATGAATAGTATGAAATATGACTTGTCTAAGTGCTTATTTGTAAGCCTAAAGAAATAAACTTTCATTTTATTTTATTTCATATGCATTGCAATAAAATGTGCATTATATCTTTGTGCATCACAGACATTATAATCTATCTACACTACACTATGATGGACACTAATAAACAGTCCATAGATCACACCTCCGCATTTACGAACTAAAATTACGAATCCTAATCTTAGTTAGCCACCGTCTATTTGTTCCTCCATATCCAGTCCATCCGAAGGTTGTCTGGAAGAATACGCTCTCAGTGATAAAGCCGCCCTTTATACTTATTCTATTCTAAGTATTTATTTATATATTTTTTCCTGTTTTGTAAGGTACAATAATGTGATTTCTATCTATCTTAAACATATGATTAATACAGTTTGATATTAAGGGGAAGGTTGCGAGTTCAAGTCCCGCCGCCAAATCGATTTTTTTTGGGATATAATTCTATTTCTTAGAGATTACCCCGAGTGCGAGGGCTTACTCACTATAATAACAAAAACCTTATCTATATAATGTTTATATAAAGTATGTATATCAGTCATCTAGTACCCATAACACAAACTCTGTTTACCTTAGGGCTATATGATATGTGGATTGTCCAGCATTATTTATATATTTAAATATGATAGAACAAGCTCTTGTTAGTTTATATTGTAGCGATTTCCCTTGTCCAACAATATAGACATTAATTGCAGTGTAGTTAAACCACGTGTCAAGTTAATAATGGTACTAGGAAGACCCTTGAAGATCAGGAAGCAATTGGTTTGAGATAAAATATTATCCTACCTTGTCCGCCTCTTGTTGTTCAGTTTACAATAAAGAATTTAGTATTTGTTTCTTTTTCTTGCGGATAACTGTAGCGTAGGTGCTTACTTTAAATATAGGTGGGTACTGTTAAGGTACCGCCCGAGGCACACTAGCGCGACCACCTATTTTATAATTTTTATTACATTGAACAAAAAAAAAATCCATTAGGGAAAATTCGTCCGGAAACGCACATTTGTATAGCTTAAAGTTTTGCCGTCGTACCTAGGTACTTTGCAACTTCAGATGAAAGAGAAATAAGGCCTCTAGTTTAAATAAATTTATGACAAAAGCGTGGCTTTTTATTTAGGTACTTCATCATATTTTATCATAATTTAATTAAACTAATATCCGTTAGGTATATCATAAATTTATTACCAACTAGCGGCCCGTCCCGGCTTCGCCCGGGTGGTCATTTGTTTCAGACAATTAAAAAAAAATACTCTTTTTTCTCTCCGTAAGAACCATCCTCGTACTTCAAGGAATAGTCTAAAAAAAGAAATAGCGAAATCGGTTCAGCCTCAGGTTCAGCTGCTCTCGAGATTTGCGCTTAGCAACACATTAAGCGATTCATTTTTATATTATAGAAGATGAAGTAGGTATGTATTAAAATAAGACGTATTATAGTTACTCACGCCCTAGGCCAAGTGAAGTAACGTCAACATTGGTAAATCGCTGACAATGGAAGCACATGAGAATAGATTTAACTGGATACCTCCCACACTACCTACCTACGAAGAGTGAACATTCTCAAGAAACCTGAAGCGTTGTATTGTAGTATATATATGTACGTTTACTTTCTGAATAATAACATGTACCCTGTTTTATCCAACGAAAGATGATATTAAAAATATATAGAGATGATAGATAAATGAAATTATGAAATACCGAAGTGTTGTCGCTTTCCATACAAACCTTAAGCAATACCAGTGTACCAGTGTGTCGCAAGAGTATCGTGGTATAAGTACCTACTAGATTCAAAAGATAAACAACACAACACAACCCAAAAAGAAACGAAATCGGGAATAATTACTGACTTTTATGTTTACAATTAATTCATATGTTATAGACAAACACTTTGACCTTTAAACAAGTGATATTTTAATAAATTGTTGAATAATAAATATGGTTATTAAGCGTACGAAATTACATTTACACGACTGAAAAAATATATGAATTGTGTGTAACATAAGAATTGATGTATCGGAAACAATTATAAATTCAAATTAGGCTATAACTTTATGCGAAATAATAATAAGTTTCCAAAGAATTGTATAAGCATCTGGCACCGAGTAGGTATAGCAAAGATGAGGATCAAAACACTACAGATTACATCAATGTAAAATTATGTATACAGGTCGACTCAAAACATTATCACTAGTTGACTAGATAACGAACGAATTATTAGTTATTAATGACGTAATAAGAAGAACTGGATTCAGCAGAGGGCAATGTGGTCTAATAAGTTGGATAAATTACTTATCCATAAATTCACGAATACATCCGAATGGACCAGCAGGACAATTAGCACTTTTATGAACTAAACATGGATTCCTGTATTCTCATTAATAACCCAGTTTAAAGCAACAACACGCAAAGTTGTGGGAGTTATTAGTTATTTGAGCAGAACTGGAATCAATGAAGTAATAAGAAGAACTGGACTCGGGGCGGTGGGTTATGCGAGCTGATAAGATGGATAAATTACTAATTATAGGATGAAAACTATCTAGCCAGAAAGATATCCGATCTAACCTTCCCTGAGAAGGATTGTATGTAATAACGTAACTGGAAATCTTATATATAAAAATCAATTGCTGTTCGTTAGTCTCGCTAAAACTCGAGAACGGCTGGGCCGATTTTGCTGATTTTGGTTTCGAAATGTTTGTCTTAGTCCAGGGAAGGTTTAAACGGTGAGAAAATATTTATATATCAACGCGGGCGAAGCCGCGGGGCGCAGCTAGTATACATATAAAATTTTCCGTGGTTTCTATCAGAAGCGTCAAGAATATCAATAACGTAAATTAACTAGTATGAAAACCAGTTTAAAGTTATAAATTAATAAGTGGCGCATAGTAACTATCAAGCTATACATATACATATATTCAATCTAAATTCTTGATCGAGACTATCTCGCGGAGGGTGGTAGAGACACCGGAACTGGAAATATACAAATAAAAATTACTTGGGTTCTGTGACTGCTTCATGAATATCAATCATCATCATCAGCCTATGTTTGTCCACAGTTGGACATAGGCCTCACCCAATGAACGCCATAGCGCCCTGTCTTCAGCTTGACGCATCCAGTATCTATCTGCAGTCTTTCGCAGGTCGTAATCCCACCTGGTCGGAGAGCGTCCTACACTACATTTGCCGAAAATATCGGTAAGATTAACTATTAGGAAAACCAGTTTAAAGTTTTAGATGGTAACTATCAAGCTAGATATTCGATCTAAATTCTTGATCGATACTTTCCCGAGGAAGGTGGTATGAGACATCGGAACTGGAAATATAAGTAAAAACTTTCCGTGGGTTCTCCCATAGATTATCTTTTAGTAGAAAAACAAGTTTAAAGTTGTGATTTTTCCATGCTGCGGCCTTCTCAGTGTCTTCGAGATATAATTGGCCGTGTCATGCTCATTATTACCTAATAGCGCTATAATTTACATAAAGAATTAAGAGTCGGTTCTCGTTATACAAGCGAGATGTATTAAAACAAGTATTAGAACACAATAGTAATGTAATATAATGGATTTTCATGAAACTCTGAGAGAAGTAAAGAACCCACGGAATTTTTTATTCGTATGTTCGCAGTTCCGGTGTCACATACCAACTTCCAAGTCGTGATCAAGAATTTAGGTCGAATATTTACCTAGATAATTGTCGATAAAACTTTTGAAACTATCATGGTTATTAACACAAAAGTCATTACTATACTTTTTATACGGGATATTTACCATGATTCGATTTTTGTTTTTTTCAATATTCTGGCACATTTTCATGCGCCATGAGCACGGAATAACTGAAGGCACTGCGATTAAGATTTTTTGGCAGACATACCTACCCTTACCCTTTTGTATTAGATCAAGAATTTAGATTGAATACCTATCTATCTAGATGAATGATTATCTGATACTTAGTAATTTATCCATCTTATTAGCTCACATTGGCTCCTGCTGAGTCCAGCTCTGCTTATTACGTCATTGGTTCCGGTCCTGCTAAGATAACTAATAATTCCCACAACTTTGCATGTCGTTACTTTAGAACTGAATAGAATAGTAAAATTTTATTTTGTACACATGAAAGACTGAAGGAAAAAAAACAACACATTAAACTGCATAAAATAAACAAGTGCTATAAAACTAAATGGAAATCAAAAGAAAACTCTAAGACTAGGGCCTGATAAATAAAATATCCTATCATAAACAGGTCCAGCCTCAGCTTAATGTCGCGGTACGATACCGCCCGCGGACTGCGACGATGGTTTTCAGTTTCAGCTTTAAACATGGGAAAACAAGAAGCATCATAGACATACGAGACATATCATTTATTTGCTACTACATATACACACAATATAAATGTGAGTAAGAAGCCGTGTTTAGTTCATAAATGGTTGTGCTGAATGTATCACACTATTTTGACAGCTCATTAGCTGCATTATATGTATCCAAATAAAAAAACACAAAAAATTAACCAATATTTCAAAATTAGTATTTAAAATCGTATGATTGATAGACAGATTAAGTAATCTGTGAATCGATAACTCAAAAATATCTGCTCTCACAAAGTATTTTCCGTTTTGGTGTTACGACAGTTGTGAAGAATTGTAAGGATTGGAGGAGAGAACAACGTTGCGGAACACAATGTAGGTTAGGTCTAAGCACTGCAGATTCGGAGGCACTGTGCCAAACGTAGAGCCCAAAATGCAGGTCAAATTTATAGCTGCAGCTGTACCGAATAGGTTGTAATTTACCAAACGTTTTCGCCATTCAGACAACTGCGTCGTAGAATGATTAGATATGTATATTATGTCATGTGTCGTGTTATGTATGGCGTCTAATAAATGTATTTTCTTGCTGTCTTTCTTCTTTCAGAAGGTTGCGGGTTCGATTCCCGCCTTTGGCCTTATGTTTAAACGATCTGCAAGTATTTGTTTCGGGACTTATGGGTATTTTATATGTATGATATAAAATAACTAACTATCTTATTTATTGTACATATGTATTAGTCATCTAGTACGTATAACACAAGCTCATATTAGGGTGGATGATTTTGTGTGAATTGTCCAGCATTTATATTTAATTATTTGTGGAAAATAAATATGAAACCTAAATAATAATTAAAGATAGAATAGAACTAGAACTAAAATTAAATGGAACTAGTTAGAGATAAAAAATGAGAATCGATGTGAAGTAAAACAAATACCACTTTATTTTCTAGAAGATATGTATTTTTTTACGGTTGTACGGAAATTAATGTTATTCTGATTCCGCTGTAGGCCTAAATTTGCATGTCTGATGTCTCTGATGAGCGAAAGCATTAAGAGTTAATTACATTTTGTCAGAGAGGATATTAAATAACAGTTCAGTGCCTATTAACAACATAATGAGAAATCGGTGTCACGCAGTATGACTAATAAGGAAGCATGGCCATATTGGCCATGCAGTGTCACAGATTTTGATACACATTTCATTTATCACTAGTCATCATCATCAGCCTATATTAGTGCTGGACATAGGCCTCCCCCAATGAGCGCCATAGCGCCCTGTCTTCAGCTTGACGCATCCAGCATCTACCTGCAGTCTTTCGCAGGTCGTCATCCCACCTGGTCGGAGGGCGTCCTACACTACGTTTACCGAGTCGTGGTCTCCACTCAAGAACACGTTTGCCCCAGCGGCCGTCGGTTCTTCGCGAGATATGGCCGGCCCACTGCCACGTCAGCTTGCTAACTCTCAGAGCTATGTCGATAACTTTGGTTCTCTGTCGGATGTATTCGTTGCGAATCCTATCCTTCAGAGAAACTCCGAGCATAGCTCTTTCCATAGCTCGCTGAGCGACTTTGAACTGATGGACCAGCCTTATCGTGAGTGTCCACGTCTCAGCTCCGTAGGTCATAACGGGTAGGACGCAATGATTGAAAACTTTCGTTTTCAAGCATTGCGGTATGGATGAAGAGAAGACTCTACGTAGTTTCCCAAACGCTGCCAAGCCCAGCTGGATCCTCCTTTTGGCCTCCTTCTCGAAATTGTTTTTACCTAACTGCAGAATCTGCCCGAGGTATGTGTACTAGTACTTGTACAGAATTAGCAAGTCGAAGTGGCAGTGGCCCGGCCATATCTCTATTATTTGCTGTTATAGCGGCAAAAGAAATACATATTCTATAAAAATTTCAACTGTCTACCTTTTACGTTTCATGAGATATAGCCCGCTGACAGTCGGACAGATAGCGTTGGCTTAGTAATAGGATCCCGTTTTCACCCTTTGGGTACGGAAGACGGAACCCAAAAAAGCTTAAGGCCTTGTACGAGCTACATAATTGACACCCTTGAAAGCCAGCAGCTATTACGCCTATTACACACTGAATGCGGAAGTTAAAATCACAATGATAACCTTGGCACGATAGATACTTTCGCCACTTTCCCCTAAAATGTTTGTTCACTTATTTTAATCGGGGACTATCATTCTGCGTACATAACCTTGCTGCCTAAAAATAAAATAACCTTCAGTCAGGTAACAATTAAAATAGTTAATAGATGTATATATATTACAAGCTGCGCCCTGCGGCTTCGCCCGCGTGGAAATCTATGTGTCAAATGGTTTATAAGCCTTCCTCTTGAGTTTTAAAGATCTAAGCATAAATAGGGACAGACAGACATATGTCGGGATCCACTTTGTTTTAAACAATGTTGTGATGTATGTACCTAGTTGTCAATTATGTACGATATTTGATGGAGCATTGCCGCAACGGCACCAGCTTAGAATTTGCACCACCGCAACTCTTTCCGCGGGTGTCGGAAGAGGCGACTAAGGGATATCCACGAAGCGGCCCCCGCTTCGTGGATTTCCCTTAGTCGCCTCTTACTGGGCAGCAGCGCTTACTGGAGGACAATTTACCACCGAACTGCGATCCCCGCCGTGCATGCCCAGCGTGGGGATCTTTATCTTTATGTTTATCGAAAAAGGCCGACAATATGACTTTCGTCTATGCCAAACTTAGTTTGTCTTGAACACATAACAGAACATGCTCTAGTAGCTCATCTCAAAATTCAACGAGGAGCCCAATACAGTGGTGTCTTCGCAGAATCGTCACCAAGAATCCTTAGATTAAAGAAACTCCAGATAGTGCGTGCAGTGCTATTTAGACGAAAAGATTGAGTGGTTCTAGGTTGGTTTCAACCTCATCACACTTGAAGGTCTAAGTTAATACCAAAACGAGTCTATAGAGACGATTTTGCTGAGATTTTTATCATAGTGAAGCGATTGGTTAGTGGAATTGGGCCCCAGAAATTGGCAGAAATCTACTTTCTTCCAAACGAATTTTTGATTCATGAGCATAGCAAGCAACTATTTACTTTTATATCTTAAGAAGTTTTTTTTATATCTTTGAGACCTCGAGTTTGTAAACAAAACCATTCACCCGGATACGACAAAGAAAGGTTCATATCTTGCGACCCTCTGTGAGGTCTAACACGATCGCAATGAAGGCGAGGTCTTGTAGCAACACGTGCCATGGCAATAATAGATAGTTCTTTTTATATTGTTATCTGTCATAAACAGAATTACTACGATAAAGTACAATAAAAGGCGGAAGACTATTTACGGTGAATACGGAATGGTGTGACCAGCATTCCAGCGGGTCTCGCCCAGAGACGCTCAACGACCGAGGCACTCGCCCGATGGCAAGGTGTCATCGTCAACTGATCGGGAATTGACTGCGTAATAGTAGATACTAATAATTAATATAGAAAACTAGCTTTACTTATTATTAGCGCTATATGTATTAAATAGAGCGCGAAATTATACCTCTGCTGACGGGTGGCACGGCATTAGACCGGTTTCAATGGCCCAACTACATTCAGTTTTAAACCCGAAATAATACTGTAGTGTAGGGGGGCATAATATCATCTATCCTATCGTATAAATTATAGGTTCTCTTATCCAATCATATCGCGTACGCGCGTGGGCAGAACATAAACTAGTACCTACAATCATAAATTTGCCTAAATACCTTTTGTTTGTACGAAGTAGGAAAACAAAGCCCGCTGTACCCACCTATAGGTAGCAATATACAGTACGCTACACATAACGTTACATTACATTATGTATTACCAAGCTTGTTGTTAAGTTGCATAATCTGTGTTTATCGCAAACAGGAATTCGCTTCCTTTGTTTTCTGAGAAATCGATTTCATTCAACTGTAATTTTAAACAATTACGAAACTATCGGTTTATGGAAATTAACTATGTATAATAAAAAATAATTTTGGACAATCCACACCATATCCACACAATATGATTTAGTGACGACCGATGATGTGGCGCGGTGGGCGAAGGTCCACCTGCGACGCAGGTGGTTGCGGGTTCGATTCCCGCCTCGGAACAATTGTGTGTACGATCTGCAGATATTTGTTCCGGGTGTTCTGGTCGTTTTCTATGTATAATAAAAAATATCTATCTATCGATGTAATAATATAGTATTATGTATATCAGTTATCTAATACCCATAAAGCAAGCTCTGCTTACCATGGGGCTAGATAATGCTGTGTAAATTGTCCAGCATTATTTATTTATTATTTATGATCTAGTCCCATAAGCTAAGCAAAGCTTGAGTTATGGGTACTAGACAACTGATATAATTTATTACTTATGGATTTATTATTTATTATACCTAATAAACTCTTTTAATTGGGTACAAAGTATAAAATGAACTAACAATAACAACATTTTCGCATTTACGATATAAATTGGATGAATGTCCAGATTTGGAGGGAACCATCTGTCGAGCAATAACTCCACCATACCGACTATGAAGTGGTTTCCAAATGAAGCTTACAAAAAACAAACACTGTATCCGGCCCGATCTGCAATGCACTCTACTAATCTAGAGCAGATAATTATAAATCCAATATAATCCTTATCACAACAAGCTAAGAGTTAAATTGAAAGGGCTTTATATAGTTGTTCAATTGCATCACACGCCATGTTGCCATGCCATGATTGTACTGTACTATTTCAGTCAAGGCTTTTAGTTCGTATGGTTTCATACGTGTGTGTTTATTATAAATGTAAGCGGGTCGACTACGAACGAACCTACATAGTTTGTGTTGGAAGAAAACCAACATTTATGTAGAGTCAACAAAACGCATGGTGCTCATTAGGCTATGCTCGCTCATGGGCCTATGTCTAGCAGTGGGCTAACATATCCTGATGAAGATGATTGAACAAAACGAAACATACGAGAATATATGAACCACTTCCGGTATCAAATGGAACTTTACTCCTGTATTATTTACTGACAAGTGGCCACAGATGTTACCACAGACCACTAAAAATTAATAAAGAACTGATTTGAAGCACATCACTTATTCTACAGATAAAAGGGAAAGGCTTACTGCGAACAAAACTAATGTTATACGAAAATCACTTTTTTAAGATATCAATAGGGTAATGATGATGAAGATCGTGACCTCGACAAAGGCTACCTACCGACACTGGTCATTGGAGGAGTGTAAGAACGTTTATATTAATATTATCGACGTTAAAATCATAAACAATATTACTCAACAGTGATAAAATATAAATGAAATCATCACATCATTACAAGATTATGTTCAAGAGCGCCATTGTAATTACAAAGAGAATGGTGATGTCAAAATAATATCATACATTCTACACTATTTATCATTCCCAAACTATATTTGAATGCCAAAATCGCAACAGTCTAATTGTAAAGAACAATTCGACAAAACAAACGGCATCGCCAGGCTGAAAGAATAAATGGGTAAACATGACGATGTGTGCGACCATCTGTGAGCAGTTTAAGATATTTTCAATGTCCCCAGCGGTTGTGCACCCCACACGCCGTTTAAAACTGTTCCAGTTATAAATACTAGGTAAACAAACATGGCACCATGGAGTGCTCCGATAAAACCAACATCAGAATAAGAGATGTCGTTGGCGCCATTTTCTTTAAATACATTTTTACTCGACTAAGGCAAAGCAAAGATTAGTAGACTGCAAATTATACTGCTAAAGCCTATACAGGTAGATGCGAATGCTTTTGTTTACGTATGTTTCATCGTAGCGCCTAAAGTACTAATCCAATTTTGATGATTTCATTGAATACGATATATGCAGCAAAGTAGATAAGGACATCTTAAATATTGAAGAAAATCTGGCACGTAAATGCGAACATCTACAATGGAATTTTAAAAAAGGTCGCACTAGAAATGGAACTGACATTTGAGTTTGTCCGCGCCTATCGATATAGTATTTCCGTGTGTTAGTATTATGTACTATATGAGAGGTCCGGGTGACAAAAGCTACAATTTATTACCTTAAAAGACCCTGTTAGACTATGGATTCATATATTTAATTTCGAATCCCACCCAGGTGATATATTATCCGGTGTTCCATAAGCGAACAGAGTTTGGCAGACCACTATGCAATGAGTGCCAAATGACGACCTTGCATGGCTGGACGTTGCACTTGCATATTGGCAAAACAGTGCAATTAGTATAATTGTTAACGTATTTATTACATCCATTCTTTTTCATACTAAGGAATGTTGTCACTCGGACCTAGGGACTTCTCTACCTGTTTTATTATCATGATCATGTAAATGTTTATATCTACATATTTCAAGACCCATGTACTTAATGATATAAAATATGCTAAATACGGCATGCGGGTTTTGTGTATTAAGTTTCTTTTAGGTTGTGAAACAATTGTTTGTTTCGTGAGTCTGTTTGCTGTTTCGACCTTTGGTCAACTCTATTCCAAATTTGGAATGGGTCATCATCAGCCTATATTATTCCACAGCTGGACATAGGCCTCCAGAGTTGGAAACCAATTTGTAATAACAGATCATTTTATTATTTCCTTTGAAAGTACCTATTCATTCTCCTCATATGGGTTGAATTTCTCACAGCCATAGCAAAACATGATACAACCAACTCCTTCCGGACAACAAATCAGACTTATGATCGAGGAAGTTTACAGATCATTAGCATATTAAATTGGTATGGTAAAATCTTGTTCATAAGCCGGTAATGTCTCTTAAAGCGGTTATATTACTGTTTGTATCTCGTTCGGGCAATATGCCAGTTCCGTATGAATGCATTTTTAAAGAACTGAAGTCATGAGATACCAAAAGGTAATAAGTTGCTGTGAGGAATTCAGTTCAGAATCTGTTGACTGTGCTAGAGCCAAATATGTGGAGCATGAATTTAGAATGGACTATATTCACCGAGGTTAGAAGCGCCAGGCGCTAACCTGTTTAGTTAAACGTTTGTGGTCATATGTTACATTATCTACATACTATCACAGCATCACAGGCGTTTCATATCGAGCAATATATAAATACGAAATAATATAAAATACAAAAACTCTCTCACACAACACAATCTAAATCAAAACACATTGTCATGAAAAGTACAACCCGTTCATAAATTTATAAAATACATTAAACAGCTGGTTGCTGGTGGGAAAAGTTCAGGAGAGCATACCAGTGGTAAACCAATTTTGAGATATTTCAAATCGAATTCAATCAAAAACCAATTTGAATTTGGCAGCACAAAGTTCAGATTGGACTCAGGATTGTACCAGAAAGGTTACAAACCGTTTTCATTCATCCAAAGGGGTTCGAGTGATAGCTACAATTGAAGTCATAAAAATCGAAGTATTGAATCAAAAATTAACGGCAACTCAAACAAAGGTTCTCCATCGAGGCCACCCGGTTTCCGGTACGCGTTATTACTTATTTATACGGAGGAAGTACACTCAAAAGCGGTTTCTTAATCTTATGCTATGCGCGACTGAACCTTTTCCTGTGGCAACACTTCCTCTGTTTGCTTGAATTAAACGGATTCTATCAGCAAACACCAATGAAGTATGAACTTGGGTAACAATTGGTGTGTCTTCATGGATCATATTCATTTATGATTGAGGTTTTGATTCAATTGAGAGCTATGGCTCTATTTATTGGACAACCAAAAGGTAAATAAATAAAATATCAAACCAGTTGAACTGGTTGGGTTGAGGCAAGTGAGACCAATATACCTACATATGAAGTCAATCAAGAAATTATTATATCCTAAATATCAACTGAAGCCATCTTGCAAGAGGTCGGTCCACTTAATCCGGGTCGACCTCTTACATGGGTTGACGACATTGTCTTAGTCGCATCGCATGGTCGTATTTGGATACGAGTAGCTGAAGACAGAGGAGCCTGGAGAAAGAGAAATGTGGACTCTTCTCAGGCATCCCGGGTTAGCGCGATGATAATGACAGATAAACATATGTACGTACATGTATGTAAGATACCTAAAGATATGTAGGATAACTTAGTCTCTCGCACAATATTCAAGTAGGCGGAGGTGAAACAATTATTAGAAACTTTGGGTTTTTTTTATGAGATTTTTTTACGGATTTATAATAACACTTTTCAGCTCCGCCATAAATATTTTTTATTTCTTTAAAAAATAAAAAAGTTAGTCCTCAATAACGCTTTACACAAGTCAACTCTGACTCATGGACGGATTTCACTTTTAATTGAATTGAACTTTCCGGAACCTGATATGGGTCAAACAATCAACTCTGTTTTTGTGTTCAGGCAGTCAGAAAAAGAATAAAATAATTAGGGTCTTACTCGATGACTAATTAATGAATGGCCGGGTCGGTAAGTTATAAACCTGAATTGTTTGCAGAGAAATTGTAGAAACAAAGTGAACGAATAGGTTGGCATTTGGCATCGGCCCAAAAGTTGCACTTTTTGGTTCTATTTGGCAATGGAATTCACGGTAGAAGGCATACTCTGCTTAGCGAGAATCACAAAAAAGATAAACGAGGGACGCAGCGAGTTAATAATATATCAATTACCTATTCTAACGAAGTAGGTTAGTGGTAAATCACTCAAGACACCACTCACGCCCACTCGGATTGTTTTGATATCAATTCCATTATTTCTGATATTTTGCCCAGCCTGAAAATAACCAGGGTATTGAACTCTCCAATCTTCGGCTCAGTGACTATACATTATTCTGTGGGGAAATCATTGACCTGTATTAAGATAACTAAAAACTGGGCTCGAGCCAGTAGGTTGCGACACTATCTATTTCGTAGATGCACTTATCGAAGATTATTTTTATGGCATGGAGTGGTAGGTTATGTACTTTATCTTTGGCGGCCATTTTATATCGATTGGAAGGATGTTATTAAAGTGTAAACAGTCGATTCGAAATGTATTTCCCTGCAAGACTGACTACAATAACGAAAGCAGACTTCAAGACTAATGAAAGGGTCATAATTCTTTCAAAATTTTATTTTTATCTAGGAATTTGGTGAATAGAAATAATAAAATAGAAAAAATATTAATTTGAACACACGAACAAAATAATAAAGTGTGAATAACGTCTTTCTATTGGTTGTTTAAACTCTCCTCTCCGTGTCGTTTACGCTTTGGAGTTCGAGCCTTACGATGATTTTATAGGCAAAATAATCTCCTAGACAAGTCAAAACATTTACAGTTTACAAAATATAATAAAGTTACAAAACAAAATACCTATGTATGTATACATAAAATAAAAAACACTACAACGTTTTATAAGCATGTATTACATGTTTTGACCAAATTATTATTAAACGGCTGTCCTGGTTCATCCTAAGGGCTGATGATAGACATAACCAGTCGTTGGTGGTCATGGACACGTGATCTCAGATCAGTTCACGAGGGAATCCGCAATAGTGCGGTGCGGTGCGACACCACGTCATGGTACATGTGACCAGCGAAAGGCTAAATTGCATTAGTGATGATGACAGAAATTCTACTAGAAGACTAGAATTAAAACATACTGTGTTATATCGGCGCCGCGAGGACACTGGTGACCTGTAAAACAGGTTTCTAAGCCCTTTTCAGTCACCACCAGTCTCTCACAACGCAGGTTGCGTTGATGAAGAAGAGATCATTCCTTTGGTAACTACAAGCTGATATCCGAGGTTTCATCCGCGTTATATTCGAATTTTACTTTTTTAGGTCAGTTTTTTACATCTTGGATTACATTATTAGAGTTTTAGTAAGGATCCCTAATTTTTTTGAAAATATAATATAAGTAGCCTATGTCACCCGGTGGGGATATGTGGCTTCCCAACAGTAAAATAATTTTTAAAATAGGTGCAGTAGTTTCGGAGCCTATTCAATGCAAACAAACAAGCAAAAAAGCAAATCTTTCCTCTTTATAATATTAGTTAGTATAGATATAGACAATACTTAATTGGATGATTCCAATTCATCAAAATAAACATAACACGTCGAAACATAACCTTTAAAATAATTCGCTAGCCTGTAGTAAAATGGCAATCGCCCAACCTGTTGATGTTCACTTCAACCATACCAGTTTGATACATTCTCGTTCACAATACTCGTAGTAAAGCTAGGACTTGCATAATGGCCGTTTCTTACTAGCTACTGCTGCGGATTCCCCGCCTTGAAACAAATGTTTGTACGTATAATATTTTCTATGTATAATAAAAAATATCTATCTATGTAATGTATATCAGTCAGTAGTTCCCATAACACAAGCTCTGCTTAGCTTGGGGCTAACTAGATGATGGTGTGTGGATTGTCCTGTATTTTTTATTAAGTACGTAATATACCTCTATGTATTAGATGGAGTAGATATGATTTTGAATAGTATTGAGGAAAAAACTTTTATAAATAAAATTACTTTGGATCTAGATAATGCTGTGTGAATAATATTATATATATAAATAATGTGTCCAGCATTATTAATTAATATTATTTTAAATTTTATTGCAAGATCTGACATAAGGAATTACTAATTTATGAGCCAGGCTCTTCTCGAGTTAACTGACACGTCTTCGTTAGTCGTATAAAACATTAATTGAAAAGGATTCCTCGTTTAATTGTTATGAGACATCTTCTAGGATCAGACAGTGTTGATGAGTGGCGTAGCGGCTCGGCGCGGCTGGACAAATTAATGTTTGTACGATCTGCAGATATTTGTTTCGGGTGTTCTGATCGTTTTCTATGTATAATAAAAAGTATCTATCTATGAACCTAATGTATTGTATTATGTATATCAGTCATCAAGGACCCATATCACAAGCTCTGCTTAGCTTGGGGGCTAAATAATGCTTTGTGAATTGTCCAGCATTATTTATTTATTTCTATGTTCAGATTCTGCAGGACTGTAATGTTATTAGAGATTTGGGTGTGCTACATGATTCTAAGCTTCTCTTCGACTCTCATATTGACTCTATTATTAACAAAGCGTCAAAAGCACTGGGTTTTGTTATTAGAAGCTCAGCCAGTTTTAATAGATGTAAAACTTTCAAAATTTTATTCTGTTCCTATGTTCGCAGCATACTAGAATACGCTTCTCAAATCTGGAGTCCACAATACGATATCTATATCAACAGAATCGAGCGTATTCAAATAAAATTTATCAAATATCTTTGTTATCGTCTTAAGTTTCCTTATAGTTCGTCTAATTACATAGATCTTTGCCGTACATTCCACCTTCTTCCGCTGAGTAAAAGGCGCGAAATTGGTGACCTTATATTTTTATTCAAAATCACTAACAACCATATTAATTGCCCTGAACTTCTTAGCAAGATATCACTAAACGTTCCCCAAAAAAGGGTCAGATTTAACGAAATCATTCATATTAAAAAAGTTAAAACCAATTATCGCCAGAACTCCTTTTTATATCGAGTTGGCCACCAATTTAATAATCTCTCTAAGAAAATAGATCTGGACCTCTTCTGTTCCAGCGTTCATTCCGTGAGACGGCGGTTGAGCTCTGAATTTTTCTCACCATCTGGCGTGGATGATGAGGATGACTCGAATTTGGCATGCGAGTAATGCAAATATAATGCAGATTGTCTATTATATATCGATATTTTTGTTGATTGTAATCTTGTAGGTTATCTGTTTTCTTTCTGTATCTATTCTTTGCTTGTTCACATTTTTTATGTTTCTATTATTCTTCTTAGTCGTGAAAACCTCTTAATAGCCTTCTGTTTCTATTTTCTTATTTTTAATTTACTGTATGTGCTGCTGGTTTTCCTTGTAATAAATAAATAAATAAATAAATAATGTCTAATCAATATCTTATCTATTATAGCCTCCGACGTGGTATTGATATGGATGAGTTGAGCTACCTGTGGATTGTTTGCTACGTCTCATGTTAGCTCAATTGTTTCAATTGTAAATACTAGTTCTAATTTGTTACTTTTAATTGATTATAATTTTCTTTGTTAATAATGTTCTATCTGTCGTATTATTTGTATATCAGTTATCACTAGCTATGCTAACTTTGGGGCTAGATAATGCTGTGTGGATTGTCTGGTGTTATTTATTTACCTATCAGCACTTGTACGCCTCAGCTGAAAATGTCTCCCCCAAGCAAAGGAGTTTGCCATGAACATAATTTGGGTTTGACATTATTGTTTTTTTAAATGGTTTATGCCCGCGGATTCGCAAGCGTTGTTAATATGGAATTCTGTTAAGGTTATTTATATCCCTTAGGAGCTGTTATCACAAAACGCGACGAAACGACGCGTAGAAAGCCGCAGGCAGTGTGATCTGATCTTGACAGCAAAGTGCTTTTTTAACTCATTAAATTCTGTATTCATGCATAACCTATTAAAAAATACGTTATCGAGCCACTTTCCTTTGTTTACATCTATCTTGGTAAGATAAACACTAAACAGTATCAAAAGTGGCATTTTTCGTAAGTATCTACGTACCTGATAATATTAGTATTCGGAGCAGGTAGAGGTAAAATACCTCCCCGTTCATTATTTTAAACAATAGACGTTTCTTACGCATACAGAATACACATACTTACATAGGTACCATACGGAAACGAAAGGGTGCATAAATATATATAAAACACTGATATTTTTGTCATGCTATAAAAATACTGAAATACTGTAAACGTCACTACTTTACCTTCTTATAAACAGGTAAAATAATCATAATAAAGCTGGATAATCCACACAGCATCTTCTAGTTTACATAGATAGATATTTTTATTATACATAGAAAACACCCAGGTCACCCAGAACGTATCTGCAGATCGTACAAGTAAAGTAATTATAGTTGTAAAATATATTTTTTCGTGATATCTCAGTCCCTCCTTTATAGCCATCAATTAAATCGTTTAAAATATCTAGTCAATATACCTGTAAGATTTATTTGTAGAGTTATATTCCTTCTCATTCATACACACACAATGTAAATTGTTTTTGAATAAATAAACTGAAACTGAATAAAATGTATTCGCCGCCTCCTTTCGTAGGTATCCTAAGAGCTCTTTAGGGGAGGCCTAGGTACAGCAGTGGACGAGTACCTAAAAGCTGACGATACTAACTACATCATCGTCATGATGTAGTTAGTACCATAGAAAGGATTACATCTAAGATACAGACACGAACATGTTCAAGTTGGTGTCTGGTTTTAGATGTATTCCTTTCTAAGGTAGTACACGACGCGACGGAGCCGAAGTGCGTCCGGGACATTAAAGTGTTAGTTTTACAGGTCCATGATTTGAGAAATACCATTAAAGCCTAGATAGATATCGTTTATTGTCCAAAAGATTACATGTTCTTGGTAAATAGTGCCTTAAATCCTAAGTTAAGTTTACCTAGACACTAGGGTCTTCTAAACATAGCAATAAGTATAGATAAGTTGTAAACACGACATAGCACCAACCTATGCAAGTGTTAGCTCATTGAACTAGAATGTCGTGAAAATCTAAGTTCTAAGGTCTGCCTTGCCTTAAATCGTACGTGACTAACCACACGTTAAGACTTTATGACAGTAAGTTGCTACAACTGGATATTCTTTATATCTTGTGCAATGAAATACACATTTTTATTTGCAAATGTGTCATCTTACTTTGAATATCTCGAGAGGAAGGACTCAGTAGTTATACGTAGAATTGAGAAAGGTAAACTGGAAAGCTGAGAATAGCCCCAGAATCAGTAGATAATCTTTATTACGGTTTAGTTTAGAGGATAATACAAAACATTGTAAAACACGTCTTCAAAACTTACTACTACAACCTTTTGAAACTATGATGGTTATTAACACTAGTCATTTAAAACGGGATATTTACCATGATTTGTTATTCCGAAATATTGAAAAACTCAAAAATCAAATCATGGTATAGAACGTGTAACTACAACCTTACTCAAATAGAGTAAAATTTGAAGTAAATAATGGTATGGTTCTGTATCTCTTATCTATGCTATCTTACATTCTCATTTCTTACAATCTTTAGGTCAAAATCCAAGCCCAAGGTCTTTATCATTCAGCCTAATTATCAGTTCTTCCTATTTCTTAAAGAGCCTATGTAGGAAGATAACATTCGCACGTTATCGAGAGTTAGCGGAGTAAAATATTTTTTTTAATATTAGACCTCTGTGGCGCGGTGGGCGGAGGTCCACCTGCGACGCAGAAGGTTGCGGGTTCGATTCCCGCCTATTTAATCTCAATGTTATATACCTAATGTATTAAGCATATCAGTCATCTAGTACCCATAATACAAGCTCTGCTTAGCTTGGAGCTAGATGATGCTGTTTGGATAATCCAGCATTATTTATTTATTTTATATTATCAGCATAGATTGCTGTGCTGAATATTTTAACCGACTTTGCATTGCTTACGCCTGGATTCGAGTTGGAAACCTTCGAATTAAAAAGTCGGGTTGCTCACAAAGCTGATTTTCCGGAATTTTCCGCCTTCAGTCTTTGAGTAAAGGCTGATTTCCGCGTGTAAACTTTTTAGCGCTGTTCAATTAACTTTTTGCCCCTAACTAGTCGATAATGGGAGGTAGGTCTATCGTAATTAGAAACCATGGGAATACTTCCACAGTTGTTGGCATTGTTTTGAATGATTCGGACCTTTTTGTATTGTCGTTCGCTCGACGGATTTACATAGGTCGATGATAGAAAAGTAGGCGATTCTCACGGTACAAGTGCATAGTTGAAAACTATAAAAAACTGACTACGTCCTCGCTTTTTCACTTTTTTCATCAAATGAGAGAGTGAAAACGTACAAAATGTAGCTAAGAAAAGAACCATATAGTGACTAGATGAGTATTTCGACGCATCCAGCATCTACCTGCAGTCTTTCGCAGGTCGTAATCCCACCTGGTCGGAGGGCGTGCTACACTACGTTTACAGAGTCGTGGTCTCCACTCAAGAACACGTTTGCCCCAGCGGGCGTCGGTTCTTCGCGAGATTTGGCCGGCCCACTGCCACTTCAGCTTGCTAATTCTCAGAGCTATGTCGATAACTTTGGTTCTCTGTCGGATGTATTACTTACGAATCCTATCCTTCAGAGAAACTCCGAGCATAGCTCTTTCCATAGCTCGCTGAGCGACTTTGAACTGGTAGACCAGTCTATCGTGAGTGTCCACGTCTCAGCTCCGTGTAGATCATAACGGGTAGGACGCACTGGTTGAAAACTTTCGTTTTCAAGCATTGCGGTATGGATGAAGAGAAGACTCGACGTAGTTTCCCAAACGCTGCCCAGCCCAGCTGGATCCTCCTTTTGGCCTCCTCGAAATTGTTTTTACCTAACTGCAGAATCTGCCCGAGGTATGTGTGAACAGTGTATATTACCAGACCTTATTCCATAGTGATTAAATATAAAATCAAAAGCTCTTCAGCCAAAGTGGGCTCGGTTTTGCGAGGACAAGGAAGAGCGAATATCATGCGGGTAAGGCGAGAAAGGAAGGCAACAGCCGTGGATAGGCCGCCCCGCGCGCAATTTCGCCAATCTTTATATATAGATTTGTTTTTATAATCTAAATACACGAAAATTTTAAAAATTCAATGTTGCCTATAAATTGATTTTCCGTACAACGAAACTAGGTTTTTGGGAGTCACTTCACCTAAAGGTTAAATTGAAGAATTGAGTAAAACAAAACTTAAAGCTGTATCCGTCAAGTACAGATTTTAATTGAATATGCTTGAATACTTCTATCAAAATCCATCAGTACCTAAACAAATGGTGTATTGTATCCATTTACTTGGATGTATGCGACTGTTAGTATCTCTATCATATCTAAACTATCATGATTGGTGATAGATAACTACACCATGCATATATGTATTTACTCTAACTAAAGTAGGACATGGACACCATTTTGCAAACAGTTTATTTTACGAGATTTTTCTTTATTTGCAAGTCCTACTTTGCAAAGGTCATAATTAAATGCCTCAGTTTCATTGAGATATAGGAGAATATTATCAACAGGTTTTTATCTTGTTTCTTATCACATGATATATGTATATACAAAAATAAAATAAAAATTGAATATATCTTCTGCCATTAATCTAATAAGAACTATAAACTCTGCATTGCAGTAAAGTGTGCCGGGGCATGTAGGCAACACGGCTGGTAAAAATGCATGACTTAACGTCAGTTTAATTTCAAATGAATACCAACGAAGCTAGTGAAACGACTAAAGACCCGTTTCTGCATGCGGCTTTGCATTGCATATTTTCGAAATAATAAGTACCATAAAAGTATTATGATACTTATTATTTCGAAAATCTATGTTAGGCTATGTTCTAAATGTATCTTGATCTGTTCAGTTGTTATGGAGATAGGTAACAAAACAAAATTCACATTTAACAACTTTTGTGTTTTTTAATGTTAGTAGGATACCTTCATAATAATTTCCATCATCATCAACAGCTTTTCTCCACCCACTATTGGGCAAAGGCAGATATAATGATGTTATATCTGCCTTTGCCTATAGATTAAACATATGATACAAAGTATGAAAATAGTTGCCTTAAATAAGGTTATAGGTTTAAGTGAATCTATGGATTTTAATGATTCAGGTTTTACTAAACATCAAATTGAGATTTGAGTTTGAGCCTGTTCTCAATCCTCCTCCAATCTCCTTTGATCTATAGATTAAACATATGATACAAAGTATGAAAATAGTTGCCTTAAATAAGGTTGTAGGTTTAAGTGAATCTATGGATTTTAATGATTCAGGTTTCACTAAACATCAAATTGAGATTTGAGTTTGAGCCTGTTCTCAATCCTTCTAGACTAGATGTGAATTAGGCATTATACCTTCTCTGATAGATAACTTCGTTGGGGGCCATTGTCTGTACTGTACCGATGACAATAAACAAAGTGTTTATAGTTTGAGAAGTATAAAGCCGGAGGAATATTTTAACCACATTAGAACATAGATAAATACTTCTATTTAACAATCTATACTCACAGTATACACCATACTATTCACGATAAGCTGTTGACATCCCTTTCTTGGTTTCTAAACATAATTTCACGATTGATAAAATCACAACACAGCTGTTAGTAAAGTTTCTGATACAACAACGTTTATTTTTAGAGTTAACACACACAAGCACTCATTCAATGTGGTAACTATATGCAAAAAACGTAAATTACATTCAGCATTATGAACAGCGAACGCACAGGTATTCACAAAAAATTGCGCGACACACGTCTCGCTCGCTTGAGTTCAAATAATGTTATGGACAAAATAAAAAATCTGTTTTGAATTTGAATGAACTGCCGATTATAATGACAAGCGGGTGAATGAATGATTGAATGAAAACAAACTGTCTACCTGCTATTTGAACTGCCGCCCGGCCGCCGCGCCGCCGCCAATGGAAGGCTACTCCATCAAAATCTTACTTAGATGAAAGAGGACGTAATTCATACTACGAAATTTAAGCTTTCCTTACCTTCGTAACTGGAGGTAAGGAAAAATTCTACTTTGTCTCTCCAGCGCACGGACAATACACACGGTAACACGGACGGTCGAAAAGCCTTTTAGAAGATCCTTCCCCAAAGCTTGAACAATGAAGCGGACACTTTTCACAAAATAACGGAGCACCTTCGGCGCTACCTATTTCATCTCTTGTTTAGTGAAACATGATAATTTAGGATTTTCGCACCCTGCGATCCTAGCTTGTAAACCTATATCCAAAGTAAAGAATGAAACGTCCGATTTCACTTCTCACTTTTATCACATTTCACCAAATTGCTCCGTCCGTAGCTCAACGAAAATTGACGCCCTCCAAGCACATAAGATACAAACCAATTTGGGTATTTATAATAATTATTTTATAAATATGAACTAAAGATAAACATAATTAATCAGTTGATTTCACCAGTAAATTTTATATTATTTTCGAGAGTTTCCTGGTCTGATCGATATTACAATGTAAATTTAGCAACTTATTTCTAAAAATGAATATAAACCAATATAAAAAAAAATTATACAATATTTTATGTTTACATTATTAACTATCTATGCATGTAGACTTGAAAGTATGTTGGGTTGGAGTCATTTAGGAAAGCTAGGAAAGTTAGGGTCATATACAATTTTACGACGGATGGCTGTCTGTTTATTAAGTAAGTTACGCAAAAGCATATACAAAATACTCTTTGAACATAGGGTTGAATGGATTAACATGCCTAAAACTTTTGCATTGTCTGTCTAATCCGTCCATCGCTAACGGTTAAAATTGTGATGGAAAGCTCTCACTATTTGGACGTCAAATTAAACAGTGAACGAAATTTACTGACGTACACAGGTGTTGCCATAAACATCACAAACCAACGGCTATCAACCCAACTGATCTTTAACGATACCTATCATAATAAAGTCCAAGGTACCTATACTACTTAGTCTTTGCACTTAAAAGAAAGAAAATGTTTTATTTACTCGCTTCTCCTCCACAAAATACTTACAAGGTTGTTTATTATAATTGCATGCTTGCATTTCTGCGTCCTGCGAGCGATATTGTGATAGATGTTCTCAAGACAGTTTGTATCAAGACGCATGCGATATTATATTAGATATGTATTACACACATGACACATGGAGGGATGTGTAGAAAGAAAGCTCGCAGCAGTCTAAGGAAATGCGAAATAAAACCGCGACCTCTAGAGACGCGACAAAAATGCGCCTGTGGGGTACATGCTAAAAGAAAATTTAGTATGTTCGAAGATAGTTGTTAAAAAAATCAAGGCAAGTAGTGGTCACCTATTTATGTAGTTTCGGAATCATTTCGCTAAATATTATATTACCATCACTTTAAAAAGTAGATATTGAAAATCTAAATAATTTGATACCTATCGTCAACTCCCAAAGCGGTTCACTGTTTTGGTTAAGATTTTATTAGAGGGAGGGAGGATAAGTACTTGTCAGTAAACCACTCTGTCAGTTGGTGTTCTTTTAACACAAACATGGTTCATAAAACCCGCTTACATTGATAATGAATTCATCCAACTGCGGTAGTTTTACAGCTAAAAGTATTATCAAAAGCTGTTTGTAATTTACTCACTTCACATTCATAATAGACAATCAATATAATAATCCGATGGATAATAATAATATGTGCTGGAATATGCCGTGAAGTTATACTTCAGGGAGCAAATGTACTTGGTCCTGAGCTTGATACCAATGACTGACATGCTTATAAAAAAGTGTTCCTTGCATTGCAACGTCTGGCAACATTAATTCATTCAATACATTATCTTCATTCATTCATCCGCCACCCGTCCCGTCGTCCATTTTCATCAAAACTCAAAAAAAAAACGACGACGGAAACGTAAAAGAAAAAGTTTTTTCTTTTTGTCGGTTACAAATAGTTCTTGTTGAAAATCATTGAAAATAATGAAAGTCCTAAGCAGTTTAAATTCATGAGTTTCTGTTTTGCCTATTATATCAGGAGGGTGTAACTTGGAGGAGCTAAAAACGGTGAGTTTAGTGACATTTGATTTGTTTGTAAAACGAGAAAGTGACCGTTGTCGGATGGAACGGCAAACTCGTTGCAGATGCCTTTTGTTTCATGTCTCGGCAATCGGCATCTATTGGGCACGGCTGTAAATGAACTGGGTAATAACTAATTTGTTCCGCAATGTTAGATTGGTAGGTAGCCATTTGACAGAGCTCAGCTGTGCTGAAGTGATTCACCAACGTGATGTTTTATCGAAATTCAGATGCATTGTATTCATAGTGTAGCTATAAATACACGCCTACGCGTAGAGAGCTGGCACAATTTGATTAGTGTTTTTGGTCAAAATGAATACAAAACCATAATAAGCCAAATCACAGGACATAGTCATTATTGACATGCAGGTCTGCCTTAGAACCTTATTGTGAGAATGAACAACACTGAAGCAGTTTGCAACAACTACACTAATTAACTAATACTAAGTAGATGTTATGCAGGAACTTGCATCAAGCAATACAGTACTAAATAACTAGGCAGCAGCCGCGTCTGATAGGGAGCAGGCAGTAGTCTGCTTGCACCAGTTTCCTACCATGTTTATAACTCTGTGTTGAGTGTTAGTGCCCCTTTATCTTTTTGGATGGAATAATTGAGAGTAATAAAAGGTCAGATGTTGTGTACAGTTTTATTAAGTTGTATATTCTCTCAGGGTTAACTGGAATCCATATTGAGAATGCTAGTTTGTTTCATTTTTTTGAAAAGAATATAAATGTATAGAACATACAGGTATTTGCTTCTCCATCATATTTTTATAACGAGATTGATTTAGTGAGTAGGTGTTTTAATGCATTTATTGCTAGGTAGGAGGTGGCAGTCAACATGTCAGATTATATGGTCTAATGTGTTGACTGCCACCAATGTACAAAGATATGGATTGGTGGCAGTCAACTGTCAAATGTAAATACATCTAAGTAATTTTACTTCTCATCATACAAAAAGATAAAAAAAGTCAAAAACAAAAAAATATAATTTTACAAAGCATGATCTCTAAATCGATCGATCTCAAAGTGCTTTATTTCCTATGGTTAGACTTTACAAGACTCCTAGACAAGTCACAAATTAAAACTAGAAAATTAAGTGTACACTTAACTTATGAGTATGACACTTCAATCTTTTTAAAGGTAAGGTAAAGAAAGAACATAAAATCTGTTGCTTGTCTGAGATTGTTAATTTTATGAGTTGGACCAAAGTAGAATAGTACACTTGGAAATAATTTTACAAACAATAAGCAGATTGTCTAGGTCAGTTAGGAAAATGAAATCAATACCTATTCATTCAAGCCAATGTAACTTGCATTGTGAACAAAAAATCTGAACTTTCTATAGTCTACCTACTTACTGAATGTATACGTTAAACATAAATGACTTTGTTTAGAAACAATTACTTCCTTGTTATCTTTTTAATTATTATACTTAAATCCTCAAAGAATTAATAAATAAATTGAATTGAATTGAAGAGTGATAGGTATGTAGGAATTGTGAACAATAAGTAAATAAATTCATAGGGGAATCTAACAGGTTTGTTTGTCAAACTAATATTATAGGCCTAGATCTCGTTACTCACAAGTTCCAAGTTTGTGCCGAAAAACTCCAAACACATAAAATTCAACATTATAATATTTATCAACCTTTTTTTATATTATAATTATTTATTTATTTTCAACATTATATTATATGTTAAATAAATAAGATCTCTTACTTTTCTATGGTCTGAAAGTGCACTGTTTCATACACAGTACTTTTCATCTAATAAACAATCACTTGATTTTTTGCGCTTATGCCTTTCCTATGCTCTATCACGGGAATATGTCACTGATATAAGAAACTGAATAAAGTTTTTATTTTTTAACCCTTCAGGAGTAAACTCAAAAGATCAACAGACTGCACCACCATGGAAGAAGAAAATGAATACAAGAAGTTGCCGACCGAAGAAAAATGTGTCCACAAGCTTTGGAAGGCCCGAGTGGCTGGCTACGAGGAGGCCCTAAAACTCTTCAACCAGATTGATGATGAGAAGTCACCTGAGTGGAACAAGTATCTTGGTCTGATCAAGAAGTTTGTTACCGATTCTAATGCTGTGGCTCAGGAGAAAGGTATGTGTTTAGGTTTTGTTGTTATTACATGTTTATTTTGTCAACAGCCTGTTTTACTATCACTATTTTCCAAAGAAAAAAAGTCAGTTATTCCAGGATCTTCATCTATACAAAATTTTTGCCCAATCTATTGAGTAGTTTTGGCACAAACAAGCATGGTTAAACATCCTTACAAATTTTTCAACTTCCTATTGAATAATTTGTATGATATAATTTACTTTAAGCTCACAAGTGATATCCACATAGAGTTAGCATGTTTTACATTATGTAAATATTTCCCAAATTATCATTTTATTTTGAAAACATCCTTTATAAATGTCGTTAACAGGATTCTCGCAACATGCCAGAACCTGATTTATAGTAAATTTATTGTATCCAGCATTCCACACATATTTATATAATAATAAATACAAGAATAATAGATTTCATCAAATAGACTAACACCATATCTTTGTTCAAACGGATATGTGGTATAGATGGAAGGCGAAAGGAAGCTTAGTCTGTCTTCACGCAAAGTTACTCAATAGAGGATACTCAACAGAGCGAGTTAAAAATCTGCCAGAGATAGATAGATAGTAGATAGATAGAAAATACTTTATTAAACCACACAAAACAGAAGGGAAAAACAGGAGGATAAATAATGCTGATGCAGCAGTTTTTTGAAGATAGGGAGTTTTTTGAGATATACATAGTTATAGTAGGTACCTATGTTTTGTTTATGTACGGTTATAGTATGGTGGACACGGATATCGGTAATACGGGTAAGTACCTACCTACCTAGCATCACGAAAGTGAATTTGAACCTTCCTTCCTCTGATATAAAGTTTCTTTATGTTCAACACACAGAGCTCAATATATGCAAATATCTATAGATCGGTATCTTGTTTAACCAGATGTTCTTGAATTACTTTATGTGCATTTTTTCCAACGCCAATGATGCATTAACAGGAAACAACAGATCATTGCAAAGAATTTAGTGCCTTTGTGCTATAAATAAACGATTAATGGATGGTCGGCGAAAGCGTATAGAGCTAAATATTTGCTTTTAAAAACAAGTTTATGCTCTCGAATAAACAATACTCCGATGATAGGTTTTGCAAATGGTTGTAACTCTATGCTCTAGCCTTAATATCCTAAATGGCCATAATTACAGACTGGATTCTATGTTTATGAACTTGATTTGAAGGATTTTGCCTTAACTCGTTCTATAATAGCAAAAAACTAGGTGTTCCAGGCTACTTAATTATCTGCCACGTAGGGTGATCTAGGGTCAATGCCACATACAATGGTAGGAAGGTAGGTTTTACCTACCTTCCTGTATGTGTGTTATGTGGCAATTTGGGCTTGCATCCTACTAGCTACCTTCACAAGAAGGGTTTTGCCATGATCACAAATGCTTAACTTTTCAACAACACATATCAAAGTGTTAAAAAAAAAGGTGTTAAAAATACACAGAAGGATGCTGCTGCTCTATTCTGGTAGGTTCCCTTAGTCCCCTATTGCGACATTCACGGCGGCCTGAGTTAGAAGAGTAAAATCTTAGGCCGCGACCGCCATGGCAATTGCATTCTACATTTCTCTTAATTGTTAAAGTTTGTGCAAATCTTGGAACTGACTATTTTCTTAAGCTCATTTAAGACTGACCTTTATTACCCTCTGGTAATACGTCCTCAAACTGTGACACCTAGAGACTGTGACACCTAGAGACACTTCTGTTAATGTCATAGTGTTAGGACACTGCATCAAATGCGTATTCGTGAAGCCTAACTTGGGACACACGTGTGTAGTCCACACGTACAAATCATGAACTATAGGATTACTACATGCGTCTGAGCTTCGAAATTAAGCAAAATTCTAATGTTAACTCCGTCACTTGTATGTTATAAACCAATTAGATGTAGTTCAATCACATGTTTTCGCACATGTTTACACAGGACAGCAATTCACGTGCTGCAAGATTATCCTAAGATCTAATTAGATACGAAATAATATGTTATCGGATCGGTTAATGAACTTCTTCAATACTTAATCGAGTTATAGAAGTACAATTGACCTCCATGTTTGTTCTATGAAAGAGAACGACTATTGATTTATTATAGGTACTTTAGTATTTACTGCGCTGTAATATTTTGCTTACATCTTTTTTGTGTCTTGAACGAAATCAAAGTACCTAATTTGAAACATTGTTTTGTTAATGTAATGTCCGAAAAACTGATTACAGAACATATAATATTAGTATAGAATTTTTATAAGATAGAAAATTAAGTGTATACATTTAAAACTAAAATGGAAACAGGTTATATCTTTTCAGCCCTCGATATTCGAGTGGCACCAAGGCAAATGCAACCACCCGAACCCCGCAGTTACTTAATGTGATCCTGCAGAACAGAATGACGGTAAACGGCCGGCCATTATTCAATCATCGTAAATCCCCAGTCCTTCTATTGTTTGTAATTGGACTCTGACGAATTACAAAGCCATTTAGAGGTTCTCGGACAATGAGTATTTACTAACTTAAAGGCGACCGTCCACCGCGCCGCCGTTCAATAACTATCGCATTTTTCACGTGCTAAGAAGGAATGTTTATTTGCTACCTTTTAGCCCGTTCACTGCTCAGCCTCAGTGATACGATCAGCGAGCAGCTGGAGGCTGTTCTTGTACACGTCATATTAGTTCCTGAAAGTGAAAGACACCTCACGCCATCCGTGTTAAATGGGTCTGTATAGCTCGGCAAGTCGGCGACCAAGCCGTTATGTTAGAGATATGATCCGAGCATTCAGAGACCGAACATAAATTTATGTAGAATAAGCGTTCTAAATATACGCCTATTGAAGTTCTCCGCAGTCTCAATTCCGCTGGACTATTTCTGCTAAAATTGTCCCTATATCAGTATGTCGTTAATTATATTGCGTACATAAAGATATAGGAAGTTAGTCTTCATTGACATAGGTACCTGTAGGAGAAATCGTGCTTCCGACAAGTCCATTTAAAGAGCTCTATCTACTAGATATTGCTGTAATTGATAGTGTTGTCTATACATTTTATAATTTTATAAGAGCTAAAATAATAGTCTGTCTGTTTGGTACCTTTAACGCCTAAGCGACTAAACTAGACTAGACTAAAATTAAATTTTGTTTAGAGGTAGATGGTAGGCCAGGAAAGGACTTACATTTTATCCCGGAAAAGAGCGGGCAGAGCCGCGGGCAGGAACTAGTAGAGATATAATTGTACTAGTTTAAAATATCGTGGTAGATAAGGCATAATGAAACAGCAGCGCAGCGTTACTAATACTACGTTCCCAGATCAGAAATAATCAATAAGGAACCAGCGGGAGACGTGTGTGCGACTTAAAGCTATTGTTATTAGTCGATTCCACTCTACTCATTATAAGAATGCGCTCTAAAATCGTTTTGACTGGTATAAGAAGAAAATGCAGGTACACCGGGGATGATTTATCTAAATAATCCGATTAATGTCATCGCCACAACACATAGGTTCATCATTTTTTTTTCCGATGTCTTGCATTTTAACGTTGTACCTAATAAATGTATGAAAAAAACTACAAAAAATCGGGAAAATTATTAATCAGGAGTCCCAAAATCCTGAACCAGGCGTGTGCACTGAAGCATAATTTGGACACTGCCTATAAAATTTTAGCTGCTCTCTGTTTTCATTGCAGTGAAGAAAAAAAAATGATTTTAATCACGAAATTTAAATCATCTCAACCTTGGTTAGTACTCTGCCTAATCTTAATACTTTCCCTCAGGTTTGGAAGCAGCCCTAGTATTTGTAGAGAACTGCTATGTGGCCGGTAAGACCACCGGCGAGGTTATGGCCGGCATTGTGGCGAAGTGCATCGGTGCACCTAAGACTAAGACCAAGGATCTTGCACTACAGGTACATTATTACAGTTATTTCAGCCTATGATTTACAACTGTTTCAGCTTGTTGTTTCTTGTCGAATTTCAATGTAGATGGCCCAACAACTAAACTAATTGGTCAGCACTGTAGTAGTCTAGATCTTCGTGATACGTCTTCGGCCACATCGTCACTTACCATCAACCAGGTGAGATATGTAGTGGTCAAACAAAAAACAACAAAACAAAAATTTACGCAAGAACGGGATGGTATCATTTTTGATCTGTCCAATTATTTCAGTTTAGTTTTTGCGACATCTGAATTCTGAATTCACATCATTCGCTATTCAGTGTAAGTCAGGCCTTTCCCCTTTACAGTTTTCACGCTCTGTCTATTGAAAGTGTGATTGGCCAAGCGTTGGATTGTTAACTCATTAAAAGGACCGTGAGCGGGATTTAGTTAGAATTAAGGGATATTGAGAGACACCCAAAACAGGTTCCCTAACTATAACTCAATTTGTCGTAGTCCCCAATCGACATTGGTTACTGCAACCGTCCAGAGAATGTTATAATTATACAATTAATAGGTACATTATTAAAAAAAAAAAAATATGTGTAATGTTGATTCTGATTTAAACAGTCACTTACAATTTTACAATATGAATGAGTCAGGACTGGAGTAGCTTGCACGCAAGCGATTCATGCTTGTGAGCAAGAAACCTCGCATTAAAATTACTAAACTTTACGCAGTTGTTTCAAAAAGGTGTTGACATTGAAGTACCGAAAAAGTCAGACCATGAATTAAATGATCGCAAATCCGCTGCGAAAATTTCTGACATCTCCGGAAGTATTTTGCCCCACTGCGTCAGAGAAGTCGTTTAAGCTTCTATTTTTGGCTATTCCTAATTAAGTGAATAAACAGATCTATAACTCACCTCATTCCCTACGACCCACTCCAAGCACCTACCCCAGCCAATTGGTATTGGTAAACTAAAAAAATTTTCTTTTCAGATCACACTAATGTACGTAGAAATAGAAAAACACGAGATAGTATCAGAAGAACTTATCAAAGGCATGGATCAGAAGAGCCCAAAGGTGGTTGCGGCGTGCGTAGCAGCGCTGAATCAGGCACTCAAACAGTTTGGCAACAAAGTAATGGCGATCAAACCTATGGTGAAGAAAATACCGGTGTTGCTAGCTTATAGGGACAAAGCTGTGAGAGATGAGATGAAAGCGCTGGTTGTTGAGATGCACAGGTTAGTAATAAAGGATGAGCGGCGTTTTTTGTTTTTTATAGTGGAAGAAATCAATTAAGATAGCTGACCCCACCACCATATAGGATAACTAGCTAGGAAGAAAAAGAGCCATACTTAGGGAAAATCGAAGAATTTATCTATCCCAATAATTTACGATCTCAACGGTCGTCTAGGTCTATGTAGTTTGTAAATTTTTTGGGGATAAATACTTAATGAATTGTGTGTCAAAAAAATTAAAATATATAATATCTATTTTTGAGTAAATAGCTAAAGAAAATTCAGACAATCCCTTATCTATCTGCTTTTTCAAATAAGATTTCTTAATTAAATTTAAAATTGCCAAAGAATGGCTACTAAGAACAATAAACCCTTCTAACTATTTACAAAATTTGTGCTCATTTCGGTATTAAAAACTATAGAGTATTAATAGCATGACACCTATGTAAATCTTATACATCATCATTGTATTCTAGATGGATTGGAGTAGCGATAGAGCCGCACATAGCGTCTTTACAAGCAGTGGTTCAGCAGGAACTAAGAGAGGCATTCGGAAGTACTGGAGCCGCTGTACCGACCAGATATCTGCGCAGCCAGCAGAACAAGATCAGAGACGCGCCCGCCGCGTGTTCTGTTGACGGTACGTTATTCTCTATGCACTAGCTTTTGTCTCCGCTACGGACATCTCGGCTTTGTTGTAGGCTGGCCATTAGTAGGTACTGTGACCACGGTCGACATGAAGCCTGAAATTTCGTCGCTATTCCTCTCGCATTGCTGCTCCTGGTATATTCTTGCTTTTGCTTGACCACTCATACACTATGACAAGTTGTCCAGTGAAGCCGATATGGGCATAATGTCATGATTTACTCATACTTTTGTACTTTTTTTTAGAAAGTACCTATTTTTTATTATCTCTCTGTTGTTATTTGATTTCTTTCCGAAATAAATAGATTAAGGCTTATGCTTATTTCCCCTAATAACGCTCTTCGTTTTTATGCGAACTAAAGTTATAAGTTTCAAGAATAAAGGCAATCAAAACTGAACCTTGTCCACAGGCGCTGTAGAAGACGAGGACGATGACGCAGGCGGCGGCGACTCCGCAGACATGGACCCATACGACCTTCAAGACCCAGTGGAAATTATCTCCAAGCTACCCAAAGACTTCTACGATAAACTGGACGCCAAGAAATGGCAAGACAGGAAGGAAGCATTGGACGCTCTGGAGAATTTACTGAAGAATGCGCCTAAGTTGGAACCTGGTGATTATGCTGACATGGTTCGAGCTCTGAAGAAGGTACGCTGTTTCACTACATAGTATAAAACAAAGTCGCTTTACGCTGTCTGTCCCTATGCATGCTGAAGACCTTTAAAACTACGCAACGGATTTTGATGCGGTTTTTTTAATAGATAGAGTAATTGAAGAGGAAGATCTATAAACCATTTGACACGAAGTCGCGGGGCGCATATAGTATTTTATAAATATCTAGAGGGAATAACCCACACAAGCTTTTGATTTACTGAGGATAATGAGAGATCCAACTTAAAAAAGTGGTCTGTATTGAAAACCGGCTTATCTAATATTCGACTTTTATTTGTCTATTCGCTTCTCTATTTCATGAAATAAACAGAAGTATGTGCATTTTGATAAGTTGTTCAAAATGCACATTCTTCTGTTTATTATGTCTTCTTATTATGTCTGTACATTATCAGGCCGTGCCATCGTCTATATTGTTTCTTCATGTCCAGTCTATGGTTGCCTGGAAGAGATTGCTCTCAGCGATAAGGCCACCCTTTATACTTCCTTTATTCTATTGTTTATTTCTGTATATTTTTTCGGTTTTGTGTGATATAATAAAGTGTTTTGTATCTATTTATTGCCAGATAATATCAAAGGACTCGAACGTGATTATAGTAGCGCTGGCTACTCGGCTACTAGGCATGATAGCCAGCGGTCTTCGCAGCAAGTTCTCTCCTTACGCGACCGCCTGCGTGCAAGCCTTACTGGAGAAGTTTAAAGAGAAGAAGACAAACGTGGTCTCCGCTTTGAGGGATTCTATCGACGCTATCTACCCTAGTGTGAGTATTTATTCCAACTTGTACTGTGTATGTCTAACAATGACTAAGTCAGTCCCATAGGATAACTTAGTAACTAGTAACATTTACAAGTATCGTTTAGACGGCCTCTGTGCCGGGGCGGGTGAAGGCCCGTCTGCGACGCTGGAGGCGGACCGATTGCGGGTTCGATTCCTCCTCGGAACAAATGTTAGTACGATTTGTAGATATTTGTTCTGGGTGAAAAAATATTTATCTATGTAATGTATTGTAGTATGTATATCATTCAATTAGTACCCATAACACAAGCTCTGCTTAGCTTGGGGCTAGGTGATGCTGTGTAGATTTTCCAGTATTATTTATTTATTTGAACTCATTTTCCATTCGTTTAAAAGTCTTTGTCTAAGTGGTTTTCGAGTCGCTTTTTCTTAAACTTATGAGAAGCAGTGACCAAACAAAACGAGAACTAAAACAAAACGATTTCTTTATTTTTAAAGTCGTTGACCGTTACAGTAGTCCAACAAACATCTGATAAGAGCAGAGTTATTCTGATTACAGGCCGTACACGCAACAAGCTTGATATCGCGACGTAAACCTACTTTTAAAACTTAATTTACTTTGTTCTGTGAGGTGAGGGACACATTTCCTGATTTAATAGTTTCAGTTTGGAATTTCTATAGAAATAACACGATGACAAAAGTAAAAAAAAAAAACGATTAGTATAGATAAGGCATCTATTAGCGAAGCAGAAATAACCAATCATCATACCTAATGTCTATTATATGAGCGAAGCAATGCAAATCGCCGTTTCTTCATTAAAATTAGAAAACCGTCAAATCAAATCGCCGGTCAATCCGTTTAATCCACATCATCATCAGCCCGTGTCGACCGTGCTCGGCATCCCAAATTGAAACTAATAATAACGACGACCTCTGGCACGGTGGGCGATGGTCCGGCTGCGATGCTGCAGGTTACGGGTTCGATTCCCGTCTCGGGACAATTGTGTGTACGATCTGCAGATATTTATTCCGGGTGGTTGTTATCTATGTAAAATAAAAAATATACTTAAATCTATGTAATGTATTGTATTAGGTATATCAGTCATCAATAAATTTATTTCTGGCCCTGGTGGGGGGGGCACTGAGAGGGGCCTCGAGGCTTGGCCTCATTACCCCGGCGTCAACTCGAGGGGTGACGACCCCTCGGTCCTTGGGTTTTGAGGGAATATCTTTTTTTTTACCTACTTCTAAATGTTTTTTTTTTGGCTGCATTCGTTTTATATTTTTTATTGTTTTGTATTTTTTTTTATATCAGTAAAGTAAAGTAAAGTAAAGTAAAAAATCATTTATTTCTTTAGGCTTACAAAATAAGCACTTAGACAAGTCATATTTTATACATTAAATTATTATCAAATAAAATTATTTTACTATTCACTTCAATTTTTTGTCCACTAGTGGAAGAAGTCATCTAGTACAAGCTCTGCTTAGCTTAGGGCTAGATGATGCTGTGTGGATTGTCCAGCATTATTTATTTATTCTTCTTCTCCCCACAGACAAACCTAGAAGCAATAAGCGAGGACATGCTAGCCGCGTTTGATAACAAGAACCCTTCAATCAAAGCTGAATCGTCTTTGTTCCTCGCGCGCGCCCTTACCATCACGCAGCCGTCGGCGTTCAACAAGAAACTTGTCAAGGTTTATGTGGCTGGACTGCTGAAGCTGTTGGAAAGTGCTGGTAAGGAGTTAATCATCAAAGCTTTATTTCCTTTAGACCGTGTCTTGGACACGACTCAAAATTCAAATTACATCAAAGTGCTTTATTTCCTTTAGACCTTCCTTAAAAGACTGTTGGAAACATCATAAAATGAAAATTACTGTATGTTAAACTAGGTGTCATCAACATCATCAGCGGTAAAAACGCTTACTACAAAAAATCTGATTATAAAGGATATTTTTGATTATTTGTTTGAATTTATTTATTGAATACCACCAATACAAACAGAATACCAAACAGTCAACGAGATCACGCTATAGTAATCTTCGCGAAAACCTGTAAACAAAAACAATAATATATTTTTTTATTTTCCTTTAGATCCAGCTGTAAGAGACGCGGCGGCGGAAGCCTTGGGCACAGCGACTAAGTTAGTCGGCGAGAAGAACATAACACCACATATTGGTAAAATTGAACCACTCAAGGAGCAGAAAATCAAAGAATTTGCTGACAAGGTATATTTATTACACTGTTTATAGGTTTAATATTATTTATGAAAAGAATTAAGCATTAATTTCGTTCTGGATCACTTTATTCCCTCGTAGCATCCAAATGGCTAGATAAATTTCATGATATTTCAAAAACTCGTCTGAATGTTGGCTGTAAGGCATTTAAAAAAAACGAGTAATGACCAATCTAAAACTATTCTACGTTTCATAGTTTATAATTAAAAAACAAGGGTTTAAATACTGATTTTTAATCGTAATTGTAGTTTTTTTATTATAATAATTGGATCTCTTTTAGGCAGAAGTGAATGTGGAACAGCCCTACTATTCGATGACTAAAAAGGTTCTTTTTATTTTTTGGAGTCATAGTTAGTAAGCATTTTCGCCTATATAGTTTAGTTGTACCTACATTTTGTGGTCAATTAATCCAATTTTAATTCTTTCATTAGTTTAACTAGTTGTTACAAAACCTTTTGAGTTAGTGTATTGATAATTAAAGTGTACTAGCTGCGCCCCGCGGTGTAACCCGCGTGGTGATAGATATTTTGGATAATATACAATATATCTTTATAAATTGTAGCCTATGTGTTATTCTGATGTATAAGCTATATTATTGTATAGTTTCGTTAAAATCCATTCAGTAGTTTTTACGTGAAAGAGTAACAAACATCCATCCATCCAATGGTTACTTACAAACTTTCGCGTTTATAATATTAAGTAGGATGTGCAGGAGATAAGCAGAAGTGTTATCTTAATTAAAGAACACATGAACAAAATTGTCTTCATCTTAAGCTATACTTAAGGTGAAAAAGTGCCAATCGACATGTTCTTAGTAATATGTTACTATAGAAATAAGTTACAATTTCGTAACCCATTAGCCAATTCTATAGCTAGATCGTATTTAAACTGTAGTGTAGGTATTTATTTAACATTCACTTAAAATGTGTATACCAGACAATTAAAAAAATCAATTAGTTCGACATATTTATCAAATAAATAATGTGTAGCCTTTAGTGAGGTACTACTACTAAGGTCATAAGAATAATAATTGTCAATATCTTTCATGTTATTCTGATGATCCTATGTTAATAGCAATTGTGTCTGGTTGGACACTTCCGCCAGTGTCAAGTAATGGAAGATAATTGTAAAATTTATGAGTTTTCAAATTATGAAGACGGTTTGATATTATCACCACACCACCTATTTCGTTATCTAGCAGGGTGTACCACGTGTAGGCTAGGTTGGCTTGGGAGACGAGATGTTTGAGTCCCCCTTACACCCCAAACTCACAGACAATTCATACTATTTTGTCTGACTTGATCATCCATCAAAAATGTCAGCTACAAATAGTGACGATTCATCTTTGATTTTTTTAGGCTGAAATCAAAGTGAAAGTGGCAGCTCCTAAGAAGGAAAAGTCAAAGACCTCGCCCCCAACAGGGAAGGGTGATGCGAAACCGGCCGCTGGGTCTGCACAGCCGAAACCAGTCAGACGACCTGCTGCAAGTAAGTGCATTCAAATATTGCTAGCATAAAGGTACCAGAGATGTGCAAGATACCATTTTAACTCATTATTGTATTAGGTAATACCTGTAAAAATACATAGATGTAATGCTTTGAAAAAATAAATAAATTATAATTAAGTATCAAGTTGATAATAACATGGTAATAACACAGGTATCTCTTGCTATTAAGATTGAATACATAATTAATTAGCATATTTATGTGATGTATTGTCAACATGTTTAGTTTTTTCTTATTGCTCTGTTCATATGAGGAGGAGGAAGTTATATTATATACGACGACCGATGTGGCGCGGTGGGCGAAGGTCCGCCTGCGACTCAGGAGGTTGCGGGTTCGATTCCCGCCTCGGAACAATTGTGTGTACGATCTGCAGATATTTGTTTCGGGTGTTCTGGTCGTTTTCTATGTATAATAAAAAATATCTATCTATGTAATGTATTGTATTATGTATATCAGTTATCTAGTACCCATAACACAAGCTCTGCTTACCATGGGGCTAGATAATGCTGTGTGAATTGTCCAGCATTATTATATAATTAAAAAATAAAATATTGGTTTTTGTGTATCTTAAGTTTCGTAACATTATGTTTTATGTACTGTTTATTTCGCAAGTAAAATAAAATACCGTGTAAGCCTCATGACAGGCACGGCACATGTTTGCTAACCAGGAATGGCCAAATGATGGCCAAATTTGTCGGAGCAGTTTACCGAGAAATATCTTAATTTAAAAAAAAAAAAACATTTACAGCAGCAGTAAAGAAGCCGGCAGCTAAAAAGGCGGCTGCACGCGGCCAGGTCACCCCGCCTCGCGAACAAGAGTTATCTCAAGAGGAGGTGGACGCGAGGGGCGAAGAGATATTCACAATAGAAGGAATTATTGGTATGTATGGTGTTTGTGTAGGACGCCCTCCGGCCAGGTGGGATGAGAACCTGCGAAGGCCTGCGGGCAAATGCTGGATGCGTCAAGCTGAAGACAGGGCGCTATAGCGCTCATTGAGGAAGGCCTATGTCCAGCTGTGGACAAACATAGGCTGATGACGATGAAGATATTTGTAGCTATATTTCAGTCAAGTTAATTTAAAAATTATTTATTGCATAAAAAGTACAAAACACCTATTTGGGGCTCTCATTACCAATATACAAATTATTCTGAGAATAACTTGTAGTTTGGTAGTGAGTGCTTCCCCTTACAATTATTAACACTGGTTATTGTACAAGACTTAGATGTGTAGTCAAGAGTCTGATTGCTGTAATAATAAAGCCGGGAGCTGATAAAATGCCCAAAAGAAGGTGGACGCGAGAGGCTAATAGATATCTACAATAGCACTCATTAAGGTCCGATTACATCTACCGGCATAGTGCGTATCAGACCCGCTCAGACTAAATATTCATTCCACCAGCACGGCCGGTGTCTGTCGGCGTATGCACTATATATATGTATAAATACGTTTATACACTCTGTACCGTACAATATTTTTTTTGTCTGCCAAGGCACGCTCTATGTCTGTAGATATAAACGTGCCTTTATTAGTATCTGTAACTATAAAATGAAATTCAATATTCTTGTTATGGCGTCGAGTTTTTGTAGTTAATTAGTGGTGACAATTTTTTTTGAAATTATTGGATTTTCACTTACTAGCGATTTGTATACTCGAGTTAAATATTTGGGCACAATAGGTGACTGGTAGTTTCGTCAAACACAATTTTGTATGCGAAAGGCGCTTTTATAATATAGTGGGTTCTGGTCGCGCGATTTGTATACTCGAGTTAAATATTTGGGCACAATAGGTGACTGGTAGTTTCGTCAAACACAATTTTGTATGCGAAAGGCGCTTTTATAATATAGTGGGTTCTGGTCGCGGCTTCGCACGCGTTGTTTATATGGAAACGTTTGAAGTTGTTATTTCTATCTCAGGAACTTATTTTATGAGATAAAAAGTAGATTATGTTTGATTCCAGGCTTATAGCTTTTTACCTTACCTTACCTTGGAGCTGGAGCCAAGTAACAAACATCCATCCGTCTAAAGTTTCGCATAAATAATATTAGCACAATATATTATGTGACTATTGTAAAATCTATTAAAGGGAACAATTAGCATCGTACCTAGATTTTCTATTCCTGTAATAAGTTGCCGTCTCTAATCATCAAGCTTCTTCCTTTCCAGGTCTAGGCGACGGTAACTGGAAGACCCGCCTCTCATCCGTCCAAACCTTCCACTCCACGATCCGCGGCCTGAACTCCTCAGATGTGAGCTCTCAGATCCTATTCCGTCTCCTGAACAAGAAGCCAGGGCTTAAAGACACTAATGTGCAGGTCATGAAGGCACGTCTGGAAGCCTGCAAGTATATTATGGAGAACTTCCCTGTTTCACCGTAAGTATTATAGAACTGCCCACATTGATTGTGTGATCAAATGTTAATTTTGTAAAATCGTCAATGAATTATCATTTAAATGCAAGTATGCCAATAAAGTGAAATAAAAAATTAAACATCTAATATGAAATGTGTATTGTCGAATGTTGATCAAACGAATGAATGAATGAATGAGTGCATTGAATGAATTAACACTTTATTGCACTTAAAACTATAAAATAACACCTTATATCTAAATATTGCACATAAAAAGTACAATAGGCGGCCTTATCGCTGACAGAGATTTCTCCCAGGCAACCTAGGCATGGAGAAAAATATATAAATTAACTAAGAGTTGGTAGATCACAAACAAACAGATAGAGAAATAAAAAACAAAAAAAAAGATACAAACTATATACATTGCAAGCTACTTAAATTAGAATCGAACCTAAAAGATAAAATACAAATAACAACAGAGATAAAATCTGATCACAGCTGGAGCTACAACTACTACTTTGTTTTTTTTCTGCGTTTCTGAGAGTAAATAATTAAATCGGCTTTGTGTTTGAAATAGCTTTTAGCACATATAATTAATTTTGTAATATTTATCGTTAAATATGATTTTGTTTATCCACACATCTCGTTTGATCAACGTTCGACAATACACATTGTACATAATAATGATAAATCAAATAAAAAAATCTTAAAGTAGCCAAAATTCGTCTGCCTTCTTTTTCTTAAGTTAACTTAAATTTAACTTTCTATTCCTTATCATGATTTCGTGGCAATTCACTCCCTGTCCAATAATGCGTTGCCACTGACGCAGAAAACGGCGCACTCGACCAATAAACACAATAAATTCCTGTTGCTGGTCTCTCATTGGTCGTTTCCGCGTCATCCTAACAATTGTGTTTCATTTCTCCAGGACTGCAGCCGACTTCGTCCTCCAAGACATAGTGACCAAATTAGGCGAGTCCTCCTGCATGGTGATATCCGCGGAATGCCTGACATCGCTAGCCGACGCCTGCGGGCTAGAACACGTCCTGAATGAAGGTCTGTCGTTCGCTATGGACTCGCAGAAGAACCCTAAGGTGCAGAGCGAGATGTTCAACTGGATGGCTAATGCGGTCAAGGAGTTTGGCTTTAAGTGAGTTTCTATTTTACACGACGTTTGTAGTGCTTTATTTTAAAAAAACATGCTAAACTTTGGAACATATATTCTATCTATACTTCTATACTATTGAGACAAAGACTGTGCGATTCTGGGCCATGATTTTATCTTATCCGTGAGCTAATGAAAATAGGTTTAAAAAATACCGACACATGGTTTACTTATAATGACATACACAAGAAGCAAATTTAATCTAGTTTTTACAATATTTTACAAGTGTATTCAGTTTTTGGGCAAACAATACAAACAGTTTCGCATTTCCGCTTATATATTTTTATAATAAAAATAAAGTACACACTCACTGTGTATACTACTGGTGTGCGGCGAGCATTATTCAGAACTATCAAATATGAACTCTCGTTTCTGCGCTCGAAACGTGAATTGATATTTGATAGTTCTAGAAATCTTGTCCTAATTAAATCAGGCATCGCATCCAACCAAAATGGAATAGGTAATTCGTACTTCTTAACTATGTTAGTTAACGCTACTCAATCACTTTCTTACAGCATGAACATAAAGTCCATAATCGCGCACTCAAAAAAAGCCCTGTCTGCTACAAACCCAAACGTGCGAACATCTACAGTAACCTTCCTCGGGATTCTATCTCTATACGTCGGTCCATCGCTGATCAACCACTTCGATAGCGAGAAACCGGCGACTAAACAGCTGATTAGCTTGGAGTTGGATAAACATGCGAATAGCACGCCGCCTACGCCGACAAGGCAGGTTGGAGTTAGCAAGGTAAATTACGTTTTAAAATCAATTTATGTTAAGCTTCTCCTAAAATAAAACCTTTTACTTTTACTAAAAGGTTTTATTTCCCGTCACAAGATCAAACAAGCAAGGGCATTTTTTCGATTCAAATAAATAAATAATGCTGGACAAGTCATATATTTCATGTTTGCAGTTTAATGATAGCTTGCTTTACTATGTACTAGACTTATTGAACGTTTTCTCTTTCTTGATTGGTATTCGTCACACAGTGTTAATATTATGCACAGAACTGAGCCCGCTTGTTCTTGTAGATCAAGTCTAGTTGCAGATGATTACGACAACGTTAATCGATTCCTAACTGTTGTCTACTAACATAACTAACCATTTTAATCCCTTACAGTCTGCCAGCAAAGTATCTGTGGGCGACGACCTTGACGAAGCTTATGAAGACGCGGCAGACGAGGAGCCAGCTCCCGTTGACGACCACCGGGCGAGGACTGACCTAGCGCCGCTCATCACTGAGGCACTGGTCGGGGAGATCAATGACAAGAACTGGAAGGTATGTGTGTACGATACAAAGCATCAGTGGGCGGCGGCCTTGAGGAAGCTTACGAGGACGTGGCAGAGGAGGAGCCAGCTCCCGTAGACGACCACCGGCCGAGGACTATCCAAGCGCCGCTCATCACTGAGGCACTGGTCGGGGAGATCAATAATAAAAACTGGAAGGTATGTGTGTACGATACAATGCATCTGTGGCCGACGATCTTGATGAAGCTTACGAGGACGCGGCACAGGAGGAGCCAGTTCCCTTTGGGAGCGACTACACGCTGCTCATCACTGAGGTACTGGTCGGGTAGGTAGATAAGAACGTCATACGATGTGTGAGGGAGTGAGAGTCGCTTCGCCACGCTATGTTAGGTTAGACTACGCGACTCGCTTCGCTCGCCACGTTGTACAAGAGTGTCGCTCGCTTCGCTTGTCGCACTGTGATGGCACATTAAATCCTTACACACCTTCACACAAAATGACTGGCTCCGCTCGCTATACTTTTTTATTCAGGCATTAACTGAGCGTAGCCGCTTGTAGAATGTATTCTACGAGCGGCTACGCTCAGTTAATGCCTTGAGCGTACAAATATTTGTACCAAGCGGAAAAGGGACTGATTCTAGAACTGCAACACTGGCTGATATTGTTCTGGTATTTTTTTAATTTCTTTTTTATTTTAGCTTTATTGAATCTCGTCAAGATAACGTTTCAATTTCACTGAACATTTTTTTCTAGGTTCGAAACGAAGGCCTAGACAAAGTGAAAGCCATCATCAGCAACGCTGCCCCCATAAAGTCATCTTTAGGCGAGCTTCCCGCCGCCTTATCAGCGAGACTAATCGACTCCAACTCGAAGCTAGCGCAAAGCGCATTGCAGATCTGTGAGCAATTAGCTATTGCTATGGGTCCGAAGTGCAAAACGCATGTTAGGACTTTCTTCCCGGCTTTCTTTCAAGGTATGTGTGATCAAGATCTCCAGAAACACGATCTGGTTATGGATACACGGAATTTGCTATAACGAAATAAAATAGATTTGAAAAGGCCATGCATACTGATGGCCAGGTATACATTTTATGTAAATATCTGCATATAATATTACCGCAACGACTATTATACAAACCTAAATATGGCTTCATAGCAAGACCTACTTGGCTTTTCTACTGCTGGTTAGGTGTTAAAGATTGTTGTGTCTATGACGTCAACCATCATTCAGAATTACCATAATATTTTCAAGAGAAGAAAGTCAAAAATGTCTAATGTACAGGCACAGAATAAATATTTATTCTGTGCCTTTACAATGCACATTGTGACGTCATGCCGCCGTCATTAATCAGTATACTCTGATTAGTGTTCAACGTGTTATGTCTGATTGCTGTATTTTGTAGATTTATTTTATTAAAAAAATAAAAGGCTCAGGTTTCGGTATTTGGTAAACACATATTTTGGTGATTTATTTATTTAATAAAGTCTCCATTTTCAGCTCTAGGGGACAGCAAGCAATGGATCCGAACCGCAGCAGTGTCCTGTATAGAAACCTGGTGTCGCGAAGCCGGTCCTTCCGCGCCTCTCGAAGGAGAGATGATCTTCGACGCTCTTAAGGCTGGCTCGCCAGTGCTACGAGCGGCGTTGTTGCAGTGGCTTAGCGAACATCTACCTAATGGTAAAGGGGTAAAACTTTTGAACGAAATTAAACATTCGGCTTATGTGCCCCACCCACTGCCATTTACGTTTGGCGGTCTTGACTCCCACATCGGTAATACCTGTCAGAGAGCGAAAGTTTATGAAGTTGTAAATATCAATTTCTTTTACAGTGCCCCCAAAATCCTTCTCCAAAGAGGAGCTATCAGTCTGCGTGCTCACAGTATTCTCGTGCCTCGAGGACCGCGGCGCCGACGTGCGCAAGGCCAGCGCTGACTGCGTCCTACCTTTCATGTTGCATCTTGGCTACGAAGCCATGCACAAGCAGCTCGAGAAGCTGAAGGTAAGAGACAGATACTGTTATCGCATGGTGACCATAGGATGCGGCGGCCTCGAGGCAGACCACGAGATCTATAATAATCATTCTCATTTTGTAAAAAAAAACTATTTTTGTTTATGAGTGGAGGCTACTTATAGTTAATCATTGAGTTTTTGAAAATATGAGTGGCTCTCTGAAATTCTATAGGTTTATTATATTAATACGTTGAAATTGAATTAAAATTTATTTGAATTTTGAAATAATTATTTAACAAAATCCGAGATGCAGTCCATCTATCAGAGAAGGCTCCCTACGTGAAAAATACTATAATTACTATGCAGTGCCAGATGACAGACATCTGTCAGTTCAAAAATCTATGCGAAAATAATTATTTATTTCCTGATTAACCCAATTTTATTCAATTTCCAGCCTGCATCAAAGCCTGCAGTGCTAGCGGCCTTGGACAAGGCCCGACCGAACTTGCCCGTACAACCTCTACCGACGTCTAAAAGCTCTAAGGATGTGTGCAGGGGGGTCAAATCTGCGGGCGCGATGAAAAAGGAGGCTGAGAAGAAAGGAGGGGCGCCTCCTAAGGGCAAGGTTTGTACCTTACTTAAATAAATAAATAATGAAAATAAATATTTGTGGACAATTCACACAGCATCATCTAACCCCAAGCTAAGTAGAGCTTGTGTTATGGGTACTAGATGACTGATACACATAATAAAATTTATATCATAGATATATATTTTTATTAGAACATAAAGATAACGTCAGATTACCCGGAACAAATATCTGCAGTTCGTACACATAATTGTCCCGGGGCGGGAATCGAATCAGCAACCTCCTGCGATGCGGGCGGAACTTCGCCTATCGCACCACTGAGGTCGTCTCTCAGCATAAGAAATCCCTTTGTTCAGATGGATTCCGCTATGTAATCTGATCTATGAAGATGAATAAGAAGCTGGTATACAGGCAGAAACTAGTAGTCTAGTAGCATATTTAATAGTAACTAGTAGTTATTATTAAATATGTAGCAAAAAAAAACTTTATTTGATTATAAACTTAATTACCAGGTCGTAAAGCCGAATTCAGCTACAAGCCGCGGGAAGAAGGACGATGAAGACTGCTCACCGTTATTACCAAACAATAACGCAAAGAATCAACGTATTATTGACGACCAGAAACTGAAAGGTAAACGAAAGTCTTTTTTTTTTTGCACACTTTGTCGACATAACACAAGGAAAAGACAAAAAATAATTTCATAATTCATTTATTGCTTGTCAATCAGATAATGACAATTAATGTATAAAATATGACTTGTCTAAGTGCTTATTTTGTAAGCCTAAAGAAATAAATGATTTTTAACTTTTTTGAGAAAATTTTGAGTAAATAGGACTCATTTTAGATCGCTTGTTTCTGCCGCTTAGGCGTACAAACATTTTAATAAACATTGAAATAATATTGTTGCTAACAATCGCGACAACAATAAATTGATCGCGGCCTTATCACTATGAGCGATCTTTTCCAGTTCAGACAACCATTGCTTTATGTGCTTAATATGGAACTGTTGCGCAGCGGGCGAACAGTGGATTTGAATTCCATTGCAAAACTTTTCCATTGAAAACGATTAAAAAATTTTGTTTCGTCATCCCTCAACTTACCGTATAACGTGACAAATTCTCCCGCGACTAATCTCTGTTCAATTAATGGATGTCGGATGAACATGTAGTCTTCTTCTTCGCTTCATTTTTTTTTTCGTAGGTAGTACAAGGCAAAAATAATATATGCTCTCCTCATTTTTCTACTCCGCGTCTGTACTCCGCGGCGAACAGCAGAATACCCGCGCTGATCGTCGGCGCTGTCGAGCTACGCGCCGAGCTCTCAGCGCCGATGGTCAGTGTGATACTAAAATCAGCCTGAGTTTCCCAAACCCGAACTACGAGATATCAAAACGAGCTTATACAAATATAAAGAACGCCGGCGGTGCTATTGGATTCTTTCTCATTTTAGTTAAATTTGATCATTTCAGTACTCAAATGGAACTTCACAACTCCACGCGAAGAATTCTTTGAACTGCTAAAGGAACAGATGGGGACAGCTGGACTGAATAAAGCTCTTATTGGCAACATGTTTCACAGCGATTTCAGGTAACTTATTTGTTTATATATTTTTTCATTTATTTATGTTTAATCTAGAAGCTAATTAAAACGGTAATTCCGTTTGTCCGTAAGTCTCATTTAGTCTTTATGATAATATATGAAATTACTAATAAGTATCTACCTGGTTAAGTAGGTAGATACAGTTGACTCGTAAATTTACTAGTTTAGCTAAACAATGTTATTCCTTCAAGTCAGAAACTGAATGTACCTAGGTAGGTATCAAGTGGAAGGAAGTCAAGTAGGCCACAATTGCAACTGCACTCGGCGTTTTCTTTTCTTACGTAAAGAGGCGACGCTGGTGCCACAGATCATAGTCAAACATTTCTAAGTAATAATCCTTGCGTATTTAGGTATCTACATAAAATATCCAGTATATAAATAGCAAAAGGTACTTTATTGTGTGAATGTTTAATTTTCTGGTAGGCGGCCTGACTCGGCTATATGTGTTTGTAGTTTATTCTAAACATCTCCTGTTTATACTTAAATAGATCTCAAGAGGTGCAAATATGCATGTCTCGACAAAGTCTACACATTTGCTCCCCTTGGAGTTGAGACCCATAAGGCTGGCCTGATAGAGATTTAAATTTTTTTCTTTCAGATACCATCTCAAAGCAATAGAATCTCTCTCCGAAGATCTAAACGAGAACGGCTCGTCTCTGATGGCAAACCTTGACCTAGTCCTCAAGTGGCTAACTCTGCGTTTCTTCGACACCAACCCTTCGGTCATCCTTAAGGGTTTGGAGTACCTGTCTGTGGTGTTCCAGTATCTCATGGACAATGATTACACTATGGCAGAGTATGAGGCCAACTGCTTTATACCTTACTTGGTTTTAAAGGTGAGAACTACTTCTGACTAACAAATAAACTACGCAATGGGTATCACAATCAATGAACATTTAGAAATTTCCTTTGTTCACCGTAATCTTTATTTATAAACATGAACCCCTCTTTCTTCTGGTCACGCTATAACTTGAGAACGGCTTTACCGATTTCATGAATCTTTTTTTTATGTTTTCTAACACTTCGTAGGAGGTCCTTATATTAAAAAATTTGCAACAAAAATAAGTAAATGGTAATTACATTACTATTTATTTATTATATATTTTTTTAAATAATTATTGTGCATTAATTAGAACGAAACGACCTTTATACCATATGTGACGCAATAAATATATTTGAATTTGAAATAAACAATCAACGTTATTCACAGGTGGGCGATCCCAAAGACACAGTTCGTAATGGCGTCAAGAATTTGTTCAAGCAGATTTGCGTCGTCTACTCCGTCACTAAGCTGTTCGGATATCTGATGGAGGGACTCAAGTCTAAGAATGCTAGGCAAAGGGCAGGTATGTATCTATTTACGACTTATGTGGCGCGGTGGGCGATGGTGTGCGACGCAGAATATTACGGGTTCGATTCCCGCCTTGGGATTTGCGATGGGCGTTTGTACAATTTGAAAATATTTTCGGGTATTCTGGCTATTTTCTATCTTTATAAGAAAAATGTATTCTATTAAGTATATTAGTCAAGTACACATAACACAAGCTCTGCGTAGCTTGGTATCGTTTGAAGGCCTTTTTCTATAAGGTCCTGTTATTCATAAGCGAGATAAAACATTAAAATCAAAAACGAATAAGGTCATCTCTTTGTTATTGAATCTTTATGTTGACGCGATGATAAATGCCACTTAATATGCTGTGGCAAGTGCTTGTGTCGACGAGAAGTATTAAAAAATCTGACTAGAGAAAAAGAACGTAGTGAAATATCTGCTAACTCAAGCCATTCGCAAGGGACTTAGTTTGGCCGTAGTATTAATGATCTTGACTGTATATAAGGAAAATCAGGTCCAATATCTGACTCACACCTATCAAAAAACCATGGTGCCTACACTAGGATAATGAAAATCGAACTTACCATAATATCCGTTTTACAGGTATAGGCCCAGCTATCACTTTAAACCGTATATCCCTTCACAGAATGTCTAGAATGCATCGGCCACCTGCTAGAAACCTACGGCTCCACAGTAATGGGCCCCGGCGGCACCGCAGCACTCAAAGAACTGGCTCGACACATCGGTGACCGAGACAATGCAGTCAGGTCCGCCGCCCTCAACTGCGTAGCATGCGCTTACTTCCTGGAGGGAGAGAAGGTTTACAAGATGATTGGACAGGTTAGTTTCTATTGCATGGGGTAAGAGGCCGTCTCTACGAGCGAGACGATCGCGGCGATGTTATCGTCGTGCCACGTATACACTCTCCTAGCATGCGTCTACACACGGTGATGATATCGCGGCCATGCGACGAGTGGCTGAGTGCGCGTGAAACGTCATTATATCGCGGAGAGCCTGTCGCTACTAGCAGCGCGCACGGCGCAAGGACGTAACGTATCGACAAGCTTTTTAAACAATATATTAACAATGTTTGACACTGGCAATGTCTGGCACCACTGAACCAAGGTTATCGACATAGCTCAAAGAATTAGCAAGCTGAAGTGGCAGTGGGCCGGCCATATCTCGCGAAGAACCGACGGCCGATGGGGCAAACGTGTTCTTGAGTGGAGACCACGACTCGGTAAACGTAGTGTAGGACGCCCTCCGACCAGGTGGGATGACGACCTGCGAAAGACTGCAGGTAGATGCTGGATGCGTCAAGCTGAAGACAGGGCGCTATGGCGCTCATTGGGGGAGGCCACTGGAACAAAATAATAGCACAACGCGTCGTCAAAGAAACGCGGCCGTTTCCGTTACGAGCGTTGCTGGTTCGCGGTGATTCCTTTACAAGTCGCGACGATACGCCGCCGACGGAATAATCGCTCGTTCGTGGAGATTACCCGACAATAAAAGCGCGGACTCGTCGCGATACTCTCGCTCGTGGAGACGCCCCTATAGTGGAACTACAGAAGCTAATGGCGTAAACGAAGGAATCCTTGCCGAGTTGTGGATCGGTCAGCAATGTTCAAGATTTGATGATATTATTTATTACATGAACATACTTTTCCAGATATCGGACAAAGATCTATCACTACTGGAAGAGCGGATCAAGCGAGCAAGCAAGACTCGCAGCGCTGAGGCACGACGTTCCATGGTCGTGCCGCTTTCTGCCTCCGGGAAGCCTATCCAGCAACTGGATGTAAGTAATTATATTATTGGATGGATTTCTCAACCAAAGTTACCGACATAGCCAATAAGCAGGCTGAAGTGGGCCGGCCATATATCGCGTAGAACCGACAACTACTTAAAACTGGGGTAAACGTGTTCTTCCAGTCCGGTATCCGGTTCTTTCGGTCTAGCAGGACTATTATAGGTTGATGATGACATAGATCTCTCACTATTGAAAGAGCTAATTACAGAACAGAAAATCTTCCTAATCCTTGTCGTTAGACGTTCCTACTCAAGCTCTGAACCCTAATTCTGCTAAACCTGCACTTGTTATAGTGCAGGTTGCTATCATCACTGAATTACACTTTTTGGTTTTTCTACCTGAGAATAATGAAAGAAACTGCAGTGAAGGGACGCACTTCTCGACGTACTAATGTGACTTTGTCTACCCTATACGGCTATACGTCATAATCATAAGAAATGAAATCTGTTCCTTTTGACATTCTGTTAAATTATATTATTAATTGTATTACGTTTATCAGTCATCTAGGACCTATAACACAAACTCTGCTTAGCTTGGGGCTAAATGATGCTGTGTGAATTGTCCAGCATTATTTATTTCTATTATTTTATTATTATGTATACATATTAGGATTATTTAATTTTAATTAAGATTGTCAAGCATGATTTACTTGACCTCTACATTAAGATCTAAGCTATATACATGTCTATCTATTATCTATCTAAACAGCCAATAACCCCCACTTTTGAGTATAGGCCTCTTCCTTATCTCGCCACCCCTGGCGGTCATATGATAGAGATAAAAAAAAATTGATGTCTAACTGCGCCCCGCGGCTTCACCCGCGTGGAAATCTGTGTCAAATGATTTATAAACCTTTCTCTTGAATCTCTCTATCTGTTTAAAAAAACCGCATCAATATCCGTTGCGTAGTTTTAAAGATCTAAGCATACATAGGGACAGACAGACAGCGGGAAGCGACTTTGTTTTATGCTATCTAGTGAAGCTCAGTTACAGTAGCAGTCAGTTCTAGAGATGGGTTTATGCCGGGCATTTATCGGGCGTATTGAGTAAATTCCTAATATTTTTTTATTCCCTTTAAATGTCCGATCACAAGGCATATATTATAATTTGTATTATCCATGTAATTGCTTTTATAACTTACATATAAAAAATTACCATTCCAAAAAAAATGTGTAGACTAAGGAAAAGTAAGTAGGACGTACCTATTTCTTATACTTAGGCTAGCACAAACAAATACAGACAAACAAAAACTCACTTTTATTTACTTTATCTAGTATAGTTGTATAAGAAATAGGTACGTCCTACTTACTTTTCCTCAGCCTACACATTATTTTTAGCTGTATTAAAAAAAACATTTTATGTAAGTTATAAAAACAATAACATTATAATATTTGCCTTGTGATTGAACATTTATTGGGCATTTACTCAATACGCCCGATAAATGCCCGGCATAAACCCATCTCTAGTCAGTTCAGTTCTAATGTACATGTGAGTAAAATAATTAAATCTGAATCTAATTAAAGAATTATTTGTAGGACGTGGAGCCTCCTAGAAGAGCGCTGTCGCACACGATCGTATCAACGGTTGAATACGATGAGGAGGAAGAAGAAGAAGACGATTTACCTCCACCAGTCAGCCATCCGTAAGCTTACACACTCGTTACCTTTATGGTCCGGGAGCCAGGTACAAATGTGGTCAATTATTTCCTCCCCAGCAAAAATTCGTAAAATGCATTTGGGATTAATATTTATGAATACTGGTGACCGTCACCAGCGATTCCGTGGGTGGGTTGGGCAGTGGCAGCGATGACGACATTATTCACGTGGATCCCGAATTCCCAACAGAATTTTATTCAAGTGTTTTGTATTTAACTGTTTAAACTAGGCCGGAGTAAATGTAAATATTTACTAAAGTTCCCCAATCTCCCCAGGATAATCCCCGAACCGAAAGTGATATCCGGTCCGTTCGGTCTCGACCCGGAGTTGATCGCGCGACTCGACGCCGCGGTGCCGGTTCTAACGCAGCCGAACCTTCCAGAACTGGACCTTAAGTTCCTGGACGACCCTATCCCTCAGGGCAGCAGTCACACCGTCATATCTCAGCCGATACGAGCCAGGTAACCTCTATACTATACTACTCTTTACTATAACAGAAGTAGATATATTCGTACGTAAATCACGGCAAAAATTTGTCATTTAACGCATTCACAGCCCAGTCTGAAGCCGCAAGGTACTGCAGGTAGGCGTGTAAAAAAAGAAGAATTTTATTTTGCCAGAACAGAAACGAAAATTATACATACTCGTATAAATTCATCTTAAATTAACAAAGAAACTGACAAAATCGGTCTCCACTCAGCATGTGCTAAGATGGTAGAGCAGATCATACCATAGCGCTGGTCTTCCAAGGAGATCGTAGGAAGGAACAAAACTTGTGCGTCGTGGGCCATAAAAGTGTTAGTTATATAAAATACGTATGAGTGAAGTATGTGATGTGTATTGTGCGTGCTACAGAGCAGTACAGTGCGTCTCGTATCACATATCAATCTCTGCGCGGTTCTAACTTAGCTAGTCACATGGAGTGTTTGTTTTCTGATTATTACCTCTTCATGTTGCCCAAAGGACAGTTGTTTGCGACTGGCTTTATTTCTGTCTTAGAAACGCGTCATAACGTAAACTAAACCCGCGGGACCATATTACGCTGTATGGTATGCAAACCGTACAACTAATATCAATTCTTTGTTTACAGCATGGTCCCAATGTCGCCCCCGCGTCACATGCCGCCGCACCCGATAGTGTCGTCCACACCCGTCGCAATCGACGACTCGCAACTCGCCGACACCATACACTCTATCGCTAGTCCGGATCTAAACGTGAGTTCACAGTCACAGAAGGATATGCTTGGATTTCAGAATGTATTATTTTATTTAGATGGACCTTGTCATAAATAAGTAGAAACACACAGTTTTCACTTATAGTAGGTACTTAAATATTCTTAAACTCACGTCATTGGATTTTAGATACATAACTTTATTCCACCTCAACGCGTTCTCTTCCAGGAAACGTTTGCTTTATTTACCATTTCAGGTACATTAAAAAAACACATTTATTTCAGACGGGGTTCATATTGTCTGATTTTGTTTTGCGTTGTGTTTGTGTGGTTTTAATGGTTTCCAACTATGTTTTAAAATGTTTCTTGTTGTAGGGACTGTGTATGTAAACTTTGTGCGAGCTATTCGCGCAAAGTTTAAAAAAGAAATATTTTAAAACATAGTTAGAAACCACACCACCACACACACAAAACGCAAAACAATATCAAACCATATGAACCTTCGTCCATTGCTTCATGAAGGAGGAGGAAATACCCCTTTATCACCCTTCATACTTCCTCAATTCTAAGTGTGTGTATTTGCGTGGTATAATAAAGTGTTTTCTATCTCTATATCTACCTCTCTATGTTTTTATTTTCCAGGCTGCAATCCGCGCTCTCACCCTGATATCAAACGCACTGGTGTCCGGTCGCGGCGTGGCGCTAGTGGCCCACGAGCATCGTCTAGTCAAAGCTATCGCTACGCAAATCTGCCGTCTGCGCACCACTCCACAGACGCAAGACACGCTGCCCGCCTACAAATGCTTGGCGGGAGCGCTCACTTCTGTTAGTATTTTTTTTTTGCTCTATGTGGCTTTTATGTCAGTGTGGCCATGGTAGGCCTATTGAGCTTAGCTATGTCTAGGATCCATGACAAATATCGAAGGGGCTACTATAATTTAAAACTTTGGTACAAGGTGGTTCCATCCAAAGTAAAAATCTTTTGAAACTATGATGGTTATAGTGATTGCCACTATTCATAATTCGCCACTATACATTGCAGCTGATAGGAACTTTAAAAATTCGATCCAAATCTATAATAAAACTGTAACAGGTCCAGTAGTCCAGTCCATATCACACTAATATTATAAATACTAATGTTTTTACATCGTTCACAAAGTTCATGATTATCTTACATAATATTTATAAGCCTCCTTAAGCCTCCTAAGTATAGAATAGTTGTACTAGGTGGTTTCGCTCTTACTTGGTTACGTTAGCCGGGATTTAAAAAAAGAAATGTGAAAGTTGTTAGTATTGTTATAATATTCTGTATTCCAGTTCTACGAAACAGCAGGCTGCGGGTCCCGCGTGGGCGAACCGGAGCTATGTGCGGTACTGGGCGAGTTACTGCGTGTGTTGGGATCGGGCAGCAGCGGCGGCGGCAGCGACGGCGAGCGCGTCGTGCGCGTGCTGAACAACGTGTGCGTGCGCGTGTTAGAGCGCTCGCAGCGGACGCCTCTACTCTGGTGAGCTATATCCATCGCCTAGACGGCTGAACGAATCTTAATGAAATTTGGCATGGAGTTGAAAAATATTCTGACGACGTATGTAGGCAATATGAAAAGCGCGTGCGAAGCCGCGGAGATAAGCTAGTATTGTGTTTGCTCGGAGTACATTAAAATAATTTTAACATTATTATACATCCCTTGGTAAAGTGGTGTTATAATTTATTATCAATCTTTCTAATAAATATCTATACTTACATTTATTTATAATTACAGCGCAATAGTAACCCTCCTCCACGAATCCATCGGAGTATCAGATCCAGCATACCCCCGCTACCAAGACCTGCTTCTCAAATGCTTCTGGAAGACCCTCAAGATGATATCCTCCTGGGACGTCAACTCTATAGACTACGACGCAGTTCTATACAAGATACATCTATTCTATAAAGCGTATCCGAATAGCTATTGGAAGAAGAATCCGGATATAAGCGATACGCCTTACAGGTTTGTGAGTTTTAATTAATTCTAGATGCTTCAAGCCTTTTCGCATGAAATTTTCAATAGTATCGTCTCGACGAGACGGGAGGTTTAATTTATTTATGGGATTTGCTTCTTGCTAGAAGTAGAAAAAACTTCTATAAATTGACTCTTATTTTATATATAACTCACGGCCGATGTGGCGCGGTGGGCGAAGGTCCGCCTGCGACGCAGGAGGTTGCGGGTTCCTTTCCCGCCTCGGAACAATTGTGTGTACGATCTGCAGATATTTGTTCCGGGTGTTCTGATCGTTTTATATGTATAATAAAAAATATCTTTCTATTGAATGTATTGTATTATGTATATCAGTTATCTAGTACCCATAACACAAGCTCTGCTTACCATGGGGCTAGATAATGCTGTGTTAATTGTCCAGCATTATTTATTTATTTATTTAAAATCAATAAAAAAACAGAAATGGTACCTATTCAATATAGAACAAAAAATAACCTATTTATTAAATAAAAAATATTAGTCTATAAACAAATATGAATGACACTTGGATGTAAGGATATAAAAGATTATTTATCGGGTATTTATCGCGTACCTTTTGTTACCACCTTTACCGTACCATACCCTTGCTTACCTTTTGTCCCCTATGTTTCAATAAAAACCAAATGAATAATCTTAAATATACTGCATGATTCAAATCTGTTCAGGCTTTTAACAGTTATAAAGAAATTCACATGAACCCTTCAAACAACACTCCTTTTTTTGGGCAATCGTGTAAAAAATAATGTATTTTTTGTTGATAGAACCGTCAAAACCCTGGTGCATACTCTAGTCAAGAACAAGGGCTCGTCGATCACGCACCACCTTACGCTTATACCTGATGTCAATGAATCTGATCTGTACCCTTATCTGCACAAAGTACTCAAGGTAAACAGCAATATAAATAATAAATAGACTAGCGGTTTCCTGCGGTTCCAACCGCCTTAAATTAGAATTTCACATTTCTAAATTGTATTATAATAATATAATATAGCAGACGGCCGCTGGGGCAAACGTGTTCTTGAGTGGAGACCACGACTCGGTAAACTTAATGTAGAACGCCCTCCGACCAGGTGGGATGACGGACGACCTGCGAAAGACTGCAGGTAGATGCGTCAAGCTGAAGACAGGGCTCTATGGCGCTCATTGGGGGAGGCCTATCTCCAGCAGTGGACTAATATAGACCGATGTTGAATATAGCCTATGAAAGAATTTTTCAAATCGGTTCAGTAGTTTTGGGAGCCTATTCAATACAAACACATCTTAATAATATTAGTATAGATAAAAGCATACTAATAAAAGCCTATGTGTTATTCGAGGCTTAGGCCGACATATTAGCAAAAATTTTGCCGAATTTGTTGTAGTAGTTTTAGCGTGAAGAATTATCAAACATACTACATACATTATGTCAGATGTATGCTGCAGATTCCATTCGAAACTTGAATTTATAATATTAGTAGATTTATTATGCCACAATCATTAAACTGAACCAATTTGACAGCATTAAGGATTATGCCATCATTTTTATTTCGATCGTTATGAAAGGGACCGCAATATTTTTAGAGCTGTCAAATTTAATGAAAATATAAAAAAGTTATTTATCAATGAAGAATAGAATGGTCAATGTTTTATTATATGAACTTTGTTGTCTGAAATATGTAAAAGTATATTCATTCATTTATTATTAGGATTACTGATATTATAATGTTACTAATATTTAGAGAATTAACAATGTTTTGTAATATGGACTTTGTTGTCTGAAATAAAAGTATTCATTCATTTAATCATTAAAATCAGGTAAGTTTTGTCGACATCTGAATTGACACTAATATACTCCACAATTTATCTTCCAGCAACTAAAACTAGACGACAAAAAGGACACGAACGAGCCTATCAACGGCAGCTCTGTCCTCACCGCTGTCAGCGGCAACACTAACTTGACGGCGGGAAGGTTACCGCGCGCGTTGCACGAGGAACTAGCGCTTATACTGAAGAAAATTGGGACAAAGGAGACTAATAAGTCTGCTTTGGAACAGTTGTATGATTTGCGGGTAAGTACCAAGTTCTCATCAGTACATGTTCGTCCACAGCTGAACATAGACCTTCCCAAACGACGCCATGCAAAGCAGTCCTGAGCCGCCTCCGTTCATCGACTCCCTGCGACCGCTACAATGTCGTCGGTCCATCGAGTGGGAGGTCTTTCCATAGTCCGTTTCGCATTGCATCGCGGTTGCCATTCAAAAACTTTTACTCCCCAATGGTTATAGGTTATGAAAACTATTTGGCCTGCGTCATCGCCACTTCAGCCTGTTTCTGTTCCTTCGCCAATTCTGAGAGCTATGTCGGTTACTTTGGCTCTTCCATTCCGGATTTCGCAAGTGATAGATCAATTGAAATTAAATTAATCCTGTCATATTTTTATACAGGAGCGCCACCCAGAGGTTGACATTTGGACTTTCATGCAAGGATCATCTTTCTACTTCCGGAACTTCGTGGAGCGAGGCTTGCGGGAGGTGGCCGACCAGAGGAAACTCTCCTCTATGCCTATCTACAAACATGACTATAAAACGGAAAACATTGGTATGTTAATCATTTTCTTCACCTTTTCCCACTTATGCTGGGCCGGTATAATATGTATGGGTACTCTTGTTCCATAAACTTCTTAATACTTACTCGTTTATTACTCATGTAAATAAATAATGCTGGTCAATCCACACAGCACTATCTAGCCCCAAGCTAAGAGCAGAGTTTGTGTTATGGGTACTAGATGACTGATATACATAATAAAACATATTACATAAATAGATATTATTTATTTTTCAGATATCTCCAATGAAAACGATGAAAAGTCGCACGTCATATTCTTAGAAAGATTACGAGCTTTACAGGTATGTCCAATGTTCATTATTAGCTGAAAATGTCTTAACCAAAACTTGCATACCCTCGAGGCCAATTGGCGTTGAACAATAGGTACCAATACATTAAAGGTACTCCTCAAGAATTTTACAAATTCCGGCATGACGAACCCCAATACACTTACACGTGGGTACTGAGCGGTTTCGTATTTGTTTTATAATTATTCAGTTCAGGTGGTACCCCGAGCCAAATTATTTTGTCTTATTATTAAGTTGAACAAAGGAAATATCAAAATCATGTCTGTTATAGTTTTATTTTGTATACTTTCATAATCAGCCTATAGCAGTCCACTGCTGGACATAGGCCTCCCCAATGAGCGCCATAGCGCCCTGTCTTCAGCTTGCCGCATCCAGCATCTACCTGCAGTCTTTCGCAGGTCGTCACTTTATACTTTTACTTATAACAATAGATATCACAAAATCCCCAATGAAAATTGTGATATATCCTTTGTTCAACGTAATAATTAGATAAAATAGGTAGAGGCGCTGGTGTGCCTCGGGGTACCGACCTAGATAATACTTAACTACGAGCTAGTTTTGTAATCCTAAGGAAATTTAATTTAATTGATTTCTTATTTCCATCAAGTTAACAGTACTGACGATAAACCTTTCAATCGATTCCAGGCTAAAGCTGGCCTGAAGTCTGAATCTAGTCCATCGTCGCAGCCTCGCACGCCGATCAGCGACAATCGCGCGCTCGTGGACTCTATAAATGAGAACACGTTGTCTAGGACACATAGTATCGATCCGCAACTTGAGGTGAGCAGAACATCGATAGAAGAATGATAGATGAGAGCATTTATTTTGACGAGTACATAAAACGTCACTAAAAACAAAACATGGGGTCTAAAAATTATGTGACACAATGGATGGGCGTCAAAGACCCCATTGACCCATTGCCGAAATAAGTGTAGAGTGTAGACTCAGTAGATTTTTTTTTAAACCTCATTTGATTGTCTTTTGTTTTTTTAAACTGTTATCTACGCTGACGTTACAAATCCAGGCATTCATTATACAAAAAACAAAAGGTGATCACGCTGCTTGCTTTTAGAAATATCTTATAGCTTTGAAAGCAGTATTATTTGATTAATGTGACTGATCCTACGAATAAATAATAAGTCGACTGACCATTATATCGCCATGATGACGGTGGCTTAGGACCGGACAGAACGAATTCTTTTAAGCATTCAACATTTATGTGTGAACCTGTTGAGTGTGTAAGTGCCGAGTATTCCGTTTCTTATATAGTTTAACTTTTTCCAGCTTCACACAACGCAAATGCCCCAAAAGAACGAGGCTGCAGTAGACCTACTTCGCCAGAAACTTCAACAAATCAAGAGCTCGTCCAAAAGATAAGGCCGTTTCCTTCCCACGCATTCCGGATTTTGTAGCATCACAAGCGGCCCATGTGAATTTGAATGTTGTCAATGCAAAATTTACTTGTAAAATTGCTTGTAAAAATCTCAGTGATCCCATGTAAGTCCAAAGGGCTGTAGTTAAAATAAAGGCCTAAAGTGACGTCCAAATATTTTGGTATTGGTACCCTACTAATTCGACAATACGGCAAACAGTATCACCTAAAAGTAGGGTGTAAATGTGTCTTAATTGGTGTTGTGTGTTGATATTGAACATCATGGTTACATAATTTATACTTAAAATATATTTCAAGTATTAAGCTACTAAAGTGACTATGGTGTGACATAATTTGGATTAAAACGAGTTGTCTGTGTAAACATAGAACTTAAGTTTTGAGTACAGTCAACAAGGAAAATCCAGCGACAGATTACAGTAGCAAATATGCTACAAAAATTCCTTGCCTTGTTACTGTTTTTAAAGATATGCTGATTTTGTTGTTGGATGTACTTAATTGCCTTGGAATTTTAGTCGAATGAGGCGTAAACTATTTTAAATATTTTAGATTTTCTCACTTATTGACTACAACTTCTATCGAAGTTACTAAATTTATACGACGTAATCTAAATTTTTCTTTAAATTTTAGACGTTTTCTGTTAATTATAAATTCGGGTTAGCACTAACGCACGTCTACATACTAGTATCAATCTTATAATGTAGCTTGCTGATCGTGATTAAAAATATAATAAATGTTTTCTACCCCTATAAGTCCACACAGTTTTATAAACTCAAAATCTTCTATCCCTTAGTGTTGTGTTAATAATTCAAAGTCAATGAAGGGTATATAAAATTGTTTTTAACTTTGTTAAATCTAATGTATTATCGATGTGTCTATATATAGCTTAGCACACCTGTAAACACTGTATTTGTGTCCTTTAATTAGGAAGTATGTTGCATTTCATTCTATGCTTAGGTAATCCCAACTTATTAAACCTACCATTATTATATTTTAGGGTTTTTTCTATAATAGGTAAACCGTAAATACATTCATAAAGAATAACTTAACTATCGAAACTGGTTTCAAGGTATGTGATGAATAGGATTGGGGTTCACGTGTATTAGAAACCATTTACACTGGGTTGAATACCACTAAATTAATTGCTTCACCATAACAATGGTATCATCTCAAAATGACACATTTTGGCAATTTTTCCTTTGATGAAAGAAACTACAGATAGAGGGACGCGTGTCAGAACTTCTGACAAGATCAGATGTGTCAAAGTTGAAACCATTTTATCAATTTCTCCGTTCAAATAACACCAACCGCACTATCTAGAGTTTCTTGGACTCATCTATGGACAATTCTGTGATGATACTATTGTCATATGAAGCGATTGGTTTACAGAATTCGGCCTCTTGGGATGTATGGGTACGTACTGTCAGTACTATTAGCGCCGTATGGTAAGATGAAACCGCCAGTGTAAATGTGGCCTTTGACAATCCTTCAATGGGTGTTATTGAAATAGCAGTAAAGTAAGCTACAGTTTACATTGTTATAGGTCCTTATAGAGTGTCATATAGTTTTTATTAATTATCAATGTAGTTTTCACTCGGCTGAAAACTTTCTATTGATGTTATCATGACATTCATTCAAGTATGTAGTTTTTTGTACTTGGTGTTATTCGGTTGAGTTTTATAAAGACTGTTTAAAGTTGAATTGTTGAGCAATACTCATGACATTACCGTTTTTGTGGCATGCAGTTGTTAATTATAGAATAGTTTGAGTTGTGATGAGATTACATTCTTACGTATGAGCTTTGGTGTGTTATGTTTGATCGAAATCTAGTTGTGTTCACCTATCATCCAGTGGGTTTATTATAAAACTTAAGCGCTGTGATGAGGGTTTTTGTTGGTTCAAAAAGTGTTATATCAGTTTTCATAAAGCTTCATTAGTATAAACTGCCTGTAAAAATTTATTCAATGTAAAAATTACTAGACCATGTAAACAAAACATTCCCTTCAGTATTGGTATTGTACAAATTATTCCTTTATAGTGTGTAATGTGTGTATCACCAGTTTAACAGTAATCTCGCAATTAACATATAAGCGCTTGTAAGTCAGTCTGAATACCTATGTTGCAGCTTAAATTACCAAAAATATTCAACAAAACTTTACATTTTTAACATTTGAAATTAATTTCTGGTTGTTAAAATTAAAAATGAGAGTATAATCTATTTTTTCATATCTGTAGAAAGATAAACAATTCCGCAGTATTTAAACTCAAATTAACTCTCTTGTTTTGGATTTCTATACAATATAAAGTACTGGCCGATTCGAGATCTTTTCTTCAATAAATATAGTCACAAGTATGTATTTACCTCGAATTTTAGAAATATTGGGATTTGTTTGATTGTAAATTGAATGGATTTAAACACTTTACCAATCATCGCCCGTGTATATTTCACGGCTGATTGATAATAGTGTAAATACTCCACTGTTGTTTGGAGTTGTAACTTTGACTGACATTTTAAGATGCTATATATAATTCATTTTGCTGTTCATTCATTTATATTCATAACACTAATATCGTCCAATAACGTACAGGTAGGTATCTTATTTGTTTTCCTAATATGATTTTAACAAAACTTTTCTTATCTAAATGTTGTTAGCATTTATTTATTATAAAATGTAAATTAAATTTAAATCATGATGTATTATTGATCAACGATAATAAAGTTCATACCTACAGAAAGTGGTTTTATATTTATGGAAGTGCCTGGTGAGAGTCTAATAATTTATAACTGTCTCAAAGAAATCATCCATAATCCAAATCACCTTTTTTATAGGTGATTTCCTTCGTACCTGATACCTGATCTCTGAACTCGATCTGTTTCGCGGGGCGTCGTTGTTGACCGGGCTTAAGTACTAAACAGAAACCGAAGTAGTAAACAGATGATCCAGTTAAATGGAGCTCTGTGTTTGATAACTAGCGTTTTGCTTGTGTACCCAGGGGCGGCTTTAGCCCATGAAGCGCCCGTTTGCAACTAATACATAACAAATTTGAAAAAAGTGGAACAAAAATTTAAACATTTGAATTTGAATATCTAGCCAGACGCTCGCGCGGTCAAAATAGATACCGTAACAGGGCCGTTTTAACCAAATTATTTTTTTGCAAACATATAAACATATAAAAAAAAGGTACATTTGCTATGTTTCTATGTATTGCGGGGCGCTCGGACAATCGAGTTGAATATGAGTTGAATCGAGGAAACTCTGCACAGTGCACTGATTTATAGCCGACTTCGAAAAAAGGAAGAGGTTCTATGTTCGGCTGTATAATTTCTTTATCTATGGCTAAGATTTAATTTACGATCGTCGAATCCTCCCGTCACTTATGGAAAGATTACCATGATTTCATGAAAAATAAATAGTCGAGGGATTAGTATTTATCCTACAAAACAAAAAAAAAACAGTTGAAAACTTTTCGGATTCGAAGTCCGATTTTAGTTTTATGATAACAATTAAATTTTAATTTATAATGAAAACGGAATCTACCCAATGCACTGCAAGTACTGCAACCCGTAAATAGGCAAGCTTAAGACAATTTACCACCAAGCAAGAGATTTACTCTCTGGGAACTTATGTAAGTTAAGTTATGACGGTAAAACTAAAAGCGCAATCTTTGGAAACTTTCAGCTACTCGACAATGGATGACACTAAGATTAATTTGTCGAAAATTTTCCCATGCGCAACCAACGGAAACACCGGTTTTATAATCTATGGGCCACACCATAGACAAATTTCAGCGGGATCCAATCAAAACCAAAAATTACCGAACAAAATGTAATGAAAGTTCGCCACATGTCCGCCATAGCTACATCTTCTTTCTAGTGACGTTAGAATTATTTTGTGTTAGTTGTTGTATGTAGATATTGTTTATTTTAGTTAGTTTTAGCTCAATAAATAAATAAAAAAACGGTGAGTAAAATGATAAGTGAAGTTCCCCCAAGTTTACTACATTTTTCGTGCAAATTGGTTTGGCCGCGACCTAACTTCATCTCTTGCTGTCATAAAAGAAAACCTTTATTCTCGCTGGATTATAGTCTTTTTGATAAAAAATAGAAATAATCTAACAGACGGAGTAATAATTTACCTTATTCTATAAAATTTGACTGTTTGAAAACAGTATTATTCGCGTCAACATAGCCTCACCGTGTTCACCAATTTGCAGACCTTGCTGGATAGAGAACCACGATGGAGTCTCCGCGAAAATTTAACGACTGCTACTTTTACTATTATTCCACGTGCACCAAGGTAAGCTAATTAGAAAGTGCATGCTGAGTTAGGTAGGTAGGTACCATTGTTCAATAACCATCACCAATTTTATGGCCCTGAACTAGTCGATAAATTGGAAATCTATATCGTAAACATTGTTGTTTTGCGTTGGTTGAATAGCAACCACTTATAAATGGTCAGATTTTCTCTCGGCATTCAAATACTTACTCCCCATTTGACTACACTCTCAAAGCACCATAACAAATGTACCCACATCTTTGAAATAAAAATGTCATTGCATAAATATTGACTGTTCCATGAATGTCACTATTATAAATAAGCATTTAGCACAATAAATAAAAACATTCATAGCAGAAAGATCCTTCCTGTTTTTAAATAATACATGTTTTGTGCAGAGTTTGATATTGTTATTTGGCCTATTAGAATGTTTGAAACTCTTATTAGATAATGAAACTTGTTAAGATTTAAATTAAATTATATCTCTATCTGGGGTTTTGTGAATGATTAACACTTGTATTGTTAATAAATATGTATGATACCTTAATCAGAAGCTGCATAAGGTACTTACCGGATTGAAATCTGTCAGGAGTTATCTAACAATATTTATAAACTAATTTTCTAGACAATTCTCTGGTTTTGTCTTGGTTTTACCCATGTTAGAAATTATCTACAAGTTTTCTTAATAACAAGTAATGTTAAGTGTCAGGCAGGCGATGACCAAAGCCAAGGACAGAGAAGCTTGGAACACGCTGGAGAAGGCCTAAACCCAAAATGGGGTTCTGAACCAAGAAAACTAGATAACTTTATTTGGATGTAATGTCTGGAAATAAAAGAGGCTATATTATTAATAATGTTAAGTGTCTGTTGGCAGTAGTTTTAAACTGAATTGTATTCCTCAGGGAGATAACTGTGTGTTCCGTCATGAGCCCACCGCTCTTGGCTGTGAGACGATGTGCTCCGCCTGGCAACAGGGCAAGTGTCTGGACAAGCGCTGCAAACTGCGTCATATGGAGTTAAGGGTAAGAATAATTTTCCGACAATCTGATAACTTTTTTATAATGTTAAGAAATAATTATGTTTCTCCAGAACCAAAGTTACTGACATAGCTCTAAGAATTACCAAGCTGATGTAGCAGTGGGCCGGCCATATCTCGCGAAGAACCGACGGCCGCTGTGCCGTTGTTCTTCAGTGGGGACCACGACTCGGTAAACATAGTGTATGTCGCCCTCCTACCAGGTGGGATGACGACCTGCGAAAGACTGCAGGTAGATGCTGGATGCGTCAAGCTGATGACAGGGCGCTGTGACCCTCATTGGGGGAGACCTATGTCCAGTAGTGGACTAACATAGGCTGATGATGATGTTTCATCAGGGGTCCCACCTGAGAAGCGATTTGGAAGGCCCAGGATGAGATGGCGTGATAAGCTCGTGGCACATTAACCACCGTGGCCTCTTGCTGTGTTGGATCACCAGGAATGGAAGGAGAAAAGGGAGGTCTTTGCCCAGTAGTGGGACTGTAATGGCTAAAAATAATAATTATATATGATGAGGAAATAGTTCATTTATTTTATTTTATATTTATTGATATGGAAATCAGAAAACAATCATAACAATTCATTGTATCACAAATTGACGACCGATGTGGCGCGGTGGGCGAAGGTCCGCCTGCGACGCAGGGGGTTGCGGGTTCGATTCCCGCCTCGAAACAAATGTGTGTACGATCTGCAGATATTTGTTTCGGGTGTTCTGGTCGTTTTCTATGTATAATAAAAAATGTCTATCTATGTAATATATTGTATTATGTATATCAGTTATCTAGTACCCATAACACAAGCTCTGCTTACCATGGGGCTAGATAATGCTGTGTGAATTGTCCAGCATTATTTATTATTATTTATTTATAACATAACATTAATCATTTTTTTTTCTAAGTTTATTAGACTAGATTGTAACCTAAAATATGCATACACACCATGATAATATAATAGAGCAGTATACGCATACAATATATATACACATATAATAATGTACCATCCATCCATCCATCATCATCCATCATCAGCCTATAGCAGTCCACTGCTGGACATATAATAATCGTCACTAAAGGTAAAAAAATAATTATTTATGTTTAAATTTATATATATTTCAGAAAAACCGCAAGCAGATCCCTTGCTATTGGGAGAACCAGCCCGGTGGTTGCCGCAAGATACATTGCCCATTCATGCATAAGAACCCCGAGGCACGCACTGATGGGATTGCTCCTAGCCAGCCGGTACCTATGCCGGTAAGTCCCATAAATACCTATACTATATCAATTAATTAATTAACTATCTGTATAAGCTATATATATATTATAATAAATATTATATTAAGGCAATATAATTAAATTTATAGAATACCCCTTTTTGACATGTAACTTCGTTATCAATAAATGATTTGTATTTGTAAGTCTCTTTAAGGCCTTGTGTACAAGGCGCGAACTCGTCGGTAAACGAGGCCTAAATGGTATGGTATTTCAACTGACATAGTGAAATGCGTGCTAGCGTGAAATGTAAGGGTTAACTTATTATAGAAAAACTATTGAGTATCCTTTCAAAATACATTTATTTTCAACTTTTGAATTACTATACTATGTCGGAATGGGCTTTATTTTAGAATATTCTTTCTTTGTATATTATTTATTTTCGCGAAAAGTTGGGCTATTGAAATACGATAGTTAAGAAGTTTTTTCAAATGTATACTTTTTTACGATTTGGATGTAAACAAACATAGATAATAACTAGATTACGTTGATATAAATTCTATAACAAAAATTCCTAAAACTTTTTGCTATCTACAAGATTGATAATATCTTCAAATTAGCTGGGATCAACAATAAAGAAGGCTGGCAAAAGTTTAATTTGTCTACCAACCCATCTGTGATCCCATCTATAATGTTTGTATTCATATTCATATATGTAATAATAATAGTAGTATTATATATAGATAGTAATAAATAATATTTAGTTATAATTTACTTATAAGTACCAGAGGTTAATTTAAAATATTGTAAAACATAGGTTCATTGTTTCATTTGTATCTCATAAGAGAAAGTGTGTTTGTATGAGAATAAAGTTCTTTAAACCGATCTGCAAATAAAAACCATCTGTATTTGTTTTGTTTCAGATCCCCGGCATCCCCATAACAGGGGCACATGAGACTGTAGTCCCCGCGGAGCCTCCGATGGCGGCCGTACCCCCGCCCGCGCCACAGCCCGTGCCATTGCTGTGGCAGCAACAGCGACCAGGTAACTAGTCATATTCTTCACCTGTGACACAAGCACATTGATTGTTGTCTAGGCTATCTATCGATCTAATCAGCCGGTAACACCCACTGCTGGGTATAGGCCTCTTCCTTATCTCGCCACCCCTGGCGGTCCTGTGCCAGTCGGATCCACTGCTTCCCTACAGCCCCCACAATGTTGTCTGATCATCGGGCAGATGGTCTAGCTCGACGCCGCCGCATATCCCTAGGCCACCATTCGGTGACTGTTATAATAGAGAAAAATTACATGATATCATTGAATGTGTAAAGTATTTGAAATACATTCCTCCGACTTCAATAATTCACATTATGTATGACGATGTGTTGTTGTTTTTGTGGATTACCCTAGATAACAATTGTTGTGCTTGGCCTACTGATGCTATTCCATAATATATCTTCTTTCCAGTCCAGCTAGACAAAATTTGTCGACATTTTTTGAATTCTCTAGATGTGTAAAACATTTCATCATAGTAAATGTTATAATTAACTACTAATTCTACCTTATCTATATGTCACCAATTATGAGAGAATACTAATCTTTTATTATCTGTTTCTTAACTGTTTTATCTTTTTCATTCCTTCAACATTGGATCATCATCATCAACATCATCATTGGATGTCTAACATTTGGTAAGTAATTTTACGCCCGAATTTTGCAAATCAGATTTGAGCAGGTCTCAAATGAAGGTCTTTTGTCAATTTTTTATGGAAAACTGTTATGAAATCGCAGCTTGAGACGTGCTAAAGTGTGAGTTGCCTCTCATTTTGTAACTTACTTTATGCCCAAATACTCAAATGTATCTTTAGATTTAAGCATGTATCCAAGTCGCGGTTTTTTTTACATGATTCAACGAAAATCTGTAAAAAATTCTTCACTTAGATAGATAGATAGACTTGGGACCTGCTTAAGTCTGAGATGCATTTGATTATTTGGGCATCCGAATTTCTTTGCCCATAACTGAGTAAATACTTCAGACTTTCCTCCCACAAATCTGTCTAAAAATTTACTGCTGAAAGGATCTAGAGAAATTAGCAAGACGTAAAGGTCATATAATCCTCCTAAAACTCATAAAATAAATATAAAAATTACCAAAGAATAATTTGGGTTTTATTAGGGAAATTCTCGTGTTTGAACCGATGGCCGCTGGGGCAAACGTCCTACACGGACGCCGTCCGGCCATGTGGGATGACGACCTGCGAAAAACTGCAGGTAGATGCTGGATGCGGCAAGCTGAAGACAGGGCGCTATGGCGCTCATTGGGGGAGGCCTATGTCCAGCAGTGGACTGCTATGGGCTATAGATAGGGAAATTCTCGAAAAATTCAATGATATGGCCGACCTCTGTTGGGTGCATATACAAGGCACCGAACTTTGTACGCATATACATATGTATATGCGTACCTACATAGTTCGGTGCCTTGTATATGCGTACCTACAAAATTCGGTGCCTTGTATATGCGTACCTACAAAATTCGGTGCCTTGTATATGCGTACCTACAAAGTTCGGTGCCTTGTATATGCGTACCTACAAAGTTCGGTGCCTTGTATATGCGTACCTACAAAGTTGAGTGCTTTGTATATGAGTATCTACAAAGTTCGGTGCCTTGTATATGCGTACCTACAAAGTTGAGTGCTTTGTATATGAGTATCTACAAAGTTCGGTGCCTTGTATATGCGTACCTACAAAGTTCGGTGCCTTGTATATGCGTACCTACAAAGTTCGGTGCCTTGTATATGCGTACCTACAAAGTTGAATGCTTTGTATATGAGTATCTACAAAGTCGCGAGTAACATCCACCAGAATCCAATGAGTTCCTGTTCCTAACAACGGTGTTTGATTGTTTCAGACCACCTACCCCCAGTAGTGATGGACTCAACCCTTATGGGCGTTCTGCCGCCTCCCAACGAGCTCCGCCGCCTGCTAACCCCCCACCACCCGCACTCTCACCCACACGAGCAAGCGCCTAGCCCATACGCACCGCTGCCCGGCGATCCTCTTGTGGTTAACTTTGAGGAAGGTATGAGACTCTACTGAAATTATATGCGTTAAGCCCCTGTTAAACGATTTGAGAGGTTCAGTTTAAACAGCTGGAGTTTCCATTCGATTACTTAGGATGAATTCTGGGGAATTTTTGATGGGGGAAAAGGTTCACATATCACTATTATGCGAATTCGATACATAGGAGTTTGCTCTGTTAAAATTCGTAACAGATCCTTAGAATATAATAGTTAATTTTACGTAAAAGGTTTGCAAAGACAGCTCCATCCTTTTTTATTCTTTATTGCATAAAACACAACGAAACTATAATTTTTTTATACATTATATCGTTTTCTTTGGTAGTCAATAACAGTTTCGAACCTTATTTCTTTACATATTTTATTTACATTTCGGTTAAATTAAAAAAAAAGTCGAAGTACAACGATGCGATCATTTAGAGAGAAAAGGTTAGTGCGTCCTCCCCATATATACTTATGGAAAAATATACCGTTGATTTAAATTTATATGATGAAGTTTTAACGCGTTAAAATGGACTTTCTGTGACCAAGATAAGTGTTGACTTTCTAAAGAAATTAACAAACAAACAAGAATTAACTTGTGGTTGAAATGCTTTACACGGGTTAAAACTTTCAGTGGTGTAAATATTTTATTTGAGATTTTATAATGTATGTGGGAATAAAGGAAGCCTAACAGAACACCTCCAAAAACGAAGGGTTGGACGTGTTCTTATTCCTATTTATAGCAAAAGTTGAAAGTAATTATTGTGTTTTCTTCAGAATGATGTGGTTTTCCCCTATAAAACCTCTCAAGTCGTGTGATAGGGGCTTACGGCCATGCATATACGGCATGATGTTCTGAAATCGTTCCGAAATGTTACCACGTGGCTTGTTTTTCAAAAGCTATGTTAGAACTGCCAGTTCGTATTTTGTTTTACTGTTGATTTTATTTTGCTGGAATTCAGCTTACTATATGGTAATGTTTTGGGCGATTTTCGAAGTCATTTCTGTGGCCGACTGAAGGACTATCGTGTTACCGTTGTGGTTCGTTCGTGAACATTAGTATTTATATTGATGTATTCAAGATTTTTAAGAGTAATCGCTTTACGTAGTTACTGATATGTCAACGCGTCACGTAGATTCGGCGGAGGACATTTGTAGGGCAAAAATGTATCTTTGTAACTTCACATATGGACTATATTTTGTAGCTTTTAGACTAATTTTGTCAAGGCATGTTAGATCGACGGTGATGTGAAGTGTATAGTTTGAGGTAAATATGCTTGTCATTGCCCTAGCTAGGGTGTTACATGATAAGTCTTTCTGGTTGTTGAGTGGTTGTATTGATAATGCCGCTAGAGTTTAGCGCGGATTATATTGTCGACGTATATAATATGTAGAAACTATACACTTCATAAATGCCATTTGCTTGAGAGATTCATTGAATTAATGGTCGGGCTTAAATAAAACATGGAAATGTATTAAAAGTGAATGTAGAAAGTAAATACAGAGGTATTGCTTTCATCACAATCTATGAAGATTGGTGAAAAATTTATTGAGTTGATATTTGAGTCGTTTCAAAATGTAGGTATTAAAGCCAAGGGGTGAAATATGTACTTTTGAATTGGAAAGGACTGATAGAGTCGACCGTAATAAAAGAAGAAGTCCTATTAATGAATCTCTCAGTGCATTATTTTAGTTTGGGGTCTTCCTTATGCGTGTTGTGAAGGAGAGGAGAGATTACATTGAAATGTGTATAGAAGCTAGCTAGGCCACGAAAAGGGTTAAAAAGCTTGGCTGATTTACGTAAAAGGGTTAAAGTGTGCCTAATTGATTATTGTTTCATGAGGAAGCCCCCATGAACTAAAGTCGTCTGTGCCAACTATCTTATCTAAAAAAAATATCACATTTAGGCAAAACGGACTTTAGTTGTGCCAATAATGATGTCTCACTGTTAGACTAGCTTCCAATATTTATTTTATTCGTAATTATGTTATCTAAGAGTTTTTCTTATTTCGTGGCTCGAATTGGGAATATTAGAGGGGCTGCCACCCTACTATAGCTACTATATTTAAAAAAAAACTTCCCAATTTGCAGCGCGAGTTTGTTTTAAGAAGTTGTTTTTATATTCTTCCATAGTCGATAGACGATATAAGATTGCGATAAGATTCAGTTTTACATTTTAGTTTTTGTTTATTCGGAAGGTTTAGTTCGTTTAAATTATACTTGCCAAAAGGGACGGCAACTTGGTTGATTACATTTTGTTTTGTTAAAAACAATTGTTTGTTATTATATAAATTTGTTGATATTTATCCTTATATGTACCTTTGGCGAGAAAGGATTGTAATGTAACCGTTTGCGATTAGGGCAAGCTTAGAAATGAGAGTAAATGAACTTACTTATACTTTAGTTTAGCTCTCTCATTTCCAAATATTAAGGTATCGATTTAGTCATGACGGTATTTTTGTATGTGCAATAATTTAGTGAACGTTCATATCTTAGCTAACTAGATTCATGATATACTAACTCGCTTTTCATTCATTATAAAAAGATATATCACTTAATCATTTAATATTGCGATTTTCCAAGTGACTGGATGGTCCAAAACTATTCATTCACTCATCTTACGGGACAAGTTATAGTTTTTTTTTAAATAGATGTTGATATAATCTTTGTCTATAATAGAAAAGTACATAATAAATAGGTTAAACATATGAAAATACAAATAAAAATATATATACACGATTATTATAACTCATTTATAGGTCAAAAAGAAAAAAAATGCTTGAAAGCCTTTAAATTGTTTGTATGTTAGTTTGTAGGTTGTTTTTAAGGGGCTTTGGCAGTTTATAAAGGTACCCACACTGCTACGGTCCCACATAATAATATCGCACTTTTGAGGCGTAGATAGAGCTAATAAAAATAGATAATAAATTAACGGAAACTCAGTCTAATGTTGTAATGCATCAGATAATACAATATCATATTGAGTATCCATAAAAAAAAACTTTTGTGCTTAAGAATATTAAACAATACATACCTACTACCTGTTTAGGAGAGGGTAAATAAAACAAAACGAAAAAAAAAATAAGCATACTAATGCTTAGCGATTTTGGAAAATTAATAACATATTTGATAAATGCTTCCGATTTCTACATAAGTATGTATTTGGTTTGTTAAATGTTTTTGGTTTATTTTCGGATTTGTTTTGTTTTTTGTTTATTGTATTTGCACTGAAAGCAAAGTTCCTATATTTATTAACGAAAATCCAAATTGTAAAAACAGATTTACTTCAGAAAAAGATTTTATATATGGTCCATGGTACGCCTAGTCATTATTTGTGTATAAAGTATTTATCAATATAATGTTGACAGGAAGGATAGAGTAAGGTCGAGAAGGTTGTTAACTCATTTTATATGCTCATTTTAATCTCAAACGTTTCAGTAATATGTTAAAGTACGTCGACCACAAGTTTTGGAAATCATAATATTAGAACGGTAGCGTCATCTCTTATCGTATATGTGAAACACACTGCGATCGATTGGGTGATTAAGTTAGATCCAGATAGATTGAGGAGCTCGTGGTCGATGTTCCAAACTAAAAAAAATAGGATTCATTCAAATTTATTAGAGTTAATATGTACTGATTATTTAGGGACAATGTAGAGTGTTAGTACAAAGTATGGCTGCTAATTCGCAGCTGTGTAGAATTGGTTTCGCCCGTAACTATAGCAATATCTTCATATTTAGCGTTAATTGTAGCCTTTTTCTTATATTATTTATTTACCCTTAGATTAATTGTTGAGTTATTGTTTGTTTGGCAGTAAATTTGCCGTGTAAGGTCATTTGTAAAATACGTCATATTTGAGATTTATTTTAAATAATAGCAAATGAAATAGTCGTGACGTAGGTTATCGGTGACCAGTCGTGTTGCGATGCCATCAATTAAACCCTTGTTTGAAATGTGTTTGGCACTAATTCTTTTATTTCATCGTGACATGACGATTCTAAAATTGGTAGTCGATTCCTTTGAAGTTTATAAAAAAGAGAATTTTATAGCTCGATTGAATGTATTTGGTAGTTGGAATAAAGAAGCAAACTTATTTGCTAGGTTTTTCAATGGAATCGGCTGTCAGTTGTGTTTTTATAAGATTTGTATTTGCGGGTATGGGAAGTAGGATAGAGGGAGAAGCACTTTTGATACTTATAAATAGTCGTGGTCGCTTTGTCGATGGATGCAGGACTCGCGACGGGCGTCATGTGTTTGGATTGTTTGTAATGACGGTGTGACTTAACCAAGTATTATAATTTACTTCCTCAGACGTGCTACTGCCACTTTCTTTTGTTTGAAATAATAAAGGGGTTGTTATTATGTTAATCTATAGCCTTAATAAGAAATTCAAAATAATGTTTATGTTTAGTGAAGCGTGTGTTAAGATCTTTCGTTTAACTGATTAACATTCAAACCGATATTGAAACTCGTATTGGAACGGTATCTTGGCTTGTTCATTCAAATTGTGTTATTATACCAACGAGTACCTAAATAAAAATGTTTCGTATTATGATTTTTGTAATTATTTTTGACCGCCCACCGAGTGAGCGCTTTCAGATCCAAAGGACACACGCGAGTATTCACACAGAGGGATGTTTCAAAACTAATTACGAAAATCATGAGACAAATTGGTAGATACATTCCACTAAGCGGATACTCGTGTGTGCTTGCAGAGTCGGATAATGAAAGCGCTCCCTCGACCACCCCCGTCAAACAAGACGACGACGCCAAGTCGCACGAACTGCTGCTGTTGGAGCGAATACAGGCCGAGGCCGCTGCTTACTACAACTACGACAACCTCCCGCCGGAAATGCCCAAAGATCGAAAACTAGTCCGAACAAATCTAACCACAAAGTACGACAAAGTATCCCTCGACGAATTAGCAGGTAAAAAGCAGACGACGCAAGAACAACGCAGCGTAGACTTCAAAGTTTTATCTCTCGATGAAATCAGAGGTAGGAAAACAAATATTGATACCATTCTTCCCTTACCACCGATCACAATAAACCTTAGGAAAAGAAAACTTTCAACACAAGAAACACTCACATCATCAGGTAACAAAATACTCAAAGTGGTTAGGAGTAACTCTATAGTGTATAAAAAGTTAGACCAAAACGCCCCAGCTCCTTCTCAGGCTAAAAAGCAGAAACCCAGTGAAAGTAGTGATTGTAGGAAACGTACATTCTCCGAGCAGAGTGACGTGTGCGAAGTACAAGAACATGAACTCGAAGACTGCTTAGAGTTCAAACGGATCCAAGTCGACGAACAGACGACACAGAACAAACCTATACTCATTAGAAATAGAAACACGAGCGAAAATAAAGACAATGATGATTCTATACCAACAGAAACTATCATATGCAACCCAGACAACGATTCAGACAGTGAAGTACAAATTGTAAGCGTAGATATCTCAAACGATCTGAGTCTAGACAAAATATACGATAGCGATATAGAGATGGAACCTAAGGCTATAGAAATAGTAGATTTGAGCGATGATGATGATAGTGTTCTCTCTGCAACGGATCTAGATTTAGATTTAACTAATAATGTACCAGATGTAGTCGCGAGCTGTCAAAGACGAGGAAGCAAAGATGGGAAAGTAGATGATGCAAGGAGTATTATTCATGAGATTGATGAAATTTTAAACGATGACTCATGATAAGCATTTCTTAATTTAAGGTTTTTCGTACAAAGTCACTGAGATATAAATTATTAAGGTTCTAAGAGCTATTATTAAGAGTAGGAAGACCTCACTGTAGATATGTTTTTTTTAAATAAAGTAAAATGAGTAAATGAGGAGATGAGTGTTGAAAGGAAATCCAAAGTTAGAGCTTCAGATATAATGGTTGATGATCACAAGGAACAGAATAAATAATGTTAACGAACTGAGTCTAAAGTAGGTATACCTACCATGGAATCTTATTCCTATAATTTGGGATAAAGCCGCGTTGACACGATCAAAGTCATCGGATCGAGTGGACACGTAAAACGTAGCACTAGGATAGTAGCTGTTGATCTGTTTACTCAGATCATTATCTTAGTCTACTTGGTCATCATTGAAAAATGTTATGAGACGCTCGGTGGTGGTTACTAAACTCCATTTTGTTTGATACTCTTATACGAGCTAGCTCGGAAAACGTAGAACGCGGTCCGATTCTACACTCTACCTAAAGGATACCTAGTTAAAAGACTGATAAAGTCAAGCTTAAACATACGAAAATTTAACTTATGAGCTTGACCCTCAAAAGAGCCCTAACTCTTGAGGGTCAAATTCTGCAAACGGTACCCGTTTGCATACTATTTATTTTCCCGAAGGGTATGATTATTTGCGGATGTCGAAGAACAGCTTCGACGATCCATTTGACTCATGTTCTCTATCTACTACAAGTCGACTCGGTCCGAGCAGACTCATCATGTCAACGCGGCATATTTAGTCCAGCAGGCAATATTTAGGTTAGGGTTGATGTATTTTTTTACACTGTTTTCATTATTTACTTTTTATTGAACTAAATTCCCGGTCAGTTGTATAAATTTGCTGTAAATAATTACTAATTGTTGCTGGAGGAGAAATGAAAAGCGAATTATCTTTGATCCAAAAGTGTATTCATATTTATGTTGTTAAAAAGTTTTCATTGACATCACACAAATGTATTCACAAGTTAAATTATAACTATACACTTTTTAACTACGGTAAATTCGAAATTAATTCTTTGACTCTCAAAGTATGATTTAAAAATGTAGACATCGATTTTGACAAAAATATGTACCATCTATAAATTTAAAACGTGTTCTAGGTAAATTACTCAAACCTGGCGCGATCCTTTTGGTTTTTCGCATTTCGCATTACGAAAACAACTAGAGTAGGCCTCCAGTACCGACAGATTTGTGACGCCGCCGCACATAGGGGTATTTTGCTGATCTAGCCGGTCAAAATTATTTTATATTTTTTTCTCACTCTTTACAACTCTCTGGTTAATTTTAGACTATTTTTAGTCATTATTTAATAAATTTGTTTTTTTTTGCATCTTGTACTATTTTGTATGCTTTTTTTTAAACTTTGTAGCTCTCTTTGGGGAACTCAGAATGTGCTTAAGTAGGTTTAATTGAAGCATCTAATTTTCCAGATGTTTGTAAGTTTGTTTGTGTAGCATGTATCAGTACATCCTTATCCGCCGTATTACGTAAGGTTTCAGTTTTCCTTCTCTTACTTCTTTCGCTCAGCTCAGTAAACGGTTTTGATGGTCGACCTGAACTTTTCGGTTGCGCTCTCGGCCCCTAGCAAAAAATAGGGCGGGTATGGGCGGCTGATTATACCATAATTATTTGGTGTAAACTATAGCCTGTCATTACCAATAAATATAATAACCGGGAAGGACCCGGAAATACAACAAAAACCTTGTCAAAATTAATATTGGGTACGAAATTCCAAGAATTTTGAACTATTTTTTCTAACGTCATAAAACAATATCCTATCGATAAAGAAAACAGCATCATATTTTAAAAATATGTATTTTTACCTTCTTGATCCATATCCATTACAATATTTTGAATGAAGTCGTGGTCACCAAAATGTGTAATTTTTAGTCAGGGACTATCACACTTAGGAAACGCGTACGATAAGTGCAGCTAAACCGACGATAAAGTTCCGACTAAAACAAGCGCACGGGTTTAGGCAATAAAAGACCGGGACGGATTGCCTTTTGTTCTCTAGTCATTTGACAACTTCTAAGAAATTGATTTTTGACCGGCTAGATCGACAAAATACCCCTATGTGCGCCGGCCGCCAACGCAACGTGGCTAATTGTATGAAAAAACAGGAGACTATCGCGCCAGGTTTTAAAAATGTACCCTAATACATAATGTCTTCGTAAATATAAAATTTAGAGATAAATTTGCAGGTACTGGTTGAACTGAAATTACCTACTTGAGTTTCATAGCATACTTAGTTATTGCCAGTGTTACAAACAAATTTCTGCATTCATAACTTGTTTTTTTTTAGATATCCTATTATTGACACCAAAATAACTAGTAGTTGTACAACGATTTATTTACACACAGTAAAACACTGTTTTGCTAATAATTATTGAGTTGGAAACCTATGTATATGTAGAAAATTAAATTTCAGTAATTTTCTGTTAGGAAACTCAGATTTAAGCACGTCGTAAGTGACAAATATTTAACAGATTTTCATAGAAAACTTCCACAAAATGGCGACTTGAGACACGCTTTAATCTGAGATGTGTTTGAATATTTGGGCGTAAGTATGTTATGTATCTTTGAGTATTCCAATGAAGTTAAGATATTAATTAGGTATCTACCTACCTATGTAACATTTTTGTTGTTTAGGCAATAACGTCAGAATAATTGCCGAAAAGAAAGTTTTTTATGTATTGGGTAAAAAACGAATTCATGTTTCTTAAAAATGTAGGTCATACCTACCTACTACTTTGTGCCTATGATTTTTTCTTTTAATATCTATTATACTTAATACTAATGTGATCTCAATGGGTTGTTCAGTTTAGGTTGTAATAAAGCAATAAAATAGTTTTTAAACAATTATTTTAGTCTAAACAGAATAGAAACTTATCGCCATTTGTAATCACTTAAACTAAAGTACATTCTTACCCATTGTTATATACAACAATATACAATACATATAACTAATTTCTAGTCTATCTACTTGTTCAATAACAATGAATACCTAGATAATTAGCTGTTGCAAAAAATATACATCAAAATGTCATTACTTAACATGTTACAAACTTAGTACATAATGTGAAAATAAAATAAAAGTAGATTACATAGATGCTATTCTTTGAAAAGTATTCTTTGAGCACTGTATCTTGTAAATAACTTTTCGAGCAGCACGAAATTTTTCTTATAGTTTGACCGAAACCGCTGTACCGCTCCTTAGGAAAGTGCGGCGAGGTGGGGGGCGAGAAAAAAGAGCAAGAGTACGAGTTGACGGATCGGAGCGGCCGATATTCCCCCCCCCCGACCCCCCATCTCGCCGCTCGCATAACTCAGGCGCGGTACAGCGGTTTTGGTCAAACTATAGTTTAAGGCAAGTAAATAAGTTAACCACGCAAAAAAAGGTATTATTTGAGCCTACTATTTGTGCTTTTCTCCAGTTTTGTTGCTGGCAACTAACAGATATGTTCATTCTTCAAACTATTTTGTGATTCTAGAAATGTACAGATTATTACAAAGGAGGTATTACACCAGCATTTTGTTTTGTATGTATTTAAACTTAAAAACTGAGTAAACAGTCCTCTATCGTTTGCTGATTTATCTTGATGATTTTGTAAATGTGTTAGCCATTTAAGGAGCGCCCCGTGGAAAAATGCCCTATTCTGTGTTCTAAGCTAAATAAGAACATTTAACTGATTTGGTTCAATGGCTATAGCTATAATAGGTATAAATACATCGCATTTTTTTTTCATTTGGATGGAGCTTAATAAATTGATATTATAGTTTTATTTCCAGTTTCGTCTCCCTGACAAGCAGTTATCGTTTAAAACAATCTATGGCTTGTTTTATTTAATCGTCTGTAGCTAAAAGTTCTTCGCTAGTTTGTTCATGGGATAGACTAGGATTTATAGGTCATCGTCTATACCTATAAATCCCTTCCTAGTATAAAAAAATATTTCGATTGATAATGATGATTGATAGCTATAAACACCTCGCTAGTTTTGTTCAATTGGCTCGATCTTAAAATCCCTCGCTAGTTTTATTCAAGCAGCTGTAGAAATCCCTCGTTTGTTTCTAACTTTGTTCAAGCAGCGGCATCTAAATCCCTCGGTGGCTCTGTTCAAGTTTCTGCTTGGTATCTTGAACTAGTTCCACCAGGGTCACTGCAGCCGTGACCAGTACTGCTGGGAGTCTTGTCCGGGCACTGCCAGGGGGACAGAAACCCCTGCGCCAAGGAGACCGCCTAGTTCTGGAAAAATATGGACATTTTAGCCCTGATTAGAAAACCACAGAAAACAACGGCTTCACGGATTTCTTTGGTAAATGAGGTATCAAAACACTCGACGAGTTCCGGAATATGTTCTAGGTGGTATTTTAAAGGCCTTTTCATAAAAGTGGTTAAATAAAATTCTAATAAGTACAGTCAGCGTCAAATTGATATGAGCGTCTAGTGTAGTCAAAATGTTCTGAAAAACATAAAAGCAATTTGATATACGCAGTTCGAATCATCATTATTGTTGTAAGCAAGGTGTTCAAAATATCTTACTACTCATTGTTTCATATTTATGTGAGCAGTCAGAGTGTTCAAAATTATCTTAGCAAACAAAGCTCTTAAAGGTAGTATGCAAACTCAATATCAATTTGACGCTGACTGTACCTACTCTGGATAGGTTTCACGTAGGTACTCTCTATCCAAAATACAAATATTTCATAAATTTTACAAAAATTAAGGCATGCATTAAGACCATTAAGGCGTTACGAATAAAAATAAAATATTAGGTCTTTTTTCCACTACGATGAGTTATAATGCGCAATGTGCACTATGGTGAAAAAGCAGATTTAAGACTAGCGACGACGCCGGCATCAGACACTACGCTCTGACCGCATTAAATCGATTTTAGTGGGAGAAGTTTGAATGAATGGCCATAGAAGAGCGTCCACTGATCCTCACCGTATGGATCCATCGAACAATGTCGTCAATCAAATTAGTGCGGATGACGATTCGGATTGCCGATTAATGGATGCACACCCTTGCAGGACCTATCTATATGGTTTCCATACTAACCTGGAGGGGGCGAAGAAGCCTCGTGCTGATAATGGTTGACGTAGTGATGTGGCTGTCTGTAGCCCAGTTCGTAGCGTCCGTAGCCGAGGAAGCCGCCCTTGCAGAGGTCTGCTTCGCTGGAGTCGCAGACAGGGCTCTCGGGGACCATGCCTCCGCCGTACCCCATCGGGGTTAGGGGGCTGGAAAAATGAAGGGCATTGAAAGTAAGATCGAATTTGAGAAAGACGATCGATCTCTCGCTAGTCAAAGCCAATTGGAGGCTTTAAAAAACCAACATTTTATTTTAAGTAGCTATTTCCGCATTCGTTTTCAGTTGAAAGCCGTCAAGAACGTTATGAACTATGTAAGACTTTATTCCATTTCAGAATCTAGCTGTTTCATTACTTTACTCAAAACATCTGCAAAAAATATGGGTTAGGTGGGAATAAAACCCACGAATGAATGTTTTGATCGTTTTGCCAATATTAGGTCTTGTCTTGGCCCAGGTTTGGAATAGAATGTAATACATAGGGCACATTTACACATAGAAAGGACTTGAGACTTGATATAGAGGACTTGACTTCTTTGATTTGGCAATATGTTGGTTTACAAAGTTAACCAATGTTTATGGGACTCTATGGTTAGAAAATACGACTAACCTGTAAGCATCAACATTGAGCGTCGGCTGGTGGTAGGGCTGATGTGCAGCATGTGGCTGCGGGGGCAGGTGCTGCGGCGGCGGCGGGGGGTGCGGGGGGTTGTAGCACTCGGGGCTGCGCCGCTGCGAGCGGATCTTCTCTTCGCGCCGCCACTTCGCGCGACGATTCGAGAACCACACCTTTATGTCGGGTCGGGTTATAATAGCGCGGTGTATCGCGCACTACATGGTTATGGTAACATTGATAACTATGCATGTGTTCTTAAAAGATAACTGAACTTGGCTGACTTTCTATCAAGCGTCTAGATCGGACGATTATGTATTTGTACTGAATTGCCCTTGACTTGACTTCTTTTATTTGGCATATGTGTCTGGTTTGCCACGTTTCTGCCATTTTTTATTGTCATTTGTAGAAGGAGTTATAGTTACTTGGACGTCAGAGTTCATCGAAAAAGCCGCTGATTGTCCGGTTATCTTTTAGAGCAGGTAGATACACCCTAAGCACCATAGGTCATCATTATCAGCTCTAAGTTACCCACTGCTGGGAATATAAGCCTCCCTCCTTCAATGCCAGCCTACTACTGTGCCTGGACCTATGCGCTTTCTACGACGTACACAAATTCGTGGCCAATATAGAACAAACTTAAGATTCAGAGTTAAAAGCTAGGAGTTCCTAGCTTTCAGTGGCGCGCCGCTCCTGCCGCGGCGCCGCCGCCGCCTCATCGCGCGACGGACGATTCGATAACCACAACACCTTTATGTTTGGTCGATTTCTTAGAGCCTTATATCACACTAGTTATTGGCGAGCTACTTCAAAGCGAGCCGAGTGCATGGCAAACGCGATTTCCAAGCGATGTCTAAGAGCTCGCTTCTATTGCGCAGCGGACTCACCTCGCTTTGAATTCGCTCGCAAATTGCCAGTGTGTCAAGGCTCCAAAATTGCGGTATATCGCGGCACACTACATGGTTATTGAGTTTATTATAGTGATTGTAATGTAGGTAGGTACCTATTATGGTATGTAGCGTATTTGATTTTTTTAATCTTGATATCTATTAAAGATGTTTGTTACTCTTTCACGCAAAAACAACTGATCGGGCTGAATGGGAAGTTCCAAGCCCGGAATGAAGCATAGGCTACTTTTTATCCCATAAATCAGTTCCCATGAAATAGAAATCACCTTTAAACGTTTCCATAGAAAAAACGCGTGCGATGCCGCAGTCAGAAACTAGTGTAAACTAAATCCTTAGATCCTCACCTGTATTCGAGCTTCAGGTAGTCCGATTTTGGCAGCAAGTCGCTCTCTAGCAAACACGTCGGGGTAGTGAGTTCTTTCGAATTCTGTAAAAAAATTAAAACTTATCACATTTTTTTCCAGATGCTTAAAGAACGGCAGGCGATTTTTCTTATCCCGAAAATGTGTATCAAAATTAATCTAAATATTTTTAAACTTACGCTATCTGAAAACATAGTTCTCTATATCTACTATTTGACGTGATAAACGCCCGTTAAATACCCGTGAAACTGAACTGGTTTCCGGCACTAGAATCTTAATCCTTTTCATGCTCATCAAAAAATATAAGTACCTACTTAATTAAAATTTATAAAACAAATTAATAAAATTTAAAGAATCAATGTTTTTTGCTTTTAACTTGTTTTTCTGTACCTACAACCAAAACGTGAGTTTTCCGAGACTCACTTCACCTTAATTAACAAAGAGCAGCAAACCCCTTCAGACAAATTCCCTCACCTCTCTCCAAGCTGTCAATCTGCTCATTGGTGAAGCTGGTGCGGTTCCTCTGTAACTTCCTCTTCAACCGCAGTCTCGCTGCGTCATCGTCGGCGCCGCTGGAGCCTGCGTTGGAATTGTCTCCGGACCCTGTCTCGTCGGAGTGCAGGCCTTCTAGGCCTTCAAGGGGCTCTTCGCCTGTGAAACAATGAAGAATTAGCGTAATTTATAATGAGATCTATCAACTAGGTAGGTGCTTTCTAACCCTATGTAACTAATGTATATTATCTATTTAACTATTTTGTTTATACTATATAACATACAAGCATACAGATCCCCTGGTACTGTCCACGACCCTATCCATCGATGGTTGAGTTGGTTGTTCCATGGGTGAGCGATAAGACCGCCAATCGTAACTTATTTTTTAAGTTTTTATCTTTCTTTCTATCTAACTTTCTTAGGTAATCTATATATCCAATTTCATGTAGCTACTACTTAACTAATATTTGTATTCTTGTTGATTTTATTTATATTAGTGCGTTTTTGTTTGTTTGTATAGTGGTAGTGAGTAGTCAGTCCGTAACATCAACAAATTGCTTTGCCGGAAGATCAGCGTTGGTTGCTAGCATGCTAGTCATCCAACTCATGCTGAGGCAAAGCCATTTTGTTACTGGACTTACATGATTACCAACACGTTTAGTTTACATTTAAGTTTATTATGTCTGTGTAAGTCTTTTAACAAATAAATTCATTTCATTTCATTTCATTTTCATTTCATTAATATGTAATTGAGAAGTAGAAAGTTACGCGTTAAGTGGCCTCCGTCAGGTTTTTTACGCAATAAAACCACATTAAAGCAAAGTTTTAAAGGTAAACGAATGTGCAATTTAATAATTCTAAATATTTTCTATCTCTAGTTACTTCTTCACTTTGGATCTAGTTTTAGCAGTTCCATGTATGATTTTACCAAGTAGGTATTATTAGTTACATAGAACAAATGGGCCAGGTCTTGTTTCAATAGTTCTATCATGAAACTACAGGGATAAAATGTGTTTACAGTTCCATGACGTCACAGAACTATAGAACAAAAGTGAGTTACCGGCTTCTCTTGGTAAGTCAGCCAACAAAACTGAATTAAAAGAATCAATTAACAGACCGAAATTATTTACTAAACCCAGCGTCCAATAACTCAAAAGTTGTAATCGGGACTTATTAACTGGCTCCTAAGTCAGCGTAACGCGGGATAAAGTGAATTTACGTCGGCGTAGATTAAAATCGTGCAAACTCGAATAAATTCGCGGTTATCGAGAGGACTGTTTGGAATTAATTGAACCCAAAACTTCATAAGTTTTGGGTTCTGCGGTTTGGAACTAGATGGCGCTACTAAGAAATAGACGACTTATTATAAAACCACATTCTGAGACGAAAAGAACGTTGGCATAGTTACGTACGTACCTAGACTACTACTACGTAAGTAACCTACCTAATTCGACAATGTTATGGAATTTATACACTAGGTATTCGATGGATCGACGACATTGTCAAATAACATAACTTTTTAAAGAAGCATACATAGGGGCAGACAGATAGCGGGAAGCTACTTTGTTTTATACTATGTAGTGATGCTGAAACAAAGAAATTAGGTATCTTTAAAACTCTACTCGATAGACCAATGACATTAACATTTTCATCATCATCATCTGCCTATAGCAGTCCACTGCTGGACATAGGCCTCCCCCAATGAGCGCCATAGCGCCCTGTCTTCAGCTTGCCGCATCCAGCATCTACCTGCAGTTTTTCGCAGGTCGTCATCCCACCTGGTCGGAGGGCGTCCTACACTACGTTTACCGAGTCGTGGTCTCCACTCAAGAACACGCTTGCCCCATCGGCCGTCGGTTCTTCGAGAGATATGGCCGGCCCACTGCCACTTCAGCTTGCTAATTCTTATATTATTAACATTTTAAAGATACCTAATTACTTTGGTTTTCAGCATAACCATCGTGAAGACAATTGATAAGATTCCTAGTAAAAGTTAATTTAATAATCCCAGATAAGACAGGCTTGTGGTAGCGCATCCTTACTTAGACGGGGTTTGTGGCCCTTTGGGTAGAGCGCGACCGAAAATGTTGATATTATTCGCACGCGAACGAAACTAACGGCACCCTTTTACCGACTTCAGGAGGACGTTCTACGAGAATGTTTGGCTGCATGTATTATTATTTTTAAAAAATGAGGTAGACAGTGCGATGGACCGTAGCCTCATCTAAATGAGATTGAAGAGCCAGTTAAACGTTGGTTGTATGGGGCCTTTTCATCATCATCAGCCTCTGAGTCGGGTGTCCTTCTAATATGACATTAAGTCTTAGCACAGGCATTTATATATTCGAATTTTGTGTATTTCTTACATAGAGTTAGATTTCGTAGGCTTATGTGTACATTTAATAATGCCACTTAATTTTAGGATATGAGTAAATGGCTTGTTACTTGGCGTTTATCTTTTTTAACCGACGAAAAACAAAAGAGTAGGTGGTTCCAAGTTCGCCTGTAGGTACTTGGAATTTTTTTTCGTTTTTTTGGAGAATGATCTGAGGTGATCCTATAAAAAAAATATACCCCCGAGGGAGAAGTATTTGTCCCGATTAAATTTGAAAAACAGTGTAAATACGACGGTTTTTACTTTTTTCAAAGCAATCATTCATAAAAATATATTACACTAATAAAAAGGCGATTTAGTTGTTTTCGAACACAAGGGCATAGAGAGTGTGTTAATTATACATGTAAGGTTACAATAATTTTAGTACATTTATAACAGCTTCCTGCCAACAGAAGACGAGTGCCTAGAAAAGTATATTAATTAAGTGGTCTGACAGTACAAGGAGAATCTCATGTATCCAAAGGCCAAAGTTTACGCCCAAACTACAATATAAACTACACAAACACTCGAACAAACTTCCCTAAACCAAAATTATTGAAACTACATAACGTGTCTTGAACTTCGTGCTTGAACACCAACACTAAATTACATTCAAGTGTCAAAATCTCACAGTCCGTGTCTCCAAGCGGGTGGGGGTGGTATAACACCCCTGGGGGATGAAAAGGGGGGGTAGCGTAACGGGCGCGTTCAGGCGGAAACTGACGATAACGGCGGGCCTACCATGTAACCCTGCATGACAGTAACTCAAAAATGTATGCCCAATTATGAAGTTTGATAAGAACTGTACTGAAGTTTGCTGCTAAAGCGATAAAGTGTGCAAAATGTTGGACTATTCAGGTAAAGGGGTTTTCGTGGTGAGTTTGTTAAGAAAAACCTTTTCCGCTCTATTTTGAATGTAACCTTTAGTTGCATAGTCTGGTTAGGAACCTACAAAAGAAATGTCTTTAAAGAGTATGGAATTTAAATGTTCTGTGTTTAGTACATATCATAATATTATCAAATTAATCTAGGTAAATATGAAAAGTTTAACATTTTGACCGTTTATTTATATGAATTTCGTGGCATTTGAAGTTTTGCATGTTATAAAATTTTAGCGTACTAATTGCTACTCCGCCGTAGCACGTATGATAATTATCGCAACTAACTTTAATTGCTAAAATTATCATAATTTTATTATCATCCCATTATAACAAACCGATTTAGTTGTTCTGCTACACATATAACAAACAGATAAGTTTTTTCATTCTTCTTTTTCGTACTAAGACAGGGCCTTTCTTTGAACTTTACAAGAAAGTAGCGAGAAAAATAGAAGAGTTACTGCGAATCATGCACATGAACGAAAATATGTGTGTCAGGATTTGTGTTTTTATGTGTAAAATAAGTTCTCTTTGTCTCTGAAATATTAATATTTCTACGTGAATATGATAAATACTGTGAGTTCCAGTAGTAGGGGTAACACGGAATGTTTTTATAGCTACAACGTGCAGGTACCTATGAAGAGTTCTTATCTGCAAGAACCTCGATGAGGGCATTTTTGAACTATGAAAATGTATATTTTATCATTTTGCATTGTTTCGTTTTTGTTTTGATCGTCTTGGGTAGTCTAGTATAGTACATACTATTAAGTAAAGTAGTCTGGACATATGTAGGTATTAGGCACCTATCTATTTACTTTCTACCTATTGTTTATAATTTCAAAAATTGTATAGGTTGTGGTTTTACCAACTTTGAATTAGTAGGTATTAATATAGCTAGCTAAATTGTTTCAATTGTAAATACTAGTTCTAATTTGTTTCTATTATTTAATTGAACTTTTTTTTGTATTGTGTTATATTTTGTTTTAAATAAAATATTTGTTCTAAAATAATTGTGTTGAGTATAATTATAATTCATTAAGTATTCGATGATCGAAGGGTTAAGATTTGATATTAAATAATTTGTCTATCTGTTACTTATATGTTTTTAACGGACTTTAACAAACTCTGCAATTGCTCATGTTATAGTAGCTTTTTAGGCTACGGCAGTGCAAATAGCTTTTGATTGATCTTTAAATGATTACTTGCGACTACTTCGTTCCAGATCCTTGAAGAACAATTCTCTTAGTCTGTTGGCCAGACGTAACTATTTAGATTTTTAATTATAAATCACACACTTCAATTCAAAGCATCAAATCCCAACAGCATCGAACCCGACACCTTATAATACTTATTAAACATAACAAAACAGTCGCGTATAACATAAAGTCGAAAGTGGCCCAGCAACATATTTATCAGAAGCCCATCTGTCAGCGAAACATTAATGTTTCATGAAGAAGATCTATATCAGATAATAGAGGGAATGTTTACCGTCACTCACTGTCTGGTGACTGCTAGTGGGATGATGCGCGAATGAATGGGTATGATCTGAACATACACATGTCATTATAGAGGTAAGTAATTTTACCTGTTTCGCCTATTATTTTAATAAAAGAGTTAAAATAAAAAGCTAAATGGGTCAATTTTAAACTCAAGTTGCTTATATCTGAAGGCTTTGAGTTTAAGCATGTTTTAGTTGAGCATTAGTTAGTCAAGGTTTTCAGTTTTCGACGTTCGTTTTTCATAGATTGCCACTCGTTAAATAATGTCGTATTTGAGTCTATTTCTGTTAGTATTATTCTATCTCTCCACGAGTTAAAAAGCTGAATTTAGTTAAAATTTGTGTAGGAAAAAAGAAAACACATTATAGTTTCCCTCAATTTCCCCACTTTTCCCGCGAAGGAAACCAAGATGGCGGCGTAACCATAAACAAAACTTGGCTTATCGCAAAAACGTCGTCGGTATGACATGTATTTCATTCGCCGGTATTCCCCTGTGCCGGCCCTCGGTGGGGAGTTGTGTTTTGTTCAGACATCCGCAGCATCTAGATAATGTCGTAGGTATTTATGGAATGAGAGAGTTTGGTTTCGTTTGGGACAGATTTTAGAAGTTCTTTTAGAATTTCATGTGGTTGTGTGCTTACAAAGTGATACGTCAGATATGAGGGAATTACCTACGTTTACACAACACTTTAAGCTTATTTTAAGCTTTGAAATTCAATAAAAAGCTAACAGGTTAAAAAGTGTGTATTAAAGATTCAATTTGGCTCAAATAAAACACACCCTCCCTTTCCCTAATTCTAGCGATAGCTTTAAATTATCACAAATATTAACATTCAGCGATATGAATGAGAAATAATAAATTGTCAGTTGAGTCACGCGTCGGCCATTTTGTCGCAAAACGGCGGGAAAAGGCTGGCACGCTCCACCGCACACAGGTGTAACCGATACCATAGCGAATACGCTCGATGCATACTGAATTATTCAAAATTGGAATTCATTTTTCTTTTTAATTATCTTCTGTGTTCGCTGTGTGGTAGGTAGAGTTGTCAGTAAAAAGTTTTTTTGTTTGAAACCAAGTGGAACGTAAAAGCCAAAAGATAGCATAGTAAGATAGGTAGGTATATAAATATATTAATGATTACCTAGACACTACGGTTTGAAAGATTTTCTATTTTATTGTCGATAGATCTTCGTTTTTGGATCACAACCTCACCTGATGGAAAGTGATCATGTGGCCGACGGTGTATCCCGTCACGAAGGTCTATACTATAAGATACCTACCTATTCACTCTTATCTTGAAGAGACAGCAGCAGATAAACTGTCTGTCATATTTTGAAGAGAACCTAACTAATTTTCAATGTGTATATGGCATATAATTTACATAAAAGGTTAACATAATCCCTGTTTTAAACAAAGGTATCTAAGTACCTATAAATAAATCCATAGTATCACAATAGAACGTTATTTTACCCACAAGCACCACTTCCTAGCCACAATATTATAATTTCGGTATAAAGGCCCAATATGCGACATTCACAATAATTATATGTTGTTTATACGTGGGCGGGCACTGGGGCGGCACTAACACGCGCGGGGGACCGCCTCCGCTGCCATAGACAATTTTTTATTTTGTTTTTTTCTTTATGAGTAAACTGCCTTTTGCAGTCTTTGATCATTTTCAAAGTCAGGTGGGCTGGGTTTATAAACCCTTTCTTTTTGTGATTTTACCTCTATTTCTGTTCCTATAAGTCCGGGTTGTGATTACCGGGCGGAGATTATTTCTTAGTGTAGGAACTTAATTAATAGTTTAAGTATTTAGTAGCTAGCAAATTTTTAAAGATTACTATCGAAACCTACGACAGTTGTTGATCCAAAACCTTTTTGCAATTACTATCAACCTTTAGTGATGATGATTGTAGTGTGAATCGTATTTTATAACTAATAAAAATAATAAAACTTAAAGTACCTACTTACCGACTACTGTACCGACTATCATACTGATACCGACTAACGGTCAGGCAACAAAATTCATAAAATGTATTTACTTGTTACCACATAACACCCTACATGTTTTTGTCAAATAAAAATTTATTATATTTATTTTTAGTGTCAATTGTTAGGAGGCAGGTAAAGGTAAAAATAGAGACACTACCTACATTTCCATTATGTAAATTTGGTTTCCCTAGTTTCTTAAACATTTAGCTCCAAAAGCGAAGTCAATCACGAACAATTAATTCCGACTTAGTTACAATGTTTAGTCACTGAATTGATTTTCCCTGACAGAGAAAATACCCCAGTGAAAAGATACCTATACCTACTCATAGATTGTGTAGGGGTTGTACTCGGTTAGACACATGCAAATTAACATCTATAATTACACGTTAACCATACAAACGAGGGGACCAAACCGCCCTTTAGCGTACATTTTCATGTTAAATCCTGTTTCATGCGTTATTGGCCAGGGCCCTTTGTGGTCGCTCGTGTGAAAACTGTGCGACTGAAATTGTGGTGGTGTGGCTGTTGCAATTATTTAAAAATAAACTGTTCGAAATTTAATTTTCGCGGTATGAATGTCATAGACAAGTAGACAAGTTTCATGTTGAGAGGGAGAGAACGAACTACATGATTAAGGTTTACGTAATATTTGTTAGTTATAGTTGAAAAAAATAAGCTATGTAGGTATGAGTTTAAGTGTTGCATATTCTCTAGTATGGCTGCTACGTCGTAGCACTTCCGTAGCCCATACAAAAGACATAAACGAGATTGTCATACATTCACAAGAGTTGCTAATCGATTTTGATCATAATTTGTTCGTGGCTTAGGAGATTGCTTGCTGGTATGGCAACTACCTTTATTTGATTATTTTGCTAGTTATGCCTCTATGCCCATAGCTGGCTAAGCCCACCTCAGAATATGCAATAAAAATTAAAAGTTCTATTAGGTTTTAACCAAAATGGGAGGGAGATATTGAGTACTACTTAACGGGGACTTACCTACCTAGCAATAATAATCTAAAGGTAAAGCTTCCGAATCCACCCATAATTTTTCACCATAATTATTATGCGTAGCCTAATATTCTTTACTAGATAGATCTTTCTTTGGACCTATCCTTAAAAAGGAATCTGATCCTAAAAGAGACCCCAATCTATACTTACAGTAGACTATGTAAGGTACAAAACTCAATCCCGCTTAAGCGCAAACCCAGGGGCTAGACCTAGTCTCAAGGGATTGTCCCACCCTTGCCTAGCGTGCGTTGAAAGGGTAATGAACGCAGATATAATTGCTGTTTTGGCAGGAGTGTGTCCCGAGTCTTTCATCCTTCCGGGGCTTGTCTATGTACTCAGCTTATACAGATGTGGGATACCTATTTATGTTTACGAATGGGGTTTTTCTGAATTTTATAGGTTGTAAAAGCTAGGACGTAGGTAGCTTAGTTCAGTAGTGGACAGTAGACTGTAAACGTAGTGCAGTAAGGTAGTTTTATTTCGGATGTTAGCCATTTGCTACGATCCTATGCTAGAATAGACTTCGAATCAACCAAATTCGGTCGGTTAAATAGGCTCATATCTAAAATAGATGGATAAATTATTTATATTGTATTTTTTTTTGCGTGCGCGTTTGCGTTTGTTTGTTTGTGTGTATGTGTGTGTGCGTGTGTCGTGTGGGTGTTTAATAGACCAGGGGACACCAATCTCATAAGAGTCCGGGCAACAGGAGGAACCAACAACATAATGTGTGTTTGAAATAAATAGGTAGGATGGATCAAATAAACAATGTATAGTTTTGGGTCAGAGTATACGAGATTCTAATTAAGAGACCAAGAACAGCAAAGTATCAGCGTAGTTTTTTAAGAATTTATATATTAGTGAATGTCTAAAAGTGTGCAAACTGTTTCGCAATTGTGTTTTTCTTGACGACCTGAATATTGATGATTTCATTATTCAGTTTAGATTTATTATTCTTAAAATTAAATAATGACCAGTTAAAAGTTAAATTAGGCTTTGTTAACATGACAACAGAAAACATTTCAAATCTTATACAGAAAACATTTCGTAATTTTTAGGACAGGTTAGTTTTTTAACTTCGAAAAAAAATCCGCGGCCGACCGATTAAAAAATAAACAAAAACCCTACTAAAAACCTACACAAAGAGCCTAATTGCTGGATTAATCCGAGTTATCCATCAAAACAATCCATCAGCCTGTATATTACATACATTCCTGTAGCACACGGTATGTCGGCATGCTCAAAGCGTGTCGGGCGCGGCACAAACCCTTTGATCTGCCGCATATAGCGCATATAGCGACATAACATATAGCCACATGTACATAGATATCTGCTATATGTCTGCCGAAAGCCGAAAGCCTTTCTATTTTGGTAATCTTAGGGTTAGAATAGTGTGTTTCAAGTTATGATTTAAATGGTTAGGTTCGTATAAAGGAAAGGTATTGTCAGATCTTATTAGAAATTAGATACGATTGCGATTGATTTGTAAATTTCATAAGAGTGGTAAATAACCATAATAACATATATTACTAGATAACTATCTATGTATAACAATACTAGCATAATATTATTAGTAAGCTTATGTATATTGTATATACACTCTCATTTAAGCGAACTTCTTTATTTTGAGAAATAAAATTCTTTAAACTGAACTGATATTTAATATATATATTAATTTGGTTTATTAAGTATTATATAATATACTGTAGAGGTAAAGCAGATAACTAAAGTATCTAGTAAATAACATTATTATTGGTAAAAGGAATCGTCATTTACCAATTCAAAAGACAAAATTATCTTCAAAATTATGGGTCCAGTAAAAAAAACAGTTCAATTCAGATCTATTGTGCCGATTGATCGACATTTCTAAGTAAATCATTCCAATAAATTATGGAAAAGTTTGAATTAAATGCAATGGAAAAATAAAGTGGTTTTCAGAATTATATGCGAACTGTGAAAATGGTCATTAAAATACGCATTAAACCAATAACAAATCATTTGTATCTTTAATGGGTAGAGTCAAATAGGGGGTTACTGCAATGCAAGTTACAAGAGGCAGGAATCATACTCAGAAATAATGTGATTAATATGATGAAAGTAAGAGTATTTAGAGTTGTTTTTTTACACATAAGACCCAAAAGCCCAGAAGCACCAAAGCAGAATAAACCAGACCTCGTGTTATTCCGTTATTTATGAATTTTATAGATAGATAGAAAACACTTTATTGTACCATACAAAACAGAAAACAATACAGAGATAAAACTACGATCTTTTCCAGGCAACCTTTTTATTGTTTCGTTCATCATTATTTTAAAGGTCCGGTAAGGTATGGTAAAATTTTATATAAATACCTTTACTAAATTGTGAGGTCCAGATCTACTGAACCGCTTTTTAAAATTCTTTTAACAATAGAAAGCCACGTTATATATGTGTGTCATAGGCTATATATTACCCAAATATAAAATTCTTTTTAGTAAAAATTAACATTTACTCAACGTTAATCGCAAAATGTTTATGAAACAAATTAATGTCCACCAGGCGTAGCCGGGACGGGCCGCTAGTTTTGGTATAAAGAGATTAAACTGGTTGCGGAAGTACCTAATCTAGATTATAATATACAACTGTGAACCTAACGTAACGTATTTGTCAACCAATTTTTAATTAAGTTTCCAACAAAATATGCTTTTCTTAATCTTGATTATTAATCTAGAGTTAGCAAAGTAAACCTATCTCTAAAGAGCAGTTCAGATACAAGTCCTAACAGAAAACTGTTAAAAATTCGTAATAACTTTCTCTCATACCAATACTATTATTTGGATAAGTCTCACATGTCTAAACTAAAGAGAATCCTAGTGGACAGGGCATGCTATAGCTTAGAAGAGTTCCAAAATGACAAATTAGATAACGCCAATGTCGCGGATCTACACTTATAATATCTATTATAATTTTAATTTAATCAATAATTATTGGTAGAATTACTAAAGACATTATAAAATTATTTATAAGAAACTCCTGCACTAAGATTTAGAACTATTTATATTACCTATTTTATTTTTCGTGTTATTTCGTTATGTATTTTTCTTTGTTACCCTATGTATTATTATGTTTGACATATAAGACTATTCTTATTAATAAAGAACTGAACTGAGTCACAATTTATCGCTTCAATATCTGCGTTGAAGCAAACATTTCCGAACTTGCCCGTCGAAGACAAACGACTTAGACCACGGCAATTCCAACCACAACTACCATAACTCACACACCCAATAAATACATATTCAACTAGGCCGTACATCTCACTAATTTACTACACTTGCACCCATAATAACCATTTATTGTCGCCCGAGGAATCTACCGACATTTTTCTTTCTTATCTTGGGAGTCCAGACGATTCCTCCTCTCTTTCTTACTTGGTAAAACGTGTATTTTTCTCCTTTTTGCGCAGGTTATCCTCCCTTTGTCCCCCTCTTTTATTCAGTACGTTTTATTTAGTTTTCACCCCGTAATGGATTTATTCCGCTTCGTTCTTTGACCTTGTCTTAAGATGTATGAAAAGACCTGAAATCGTCTGGTTCTTGGATATGTTTCCTTGTCGGTAAACTTTTTGATATTCTTTTGTTTGTTTGTGTGGCATTAAAAGAACTTTGATTCTAACGATTATATGGGAATTTAATTTATTATGAAGATATATGGATGACCATATCCCATTATATAAATCCAGATAATCCAGGTAAATCGATCGGGAGCAAGCCTCATGGACAACTATAAGACTTATTAACTTTGCGTGTAAAAGAGGATGGTTGTAGGCATAATCATGCATCAGTAGGTGTCATCATCATTATCATCATCAGCCTATAGCAGTCCACTGCTGGACATAGGCCTCGCCCAATGAGCGCCATAGCAGTAGGTGTCAACGGGTTGAAAAATGGTGATGAATAAAGAAAAACTGTAAAAAAGGGGTAATCTGATGCTCTATAAGTATCGAACCTACTCATAGGCTTGAAATTCTTAAGCAAATTAGAGATTTCTGTCCTTCGATTAAAATTTAGAATACTCGAATTTTATTAGTAAAAGCTATCTGCAAAAAAGCTAAACAATCCCACAGTACTTAACCTAAAATTAGCTTTCTTGTTGTTGATTTGCAAACAAAATTAAAGAAACTACGTACTCGTTCATTTGAGATCGATTTTTCTATAAAGATCTAAAAACAGGAAGTCCGCGACTAATAACTCTATCTAAGGAAAGGTTGCGGGTTCAAGTCCCGCTGAATTCGAATATGTTTGGGTTTTATTTAATTTCTATCCCGATCTCGAGTCCAAGCATGTGTTTTATTTGTTCGGTTTTGTATACATAATAATGCAGGTAACTCATAAGCTTAACAATAAGTAGGTCGTTTTTAAATCCTTTTTTTAAGTACACATCAGGCATTTTAAATCCAAATATTAAAACTAAGTATACTACTAAATAGACAGGCTATAACTATTAATCATAGGGTCATTTTGGCACGATGCATCATAAATAAAGTCACCCCACTAGGGGAAGTGAAAATAAAATTAGTTACACTGCTTTATCACGTCTGTAGGACCCTTAAACTGTTAAATGATACACTTAATGCCAGCTTTATTTAATTCTAGGTTTCTGATGCGCGTTTGGTTAAAATAATTATAATGAATAATGCTGAACGACTGAATAATTATTTATTATTATTATTATTTTAAGCCATTACTGTCCCACTGCTGGGCAAAGGCCTCCCTTTTCTCCTTCCACTCCTCGCGATCCAACGCTGCAACAGGCCATGATGGAAGATGTACCTCGAGCTCGTCGCGCCATCTCATCCTGGGCCTTCCACGTCGCCTCTTAGCGTTGGGTGGGCTCCACTTTGTGGTGGTCATTGCCCTCAAGTCGCAGACTGAATAATGTTCCAGTAAAATTTTGTGTATGCCATTAATTGGACATTGTGAAAAGTATGCGTAGTCTTAATTTATAACAAACTAGCGGACCTTCCCGGCTTCGCACGGTTTTTGTACGGATCCCTAACTTTTTTGAAAATATATTATAGCAAATGTTCACCGGGGATAGTGTAGCTTCCCAACGGTGAAATAATTTTTCGAATCGGTCCAGTAGTTTCGGAGACTATTCATTACAAACAATCAAACATTTCCTCATTATAATATTAGTATAGGCTAACAAATACAAAAAAAAATTAAGCATTGAAAGCGATAATAATTTACATAAATTGAGCCGTTTTTAATATTTATTTTAGGGGATGAAACTCTCCATCTAGAAAGATTTTAAACTTTTTTTGCAACTCACTTAGGGTTTGTTGTAGAAGGGTATACACACAAAATATACCTTAATTGTAAAAATAACAAATTAATGAAGTACTTCCTTCTTTTTAATCCGATTGCAAATGTTGAATGTTTACCAGTACAAGTATCGAGGCACGTATGTACGATTCTATGAGTGAAGGGCCACTTGCATTTCTTTTATATCCATTTCCCAAACAGAGGCCAAACACAAAACGTATGCAACTGGCCCCATATTAATTTAATTTGATAAGCTACTGGAATTTGTCTAAAATTACTGCCAACCACATTCACCTTCTAAAACACATGCAAATCAACTGTTTAGCACAGTCTAAAATATTATCAGCCAGAACGAACATACCGAAAATATTATCTTTTTGAATTATTGGAAAATGGTTTCTTTCGAAAATCCTTGAAGAACCAACAAGAAAGTGATTTTTAGGTAAAATGGTAAAAGTATGACTTGTCTAATGTCTATATGACTTGTCTAATGACGACCGATGTGGCGCGGTGGGCGAAGGTCCGCCTGCGACGCAGGAGGTTGCGGGTTCGATTCCCGCCTCGGAACAATTGTGTGTACGATCTGCAGATATTTGTTCCGGGTGTTCTGGTCGTTTTGTATATATAATAAAAAATATCTATCTATGTAATGTATTGTATTATGTATATCAGTTATCTAGTACCCATAACACAAGCTTTGCTTACCATGGGGCTAGATAATGCTGTGTGGATTGTCCAGCATTATTTATTTATTTATTTATTTATGTGCTTAATTTGTAAGCCTAAAGAAATAAATGCTATTGACTTTGAACATATAGTATATACTTTTTTCAATAGGATTCAGCCAACCCATCATAATAGATAGATAGATAGACAATACTTTTATTGCACACTTTAAAATAAAACAAACAAGGTAAACAATAATAATACAAGATATGTGACAATTTGGCGGTCTTATCTCTACCAGACAACCGTGGATGGTTAGGATCGTTGGATTGAAAAAGGGGATCTGTGTGCGTTACTATGTAGTTAATTACAACATGAAATTTCATATTATTATGTTACATACAAATACCTATCTACTATAAATACAAATATACTTTATAACAAATAATACATACCTACTTATATAAATAATATCGTATAATATCGTATGAACGAGTTATAATTAATGGATGGTTTTGGTCTGAGTGAAAAAACTCTAGTTTCCACTTCGATTGCAAGAAAAATTAATCAAAACAGCTTCATATTTCACTCTTTTTCAACTTCTCTATACTTCACGAATTTGTAAGTCTCTTGTTTTCAGCACCACAATCTTAGCGCTTGGCTGTAGGATTACCTATGCGTTCATGGTAGAATGGTGGTTTTTAATAATGAAGACTTATAGAAAATCAGTCATTTCGGGAAAAGTTCTTTTTGAAGTACGTACGTTATGTAGATCAGTACATTTTGACATTCAGATCTAATCATCCGGAAACTTTCACCGTACCTATCGATTATATGGTAGACCTCTGTATTTAAGATTTACGAACATTATAAATAAATAAATAATGCTGCACAATTCACACATCATTATCTAGCCCCATGGTAAGCAGCGCTTGTGTTATGGGTACTAGACAACTGATATACATAATACAATATATTACATAGATAGATATTTTTATTATACATAGAAAACGACCAGAACACCCGGAACAAATATCTGCAGATCGTACACACAATTGTTCCGAGGCGGGAATCGAACCCGCAACCTCCTGCGTCGCAGGCGGACCTTCGCCCACCACGCCACATCGGTCGAAATAAATCAATCTACTTCACTTAAAGTGATCTATCTGATCAAGCTGAGCTGTGACCGAGGAGCCCGTAGGCTACACTTTGTTACTGTTTGCCGATTACGGGCCTTTGTGCGGCCAATTTACTGCGCGTGAAGGTTTTGACACATTTGTAAATAACTACTTTGTTATTCGGTATACAGGTATCTGGTAAAAACCGCCGTTTTTTACCAGGTGACACGGGTCTTCGAGTACTTTATAAATAAATAATAAATCATAAATCATGCTGGACAATTCACACAGCATTATCTAGCCGCATGGTAAGCAGAGCTTGTGTTATGGATACTAGATAACTGATATATATAATACAATACATTACATAGATATATATATTTTATTATACATAGAAAAACGACCAGAACACCCGGAACAAATATCTGCAGATCGTACACACAATTGTTCCGAGACGGGAATCGAACCCGCAACCTACTGCGTCGCAGGCGGACCTTCGCCCACCGCGCCACATCGGTCGTCAATTTAATGTTATTATCTAATACAATTTATTCAAAGGGCTAAAGCGATACTCATCAATGTAGTATCAAAACATTTGTCTGGACTCCTATCTTCCTATCGAAGCTATAATTAGTAGGCCTTTACCCTCTTATTTGCCAAAAAAAAGTGAAAAAGCGAGTTTTTTATTTATGTAAACCAAGCTAAGAGCTGTTGTTATGGTAACGTAATAAGTATGTAATGTGTCTGAAATTAATTACACATTACAAACACTATAATACTAATTAATAATTTGTTTCTATTTTATACTAATGAAACGGATATGCTTCTGACGCGCCACAAACAGAACACATTAGTTTACGTCTACCATTATAATAAATAATAATAAATAAATAATGCTGGACAATTCACACAGCACTATCTAGCCCCATGGTAAGCAGAGCTTGTGTTATGGGTACTAGATAACTGATATACATAATACAATACATTACATAGATAGATATTTTTTTATTATACATAGAAAACGACCAGAACACCCGGAACAAATATCTGCAGATCGTGCACACAATTGTTCCGAGGCGGGAATCGAACCCGCAACCTACTGCGTCGCAGGCGGACCTTCGTCCACCGCGCCACATCGGTCGTCTTGATCATTGATCTCTTTACGAATTTGTAATGAGATAATAATTATTAGTACCTACCACTGATACAGCAGATCCCGAGATATAGCTATCCCGTTCTTTTGTAGGGTATTGGAAAGGGATGTAAAAAGTATCAGGTTACGAATTCGTTGTTTCACGCTCCAGCCGATGACACGACGTGGACATGACGGACTTGACGTTCGCTTTGGATTTATGACGATTTTTGTTTGAGGTTATATTTTTGAATGAATTTATGTTGCTGTTAAATAAGAGTAATTTATTTAGTTAAACGTTAACATATAATAATTATAAGTACAATTTAACGGGACAGTGTGTAAACCTGTTGAAACGTCGGGAAAATAGGTAAATAAACGATAAATATGCGTTAAATCTACTTATAATAAATAGTTAAAAAAAAATAGGTAGTTTGTGAAGTTGACAAAACTAAGAACTAATTAAGTAAAGGCAAAGGTTCATTCGCGAATTAGGTTCAGACCGTGCCTTCAATGCAGCGTTTACGTAATGTAAAAAAATATTCTATCAGACTGAGTAGATGGCGCTCTGAAATTTAAATTATATGGCACTAGTTTCACCCGCGCCCCGCGGTTTCACCCGCATGATAAACGATATTTTGGATAATATACAATATATCTTTATGAATTGTAGCCTATGTGTAATTCTGATATGTAAGCTATACTATTGTGAAGTTTCATCAAAATCCATTTAGTAGTTTTTGCGTGAAAGAGCAACATACATCCTCACAAACTTTCGCGTTTATAATATTAGTAAGAGTAGGATAGGCTCTGCTTCGATTGACATGACACACTACCATAACTTTCATACTTCCGCAAGATCCCTGCCAACAATTGAGTTCTACGATAAACAGGGCTTTTTTAATAAACCCTATAATGAATGTAAAACCTTTTTAAATACATAACTGCCAGTGTTTGCATGAGTGTAGAAATTGCTCTACATCACAGCTCTACTTAAAGAGTTGTCACAACTCTATAATCTACCTGTAGACTGTCTGTCTATAATTTATAGGTACATTTTTTACCCCGTCCCTGGTACTATATTATTTTTATAGGTACAATATTCTTCGATACCTATACGGTATGGCCCCTTCACAACACAAGTACCTCCCAAACCACCTATTGTTCCATCGCAACAGGATCACAGATCGAAATTAAAAATTCCATAACTCCAAACGGAGTAGGACTTCCAGAAAAATCTCAAAGCCACCTAATTGGATACAGAATACCACTACAAAGGGGATGTTTGAGATAAAAATGAAAATTAAATCTTCCAAGCGGATGGGCAGAGTAATGTTTTTGACGGTACCGGGGCCGCCCCCTAAGGGGGTGGAGGGAGCCGCAAATCGACTATCAAAATGCTGGTGAAAAAAGTTTTGTTGCGATGCTGTGTGACCGGCTGTGGCGGATTCTGCCCATTTTGATGGGCTTTTGTTTTTATTATGCGGTTCTGTCTGGGTCGATATCGTATAGATATAGGTAGGTTCAGTACAGTTGATTGTGAGGGAATGTGGCCCTTATTGACTGTATCAGTTTGGAAACTGTAATGTAGGTACAATTAAATATGAAAAGTAACATTTGTTGGGGCGTCACATGGACGCAATTTGTGCTTTAAGAGTCGATTTTACTATATTTAAATAACGAAACTGAAGGCGTTATTTCTATGTATAAACTGTCTCTTTGTTAATTTTTTCAATTTTGTTTAAAAGTTGAGACCAGTAAATATTTATAAATAGAATATATGTATTTAATTAAGGTTATTTCTATCCCATAGGAACTGATTTATGGGATAAAAAGTAGCCTATGTTTTATTCTATTTCAGGCCTAGAACTACCTGTATACAAAACTGCCCTATCGGTTCTGTACTTTTGGCGTGAAGAAGTAACAAACACCCATCCATCCATTCATCTAAACATCCAAACTTTAGCATTTCTAATATAAGTATGAAACTTACTTTTCTTCATGCCTCCCATATCGCCGTTGCAGCCGATGGTCTGAGGTCCAGGACTAAGGCTGTGCAGCTGGTAAGGTGGAGTCCTGGGGAAATAAGACAGACATCTAATATAAAGAAATTAAATATAATAAAAAATATATCTATCTATGTAATGTATTGTATAATGCATATCAGTTATCTAGTACTCATAACACAAGCTCTGCTTACCATGGGGCTAGATAATGCTGTCTGAATTGTCCAGCATTCTTTATTTTATTTAATAATACATTTTAAAATTAATCCACATCAGCACAATCGAGTGTGCATGAGATATTATTTTTAAATTACAATACAATACAAAAATACTTTATAGTACATCAGATGCAGATCATTACAAAATCGAATTATCTCGACAAGTCTATGTATAAGTAGATAATACTTCTAATCGTAGAAGCGATCTCTTCCAAGCATTCTCAGACTTTTTTAACTTACATAAATTGTTGAAATTGTTTCGATTATAAGCATAATTCTTTTAACTTTCTTACTTATCTTACTCTACATACCTATTACGCATAGGTATTGGTATTCGAGCGGGCTAGTCCTTGCGCTAACTAAGAATCAAAAATCTCTCTAGCTAGCTGTACCCACCTGGTGTCGATTTGCGCGGGCCAGGGTGCCCTGGGCCAGGCGGGCGCTGCGGTCGGCGTGCCCAGGAGTCGGAGCCGCTCGTATACCGGTGCTGAACAGTCTGAGGGAGGCTGACTGCTGGACTTTTCCTTCTGCGCGGCCAGGTTGCGAAGTACGCGGTTTATTGAGGAGACCTGGGGAGAAAATGCTATCTTAAGTTATTGTATATCAGTTGGCACCCGTAACACAAGCTCTGCTTAGCATGGGCCTAGATTATGTGTGAATTGTCCAACATTATTTAAGTATTTATAATTTGTATTCGCATAATCCCAACCAAGACTGCATAAAAAAGGCCCACCCTTTGTTACAGTTATTCTCGTTTCTATTTATTTAAAAAACTTGGGTTTTTGCTAGAGATAAAAATGATCGAGGTTGCAATAAAACGAGTTGGTGTTTGAATTTGGGAACTAAGTAATATGTCTAAGTAGTGCCAGTCAGGTAGGTATTTTACACTTAGTTAGCTTAGTCAACAGGCAGAAATCCGTCGCAACGTTTCACAAGGTGAAAATATTACTGCAGATTGAACTATTGGAAGAGAATAAACTACCCGGGTCGATGTAATGAATCCCATTGGTCTTAATTTACTTACACCGTTTAACAACAATATGGTCTCAAGATTAAAAGAGCGTCAGGAATTTAATAAAAATGTTTTATCATTATAAAATCGACGACATGATCCCGTGTGTACGACAAAGGCCCTGACATCTCAGATCAGAAGGGCGTGCAATAAATTGATTATTAATTTTACTTTTTGAACCTTTGTCGCGATTGCGACGAAACAGGATTTCAGAGAGATGTCTTTGTTCGGTTTTTAATATTTGCGTCGGTAGAAATGATTTGATATTCTGGGTATAGATTATTGTGAAAAATAGGTATCGGCACAGAATAACTACATAATGTATATAGTAGGTGCTGATGCATTACATTAATGTAAGATTTATTCTAATGGAAAATTGATCAACCTATGTTTTTTATAGCTAAGGTTAATATTTTAAACAAGTCTTTTGGTTTTGGTATTCTTGTTTTATGTATAGTTTTAGACTATAAACGAATATGTTTATTTTCGTTTATACATTTCTGAATGAAGAACATCAAATGTGAGTGAAAACGTTTACAATCTTGCCATGGCAAGCGTGCTTGCGTTAGCGCTTTAGCAAGAAGACCCCCCAAAACACCAGCCCACCCAAGGCTACCCAAACGCCTGACCAAAAAGGTCCCACAACCAACTGTCACTGTCATATGACAGCGCGCGAAACGGACATGGCACGTAACTTAGACGTAGGGCAGGAAGGCTGATAGAAACACGATATCCTGCAGCGCGGTGGTCCCTGCCTTGCTCTGACTGGCATATGCCGGCATGCCCGATGGACCGAGAAAGCGTGCCACGTTCCATTTTTTGTCTATGACTAATTTTTGTTTTGTATTTTGTTTCGTTTTCTAATAAATCACATAGCTCGGGTTAATATGTTGCTATTATGATGTTGTGTGAATTGTCCAGCATTTTTCTTTTATTTCTTGGCTATTTTATGACATGTAAAAAAAAATACGTCAATTATTGTATTTTATCTGTCATTGATATCGTTGTTGATAACTTGGGGAAATATATTGTGTAAAAAAAAAGTAATATATTTCACTACACTGTTTTCTATTCAAACTTAAATTTTAAATACATGAGAGCTTCGTGTACTCGTAGATTAGTTATAAAGTATTTTTGTGATAGGAAAATAAATCCCCGGAAATGATAGGTACCAATTAGAAAAATATAACAAGTCGTATTTTATTAAAAATCAGACTTTATTCTGAGATCCAATAAAATTATTTAAATATCGCAAAGGGTTAAACTTTTCGTACAAATGAAATGGAAATTTTTAACAAGGCTTCTTAGCACGAGTCGGACTCAATGATTCGTGCCAATTAAATGTTTATTTCATTTGTTTTCTCGTTATTTCTTTAATAAACAATCATTTTGTGTTTAATTGCTTAGATTATTTCGTTGGAATTACAAAACGTACCTATAGAGTAGGTACCTACCTACCTATTTTAGTGGAATAAAAATATCAATGACACCAAATTCATACTTAGGTAATTAGGTGATTCATTAGGATTAAGATAATTCTTCTTTTATTTTGGAATAAGTCTATTTAACCCTTTAATGCGCGATTTTTTAAATATGTTTGGAAAAAATATATTTATTAGTACATAGGCATTACATAGCAGGAAAAATAATAAAAAAAATCTAGGGCTGATTTTACTATACTTTCTTTTTCAAAAATTCCTTTGTTGTATATAAACAACAGCGCGCATTTTATGAGATCTTGCAAGTATAGAGGAAATAAAAATACAAGTTTTCAGTATGTCGTAAATATACAACTCCACGCATTTAAGGGTTAAGAATCAAACGTTTTTGCAAAAGTTTTTTTACTAAATTTACTCGAAGCTAACGTAGGCATTTCAAAATACCGCGGACGCTTTCCTCAACCGACCGAGCCGCGCAAGTGTGGCCATGTGTGAAACCGTCTGTACAGTAGGGTTGCGGGTTGCCATATGTAAAAATAAAAGTAAAACCCAAAGGACCTGTAAACAGTCCTCTAATTCGAATCACACACACGGATTCATCCAACGATTTCATACAACTCGACCAATTCACCAATTAGTAAATAATCCTTATTTTTGTTTGTATGTTTTTTTTAAACGAGCGATTTTAGACAATGTTCGACTAATACTTTATACCACAATAGGTGCATTTCATGTGATTGGTTCTAAATACGTTTTTTGCAGCTTTCAAGATGTGATCACGGTTAATTTAATTTGATTTTTATGGTTTTAAAAACAGGTAGCTAAGCTTGGTTTCATGGGAGATTAAGAATGAAGAGCCGGTTTTATTAGGATTACAAATGTCTTAGTTTTAAGTTTTTTGAGAATCAAAAAAGATAAGTTACGAGTTTCGTTAAAGAATATAAACTGAAGAGAACATAACCTACGTTGGTTTTACGTAGTAGGCAAGGGAATCAGATAATAAATGATGTTAGGGAAATCTCCTAACCCATATTTAACCATTCACCTTCATCTGTGGAGACCACGACTAGGTAAACTTAGTGTAGGACGCTCTCCGACCATGTGGGATGACGACCTGCGAAAGACTGCAGGTAGATGCTGGATGCGTCAAGCTGAAGACAGGGCGCTATGGCGCTCATTGGGGGAGGCCTATGTCCAGCCGTGGACTGATATAGGCTGATGATGATTATTCACCTTCATCTAGATCTCTCTCCATCTCCATTCATAATTTATTTATTCATCATTTATTTAATTATTTATGTAATGTATGTAAATGCAAGTAAAAATAAATAAATATGAATATTTTTAAATTGGTTCTTAGCAAATATTGCATTACAAGTACAGTATCTCCGAATAACATTTGCAGAGGTAGAGTAGACATAAGCCATCAATCGTTATTTCATCATCAGCCTATATTAGTCCACTACTGGACATAGGCCTCCCCCAATGAGCGCCATAGCGCCCTGTCTTCAGCTTGACGCATCCAGCATCTACCTGCAGTCTTTCGCAGGTCGTCATCCCACCTGGTCGGAGGGCGTTTACCGAGTTCAAAGTCGCTCAGCGAGCTATGGAAATAGTTATGCTCGGAGTTTCTCTGAAGGATAGGATTCGCAACGAACACATCCGACAGGGAGCAAAGTTATCGACATAGCTCTGAGAACAAAGTACCTAAGTTCCAATTAATACCATAAATATTAACTATTTGATTTATTATTATAGGTAGGTTCATTCTTATTGTTTCCTTAAAATCAATGCGCATGACAATACTTAATCTCATTAAATCAAAACCAAATCCCATTCGAAAGCAGAATTTATCGATCAACAATTCTTTATGCGAAGTCTATGAGAACGTACCTAATAAATGCATATCAGTTCACGCTAGCGACTTCGAATGGCATGAATAGAGCTTACACCTCGGTCTCAATGAGTCTAAGAGTCCCACAAGGGCCCGACACACGCCCCCCGCAGAGCCTAACGTATTGACGTATTCCCAATCAAACAAAACAGCTCCTTAATATTGACCCATTTCTTTGATTACAATAGAAATCGACAATTATAATAAATAGGTATCGTGGGAATCGCTCGAATTATAGAAATGTGGAAAGCTTTTGACTTATGGTATCATTTGAGGGAGGTTTTTTTGGTAGGCGTTTTTGTGGTTGTAGGGCGGGCAAGTCTTTATGCTTAATTGTTGTCTCGCAGTCTTGTAAGCACCTTTGTATGGTGATTTATTTGTTTGGATATGAGTGTTATTTAATTATGGGCTTATTTTCTCATGATTATGAATGAGTTGCCAGTATTCACGGGGTCAGTGAAATATAGCAACGGAATTGAATTTGCGATTCGTCGAAAGGTTGGTTCTATTGTTTTGTATTGTACGAAATAAGATTTAATCTTGTACGCCTGAAAAGCAATGCCGCCGCAGCACAGATGTTGGAGCTCAACTAACTTCAACTTCTTTTTGTTGAAGTTAGTTGAGCTCCAACATTCCAAAATGTGCATTCAAAATTGACTCGTCATATTTAGATACATTTGACAGTGACAAAAAGGCTTCGCAAACCTTGTAAGGTACGTACGAGCTGTCCGTCCTGATGCCATCAATATAATATAGGTAAATGTTACGAATTAATTTATCCTACTATCCTACTAATATTATAAACGTGAAAGTTTGTATGTATGAATGGATGGATGTTTGGTAGTCTTTAACGTAAAAACTACTGAATGAATTTTAATGAAACTTTACAATAATATACTCGTAACTTATACATCAGAATAATAAATAATAATAAATAAATAAATAATGCTGGACAATTCACACAGCATTATCTAGCCCCATGGTAAGCAGAGCTTGTGTTATGGGTACTAGATAACTGATATACATAATACAATATATTACATACATAGATAGATATTTTTTATTATACATAGAAAAACGACCAGAACACCCGGAACAAATATCTGCAGATCGTACACACAATTGTTCCGAGGCGGGAATCGAACCCGCAACCTCCTGTGTAGCAGGCGGACCTTCGCCCACCGCGCTACATCGGTCGTCAGAATAACACATAGGATTCAATTTATAAAGATATACTATCACCACGCGGGTGAAATCGCGGGGCGCAGCTATGTAAGTATGTTTGTTGCTCTTTCACGCAAAAACTACTGAATGGATTTGTTGATTGATGAAACTTCACAATAATATTATCAGAATAAAATATAGGCTACAATTCATAAAGATATATTTTATCCAAAATATCTATCACCACGCGGGTGAAACCGCGGGCCGCAGCTAGTTATTAATATTTGAATGCGTATTTTGTGTAGCTGTTTGTGCGCAGAGCTACACAAAATGCATATAGATGTGGATACTTTACCGTTGTAGGTAAGGCACATCTAAAAGCATTTTGTGTAGCTCTATAACAATATATTGATGGCATCAGATGACAGACGGACTACTAGTATGAAGCTTGTGGGAATCCATTTTGTCACTGGATAATTTATCTAAATATTACGCGTCCATTTTATTTGCACATTTTTGAGCTCGGTGGTAGCGGTATTGGATTAATAAGCGCAGAGCTTTAGATTAAAATCTCAAGTTATTGATATGTCTTACTTAGATAATAGGTAACTTATTTGTTTTTTGCTGTTCGAATGTTCGAATTATTAATTGTGATTTTGTACAATAAATTAGAAATCAAAATTTATTTATTTATTTAACTAAATCCACGGTCCTTTTTCCGAACAAACTTAAAATACTATGTTTTTCCTAATATAATTACTTTGCTATTCATCAAAACCTTATAGAAAACATAAAGTGATTGCCGTTCCCCCCTTTATGCGTACCTACACATCACTAATCTAAATACACTTCAATTAATTCATTACTCTGCAAAAAAATCTAAAACAAAGCATAAAAAACAAAGAAAAAAATGACAAACATACAGGGTCTCTATGCAAGTCAATAGCGCAAAAATGCGCACCTACGGCCATTACTATTTATTCTGCGAAATTCTAAAGGCCCGCTTACTTGCAAAGAGCTTGCAAAACGATGAAAACATTCGAGAGAAAGTCACCAAAAATATTGACTCGCTAAGTGCCGACTTGGCGTACAATAGAGCCAGCAGGTCGCCTTTTGTCGCCACCCTCCTGTACTCGACAATGCACTGCTTTTTATTTTCGCTTTAAATATCGCGAGTGAGGTAAAGATTTTAGTGAAATGCGAAAGAAAGGATCTGCGGGTTACAAACGGAGATTTTTCTCGCATATTTTCCCGCCTTAAGCATGTTCAAATATTTTAATAGGAAAGGTAGGTACTTAAGATACTAATCTAACTCATCCTTGCTCTATAAAGGAAGATATCGTAAACCTACACCCTGTATTACGCTATGCCGTACCTACTTCATCTAATACTATAAATCCGAACGTTTGGATGTCTGTTACATCTTCACGCCAAATCTACTGGACGGATCGGGCTGAATTTCCTTCCGGTTCTACGCCTGGAGTAAAACACAGGTACATTTTTATCCCATAAATCAGATCCCATGGGATAGAAATACCCTTATATCGCGTGCGAAGCCGCGGACAGAAACTATTTTGAAATAAAATAATCATAATACATTGATTGATGATATTTGTTGCGAATCCGTCCAGCTGCGAATCTGTCCAGTTGCTACGGAGCGATATTTACCTACTAAAACAATTGAGCCAATATCTACGAAAATCCTCTCCGAACAGATAACATATTTAAATTCTATACTATATTAATAAAAAAGAAATACAGGTACAGGATTGCAATATTTTCATAGTGCTTCAGAATTTCATCTTCTGCGCAAAAAATATTGAGATAAGGTTTGCTTCGCTGCTTTTATATATTTTAAAATATAGTGTTTTCATTCTTGCCCTTTTAGTTGAACAGCGAACGTAACAAGATTTGTAAGTTTAATTTTTCCCTCTACAAAGTATCGTTTAGCTCATTACAATCTGTTAGTAAAAGTAATAAGCAATCAATCTATGCTCAGCAATCAGAGAGAGCAGCGATCAATAGAACACCCTCTATTTGCGCGTTCCGTTTTACGCCATGCTTTACAAGATGGGTCTCTCAAAATAAAATAAAAAAAATCGCTCTCTAAGCTTATTGAAAAGTATTCGCGCCCTGCGTTCACGGCGTCTGAACAAATATAAGATAATTTTCTCGCTTCGCCTCACCCGGTATTTAGGGGGCACCTTTCATACTTACGGCACCGTTTGATAGGTACACGTTGGGAACGGAACGTTTTTAATGTCATTTATTTTCGAATTTGGAACGCGTTGTTTTAGGCAGGAGTGATTCGACTTGGCCTTGATTTGTTGAGTGCTCTACTGTGCTAAAATTGGTGACAAGAGTTTCACGTGTCGTTTCACACAATATTTTTGCAATTACATATGTACCTACTCAGTAATACTCCTAGCTGGATATATTTGATGAAATTGAATCAAAGATAACTTGAGATTCGTGCTTTTAAGGTAACCATCTAGGTGAAAAAGGTAGGTACAATATTACCCACAATCTAGGTAAAGAATCCGCTTATTCTACATAGTGGAATAAGTTGAGCTAGCTGTAGATTGTTTGCAAAAAGCCCGCGGTTAACCCAGTTGTTTCAGTTATAAATACTAGTTTTAATTTGTTTCTTTTATTTGATTGTGATTTTCTTTACTAATAAATTCTACATAATCAGCTAAATAATAGTTTTACGTGAAACTGTTTCGAAGCTAAAATAAAGAAAGCAAAGAAGTTTTATTTATTTATTTATTTAAAGCATTCCAACTATTTTTACAGGTATTACCTAATACAATAGTGTAGTCAACCTAAAGTTGGGGGTTTCTTGTGAACCTACTCCAAATAACTACATATAAGTCGGAAGAACACACATTCTCGCAATAAATTATTATTCTTGGTCAAGCGCGAGACGCGGCCGTCCGAGCATGCACGCTCGTAAATAATAAGTAGGTAAGTGCGATTTTCCGATTTTCGCGCTACGCTCCAGACATTTTCGTTAAATTCATCGCCGGAAGAATCCTTGAAAATGGACGGTGAGTGGCGTGAAATTGATTTGTATCCTAAGCAAGTAGATATAAAGTTGAAAATTGACAGTTATTGTTGGTTCGAACGAAATAATAGGGTCGTAGTGTGACTAAGTGAATTTTCACGGTTATAAAACTGCAATGAAATTATGGATGATTGAAAGTCAAACAGGATGAGAGGATAAAACATGAAATAATGAGGAACAAGGACCGTAGTATGCATTATAAGAAAACTATTTTTCATATTTCAATCTTTGAAACAACAAAATGTAAATCTACTTTTAAAAGATCATAGGTAAATCTCAAAAAGTAATAATCAATTTACCACTATTTCTGTCAATTGAAGTGTTTTATTTTCGTAAAATATTTAAAGCTTTCATTGTAAAAATATGCGATTTAATAATGGTAGGGTCAATATAATTATACCATGGCACATCTTTGAGACCCAACCAAATGGCAAAAGTCAATTGTGTTTAGCTGGCGAACCGGTATCGTCCCAACAGTAATGATTCCCATTTTAATAACAATAAGTCACTGTTATTATTATTAAAGGTAGAATAATAGTGTATTATTATGATTGGCACGGGGGATAGACGCTCGAGTGATTCAGAATGACAGTTTTTTCAACGGATTTTTGACATTACATTTTAACTTCCGAATTGAAAACCGAATATGAGATAAGGGGTGTTGAAACTGTCATTTTAACTAGATTTGAGTTTTTTTATATTTTTATTCGAAACAATCTCAACCGTGTTAATGTGTAAAATACTAATAAAGTAATTATCTATTTTCCGATATTACCCATAACCTTAGAGCATTAAACCCATAACACAAGCTATGCTTAGCTTGCTATCAATCTACCCTTTAAAATATCTTGGTATGTCATGGGTAGTCTCAGCAAGTAACTTAAAAGTAAAATAAAAATATAAAACGTACATAATATAGATTGATTTATGTACATCATTTCTTCGAGTTATAATTAACATAGAACGGTGTTTAATAAATTTATTTTTATTAAAGTTTTCATTGAGTAAATGGCAATGCACTCAAGCTCTCAAAGGAACTAATCACCTGCAATCTTTGGTTCCGCAATCATCAGAAATGTGATTGGTGCGCCACAAAGCGCAATAATGCGTGGAATTGGCTCTTTGCTTGGTTAGGCGTGGTTGTGATTGGGCAGGCTAATGCATGAGGCCGTTTCAGATTTAATTTGATAATGCCGATCATGATACTACTCGCTCAGCGAGCTATGGAGAGAGCTATGCTCGGAGTTTCTCTGAAGGATATGATTCGTAACGAATACATCCGAGAGAGAACCAAAGCTATCGACATAGCTCTAAGTATTAGCAAGCTGAAGTGGCAGTGGGCCGTCTACATATATCGAAGAACCGACAAGGACGCCCTCCGGTTAGGTGGGATGATGACCTGCGAAAGACTGCGGGCAGATGCTGGATGGTCCAGCAGTGGACTTACATAGGTTGATGATGATCATGATGATCATGATAATGTCTATTTTTCTAGTAGTCTGTCTAATCTAGGAGTCTTGAAATCTCAATTGAATAAGTTCGTTGGGGAAGCTTGCTCTATCTATGTATAATACAAATATCTATCAAAATCAAAAGTTTTTTATTTCTTTAGGCTTATAAATAAGCTCTAAGACAGGTCATATTTTATACTATTCATTATTATATAATAAAAACATAATTTTAATGTTTACTTAATTTTTTTGTCCACCAGTGGAAGAAGTGAGAAGAAACCACTAGCATGTTCATAACTTATGCGTCTAGTACATATGATTTGCTTATCTGTAAGTTGTTCGATTTTGAGTTGGAGCAAAACTCGTTCCAAGCTTTTTTATCTTCTAGATAATCTGATATTTTGTATAAAGCTATGTAATTGTATTAAATAAATAATGTTGGACAATTCACATAGCATTAATAACCCCAAGTAAAGCAGAGCTTGTGTACTAGATAGTGTGTAATTGTATTATGTATATCAGTTATCTAGTATCCATATCACAAGCTCTGCTTAACTTAGATGATGCTGTGTGAATTGTTCAGCATTATTTGTCTAAGGCCACATCTTCAGATCGTGTTCAACCCTTCACTTCTTCCACAAGTGGACAAATAATTTTATTTGATAATAATTTATATTTAAAAGATGACTTGTCTAAGTGCTTATTTTGTGAGCCTAAAGATTTGATTTTTTACTTTACTTTACTTTCAATTAAAAAAGTAATTCCTGATAGCTTAACTAATCATATTAACTAATATTTACAGCACATATTAGTTTATTAAAGTTTCTTTAAGTGTAGTATTTTTTTGTATTCTGTTTTTTCGTATATGTCAGTCCCATTTTACAAACACCAACTTTACCTAAATAATATCATATATCATTAGTACATAATGGTATATGATATTGAGGCAAAGTATTGCCTAAATATGATAATGTTAGAAGCTTTTGAAACTACATATCATGGTTATTAACACTAAAGTCATTTAAAACGGGATATTTACCATGATTTGATTTTTGAGTTATCCAATATTTCGGTACAGTTTCATGCGCCATGATCACGGCGCAATCTATGCCGAAATATTGGAAAACTCGAAAATCTAATCATGGTAAATATCGCGTTTTAAATGACTTTAATTTTAGAAGCGTTTTACAAAAATAAAAAATAAATATGAAGTTAGTATATATAACTGCGCCCCGTTTCACCCGCGTGGTGATAGATTTTTTGGAAAATATACAATATTTTTTTATTAATAGCCTATGTGTTATTCTGATGTATAAGCTATATTATTGTAAAGTTTCATTAAAATCCGTTCAGTAGTTTTTACGTGAAAGAGTAATAAACATCCATACTTACAAACTTTCGCGTTTATAATATTATCGGGATAACAGGGACGCAAAATAAGGGTAAGTTTAAAGTAGTGTCCTTGTCTAAATCCCGTTCCGCACGCTGGGGTGGGCCTGCATTCAAATGAGCGCATATGTTGCGTGTTTTACGCACTTCTGTTTTAATCCACTGCTCTTTGGATGAAAAACATATTGAAAGACTTTAGTGGTTTATTGGACATGATTTTCTAAATATTGTTTTTTGTTTCGGTATTGGACTACAAGGGTAATCCCTTGTAGCATTTCCATATGATTATTGCTAGGTACATTTCATACTAGTCGTTTTTTTGATAGTTTTAAAACATCACGTCATGTAATATCTCTGTATGTGCTGTTTGTAATTAAATAATTAAAAAAACTGAATAAAATAATACTGAAAAAATTTAATTGAATAATTGTAAAGTTTTAAATTATTTTATTTTTACTGGATTAGCAAGAAAAACAGTTATTATTATGAAAAAAATCCCTTGAGCTACCTATGCATATGTAAAATTTCGCTGATCCGTTCAATAGTTTTGGCGTGAAGAAGTTACAAAAATCCATCCGTCCATTCATCTAAACATCCAAACTTTCACTGCTATAATATTAGTAAGGCAAACATTTCGTTTAAACTAATATAGAAAGGTACCAAATTGTTATTTCAGTGAAATTCCTCTTCAGTGACTCTCTACAGTCATTAAAAAGCGACATTAAACTACCAGCTCTATATAATAGAATAGATACTGTATTTACTTCATCATCATCAACCTATGTTAGTCCACTGCTGGACATAGGCCTCCCCCAATGAGCGACATAGCGCCCTGTCTTCAGCTTGACGCATCCAGCATCTACCTGCAGTCTTTCGCAGGTCGTCATCGCACCTGGTCGGAGGGCGTCCTACACTACGTTTACCGAGTCGCGGTCTCCACTCAAGAACACGTTTACCCCAGCGGTTGTTGGTTCTTTGCGAGATATGGCCGGCCCACTGCCACTTCAGCTTGCTTATTCTTAGAGCTATGTTGAGCTGTATTTACTTGTTGAACACAAATATATTCAAAGTGAGTCCGGGAGCCCTCACGCTCCAGCGCACATCAAACAACCGAGGTACCTACCAGTCATAATCAGATGTTTAGGTTTCTTTGATAACCGACATTAGCGTCTTAGAGGAATTTAATTTGTCTTGTTTGAACAGGGCGGTTGTATTTAGTTATTCTGTGACTTGACGGACGTTTTATGTTGTTGCATCTTGCTCTTATCTACTTTCCCCCTCTGTTGTTTTGCTGTTGGTATAATCTTTGAAGATTTTTTTCTTTGGCAACCATGCGCGGTGTAATTGCCTGGGAGTTTGTAGCTGCCTTGTAGGATGTTTTCAATGATAAATCTTCGTTAAATTCAGGAGTTTATTCAGTTTTTACAGTTTCAATCATGGATAAACGCACGAGTTGGTGGCGTCGGTCAAGTCAAGAAGGAATTACAAGAAATGTCAAAAGAGGGTCAAGTGTGAGCACTAATCAATTTGACATTGACAATTATACATTTCTAGACTTCTTGGAAGGCTAGAACACGCGGTCTCGATAGATAAGTAATTAATAAAATTAAGTATTTATAATAATTAGTATTTATTATAATTGTTTTGGATAATATTATAAAGATAGATATTTTAGGATATATTATTATATCTTGTAATTGGGATATGATGCATTCTTTCGCCTTTGTGTCAGTAGTACCATTGATGGTACAAGTGACACAACTTTGTATCATTAGTACCATTAATGGTACTAGTGACAATTATTTAGGATCAGTAGTACCATCATAAATATTGATGTATCGGTAGTACCTACAATGAATGGTACAACGTACAACTAAACAAACTTGAAGTACCGTGGCGTGGTAATAGGGCCCAGGAAGTGTTTTTTCTTAACTGATACGCCAAGTACTGGCCACTTGAAATAGTTTTTTTTTTAATAAATTTAAAAAAAAAACTGAAAATTGCACCGGAACTGTTACGGTAATGCAGGTATGTTTGTTAATTTTTTTTATATAGAATAGAATAGAATAGAAAAAACATTTATTTAGACACAGGTACAAAATACAGGCATAGAATAAACAAACAAAGAAGTTTATCATGAGGGTAAACGACACAAATAGGTGATATATAGACTAAAATAAGACTACCTCCATGACCCTGCGCCGAAATAAGGGTTAGCTCAGCGTGTGCTGAACATTATTATATCAGCGCTGTTTTTCAGCCAAAGACCTTAATTACTAGTTGAAGTCACGGACGACAATTCGGTGACAACAAAGAGAAAAATATTTGATACAAATAAACAATATATGGAATAGTTTTGCGTTTGACCACGATCTCACCGGACGGTAAGTGACGATGCGGTCTAGGATGGAGCGCACATTTGTTGATTATTTTGTAGGCATACCTAGTAACATTTATATACATATAGCTAGTGACGTTGAGTGTTCCCCCATAGTGGTCACAAAGACAAAATGTGAAATCATTCTCAAATCGATTTTAAGTTGAAATTCACGGTTGGAATTCAGCTTGTGCCTATCGCTTGATTTATAATGTTTAAAATGTGGTGACTCTCATCGAATGGATTCACAATTTTGTTTCTATATTATAGTATTACTATACAGGTTATAGGTTGCCTGGGAGAAATCGCTGCGATAAGGCCGCCTATTGTACTTTTAATGTGTAATATTAAGATAGAGAGAAAATACTTTATTTTACCATACAAAACGGAAAACAATGCAGGAATAAATATAATAAAGGAAGTATAAAGGGCGGCCTTATCGCTGAAAGCGATCTCTTCCAGGCAACCAGTATAAGTATAAGGTGTTATTTATAGTTTCAGTACCATAAAGTGTTTATTCATTCAATACCAAAATTATTATTGCTTATTCAGTATTGTTGTGTTGTATCTTATATAGAAACTATTTATTTACGAAAGGCAATACAGATATAATATATAATAAAATATATTATTAAAGTAATTTTAATAAGTGTATTTTTGTCTAACAAAAAATTCAAAGGGTGATTTAAAGTAAAATGTTCATCTGGGAATATCTCGTACAAAGCCGCGGGGAGAAGCTAGTAAAAAAATGAGTATATCGAAGTACCCTCTCGTTAACATGAGTTATGAGACGCACCCCAGTCCGGCTGCGACATCTAATAGCCCCTGTCGATGCCAAATGACGTGTCGATGTATTGTAGTGTTGTCACCTTTGTTGTTTAATGTGGTAACACTGGTGACTCTAGGGCTGTCAACGTTTATTTATTCGGTGTAATTGTTGGTGAAAATTTACGTCGTCATCATCAGCCTAAGTTAGTCCACGGCTGGATATAGACCTCCCCTAATGAGCGCCATAGCGCCCTGTCTTCAGCTTGACGCATCCAGCATCTCCCAGCAGTCTTTCGCAGGCCGTCATCTCACCTAACCGATACTTGATTCTTGATTCTTCAGTGTATCATTGATACTACTTTATAACAGAAGCGCATTCATTCTAATAATCAATGAAGTAGGTATCATCAGAATACAATGGATCCAGGATCTCCCTGCAGTCTTTCGCAGGTCGTCAATCCTCCTGAACCTGAATGAGTTCATGAACGGCGACACCCACTCGTACGGGACGCGGAACGTAGGCAAGCTTGCTACTATCGCCCGCTTCCTCGCGAAGTCCTCAAAGTTTACCCATGTAATAGGTACGGCAATTTATATACAATAAACTAACAGACTCCGACACAGCTGATGGCAGTCTACTTTGCTTCAGGTTGATCTGTTGGCTTGTCGAGCAGAACTTCTATTCTGTGAACGAATTACTAGAACAGTGAATTTATAATTACCGTTTTTGTTTTTATTTTTTTCGTTCATTTAATTTTAATACTTTTAAATGTATATTACTAAATTTAACTTGTTACACATTGTTGGTTTAACTTGTTTACATATTCGAACAATACAATTAATAAACCTTAAATTATTATTTATATTCTAGTACTGTGTGTACTTTTGCAAATAATCAATAATTCAGGGGAGACTAGACTTTTGTAATACACCTCTTTTTGCAAAGAAGCACGGATTACATTTTAGATGCCTTTTTGTTGCTGCGCTACTACTTTTTCTCAGCAGAAAAAAGTCCAACCCTCCTTCTACCTGTGCGTCTACCAACTCTTTTCTGTTATCAAGTGCCAAAACATACATAATAAGAAAAGTAGATAATAATCTCCCATCTCGAATTCTGATCCCTGACTGACACACGCAGGGGAATCCCGGCGTGACAGCCCTATGCATAAATATGCACTACCACTGACCGTATTATATCTCTGTCCCACTCGTCGGCCGTGCCGTCCTCGTGTTGTCTCTCTCTGCAGATATTTATTATAATTTTATGCGGCGTCCACGGTATGCAGCTTTTGTGTATTAAACGATGTACTTGTCAGCTTTTTGCTGTAGGGTAGTGAATGTAATGCAGCCAAATTATGAGTTCAGTTGTCAGCAGCATACTATGCTGACATCGATGTGTGTAGAACCCTTTTTTTTGTTCTTTATTATATTAAAGGGACATTGAGTCGTTTTAATGACTATGTCAGTCCCGTATTTTAACAACAAACTAAAAATCCACAACTGGAACTAAAAACTAAATTATTAATCTAAAACTACATGTGTGTAGAGCCCATTAATCGAATGCGTAGATAAATAAATAATGCTGGACAATTCACACAGCATTATCTAGCCCCAAGGTAAGCAGAGCTTGTGCTATGGATACTAGATAACTGATATACATAATACAATATATTACATAGTTAGATATTTTTGATTATACATAGAAAACGACCAGAACACCCGGAATAAATATCTGCAAATCGTACACACAATTGTTCCGAGGAACCCGCAACCACCGCCGCCGTCGCAGGCGAACCTTCGCCCACCGCGCCACATCGGTCGTCAAAATAACATGTTAGAGTTCGCTTATGTATAGTTTAAGCAAAGTCTTTATCCAATTGATCGGAACTCCATCTTTGGAGGTCCACATAACTGCTTAGTTTAATTTGTATATTGAATTAATTTTTTCTTGTGCTTTTTATTGATATTAATCAAATAAATAATAAAGCCATTTATCTGAACGTTATAGCTGGAAGGCTGGACACGGACTGCGCTTTTATGAAGCACTGGACGCACATTAATAATGCCATACGTCTGTAAACGTAGGATGTGTCCCTTCCAATAAAAATGTTTTATTTTTAGTTTTTAAATTAAATATGTACTCTAACTCTTAACTCTCTATGGCTGTAACATGTATTTTGTGAAGCTGAATTAAATAAATTGAATTGAATTTATAATTTGTGAATTCTCAAATATTTTATGAAACCCTAAATAAATGATTAAAAAAACGTTGTATTTCGAATATAACGACTTGGACTTTTTATGGATAGAGTTCCAGTTTCATCAGAGTCACTATTCAACAGATAAGTTGGCAGCACTATTTGCGACTGTGATGAATATGAATGAGTTTTTTCGTGTGATTTCGTTAATCTGATGATTGTTGGGTGTCAGTTGTCTGTAATTATACTTATACTATACCGCGAGCTGTCGACTAACATGATATTTGTTATTTGTTTATGGTATCTGATGAGTCGTTCAACATCATATTTAACGTTTGTTGGAATCGCTACTAGAAAGTAATAATAATATGGAAAGTCATCATAATGGTAATAAAAAAATACGCCTTGTTTTGATTTTAACACTTTGAGTCCTGAAATAACACGGTATGTGTTTTCTACAAGTGACTAATATACGTAAATCCACACTAGCGCAGCGGCTGAGAAAATACAGATCTTTGTGACTCAGCACAGCCGTAATATTTTTCGAACGTAACGCATGTGCGGCGCAACACAACCGCTGTGTAGAGCGGCAGCACGAATATTTTAGGTTAAAAAAAAGATCGCAGTCGTCGGAAAAAAATCGCAGTCAAAGTGTTAAATTAAAATAAAATAAATAATAAAGCCATTTTTCCAAGACCTTGATAGTAACAATACGAAAATACAAGCCCGCTGGAGAATGCCTAATAAACAAAAACAAATGTTCAAATAATTCTTATAAACGTTAAGTTTAGCTTTCCCACATGAATCTTGTTAAGTATCTACTTATATTAATAAAAAATGGTTTTAAGTCAATCATGGTCAAGGTCGTATGGATATACATATATATATATATATATTATAGATATTTCATCCTAACGCGATGTGGCCATGGATCGATTTAGTCCTAACTGCTATCTAGTCAAATCAATATGTAGTCTAAAGCTTCTCGCCCGATTTATTTTAATCATTCGTTCGTAGTACAAAATCAACAAAACAAAAGAAGAGTGCTACGCATTTCGTAGCACTGCTACGAAATTGCGTAGCACTTACTATATTGATTGTAGAATAAATTTTTATCGGTAAACATACAGAATACGAAGTAAATAAAGTTACTATGACCTCGATATACATAAGAAATGAAATCTTCTCTTTTGACATCCTATTTTCACTACATTGTATAAAACAAAGTCACTTCCCGCTGTCTGTATGTCTCTATGTATGCTTAGATCTTTAAACTGCGCAACTGATTTTGATGCGTTTTTTAATAAATAGAGTGATTCAAGAGGTAGATACAGGAGGTAGAGGTAGTACACATAGATTTCCATGCAAGCGAAGCCGCGGGTGCAGCTAGTTGCATATAAATGCCAAATTTTGAGAAGTAAGGGAACAGTGTTACTCGATTTAAGCACCAAACATTAGAACTAACTTGACCGTACATGGATTATTGGACTTGGTAGCAGATCGCAGTAGATCGGCCACAATCTCACTGGATGTCCAGATTGCTTGCATTAGCCAAATCCCATCAACTCCGCCAGACAAAATGACGAGCGCTACTCTGTAGGTAGGTAGGTACCGACAGCAAACACAATTTTGTTTGACGATCACAGATTTCGGTGCAGGGGACTAGCATTTGCCTGAGACGCAGTAGGATTGACTTTCGTTTCGGGACAAATGTTTAAGGATTTTAAATATGTTTTAAAAAGGTAATAAAACTATGTAAAAGAATAATTGTTTTAAAATAAAAGCTTTAACAATAAAAATGTCGGATAACTGCAAGATCCAATAATAAACCAGATAATGCTTGAAGTCTCTGAAGAGAAGGCTCATATAACATTTACATATTAAAAAAAAAACGAATGTGTACCTGTAACCTGTGTACTTTTTTAACGAAGAAGTAAAATAGAAACAAATTAATATATTTATGTTAATTTGTTTCTTTTTTACTACAACATGTACAATTCAAACATTTAACTGAACTGCAGACTATTGCAAATAACCTAGAGGTAGCTCAACTGATCCAGATCGATGCCAAAATTAGAGCAATAAGCGACCATGTTAGCTAAAACTAATTTGCACAAGCATCTAGTCATACTTTAAATAAAAACAAAAAAAAAAAAACTCTTGTCTTGTTTTGCTCCCAGTCCCTAGACGTAACATTATTAAAAGGCGATACGATCAGCTGATATGAGATAAGATCCGTTATCCCGTTCCGCACAAACAGAACATATTGGGGGGATCGAATTAAACTGTTTTATTATGCTGTCCGTACAAATGAGGTTTTAGATTATTTTGATACAAGGCTTATTTTGATACTCTTTCCGTGTCCACGAAAACAACGTCTAGTCAAGAACGTTGTTTTTCGTGGACACGGAAAGTGTACAAGAGAAATATTTTGTGCAACGAGTTAATCATAGGCTAACATTGTTGCATAACGATATTTATTAATCTATTTGATGAATAAATAAAAAATTTTCCGGGCATATTAAATACCATTTAAAAAATCATGACAGCGTTTCTATTTATTTGACAACTATGTGTGTTTTTCGCCACTTACTACAATATTAGTTGTGTTAAACATATTACGTTCAAGTTGGAAATTTTTGTCTCTAACTTTAAGTAGTTATGATTTGTAACAGGAAGCTTAAAATTTTCCTACGTAAGTTTTGATAAGCGCACATCTAGCTTCTAAAACGTTTTTTATTTGTGTATGTTTGTACATTTTAGGATTACATTTACACTAGTATTGCACCAGACCAATGTTATTTAAGGTTTTAATAAAGAATAAAAAAATTATCTCGAACGATGGGTTTCAAATCTTTACCCATAATTAACAAGTTTTCACATCCGTATGACGAGAGTTTTAAAGTAACAGCATATATTTTTTTAAATTCACATCTAAAATAAAAATCAGTTTGACTGTAAAAAAAGACTCCAATAGGGTGCGAAGTGAAGCGGCATAAGTACCGCCCAGCACGTGCGAGCAAAGCCGGGATATGCAATTTTTGTATTATCCCTACTTATTATTATTGCTCTATTTCGTATTATTGCCCTATTTTCAAAGATATTGACGGGTTTATTGTTGATGAGAACGTGTTATTTAGTTTGTATCGCATGGAATGATCATCTAAAGACTATTCCAATTCGGATCATATTACATTTAGACTTAAATAGGCAAATAACCATGTATTAGACATTATAAGAGATGAACATACTAGTGGTTTCTTTTTCACTTCTTCCACTAGTGGACAAAATATTGAAGTGAACAGTCAAACAGTAAAATAATTTTATTTGATAATAATTTAATGTATGGAATATGACTTGTCTAAGTGCTTATTTTGTAAGCCGAAAGAATAAATGATTTTGACTTTGGATCGGAATGGGACACGAAATTGAAGAACAGCTTTTTATAAAGAATAAATATTGAAGAAAAGTAGTTGTTCGTCAGTTGGGCAGCAAGCTAAGACTTACAATTTATTTATGTATGTATTGACATTAATGGCAAACGGTCTTCGAAGTCTGTAGTTACTTTTTTTTTTTTTTAAAGTAGTAGTTACTTTTTTTTTTAAAGTAACTACAGACTTCGAAAAAATTATTGATTTGCATTGTATACTGATGATACCTACTTAATTAATTATTAAAATGAATGCGCTTCTGTTATAAAATAGTATGAGCAAGGCTCAAGTATCGGCCAGACAAGAAGAACCGACAACTGCTGGGGTAAACATGATCTTGAGTGGAGAACGCGACTCGGCAAACGTAGTGTAGGACGCCCTCCGGCAAGGTGGGATGACCACCTACAAAGGACTGCGGGCGGATGCTGGATACGTCAGGCTGAAGACAGGGCGCTATGACGCTCATTGGGGGAGGCCAAAGGACCAACTGGAGTCCAAATGCGGATAAAGGAGTACCCCCACCTGAACCTGAACCTGGGTGAGGCCTATGTCCAGCAGTCGACTTACATATAGGCTAATGATGATGATACAAATCTGGATAGACACCCTGGTTAAAGAAATACCTTCCAATAGGCAGATACCTACATGTAAGTATCCATAAGTAGGTGAAACACGTGTCTCGCTACGGGGAAGCAGTTTATTGGATAAAGCCCTGTAATTAACTCGTTGAGATTAATCGTGGGGTGCATGACACAGCCCCTGTGATCTGATAGCGGGTATGTATGGGTTAAAACCGAACTCGAAAATAGCAAGTGACAATTATGTTTTACCTAACGAGGTATAATTTTTTTAGTGATGGATTTATTTCGAAAATGATAGATAATATTGTTTGTACTATGACGCAAGAACTGTTTTTTGAAATATCGCAAAACGCAAAAATCAAATCATGGTTAATATCTCGTTATAATTGAGTTTTGTGTTAATAATCATGATAGTTTCAAATTTTATCAAACAAACTATATTCAAATCATGGTAAATATCCCAATATAAATGACTTTTGTGTAGATAGTTTCAAAATGTTTGAAACTATGATTTGAATATCACCGCCTACGACGCATGAGGTTGCGGGTTCGATTCCCGCCTCGGAACAATTGTGTGTACGATCTGCAAATATTTGTTTCGGGTGTTCTGGTCGTTTTCTATGTATAATAAAATGTCTATCTATGTAATGTATTGTATTATGTATATCAGTCATCTAGTACCCATAATACAAGCTCTGCTTAGCTTGGGGCTAGATAATGCTGTGTGAATTGTCCAGCATTATTTATTTATTTTATAATTAAAACAATTAAAACAATATTGTTTGTTTGATAAATTTTTGAAACTATCATGGTTGTACGATTTATGTATAAACCGCACATTTGCACTTCTGCAAGCGGTGCATTTTTATCTACCTAAGGTTGGACAGCTCAGTACGCGTTCGACCGCTGTCCCGCGTAGTCATATCAAGAAATAAATCAAGTATCAATTAAACATCTCTCTATCAATTACCATACAATACAATACAATACAATACAATACAATATAACTTTATTGCACCATCAATACAAAAAAAAAAAAAAAATACTAAAGCATCTTAATATTAATTATAACTAGTGGCACAATCGGCGGCCTTATCGCTAAAAGCGATCTCTTCCAGGCAACCTTTGGATGGATAGGATCGCTATGTTTTAAAGCTGACGGTGGCGTAATTATCAAAATAATTATATATAAAATAATTGATATTTATCTTAAGTACATATATATAATAGAACAAAAAAGAACCGGAACAATTAATATAGAAAATAAAACTAAAAATAAAAATCAAGAAATCTTATCAAGAGTTGTCAGATAGTGTTGATGAACCATACTTTTGAAGATAGGAAGGGATTTCGCTTGACGGATAGAAACGGGAAGGGCGTTCCAGAGTCTGGCGGCCTGCAACGTGAAGGAATCACCATAGAACTGGGAAGTGTGTGATGGGATTTTTAAAAGAAGGGTATCAGACGAGCGAAGGGATCGTGGGTGGGACATATGGAGAAACTCAAAACGGTCTTTTAGATAACCATCTCCATCTCTTATCACTATCATCTAAAGGTGTAGGGCCGGAAACCTTACAATGGTTATTAACACAAAAGTATATTATAACGAGATATTAACCATGATTAGATTTTTGCGTTTTACGATATTTCAAAAGAAAGAAAGAAAATTATCTGTTAAACACTACATAACACACAAACAAGGTTAATTACACAGCCTAGCAGCTGTTCCCTGCGGTTTTACCCGCGGTTAATTCGAATTTTACATCTCTTGGTCTAAAAAGGTATTTTTTCCCGTTCAGTAGTTTTTGGTGGTTACATTATTGGAGTTTTAGTAAGGATCCCTAACTTTTTTGAAAATATAATATAGCCTATGTTCACCGGGGATAGTGCAGCTTCCCAACGGTGAAATAATTTTTCAAATTGGTCCAGTAGTTTCGGAGCCTATTCGATACAAACAAACAAAAAATCAAACCTTTCCTCTTTATAATATTAGTATAGACTGCATAGTACCTACTTACTAGAAAACACGTAACACAGACAAAATATAAAAAATAAAGTGAAAAGGTACAAAATGTAAGTACTAACTCAAGTAGCATTTGGTACTAAGTAGCCCGCACAGCAAGTAGATAAGCGCGCGTGTGTAGGTCTAATAGGTCCTGACTCAGCTAGTTGCTCTATTACGATAGCTCAAGGTAATTTGTGAAAGATCGCTGGTTTTCAGTCAGAACCCGGTAGAGTAGCTTAAAACAGTTCTTGCGCCATAATCACGAAATAATAATACTATGTCTATCAATAAGAACTTACTTGAAGTGCCGTCAGTTATTACGCACGGCGAATCATGGTAAATATAATTATTTGTTTGACTTCTCTTTACCGTAGAATACCCAAATTTTTTCTCATTATTAACTTCACACCTTCTCTAAGTACCGACGTTGTTGGTTGGCGTCGTTTTGGTTATGCACATAATTATTGTTCCTTCAACACAGGTACGGTCTATGTGAATAAATCACGTTGAGCTAAATTTATGTAACAGTAACACTTGTTACTTATTATCGAAACAAATCGCCCTTTATACCTTTATTCTAAGTTTTTATCTCTGTATTATTTTCTGTTTTGTGTGGTGTAATAAAGTGTTGTAAAAATTTATATCTCGTTACGTAAAAGAAAATTATTGACACTTGCTATTTTCGAGGTCGGTTTTAACCTAATACTTTGTATAGGCGAAAGAGCCTAGAAACATTATTTTTTTACCCCGAAAGAGCCCCGAAGCGACTCGTGCAAATGACACTGTCATTACCGTCAGACAACAATCGCAATTTTCTATATTTATTTACTCTTCCGATTACGCTCTCAACAATATAAGCCTTAAATCCTCAGAATTGTGGTATTAATTTCCCTCCAACACTTCTTATTTTTAAACAACTTTTAGATCTATCACCTTCAATGAAAACGCAACCATATTCCGAAACAATAAAATGCAATTTTCCTGTTCCCACAACATGACTTTTCGAAAGTTGTAAGTGTATAGGAAAATAGACTTTAGTTTCTGTGTGGTAAGGTTTATGTTTAAGGGTTTGCGGAATGATAGGGTAAATGCGTCTATGATCGACCACATGCCCGTCGCGTGGCGGACACGCGTCATCTCTGATAATCTTCTTTGCCGTCGCTTTTGTTACAATTTGTTGCTGCACCGATATATTCAGACCCCACCAGATCGGAGATAACATACGTAATGATATTTTGAAACACATTTTAGAACAAGCTATTTGTTAGGTCCTATGAATGTATTACTTATTATACGATGTATTGTAATAGTAATGTTTTAAAATTGTTAAACAATCTTTTGTGTAATTTTTAAGCCTACTGAATGAAAGTACATTTTAAAAATGACGCAAATCAAACATTTTTTAAAGTAGAAACAAGATAAATTATTTAAAAAAAATATATATATATATATATATTAAGATTAGATCACAACAACTTAGAGCGTCACATCAAAGTTACTTAATTCAAATACTACGCTATTTCTATACCACAATTCCTCAATCAAAATACGTAATTTAAATTCATAAATACCGGTCCGTGTAAAAGTCGGGCAGCAAAAAAAAAGTCCCGCCAAAAGTGACAAGGAAATATCGAGCACAATGAAATAAAGTTGTCATCCACAGTTAAAGGGCCGGGGAGCGTGCTAAATGCATTAATTTAGCCTGGATTTAGTGGCCCGGAAGTGATTTGCTACGGGAACGCATGTTACTACAATTGACCCTACACTACACTACAGTACTTACCCCACTTGACACTTACAATTGAAAACGATCCTTGGATTGTACGCGTAGATTTCAAATCGGAACACCAATCATTTTTGATACGTAAATTGTAACCGTCTGAGTTCAAAATTAACCAGGTTTATAATGTGCTAGGTATATATTAATTTTTTTAATGAGCAATGGGTCATTAGAAAGTATTAACGATAGCTTAGTATTTATTCAATACTATACCGAGAACTTCGTATAACCTACTTACCCATTTTTTTAAACCTGTATTAGAGCAAACAAAACAAACAAAAAAATTCAAACCTGACCTAATACATTTTAAAATTGTAAGCACAGCAGCAACAGGCTCTTACAAACACCATTTGATTTTTATATATATAATACAGATTTTGAGCTCTTGTCTACGCACAGAAGATTTAGAGTGCTTGCCCACGGCGACTTTTTGTAGCGATGCATTTTGTAAACGCGCGACGGCATCGCTCTATATGGTATAGAATCGCAACTGTATCTATGTATAGAAAGCGTCAACACAGCTACAAAAAGTCGCCGTGGGCGAGCACTGTAAGGTATGTATGTACACATATTCTATTTTCTTATTAGAAACTTGTTCTAAGGAATCTTCCATCTTGAATTACAAACAACCGGTCGATCCAACGTTAATATATTCAAACTTAAGCACCCTTAAACAATGTACGTAAACACAATATTACTCGACTTTTGATGTATCCCCCTTTTACCACCTTTACCCTGATTTGCAATTCAATTCACAATTTATTGAACAATGAACTCTATTGCTTTGTTTTCACGATTTAATTTCGCTGTAAACCATTTTTTCATTATATTTTTAGTATTTTTAGACAAGCTAAAAAAACCGAACTCTCTAATATTTGCGCTTTTATTATATAGTTACTAGCTGCACCCCGCGGCTTGGCCCGCGTGAAAATTTATATGAACCTTCTTGAAGCTATAATAAAAAAAAATATATAATAAAAAAAAACGCTTCAAAAACCGTTGCGTAGTTTTAAAGACCTAAGCATACATAAGGACAGACAGACAGCGGGAAGCGACTTTGTTTTATACTATTTATTTATTTATTTATTGTACCATGTTCTATGTACCTAGTTATCATTCCACGTCTAGTGAAAAACTTAAAGCTTATCTCTTCTTAGTGAATCTTTAAAACAGTGGCAGTATCTATTTATTCTGCGCCCCAACGTCATGCCACCCCCAAAAACCCTTGATAAGTTAAAGACTTTATCCGAAGGAATTTTTATAACAAAACCGTTCATATTTTCTTTCAGGATCTTCGTTACCCCTCTTGAAGATGAGAGGTATTGCTAACTCTTTCTAACTCATTTATAACTTATACGGTTGTCTTAGTCTTGATTTTAGGGTTCTCGGTTTTGTGGGGTTGTTTTATATAGAAATGATTTGCGTTCTCTTTAACCTGTTCTATATTTTTGGATTAGATATAAAGAAATTTCGAATAAAATTTAATAAAAAGTAATTAATTGAAATCTATAAAAAAACGACAACTATTTAGGTCCCCGTATTATTAGGTTAGTAAGTTTTCATTTTGTATTTTATTATTATTATTTTTAATTTCCCTAAGTTATTTATATTATTCTAGTTTTATTCGATTTTATTGTGTGATTTTGTTTTGTGCCATTTATTTTTAATTTTGTATGTGCATTATTATGGATTGTGAATCTAAAAATGAATGAGTTAATAATAATTACAATTTTTTTTGTAAATGAGTCTTTCTAAATATACTTTAGAATATGAGCAGTCCACCCGAGTATTTTGTTGACTCATTTAGCTTTTCTAAAAAAGGATTTTCCAAAAAAATACTTTGAATATTGATGTCTTGCGGGTAACGTATGGAATTTTCATTCATCGCTTACGTTTTTCATTGTTTTAGTATTTAACATTAAATATTTCATCATAAGTTTATGCAATATAAGGGTTATGTAAAATTAACGATATTTGAACGACGCTATTTTACGATACTACAGTCCTAAAGCATTTTCCAATAAAATGCTTAAAACTATAATTTCCCTACTTTTCGATTATTTTTCTTTTTATTACGGAACCCTCTATCCAATGAACTTGTATCTCCCTTAGCCACTTTTTCTTAATTTTCCCGTCACCAGCAGAATACTGTGAATTTCTTTATTAATTTATGTAAGCACTCAGACAAAGGGTGATAATCACTGAATGACAGACCATAAAGATTTTTTTGTATATTTACGATCTTTCGCAGTACGTTAGCTTTTATAACGTTTTCTTGAAAGAGTTATAAAAAAAGATAAGTAGAGATGATGTAAGCGTGGAGGTGTATCAACAATAGGTTATACAGGGTTACTGTTATACATATATCTGCTGACATTGGGGCTAGATAATGCTGTGTGTTTTTGTCCGGAATTCTTTATTTATTGGTACCTACTACTATGTGTTTGTACTAAAGCTATTTTCTTTTATGCAGGGTAGTTAGTAATAGTATTCACTGAATACGTGAACTACAGGGTTTATCCAGCATCACGAAGACGATACTGATGATGCGGTTTCAATTAGAAAAAAAAACACAAATGATGCAAAACGAAAGAATCTAAGTAATACAGCTCTTTAATGAACGAGTATTGAATGGAGCTGTTGAAACTATCATGGTTCTTGACACAAAAGGCATTTATAACGGGATATTTACCATGATTAGATTTTTGAGTCCTCAATATGCGCTATGATCAAATCATGGTAAATATCCTATAAATATATATGACTTTTGTATTGAATGGAGGATTTGGGATACTACAAATACCAAGTTTAAGAATTACGACCTGATGTCTTCACAGATAAGGGGATGCAGAACCTGTATATACTTCACGCAATGTCAGTGAATGATTAATAACCCTGTAGGTATAAAAATTATGAATCATTTGAAATTGAAATGAATTTCTGCCCTGAAAATAGCTTTACAAGTTTAAACAAAATCTATTTCACCGAAAACCCCTTTCATTAAACCTTTTCAGATTCGCACGAACTTCGTTTTTGACAAATAAATATTTCTTAACAATTTCATTGTTTTATCATCTGTGGCCATAATTTTAATGATTTAACTTTTCTATGGAAAAATGTGCACTAAAACTATTTAGCACTCTAAATTGAATATTCTAATAATGCAATAACTTGACTCGCGCGGTCTCGCTCTTGTATTCAGTTTGTGAGACAGAGGTTCAACACTTGAAACAAAAATAAAAATGTACATGTAATGAATTTTAAAAAGTTCACTGTCCACAGCTTTTTTATTGGCTGTTTGCAGAAAGCACTACCACAGCCCATGCGCGGACTGCGATATATTTTGCTTTGTTTTGTGGGATTATCACATATTATTATTACATTATATTATAACACATGCTAGTGGTTTCTTTTCACTTCTTCCACTAGTGGACAAAAAATTGAAGTGAACAGTAAAATAATTTTATTTGATAATAATTTATATATAAAATATGACTTGTCTAAGTGCTTATTTTGTAAACCTAAAGAAATAAATGATTTTTTACTTTACTTTTACTTTTTAACAGCTTACACCTATTTTTTTTATTTATTATTAACCTGTTAATAAAATAAAGATACTTATTTATAAATAGGCAGGTATTCTATTAAATGAATAAAAACATCTGTAATGAAACCTATCGCAACGATTTTCCCGATCAAAATTTACATCTAAAAGAAATATCGTCTGAGGATCGCCCGCCGCCCCGTAGTCTAAAAGGGAAAAAATGATGAAAAAAATATACCGTCATATTGTTTTCCCGCGAAGTGGGGGGAGGGGGGCAGAAAAGGGGAGCCCTGTATAGTGCAGGGGAAGATAAGCGGAGCATCCTGTATAGTCGGTATAGATGGTATACCATTGTATTTTACGGCGCCCTTTCGTATTTTTCTTATATCAAAGGCGTTTTCGTAAAATCGTCTCTGTAGGTATATTATGTAAATGGTTTTTTCGTGAGTTTAGATACCTATATGTATAGATTGTAAGAGTTTTCGGTACCTCGGTTATGGTACTAAGTTTCATGATAGCAGATATATTGTTTTGTCGTTCATCCCCGGACGATATACATATGCTATATTATATTTTAGAAATGTGAAATTCGAATTTAACGCGTGTGAAACCGCGGAAAACCGCTAGTTGGTTATATTATTGTGTTAGAGTCTATGCAAAAAGAGAACCGTTGTGGCGTTACGGTGAACGAACATTTTAACACAACAAAAGTAGTAAATTGGCACACGCGCCTCAATTCCTAAGAAGCTTCTCTTTTTGCACGGACTAATAAATTTAGTAAAGTAAAAGTAAATAAAAAGTCTTTATTTTGAAACTTACTTGTGCTAATAACAAAAATATGAAGCGAAGCGACCTGCAGAAGTAAAATACTGTGTCGCAGGACGCAACGCATACCTCCGGGATTAGAGTTATAATGTCTTTCAATTCAACAGTAATAGGTAAATGTACTCACGCTAGGTATATTATCCGATGTACAGACCCCCTCGCTCAGCAGACGGTCCCTGATCTCCCAGGCGAAGATGGATGGGCATTCTCTCTTGTACTGCGCGATCTTGGAGACCACCTCCGCGGTAGCAACCCTGGGCTTTGATCCGCCGATGGCTCGTGGTCGGATGGAGCCCGTCTCGTAGTACCTGAGGTGGTGAATGGGTTAAGGGTGCTGGTTATGGTATATATCTTACTAGATGCGACTGTGAAGCCATTAATTTAGTTGAATTAGGGCTCAGGTTGTCAGCGACCATGACTCATAAAATAATTAGTTCTATAAACAAAGAGTAAAATAATTAATTAATAAAATACGGGCACAGGATCCAAAAAGGCATGAAAGAAGTTTCAAGTAAACACTGAACTGGTTGGTTATGTAGGTAGAACGAATTATTTGATCATTAATTGTGAAATTGTTGTGTCAACTATACAAAAAATTTGTTAAAATAATATTTTCGTTCCTCATTTTCGTTATTTAATAGCATAAAAATATAATGTTCTTAGTAAAACTATATAGGTACTTGGCGGAGAAGTTTGCAAACTGTCACCACCGGCGGGTATCAAGTGTCGGTATCAGGTAACGGGTTCGATGCCGGCCGGCACCGTTTTTATACTCACAGCGTTTGCCACCTGTCGGTATCTTTTTACTGTTTTGTGAAGGGTCAAACCTTGTTTTTAGGTGAAGTAAGCAAAAAATAAGGCTAGAGAAGATTTTTTTTGAAATATCATCATCAGCCTATGTTAGTTAGTCTACTGCTGGAAATAGGCCTTCCCTAATACTGCCATAGCGATCGCGAGCGGCCATGACGCATACAGCATCTGGTCGGAGGATGTCTTACACTATGTTTACCGAGTCGTGGTCTCCACTCAAGAACACGTACCTCAGAGGTTGTCGGTTCTTCGCGAGATATGGCCGGCATTGCCACTTCAATTTGCAAATTTTTAGAGCGATGTCGATAACTTTGGTTCTCTGTCGGATGTATTCATTACGAATTCTATCCTTCAGAGAAACTCCGAGCATAGCTCGCTGGTCGTCTTAGATCGCTAGCAAAAATTCAAAGTGACCACTTAATTTTCTAGTTTTACATTATGTAATTAGAAATGTCTTACGTGTCCAAGAGATACATCGGTGTGTCCCTGGATAAAGTGCAACCGCGAAAGGGGGTGAAAATAGATCAAAAATTATCGACAAAAAATAGAAAAAAAAATATTTAAAAAAATCTTTTGTACATTATTGACATATTAAATTTTTTATAACTCGCTAATGACTTTATTTACTAAAAAAATTATTTTTTCAAAATTAGTGGGTCTATTTTATTAAAATAAAAACCATTATCATGTCAGATATGTGATAATGGCTTTTATTTTCTATTATCTATTTTCACCCCCTTTCGGGGTTGCACTTTATCCAGGGACACACTGTATAATAAGAGTATATAATAATGTATATTTTTTTTTATGTTTTTGCAATTTTACTACTTATGCACAACATTCAATTAGACTTTTTAACCCTAATTGGTTAATTTTCGCGCTAGTATAATTTCAAACACTTGACAAAAAATTACGTTCCGTAACTAAATACAATACTTATCTCACCGCAGAACGTTACGAGAAATCTATTTAATTAAATGAGTATTGGATTACTCCATCGCATGTCGTCGCATAGATCCAACCTTCATCTTACCTTGTCGAACTAGCCATTATAGGCTGAACTGGTGATGCAAACAAATATAAATTCTACTCAGGTCTAGCAGAATTGGTTGATTAAATAAGGCCGTATTTACACTGTTTACTGGAAGTTTTCTTGGATACCAGTACCCAATACTCCGTGCGATAATATATATCTAAAGAAGGCATGTCTGTCTGCTTTTTCTTTGCACAATCCCTTATGGTGTTTCCAATGTCAAAATTAGTGTGTGTTATATAATACAATTATTGTTATATACTTTTAAAGTTAATAGAACTTAACGACATCAAGTGTAACATGTGTACCTACGGTGAAAATAAATAAATAAATAAATAGATTATTGCTATTATATATCTAGCACGATCACTGAAAACTTTTCTTGGTTTTGCGTTACATACCAGTATTTTTTATTGACTTTTGTTTAGGTGCTTTATGGTCTTGAAGCTGCTCTTGAAGTGCTTTCAGTTGATACAAATTATGAAAATGCAAGATGCACATTAATTACATTAACGCTGTCACTGCCAAGCGTCAGCGATGCGACCCATAGGGGCACGTGTTGTCGTTGCTGAGCCACACGTCAGCAAAGAAGCGTGGATCCGGCAGTCAAAGGGATAAAATAAGCTACCGGCTACTAAAACTACTAAACTAGCAAGTATGTTATCAAGCAACAGAAAAACCCTCGCAAATAAGATCAAAACACTATGGCGTACATTAAGAAAAAACGGGACAGTCTTTGGGGACTGCCGATGGAAGTGAAAATTAAGTAATATTCCATTTTATTTATACTGGGAAGCATGCGGTGACGACGATGCGAGTTTCACGCTTTTGATTTACCCAATAAGTACACATATACGAGTATACAGAGTTAGGAAAACGTTCGGTGACGATGAAGCGAGTTCCATGATTTTTGATCACACAAAAAGCTGCTCAAAGCGCGTATAGAAGTTTTCAAATACAGGTAATATTGCAGTGACAGTACCGGTAAGCGTCTGAAACCAGCACTTACCACCTGCTTTCTACAAAAATACGTCCATTAACCCTGCAAATGGCTGCGGTTTACCTACGAAGTGAGGTAGACAACTATGATCGTGTGGTCTCGACCAGTTAGACGCGGATAGGTTACAACTGCATTTTTGGGATGGCGGTGTAGTGTTGCCTGTCTATTAGAATACGAGACGTTTGCGGTTGGGAGTTATTTTGTTTATGGCAATATTAACTAGTCATTAAGAAGTTTTTATTATATCACCTTTGCGAATTTCCTAAAAAGAGCTACGAGAAATCAAACCTTTATGGAAGAGTAAATACTCTTCCATCTTCATCATCAAGAGTGCGATGGCTTACGCACTAAAATAACAAAAACTTAAAACTTCTATTTTATTTTTATGGTATTCTGTTGAATGAGCTATGATTTCTCAAGCTACGACTTAGCTTGAGAAGCTAGACACTTATTATTTTGCCAGTAGGTATAGTAGAACCGTACAAAACTGGTCAAAAGTAGCTAAATGATCAACTTCATTGTAGTTTTTCAACATGTTGTTATTTATGTAGCAAACAAGCAGTAATCATAATGGACTAAGAGTTTGAAAGTCCAACACAGGTAGTAACGATCACAGATTATAAAGTTTGCCTGTGTGCAGGTATTTACTTGCCAGTTACCTCTGTTTACAACGTCCTCCTGCCACTCACCTTCCGAGTATCTTGGAGACGCATCCGTTGGAGACCTGCAGGATCCGGCTGATGTCGCAGGGCCGCGCTCCCGAGTGCGCCAGCTCCACTATCTTCTGCCGTGTGGAGTCCGGCAGAGGACGGCCCCCTACAAACACGCCGCCGAGCTGGTTAACACCGCTGTGACCTGCCGCACCATAACTAAACTTTACCTATTAATCTCGCACTGTATTGATTGAGATTTTCTACGGCTTTTGGGCTAGTCACTGATTGAGATTTCTACTGTTTCTTTGGTGTTTATGAATCCAATTTGCGGCATTTGTCACTGCTAATAATTTTACAGTGGGGTGCGAAGAACATTTGTTCTTTGTACCCAACTAATTACAGCCCTAAATAATCGTTATTTGATTAAGTTTTTTCAGCTATGGCATGTGTGAATAAAAACTTCGTAAAAGTGCCTGAAATTACGAAATATTTTGAAAGTCTTTGCGCCGTCCCTTTCCTACAGTGATCTACTCTACCAATTGTAAAATGTCACAGGTAATAAATAATATTTTACGATTTTTTAATAACTACAAGCGAATTCTGCGGCATTTGTTATCAAAAATCCCCAAAGAATCTAATGGCTCATCCACATGTTGTCTGAGTAATTACAAACATTGGGCTTATAATCAACTTTTGTTGATGATGAAGTTGACTCAGCTAACATGTGGACGAATATAAATCTAAACGACCCAGTCCTATGTTAGCCAACGTAGGACTGGGTCGTTTTATAAGTTTTTATTATTTAGTTTTTATAAGTACCAGATTATAAGTAGGTAGTTATAGCATTTCAGGCTCATCTAAGTGTTATCAATCTATAACCTGAATATTTTACAAAGTCACATATTTAGAAGCTCTCAAAAAATATCCATTAGATATATAAGCCATTAGATTTCTTGAAATACTTAATCCTAACGTTAAAAACTGATTTACTACCTTCATTACAAGTGAGCTATGTAAGTAAAGCGACTATTGAGACGACAGTCACCATTACCTTTACCTTTGTGCGCGAGGTCGTCCATCCTGTCCAGTAAGTTCCCGTCTGGAGGCCAGGGGCTGATGGGGGGTAGCTGCTGCGCGGGCAGCATCGTGTACACTCCGTATTCTTCTATCGTGCCGCCCTGTTGGAGATTTGAACTTGAAATTTGATGGCGTCAAGTAAATTCCTAAAAATGCTGCGTTCACCTTTTAACCACTTGCATGTTTGTTGTGTGTGATATGCATTCATAATTCTTTGTTGAACAAAATAAAACATATCCTAGAAAAAGTTCATCATCATTCTATGTTAGTCCACTGCTGGACATAGGCCTCCCCCAATGAGCGTCACAGCGCCCTGTCTTCAGCTTGACGCATCCAGCATCTCCTGCAGTCTTTCGTCGTCATCCCACCTAGTCGGAGGGCGTCCACGTTTAACCAGTCGTGGTCTGCACTCAAAAATACGTTTGCCCTAGCGGCCGTCGGCTCTTCGCAAGATATAGCCGGCCCATTGCCCTTTCAGCTTGCTAATTCTTAGAGCTATGTCGACAACTTTGGTTCTCTGTCGGATGCATTCGTTACGAATCCTATCCTTCAGAAAACCTCCGAGCGTAGCTGTTTCCATAGCTCGCTGAGCGACTTTGAACTGGTGGACCAGCCCTATCGTGAGTGTCCACGTCTCAGCTCCCTAGGTCATAACGGGTAGGACGCACTGGTTGAAATCTTTCGTTTTCAAGCATTGTTTATGTATATTTCAAAATGAGACTTGTGTTAGTGCTTATTTTGTAAGCCCAAAGAAATAAAGTTGCAAATAAAAGACATCTAAATCTTTTTACTCCTGTGTGAAATCGACTCTACGATTTCGTGATTAATTTCAGCAGACCATTCAACCGAGAAAAAAACAAAACTCGGTTAAGTAGGTAGGTTTACCTTGTTTCAAAACAAGCACCATGCTCGTTGGCGAGATATTTTTTATATTAATTGTAATCTGGACGCCCTGTATACTGTGTGACAGATGGGACGATCAGGAGACGAGACGGTTCGTTGAACAATACATCCCTAAATTGCAACTAAACCTTATAAGGGCCGATGATGCTGATGATTCTGGTAAGATTTTGAGAAGTAATAATGTTAGAAAAGAAAGAGAAATGAAATTTCAGCGTCCGTTGATAGGTACATAGGCGAGCATAATGCTAGATAGCATTCTCTACCTGCTAATCTTTGGGTAGTGTGGACAACAATTTAGTAGGTTGAGGTAGTAGGCTTGTGGAAAGGAACTTATTAATGCTTAGTAACTTGAGTTTAAGAGCAGATGACAGATCTAGGAGCACCTAAGTTACGAGTAAGTACATAGTTAAGTTAATATTAAGATAAATACTACTATCTACATAAGGGAAGAACCTGTTCGCCTGTAACAGAGCTTCATTGTAGCTACCACAGGAGACAGTGTTTAACTTCACTGTTACTCATATTTTTGAAATAAACGTCTTGTATTTTGTATTGCTATTTATTTCAAAGCCAGTTCCACCAGTAAAAATTATATTAAACTGGTCCACCAGTTTAAAGTCGCTCAACGAGCTATGGAGAGAGCTATGCTCGGAGTTTCTCTGAAGGATAGGATTCGTAATGAATGCATCCGACAGAGAACCAAAGTTATCGACATAGCTCTAAGAATTAGCAAGCTGAACTGGCTGTGGGCCGGCCATATCTTGCGAAGAACCGACGGCCGCTGGGGCAAACGTGTTCTCGACTGGAGACCACGACTCGGTAAACGTTGTGTAGGACGCCCTCCGACCAGCGAGGTGGGATGACGACCTGCGAAAGACTGCATGTAGATGCTGGATGCGGGAAGCTGAAGACAGGGCGCTATGGCGCTCATTGGGGGAGGCCTGTGTCCAGAGTGGACTGCTATAGGCTGATGATGATGATGATTTTGTATTGTATTGGTATTTGAATAACCACTGTTGAATTGAATGAATTGAATTGAATTGAATTAACACAACAATAAAATAGCACTGTTCATCTTGATTTATTATTTAAAACTTTCAGAAGAAAACTATATGACATCAAAAACCATTATAAAAAACAACAGACAATATGATGTCCACCTTATAAAACTGAGAAATGTTAATGGACTCAAAAGGCATAATCTCATCGTAAAAGAAAAATCTGACGACAATCCTTTAATCTACGTAATCAATCCGGTGGAAACCAAAATACCGAATGCCTATATATCTCAAACAGAATTTAAGGATATCCTATACAACCGAGTTAAACAGCAGAGGAATGAGGTGTACAAGAACGTGGACCCACTGTTGGCAGTTAACACAAATTATTGGACTAAAATAACATGGCCGGAACCCACTCTCAGATCTACGAATAACCTTTACCAAAACAATTTTAAACGCCAGCATTTAAGGACACGTTTTTCTAAAAATACGAGGAGCCCTAAAAAGCCCAGAGATGTTACTGAATCTCGATATAAGAATCTACCTATCCCTTATATTCATTATCTTAAGAATGGAAATAGTAAAACTAAAAAACATATAATTAAAAAATTGAGAAGCAATAGAACAAGTCAAGCTATAAGCAATAAAGCAATTACTTTGAAAAACAATGAAACTATCAAAGCTAAAATAATATATTTGAGAAGCAATAGATCTATTATAACTAAAAAAAATAAAAAAATACTTCAAAATCTTAGCACAAAACCAACTCTTGAGACTGTATCAGACATTTTTATTAAAAACCAGAATATTAGAACCAACGAGGAAATATCCAAGGCAGAGGTTATTGGTAAACAAATCAACAAAACTATTGAGAGACAAACTTCTAGAGAAACTACTACGAAGAAAATAACAACCGAAAATGAACTTCCTGTTACTAAAAATAAAGTAGCAAGTACTACTGAAGTGTTCACTACAATAAAGAAATCAACTGAAGAATTCACTTCAAAAAACCCAACGAATTCGGATAATGTACAGGCTGACGACGAAATTAAAATAAAACCATCAAAAACTGTCACAGAAAACACAGAAGACTATAAAAATGAAGGAGAAACAACAGTAAATTCAACTGATTCAGAAATAACATCTGAAAAACTTACAGTCGAAGATAAAACTACAAAACTACCAAATAATACTGAAACAGGAAATACAGAATATTCTAAAGATGAAAAGGAGTCAATTGCAACTGAAGAAACCGTTGAAACTCCAACCACTGAAGATACAACAATATCTTATGATAATACCGTTACAACTGATAATAATACTGAATCAGTAAATACAGTTCAAGAAGCGGATCTAGCAACGGATAAATCAGAAGTTGAAGAAACTACTGAGCGAAAGCACCTGCCATTCCGAACTACACTGGTCAAGAAAATTACAATACATACTACAAAGGCTCCAGTTAAAACAACAAGAACTCGTTTATCGGTAAGTGTAACGTGTGTGTGTGTGTGTGTGTGTGTATTAACCGACTCCGGGAGTTCAAAAGGAGGATGTTTGGCTGTATGTAGTTTTTCATATGTATGTTCGTTGATTTCTCCTGATCCCTTGATGAAATTTATGTATAAGTTAGCTGCGCCCCGCGGTTTCACCCGCGTGGTGATAGATATTTTTGATAATATACTATATATCTTTATGAATTGTAGCCTATGTGTTATTCTGATGTATAAGCTATATTATTGTAAAGTTTCATTAAAATCCATTCAGTAGTTACGTGAGAGAGTAACAAACATCCATCCATCCATCTGTCGAACCCGTCTTTGTTTTATAATTATACTAGCTACGCCCCGCGGTTTCACCCTCGTGGTGATAGATATTTTGTATAATATAAAAAATAATAATATATCTTTACGAATTGTTATCTATGTGATATTCTGATATATAAGCTATATTATTGTCAAGTTTCATCAAAATCCATTCAGTAGTTTTTGCGTGAAAGAGCAACAAACATCTTTACAAACTTTCGCATTTATAATATGGTGTGGTATATACCCAGGTTGGAAGCTAAATTCGAGTTGGTATGGTAGTTCTACTGCCACTGAAATACTCGACGGAATACCGCGGACCGCGTGGAACCGCGCAAAATCTACGCGAAACTTAAAGCTACCGCCTTGGGTAGCGAATACCGCATAAATCTGAATCTGTCTTTAAATGGTGGCATCAATATATTTATGAGTTTGTGAATCACTCTGATTTAATTAATTATTTTATGAAATTGTTGTGATTTGATTGTGCTAAGTGCTGCATTTACCAGCCCTGCATTGGCACCCGTGTCAATAAAGCATATAATGCTGAGGCGGTAGCCAATTTACATATGTTCTCGCTATTAATTTCGTAAGCTTTGTAGGTACTGTTTCGTAATTAAACTGTTACTTTTATAAGTCCCTTTGTATTGTTTATACTTTGAAACGCATATAAACATTTTCTATTTTATTCTATTCTAGTTTTCAATAACTAATATCGCTTACGTGTAGCCTGGATACTGTGTTGGCAGTTCGAATTTCACTATGACGAATGTCTGGACACTCACGATAGGGCTGGTCCGCCAGTTCAAAGTCGCTCAGCGAGCTATGGAAAGAGCTATGCTCGGAGTTTCTCGGGGGATAGGATAGCGAATATATATATAATATAGGGAAGGATAGGATTCGTAACGAATACATCCGACATAGAACCAAGGTTATCGATGTAGCTCAAAGAATTAGCAAGCTGAAGTGGCAGTGGGCCGGCCATATCTCGCGAAGAACCGACGGCCGCTGGGGCAAACGTGTGAGTGGAGACCACGACTCGGTAAACATAATGTAGGACGCCCTCCGACCAGGTGGGATGACGACCTGCGAAAGACTGCAGCTAGATGCTGGATGCGGCAAGCTGAAGACAGGGCGGTATGGCGCTCATTGGGGGAGGCCTATGTCCAGCAGTAGACTGATATAGGCTGATGATGGATGTCTCAATAGTTTAGGAATAATATTAATAATAAAAACCTATTTTTATTCAGAGAATTTTTACATATAATTCATAACTATTGAAACAATGACAATACCGAAGCTGTACAAACTTTGCGGTAGAGCCCGCGGCTAGCTCCTGGGTCTCTGAATAATAAAATTAACATTTATAACTATGAGTAACTTATATGTTTCTCTACAAATGAAAAGTTAACAATCTGTAAAAATAATAATGGCCCTAGGTAATAAATAATGCTGGACAATTCACACAGCATTATCTAGCCCCATGGTAAGCAGAGCTTGTGTTATGGGTACTAGATAACTGATATACATAATACAATACATTACATAGATAGATATTTTTTATTATACATAGAAAATAATAAAATGGATAATAATATAATGGTAATGGAAAGATACACTTTATTTTTAACCAACTTCGAAACAGGAGGTTCTATGTTCGGCTATATGTATGTCCGTTGATTTATCCATCAATGATGGACCGATTTTCAAAATTCTTTCGTTATTGTATTGAGAATGGTCCCATATTTTATTTAAATATTTTTTTTCCCAAGGTATTTGTCCCGCAAAACTTAAAAACAGTGCAAAATTAAGGAATTCGAAGTCCATTTTTATGTTGGTACAAAATAATCAAATTATTTCGACTGTGCCACTACAATTAGTTAGTATTAAGATCCTTGATTTTTATTATTTTCTTTGTATTTGATGGTGCAATAAACGTTTATTGTATTGTATTTATCAAATAAGAAAAAGGGGAACAGGTTTTGTGTTCGACTATGTTTATTTTTAATGCCCGTACCGATCTATTAACCGATTTCTCCGTCAATTATGGACCGATTTTGATGATTCGTTTAGTTTTTGTTTAAAAAATGATTCCGGATTTTGGTCATCATAAAAATATTATTCCTTGGGATTACTATTTGTCCCGAAAAACTTAAAAACAAACATTTTAAATGTGTTAAAGGCAGGCACTATAAGTCTGTTTTTAGTTTTATTAAAACCATCATATTTTTGCTGTTTCTGACTCACCCTTAACTACTCAAACGTATTTCAGCGTTAGTCGCGTTTTTTGACAGATTTATATTAAAGCCTATCAAAATATCGCGACTTGAAACGTGCCTAAATCTAAGAAGTGTAGATATTCGGATATCCCAGGCTCTGATCCAGGACAGGGAAAGGGTTATTTTTATAGTTTAGGTTTTTATAGCTTATCTATTAACATTTATGTTTCAGAGGCCTTTAGTCTTCATGGGGGAAATGGGGAACGGAAATGGAAACTCATGGAAGTAACAATGTATTTCAAGAAAATACCGGTGGAATCTAGGAAAACGTAGGTGATAAAAAAAATACTTACTTAGTTATATACCAATATATAAATAAATACAGAGAAATAGGATTTAGTTGAGATTTTTATTTTATTTATTTCCTAACATATTTTTTTTTCAATGATTCTTTTTTCTGGATTTTTGGGCATATTTTTTATTATATGTACCTACGGTAGGTTTTACGTATGCAACAGTCTGCAGTTAGCTCTATTGTTTGTATTGTAATTACTAGTTTTAATATGTTTCTATCATTTGATTGAAATATTCTTTGTTAAAAAAGTACTTTTAACTACGTAAATTGAAAAAAAAAATCTACTATAAAAAGATTGTGCCTTTTAGCTGTATCTTAGAATGTTGATTCTTTGGTCGGAATCTTACCTTTAAATACTTCGAAAAATAAAGTAGTTATCCAAGTTATTGCATAAACAATAACAGGCCTTCTTCAACTGGCGAATACCATCACTATTTTTTAAAGTTCACTTAATTCAGCTGGCCGAATGGAACTTCCAACTTTCAGTCACGAAAACTAAAAAAAAAATATTTCCCGCCAAACCGAAACGTCAAACTGTCAAACGCGCTCGCATTCCACCTCTTCAGAATAAAGGCGCCACTCCACTGATTACAAAACACAGTCTCACGTGGATCTGGCACTACAGTTCTATAACTTAGGGCCGAGATAGCTCTATTGCCCCGAACCCGCCAGAGCGAGACAGGCGACTGTCAACACCCATTGTAAGCTCCTTACTGCGCTTAGAACTGCTCATTTGTGCGAGCGAGACGCGTAGCATTTCACTCGAGAGCTTTAATTCAAGCCCCGCCCATTCCTCATTTAACCCCCCGGTGGTGGGGTAAACTTGGGCAGTTTTAAATTATCTATTATAATAAAATTATTTCGCTAAATAAGGGTTGGTTATGGTAATGATGTGTTTAATTTATTTCTATTTCTGTGCTCGGTTCGACAACTATGACAGTTTCGGATAAAACCTTCGGAAGCTTCACATCTGGCAAACATTATGGCTTTACCATAGGTTTGTATTTGTTTTACCAATTAGTGGTTCATATTTTACAGTAGGTTAGTCCTGTTTTTCAAAAATATTTATAAAAAATCGCTTTCATGTAGGTCACACACATGCCAGAACATCCCACGACGCAATCCTACCCTCTCCCACACTAAAACTTCCGCTGATAGACCTTATGCCACTTCAATACCCTCTTTACCGCATTAGCATAGAGTTGACATTCATTTGCATGTACTGCAGAGCTTTCGACAGCATTTTGTGGCTGCGTTTTGGTTAATCTCCCCGCGCAAAATAACATTATCTTTGACCAATGGTACATAACCGCCGCCGGCTGTTTTCAGCCAATCGATGTGCGTTACCAAATTAAATATTTTTTGATCCAATGAAAATAAAAAATGCATCTTTATCTCTGGCTCAGCTTATCGAACGACAGCTCAACTATTAAGTAATATTTATAAACTTAAGGGATCTGAATACATAATTAGCAAACTGCAAAGCAGGCATTTATTTTCGAAGGCATGTCTTAATACGAATTTAAGGTTGGTACCTACCTAATTTGATATCCTGGGTATAGTTATGCCTGCTAATCGCATTGCTATATGGACTGAGAATGCGGTTAGCTAAATTGGTTTGATTAAATCAGGCCCTACCAAAGCATACGTCATGAGAACTCTGCAAGGCAACTTGGCTCGAGACTGTAAAAGTGATAAATCCTAGTTTCCTAAATTTTTTAACCCCATCCTGCCTCAAAATGTATTGAGACAGTGCTCAAAAGCCAAGAAGTGTAGCAAAAACGCATAGTCTCGAACAAGTTAATAAAACACTAGAATGCACATCAAAACAGTGGCGATGCCGAGAGGTGGCTTACACGTCCTCTTTAATGCTCAATTTGGTGGAGTAGATGGGTTCCTTCAGGCGGCTGGGTTAGTGTGGACACGGACGTTTTTAAGAAGAGGATTTTGCCTGAACAACAGCGTTGAGAATCTGTTAAAATTGTTCTGAAAATGCTTTTCGGCACAGGGGTCGTTATATTATAAGGCAAAATTTAATGACCAAGGGAGGTATGTATAATAAAACAATATCTATCTATGTAATCTATTGTATTAAGTATATCAGTCATCTGTACCCACAATAGAAATATAAATAGATAGAAAAACATTTATTTGGACACAGGTACAAAATACAGGCATATAATAATAAACGGCAAATAAAGTAGTTTATCAGCAAGTGACACAAATACATAGGTGATATTAAGAAAATAAGACTACCTCCATGACCCTGCGCCGAAATAGGGGTTGGCTCAGCGTGTGCTGACCATTATTATATTCAGCGCTGTTTTTCAGCCAGCTTTATATATACTAATTGAAGTATAACACAAGCTCTGCTAACCTTGGGGCTAGATAATGCTGTGGGGATTGTCCAGCATTATTTATTTAATTATATGTTTCTCTTATTGGATTATTTTGTTGTAAAGTCTTCAATAACGGGATATTTATCATGATTTTAGTCGTTTAACTTTCCCAATATTTCTGCACAGCCATTACGATGATCACAGAATACTACCGTACCTAATAATATGGGGAAACGTAACAGAAATCATAATAAATAAATAAATAAATAATGCTGGACAATTCACACAGCATTCTCTAGCCCCATGGTAAGCAGAGCTTGTGTTATGGGTACTAGATAACTGATATACATAATATAATATATTACATAGATAGATTTTTTTTTATTATACATAGAAAACGACCAGAACACCCGGAACAAATATCTGCAGATCGTGCACACAATTGTTCCGAGGCGGGAATCGAACCCGCAACCTCCTGCGTCGCAGGCGGACCTTCGTCCACCGCACCACATCGGTCGTCGATAAATATTTCATTATTAACACTTTCATTGCCCATGACATCTCCATGTTCCAACTAGCAGAGCTACGGGGCGTGCCCCTTTGGGCCGCAACGTAGACGCTGGGCAGTGAATGGGTTCATGACTTTAGTTTTGATAACCATGATAGTTTTAACCTATTTTCATTCTTTACATTTATGTTATAGCATATGTCTCTTTAAGACTAGAGTCATTAGATCTTTTAGACATTTGTGATACTTCTACCATACACAATATAACAAAGAGAAAGCTACCTCTTTGTTATATATATTTTCCGTTTATTTATTCTATGCCTGTATTTTGTATCTGTGTCCAAATAAATGTTTATCTATTTTATTCTATTCTAATTCATCATATCGGCCACAACCTCATAAATCATAAAGCATCAGGAAAAATTATGGGCTAATGAAGGTTTATTCAAGATATACACAAAATTAGTTCTGCTTTGTTTTATACTGCGAACTCTTTGTATTGAATATTCAACACAGACACAAGAAAATAATTATATTTTCTTGTGTCTGTGTTTTTTTTGTAATTCTATCATGCCAAGATTAAGATGATTGTAAGTGTTATGTATACTCAACTCAGCTTATGGATATCCTAAGAGTCGACTAAGAGAAACTGAGGTAGGTGTATTTTTAACAATCTCTACTGTAATCACCAATCCTTTTGGCAAACCCCTTTCTTTGGGGAGCCACGTTCAGCAGTTGACGACGACGGTAATCATATAAATATACATTTCAAATCGTCTAATTGTCATTCTTTAGTTTATATAGGTCGAAATCATGTCTTTTGTTGAATTATGATAATTGATTATGATATGAATTATTGACGGCGGACTCGTGGTCACACTGATTTGTCACACCAGTGTGACTAAGAGTAATTTCTTTTACTCGTGGTTACACTGTGCGGTGTGATCAACAGTAATTATTAGAACTTAAGACTCGTGGTTACACTGCTAGTGTGGGGTAATATAAATACCTACGCAATACTAGTTTATTATGAAATGTATATTTTTTTATATATGTTTTTATAGACTTTGAAGCTTTATAACTTCTCATAACATTATAATATATCTTAATTATACTGTGATTATAAATACTTCGCTCAATTAATTGTACATTTAAAAAAACATATTCATAGCCTCTAGGGTAAGATACATTGAAGCTAATACCTACTTATTGATAAGACCCGACATTGTATACCTGACATCTTTATGAATAAACTAGCGTGTCCCGCGTGGTGTTAGATATTTTGGATAATAAACAATTTATCTTTATGAATTGTAGCCTATGTATTATTCTGATAATATGTAAGCTATATTATTGTGAAGTTTCATCAAAATCCATTCTGTAGTTTTTGCGTGAAAGAGCAACAAATATACGAGTACTTACAGAAATCCTCTCAAACTTTCGCGTTTATAATATTAATAGGATAGGGTAAATTTGTATTTATTTGTCCTTCAGGACCAGCCAGTATATATTGCGACATTTTATATAATTCACATGGGGCAAAAAGGATGATATTCTGTATTGTTCCTATTTGGGTTTATTTTAGCAGATTGTTGACATTGCCGGGGAATAGAATACCGCACAATGGCTGTCATCTTAGACCACCAATCCAGCACATTGCTGATTCAAAGTACCCAATTTGCTTGACACATTCTGTGACTGATATAAAAAATTCCTGCTCCACGTTTAACAGCCGACATCGTGCCTAACGCAGTGTGTGCGCAATTGCACAGCAATGGGCGATCGCGGCCACGAGCCACGGAAACACATTCTACATTCAAAATACGAGACAACTTCCGTCATTCATGGTCTATGGTATACCTCACGTAAATCAAAATTGAAAATCTGTAAAGATTGCGTTTGAAAATGATAGATAGCATGTTTTTAGATAGAGATCCTCATTAATCTAATTTATGATCTACTAGCTGCGCCCCACGGCTTCGCGTGAAATCTATGTGTCAAATAGTTTATAAACCTTCCTCTTCAATCACTCTATCTGCTAAAAAAAATCGCATCAAAATCCGTTGCGTAGTTTTAAAGATCTAAGCATACATAGGGACAGACGGTCGACGGTGAAATTTCTTTTTTTATCGTTGTATCTTTCTTATGCCTACGATTAGAACACGGTCCGTTGTCGGTTCTTCGCGAGATATGGCCGGCCCACTGCCACTTCAGCTTGCTTATTCTTAGAGCTATGTCGATAACTTTGGTTCTCCGTCGGATGTATAACGAATCTTATCCTTCAGAGAAACTCCGAGCATAGCTCTTTCCATAGCTCGCTGAGCGACAAAACACAAACCACACACAGACCTTACATAGGCTTTAAAGATGTTAATAATATTAACATAAAAAAATAGACAAACACACAAAAATAGGTAGGTTACATAATGTAACCTACCTATTTTTGTGTGTTTGCCAATATTGCATTCTTTCATTCAATCTTCACTCATCGGTCAACAAAAAGGGATGTTCGTAAGGATGCATGTGTTTAAAAAAGCATGTGGACTCAGTAGATAACTTAGATTATGTAGATAGAGAAGTGTTGATAGATTAAGTAGATATTGTAACCAAACCGCTAAATGCACAAATAGGGCCCAGCTGCGTCCCTTCCCAATCTTCCCACTACTGGGGTGACAGTCAGACAGACAGCCAGTTGAGCGGATAACGCGCTTAGCCCTTTGTCTGTGGTAATGATCGTGTATCGTTTAACTATGGTTTTACCGCGGTTTGGTCCGCTTTCAAGTTGCACGTGTTTATCTTTTGATCATCATTTAAATGTTTGAGCACTTTCGCAAATACTACTAATGGGTTATGTGTAGCTGAAATTATATGGATTAAATGAGATTGTTTGACGAATTGAGACTGATATGCTTAGGGCGTAATAAAGATATTTCGATTGAACTATTAAATACAATAGGAACCACAACTTTTGAAACTTTCGCGATTAATTAACAATTTAAAGATTATTTATCGGATATTTATCGCGTTCCTTTTTTAATATACGTTTCCATCGCGTGTCCAAACGTGTTCTTGAGTGGAGACCACGACTCGGTAAACGTAGTGCAGGACGCCCTCCGACCAGGTGGGATGACGACCTGCGAAAGACTGCAGGTAGATGCTGGATGCGGCAAGCTGAAGACAGGGCACTATGGCGCTCATTGGGGGAGGCTTATGTCCAGCAGTGGACTAACAGGTTGATGATGATGATGTTTTCATCGCGTTACAGCGATCGTGGTCACGGTGTGACTGGATGTATTATTATATAGTTACAGCCGAGAATTGACGGCAGAATTCACAACTACCTGACTACTATTAGGTACTTGAAGTATGTTCTTTTACCTAAACTCGTACCGTAACCGACTTCAATTGCGGGTTCAATTCCCACATCAAGTCAAATGTGTGTGCTACATTGGTGTTCTGGGTGTTTTATACCTACCTACTTACACTAATGTTATAAAGGCGCAAGTTTTGCGTTAGCATCACTAGTATATCTGTGGTTTGGGACCAGATGATGCCGCGTGAATAGGCTAGTGTCAAAAAAATTACTAAGTCCGTCAGTTAGATTATTAGGTGTTTTTTCTTTTGTCAATTAAACAAAAAATATGAAGATATAGCCTGTTAAAGATTAAGTTCCGTGTGACGTCACGTCTTGCTATACTTTTTAGCAAGTTGTGACGTCACTAGCCCCCACTCCTAAACTTTGACGCGCTTTAATTTTGTTAGTATTTGTTTGATTGACAAAAGAAAAAATACGTGTCTAATATCTTCTGATAATCTAACTGACGGACTAAATAGAAAAATATATTTTTACCCAGGACACTTCCCTATTGTCTAGCATAATATGCAAGGTTGTTTGGAAGAGACTGAGGGATAGGATCGCCAATTGTAACTTAATTTTAACGTTTGATTGTACATAGTTTCTTATTATTAACACTTTGAGTGCTGAAAACGCACTGTATGCGTTATATATTAATATAAGTGACTAATCTGCGAAAATCCACACTAGCGCAGCGGCTAAGAAAATACAGATCTTTGTGACTCAGCAGAGCTGTAATATTTTTCGAACGAAACGCATGTGCGGCGCAACACAACCGCTGTGTAGAGCGGCAGCACGAATTTTTTAGGTAAAAAAAAAGATCGCAGTCGTCGAAAAAAAACCGCAGTCAAAGTGTTAAGTGGGCACAAAAGTATTATCTATCTATATTTTTATTTAACCCTAGATAGCTAACGTTCCTAAACTATCTTGATAAGCTAACCATTCGTAATTATTACGATCATTATAAAATGGAGAATATAAAAAATATAATACATTTTAGTATCATATTTTTTATGCGTTCATAAATATAGGATATAAATGAAAGATATTTACCATAAAAATCAATATACGAACGGTAAGTTGGCACGAAACCGCAAATGTAACTGTTCGAAAGGGACGAGCCGATATTCATTCGATGTGTGCAAATTTTACGAACGTTAGCTTTATAGGGTTAAATAAATATTGCCTTAATTATTCTAGAAGCATAAAATTTTTCTGTCAGATGCAGGCAGATAAATAGGGATTGTTTTTAACCACACACGATGTGCAGTCATTGAGTGGACTTCCGTTACAAGCGTTAATTATGCAAATAACAATGTTTGCAATCTCTCTATCATCCCATCTCTAAGTACATCATCATTATTACCTATATCAGCCTATAGGTACGATACGCTAGGTTGTCTGCAGGGTTGGAAAAAAAACAGTTTTTTTTTATATTTTATAAAACAAACAGTTCAAAATGTTTAAAACAAGTGTTCTTTTTGGTTTTTTTACTTATCAATTTCAAATCAATTATAGCGAATAATAAAATAATCCATTTCTAAACTATTTCCTAATTCACATTAGTAAAAATTAACAAAACGATAAATATTTACTTTTGTTGCATATCTACCGTACCTCTAATATAATTATTCTAAATTATTATTATTAATCAATACAAAAAACACTTTACATACACCTTGTATGTAGTGTTGTAGGTAGGTAGAGAACTAGAGAGAGAGCTGGGAATAGGTACCGTACCCACTAATCCAGTGAATTACTTTCTTTCGACGGCCGATATAGGGACTTTCCCTGCGGGACTTTACTGGCGGGGAGTTACCTATGCAGTGTATAAATACCACAGCCTGTCTGTGGTATTTATACACATTCATTTGCAATTAAAGGTAGTTTTAAACCCTGTTTTTTTCTTAATATAAAACATAGTTTTATTTCAAACTGTTTTAAACACTGTTTTAAAACAACTTGTTTTAATCATGCCAACCCTGGTTGTCTGGTAGAGATCGCTCATAAAACCACAGATTGTTATTTATTTTTTAAAAAAATCTGTTTAAAGTGCGATAAAGAATTTTCTATCTTTCTATCTACGCGTCCACTGCTGAACATAGGCCTCGAATAGCGAATCAACTACTCATTCCAATACACAAATCAATTAAATTTATACTTCAAAGTCTATCCTACGATGATACTGAGAAGCTTTTAGATAATACTTGATAATATTGTTATCAAGTACCTATGTTATCATTTGCATACATAATTTTAAATAGTAAAAAAAGTTATTGATTTTGTTTTACTCAATGTAAGTTAAGTACCTTTAGTTTACTTATGTAAACTAAATGCTTTTAACGTAATAGTAAGTGATTCTTTATCATATCTCGCGAAGAACCGACGGCCGCTGGGGCAAACGTGTTCTTTAGGGGAGACCACGACTCGGTAAACGTAGTGTAGAACGCCCTCCGACCAGGTGGGATGACGACCTGCGAAAGACTGCAGGGTAGATGCTGGATGCGGCAAGCTGAAGACAGGGCGCTATGGCGCTCATTGGGAGAGGCCTATGTCCAGCAGTGGACTGCTATAGGCTGATGATGATGATGATGAAGTGATTATTTTATTTACCTTTTTACCTTTTAAAATTTTACCTAGTTCAGGCTAAATTGTTATACCTACTCAGCTATTTTTATTTATCAAGAGCACTTTGTTTTGTCTAGCTACGATTTTTTATGAATGAATATATTTAAATTATTGTTTTTATTATTATTCCTACCATCTAGCATCGCGATAACTTTTCTCCAGGGAGAGAAAAGTTATCGCGTAAAATAATATTATTTTTCGTTTTAAGTCTGTAAACATTTGACAAAGTGTTTTCCTAAAATAAAAATAAAATATTTACTAATTAGGTTATCACGCAGATTCGTATTTATAGACCGTGCCTATTAATTGTCGACCGACGACGAAGTATTCTATAAACTCTTTCAACTTCGGGTCGCTGCTGCCATCTGCCGGTGTGTGTCTTTAATACCACCACAGATGTAGCTACAGTTTAGTTCTAAATCCTCCACACAGATGGCGTTACAAACCACACCAAACAAATGTTTCGTTCTTTTTCTGTAGCGGCATAAACTTAGCACGGTAGACTATAACAATGAAGCTGACGAAGTAGTTCTTTAATCTATGACTAGAGGGCGCTATGCAGCCTATCCTTTTTAAGTCGAAACTTTTTAAGCTGAAGGCCTATTTTACGCAATCGATTGTTTCGTTCGTAGTGCAAATTGGTTGTCTATTTAGGTGTGTTAATATAATATAGGTATTAATTGATTTATTTCGGACGACGAAAAGTTTACAGCTCTTGATTAATTAATTCTAAAATCCAGTTAAATATATGTATATAAAATATAATATAATAATTAACTAATATGGTAGGGTATATAGTACAGATAAGTAATTTAGGTCAAATATAAACAGCCTATAATTGGCCAAAACAAAATAAAACTTTCGTGATAAACAAATATATTAAAATAGGCCAATTTCGGTTTGACTCATTTTAACTGTGCAAGTTACAACTAGTTAGATAATTAACTCTTTGTGTCAGGGAGAAAATATAATAAAGGCGTAGCCGTGTTGACTTTACATTGAAGCGCGTAACAAATTAACAAGAATGTTTTGCAGCTTCTTATAAAAAAACATTCAGTATGCAGATTTGTTTAATCAATAGCGTATTAACCTGGTATTATCCAATATTACTGTGCTTCGTGCCGTACATTTTCATAATTTAGTCATTCAGTCTCATCTTCTAAAGAGAGATATATATATATATAGCAAGTAATAGTATCGCGCGAAGAACCGACAACCGCGCTGAGTAAACGTGTTCTTTAGTGCAGACCGGGCTCTGCAAACGTAGTATAGGACGCCTTCCGGCCAGGTGGGATGACGATCTGCGAAACACTGCAGGCAAATGCTGGAGGTCTATGTCCAGCTGTGGACTATTATAGGTTGATAATGATGATAATCCATATCAATTTATATTCTAAGATCGAGAGTAATGGTCTCTGTCTGTTAATACCTTACCTTGGGTTTCGGGGATGATTATCATATTATGTGAAAATATCTAACATTATTTATTTTAATAAAAAAAAACTAGCTGATGCCTGCGGCTTTGCTCGCACTTTTCGAGTAGCTTGCGTCCATCCCAGGGATATCATTAACCTCCCGGGTATGTTCTCAGTGGTGTCTACGAAATAGTATTTTGCTACGGCGTAGCAATACTGCTACGAGGCGCTACGAGCCTATCGATACTGCTACGAGGTGATACTATCGTTGTGATACTGCTACGAGGTGCTTAGAGCGTACCGATACTGCTACGAGATGCTACGAGCGTAGCGATACTGCTATGAGGTGCTACTATCGTTGCGATACTGCTACGAGGTGCTTAGAGCGTACCGATACTGCTACGAGATGCTACGAGCGTAGCGATACTGCTATGAGGTGCTACTATCGTTGCGATACTGCTACGATACACAGATCACACTGATCTTCGGCGCCTGGTCAACAAACGGTTAGTCACACAGTAGAACAAAGTTTTAGAATATAACACAAGAAAAAGGAGTTTACAAAACTTGCTCGTCTGCACCCACCCTTCTTTCAGACGTAGGTTTCAAGGCAAATAGTATTGTCATAAAAAACACGTACACATAATACAAGTAGATAACGTCAAAGCAAAAATAAAATAAGCGTCGATTACGGAGAAACGCTGCTCTCGTCTGTCAAGTGACGTATAGCTGACTAAACAGATTTGATACTTTGATTTTAGGCAAAAAAAAAATGCACCAAAAAGTACTGATTTGTTTACGTTTAAAATGATTTATATTATTCTAACTTAGAAGCGACTTCAATAGCCACGTCACGGCCCGTCTGAATCAAAATTTTGCTTACTTTGTAAACGTGACGACCTCTGTGGCGCCGTAGGCGAACGTCCGACTGCGATGCAGGAGGTTGCGGGTTCGATTACCGCCTCGGGACAAATGTTTGTACGATTTGCAGATATTTGTTTCGGGTGTTCTCGTCGTTTTCTATGTATGATAAAAAAATATCTGTCTATGTATTGTATAATGTTTATCAGTCATCTAGTACCTACCCATAGCAAAAGCTCTGATTAGCTTGGGGCTAGGCTGAGTGAATTGTCCAGCAAAATTATAATATTTATTTATTTTAATTAGACCCGGCGGGGGACTTTTACGCTGGTATTATTGTTGTGTCATCATCAGCCTATATCAGTCCACTGCTGGACATAGGCCTCCCCCAATGAGCGCCATAGCGCCCTGTCTTCAGCTTGCCGCATCCAGCATCTACCTGCAGTCTTTCGCAAGTCGTCATCCCACCTGGTCAGAGGGCGTCCTACACTACGTTTACCGAGTCGCGGTCTCCACTAGCGAACACGTTTGCCCCAGCGGCCGTCGGTTCTTCGCGAAATATGGCCATACTATATTGTTGTTGTGTAATGAAGTATAACTAAATGAACTTAGCAGACATACATATATATATATTTATACTAGACAGAGACACACTGAAATATTTAAGCTGGTAATTTGATACGTACAGTCGACGTGATAAATGGCTGTCATAAATTTACCTGCCGCGCCCTCTTAAGTGACGCTCTATACTCTTTAAACGACTTGGGTTACGAACCTACGCAGTACCCTAGAAGTCACTCGCAGCTCATTCGTTATCACAGTAATATTATACATCAATGGGAAAGTTTTGACGTTTAGATGGATTGATGATTGTTACTTCTTCTCGCCAAAACTACTGCACGGATCAGCAGCCTTATTGTCTAACTCTCACTGGACAGGCTTAAAAAATAAAAATAAAACTCTCACTGCACTTTGTTTTTGACATTTCAAACCCAGCGTGGACTTCGACTGTCACTTTCGTATAGTGCAAGTGGCTGACACATGTAATACCATTACCAGCGAGATTTAAACCCAGTGAATGAATGGAACTTAGTGTTTTAATAGATGGTATTGCGAATTGGATTCACCTGAATCAATCATTCCGAAGCCTATGACCAGTTGAATAACTTTTTTTTATTTGCAAAGCAAATAAAAAAAACCTGTATGTATATGTATGTGTTGAATACCTTAGACAATACCGAAAACATTCTGACCGGTTCCAAACTGGTAATCGGTTTAAAGTTCACTGGTGATGGATTTCAAGGTAGACAATAAGCCTGCGGGTTAAAAATATTGTGCATTGCGTTTTAGGTAGTTCTAGGCCGTAGTTTACCCGCTTGCATCCGTACTGTATACATTGTTATCGATCGATAGGGATATTCAGTTCATACCTGTAATAATATATCTAGGGCTTCTCGGGACTTCTGTTATATAATAAGAACTTATTTAAAAACCCAAGAACATGTTTATTGGTTTTAGGTGTTCTAGACAACTCAATACATTATACAATGCCATATAAGGGGAGTGTAAAGGGGACTCCAACATCTCGTCTCTCCAACCCATCCAAACCTGCACGTGGTACACCCTGCTAGATAACGAACTAGGCTCTGGTGAAAATATCAAACAATCTTCATAATTTGAAAACTCAGATAATTTATAATTAATTTCCTTTACTTGATACTTCCTGAAAAGTGTCCGATCGAACACAATAACAAAGACTCGTCAGCATAACTATTTCTTGAAAAAACTTTTGAAATTATCATGGTTATTAACACAAAAGCCATTTATAATGGTATATAACAGGGTCTTCAGTTATTCCGTGATCATGAAACTGCGCTGAAATATTAAAAAACTCAGAAATCGAATCATGGTAAATATCCCGTTAAAACCTTTGTGCTAATAACCATGATAGTTTTAAAAGTTTTATCAAAGAAACAATATTGACTCTTACTTATTTCCCCGTTAAAAATAACTTTTGTGAGAACTGTTTCTTATCTTAGTTTTTACAAACTCCCAATAAACTGTGAACTTCTCAAACAACATCATCATTTTTCTACTACGTTAGTCCACTGCTGGACATAGGCCTCCCCTAAAGAGCGCCATAGCGCCCTGTCTTCAGCTCAAACAACATAAAGTATCAAAACCTCTCGATCCATCCAGCCAGCTAATATGATCACGTAAGAATCCAGCACTCGGTCTCAATTTGTGGGCCTCCGCATCAGCTTTGACTAAATAATTCATTGATGTAACGGACGGTGCAGACGGGCCACTGGTCACCTCTCTGTACTACCCTCAATAATGCTGGACACTCCACACAGCATTACCTGGCCCCAAGCTAAGCAGAGCTTGTGTTATGGTTATTAGATAACTGATATATATAATACAATGCACTATACGGATTGTCATTTTTATTATACATAGATAACGACTAGAACACCCAGAACAAATATCTAAAGATATCCCACACTATTGGCCCGAGGAGGAAATCGATCCCGCAACCTCCTGCGTAACGTTAAAAGGTTACTTCTTTCCCATGGGAATTGATGGGATAAAAAGTAGCCTGTAGTAGTAGGTACCTGGTGATGATGATTCTTTGTTTATGGCAAGTGTGTCTGGTTGGACACCTTTCTGCCAGTGTCAAGTAATAGAAAATATAATTGTAAAAGTAATGAGTTACGAGTATCAAATTATGAAAATGGTTTGATTTTTCATCAGAGCCTAGTTCGTTATCTAGCATGGTGTACCACGTGCAGGTTAGGTTGGCTTGGGAGACGAGATGTTAGAGTCCCCCTTACACCCTGGTAGGTACCTACTGACCGGCGTGATGGGGTGTTATGTCACGTGGTACCTACACAGCGAGCCTTTGTGCAATCTGTGCGAGGAAAGAAGGCGCTCGCAAAATAGCGCCCGTCGAAACTATTATTTTAAGGTGAAATGAGTCCCAAAACCCACGTTTTGACTTAACGGAAAATCTATTTTAAGGGAACAAAACACCTATTTTTCAAATATATTTTCATGGAGATCAAAAGTTTGGGATATTCATTAGTATGTTATTGGATTCGAAACACGATTGACTAAACTTGACACACACAGAAAAAAATGGCAAAGTTACCTCTAAATCTCTATACCGAAAAACCAGTTTTATTTGCTAGTAATTTAATATTATTGTAATGAAATTTCTTTTACGTGTTCCGTAGACGATTATGGTTTTAGTTTTTTGAGAAACAGTATTTTAGAGCAATAACAAATTTAAATATAAAAACCAGTGAAATTGCGCGCGGGCCGGTCATTCTGCCGCTCTTGCCTCCCTTTCTCGCCTTCCCCGCGCGGCGTTCGTTCGTCAGTATCTCGAAAAAGCGAACTCATTATGCCTTGAAGAAACCGACTTATTGGATATACAAACGCGTAGTCCGATGTATCACCCTATCTGGGGACGGATGGATGGATGGATGGATGGATGTTTATTTCTTCTACACGCCAAAACTACTTGACCGATCGAGCTAAGTACGCAAATTTTGATATTGAAGAAAAAAGTCCTTAAAGTTAGCTACTAAGTGATTGGAAGAAAAATACAGTTTCTATAAAATCAATCGTTACGAACGAGCATCGAATAAATTAAGTTACTCGCAGATATTTAAACTTTAGAGTTAAAACTTAGTGTTTTAACTATAAAGTTTAAATATCTGATTAGAGTTAGTACTTTTAAATTAATGAATGAATTAAAGCTATTTGAAACTAAAAAAATGCGAAAAATTTGAGTGCCGTTGTCTCAAATTAACTGCTACCAGTACAGGTACCTGTAGATTATTTGCAACAGTCTGCAGTTAGCTCAACTGAATCAATTTGAAATACTACTATTTATTATTGTGACGTATAATTTAACATATTACGAAAAAAATGTTTGTCTGTTTTGTTTATTTATTTATTATTTGTCCCGAGGGGGGAATCGAACCTGGAACCTCCTCCACCTCCACATGACGACCTCTGTGGCACGGTGGACCTTCGCCCACCGTGCCACAGAGGACGTCATGTACGTTATCGACATCATTATTTAAGAAAATTACACAGATATTCGCTGAGTGTAGACCATATTTGCACATTGCTAAGCACAAAAAAATACCAAAATTATGTAGTAGGTAGTACCTACTACATAATTTTGTTAGTAGTTATAACATAGTTGGTACTTTTCGCATTTAATGTCTTTTTGTAATGATTTGATTATGGTCAGATTATGGTGTACAATAAAGAATGTTTGTATTGTATTGTATTTAAGGTAAATAAAAATATTTTCCTTCTTTCATATTCTATTTCTTACTACAATATTGTGTATTATTTTACACAACTACATTTTACATTATTTTACATTTTGTGTTGTATTACACAACTACACAATATTGTGTTATAATACACAATATTGTAATAAATAATAGTGAAGGAAAATGTATAGTGCAAGTTTGGTATACACAATATTGTATACCAAACTTGCAACAAACTAAAATAAACCCTCGCCTGGTTACTTTAATAAATCAATTTCCGACTTCAAAGTACGAAAATGAAACTTTAAGCAAATTAGGCTGCACATACACGGGCACTTTGCAACTAAAAGGCAGGAAATGCGTGAGCTAATTCGTTTAAACCTGGCCTAGTGGGTGAACGATCAAAAGCACTACAAGCAGGGTAAACTTAGTATTTCAACCGACTATGAAAAAAGGAGGAGGTTTTATGTTTAGTTATATGTATGTATTTTTATTTTTATGTACGTCGATTTACAGTCAATTATGGATTTTGTTAATTACTTCGCTGTTATATAGTGAACTAGCTGCGCCCCGCGATTTCACCCGCGTGGTGATAGATATTTTGGATAATAAATAAATAATGCTGGACAATCCACACAACATTATCTAGCCCCATGGTAAGCAAAGCTTGTGATATGGGTACTAGATTAACTGATATACATAATACAATACATTACATAGATAGATCTTTTTTATTATACATAGAAAACGACCAGAACACCCGGAACAAATATCTGCAGATCATACACACAATTGTTCCGAGGCGGGAATCGAACCCGCAACCTCCTGCGTCGCAGGCGCGGACCTTCGCCCACCGCGCCACATCGGTTGTCAAATAACAAACAATAATATACAATATATCTTTATGAATTGTAGCCTATGTGTTATTCTGATATGTAAGCTATATTATTGTGAAGTTTCATCAAAAACCATTCAGTTTTTGCGTGAAAGAGCAACAAACATCCTCACAAACTTTCGCGTTTATAATATTAAGTGGTAGTGGTAAGGATTTAGTGGTAAGGATGGTCCTGAGGTCGTCCACTAAACATTATATTCCCGAGGGTTTTTTATTAGTATGTAGTTATATATATAGATAGAAAATCCTTTATTATATCTGTACTAATTCCTAGGTACAGGTTCTAATGGAACACTGTGAACGTTGACAGGTAAAAACCCAATTTATTTCGGAACCATAAATTTCACCCCTATCAGAACCCGAAACGCTTCGTTAGCGCGATCTTGCGCTCGCGCACTTTTAGCAGCGACATCTAGTTAAGCTTCACCCACAAAAGTTTGGAACTTAACTAGACAATATCCTTATATCTAAAACAGATTTGTAAAAAACGTACAAAAAATGGCGGAATTGGCGGTTGGTAGTATTTGATGTTTATTACTTTTTTCCGCTAAAAGTACTGTATGGATTGGGCTAAAATGTTGCATAGATTCCGGCCATATCTCACGAAGAACCGACGGCCGTTGTGGCAAACGTGTTCTTGAGTGGAGACCACGACTCGGTAAACTTAGAGTAGGACGCCCTCCGACCAGGTGGGATGACGACCTGCGAAAGACCGCAGGTATATGCTGTATGCGGCTGAAGACAGGGCGCTATGGCACTCATTGGGGGAGGCCTATGTATATCCAGCAGTGGACTAACATAGGTTGATGATGATGATGTTGCATAGATAGCCCTAAGCCTGGAAGCAAACATAACCTTTAACGAATAAAGCAACAAATACATATAGGTATATAATAGGACGTAGGAAACGCCACATTATAAGGACTTCAGTACTACACAAACATACGAGTACATACACATTTAGTAGCTAGGTACATACACATACACATTGAATTTAAACTCGTTGCTTGCTCTCAATAGGTCTGGCTGAAAATTAGTGTTTTTGCTACTTTAGAAAAATATTACGCTGAGCCTTTGTAACGTATTGCAGCACACAGATATTTTACCTAGATTCTAATGACATCATAATTTGTTTTTTTGATCAACTGTGTTTTATTATTGCTTGTTTTTACTATTGTAGTGTATAATTTTTGTTTATATTATGTGTGTGTCTGAAGTTGCAAATAAAGACTTTAGTAGGTAGGTAGTAGGTAGGTAGACTTTAGTAGGTAGGTAGATAGACTTTAGTAGGTAGGCAGACTTTAGTAGGTAGGTAGACTTTAGTAAGTAGGTAGATTTTAGTAGGTAGGTAGACTTTAGTAGGTAGGTAGACTTTAGTAGGTAGGTAGATAGACTTTAGTAGGTAGGTAGATATACTTTAGTAGGTAGGTAGATAGACTTTAGTAGGTAGGTAGATAGACTTTAGGAGGTAGGTAGATAGACTTTAGTAGGTAGGTAGATAGACTTTAGTAGGTAGGTAGATAGACTTTAGTAGGTAGGTAGATATACTTTAGTAGGTAGGTAGATAGACTTTAGTAGGTAGGTAGATAGACTTTAGGAGGTAGGTAGATAGACTTTAGTAGGTAGGTAGATAGACTTTAGTAGGTAGATAGATAGACTTTAGTAGGTAGGTACTTTTGTGGGTCCTATCAAATAAAGAAATGTTTGAAATTCAATTAAATCGTAGAACAAAAGTTGATCACTTCAGTGTCCAGAATCACATCCTCTCAGTATTTCAAAGTATTTAGTTGACAATTTGTATTGGTATTTGTTTAAGCTTTACTTACCATAAATAAAGTGGCGAAGTTCGAAGGGTAAATGATGAAGAAAGAATCGCCCATTAACCGTCGTGTCGGTGCCAATGTCGTGTCGGGTCGGATAATGAAGACTCTCCCATTATCAGATTACCTTAATGAAAGGCTAAATGTTGGAACTCATCAAACAGTGTCCTTTGTTAAACTTGTAATGCGATTAAGGCTACCGATCTTTCTTGTTCTTAGAATAAAGTATTCGAGGCAAAAAGAATAGAGTCTTATATGGATGAACTATTAAAAGCTGGCGCGATTGTCTTATATTTTTTAAATACTTTACTGGAGGATTGTTGACATTGATTCGGGACGTCCGTCGTCGGTCGTCAGCGTGGATTATTGTACGAAGAACAAAAAACATTTGCGCCAGCTTTTAAAAATGTACATTCACCCAGCATTAGGTATAGGCCTGTGTAGTGATGTTGATGAAGAAGGTTGAAAGCAACTCTATCTTAATTCGTTAGGCCATTGATGCAAACTTACTTATCTGCCTGAATGTATGTAGAACCGCTATCCGTTGTCGTAGTTTATATTTTATTGTTTTAGTCTTGTCTTTTATTTTTTTGTTATATATTGTCTTGTGTTATCTTCCGTGACGTCATCAAACGGCTCTACCGGAAGACCAGCGTTGGTTGTAACATGCTTACAACTAACCCATGCTGAGATAGAGTCCGTTTTGTGACTCAATTACAAAAATCTGTTTATCCTTTATTTTTTTTTAATCATGTTTGTTTTTTGTTTTTGTGTATTGAGTTACAAATAAACTATTCTATTCATTGTATAGGGTACCGTGGAACAGATTTTTTTTGGGATATTATTTAATTTCTTAGGGTTAAAATGGCCCGCCACCCCACCACCCCTCAGCATTTCTAGCATTCGGCTAAACCTAATACTACGCTGGTTTTCAGGCATTTGGTAAAAAGCTATTAATTTGACATTACAAACTTTTAATTATATTTTATTTTTGATCATAGGTAATAAAATTTCATACAACGCATACTAAATTTCAATTTCCTGTATTATAATATCTAACCTGCATAAAACTGATGTTTATAAATTATAAATTGGCCTGAATTAAGTATTATTGTCAAGAAAAATTGAAAGGACCTGGCAGTTTCTTAATTGAAAGAAAACGTGAGCTTTGTATTTTACAGAAGAACAAACAACAAAGAAAAATATGAAAACAATGAAAAATAAATTATTTACCTTTGTTTGGCTTTGATAAGAAAAAAAAACTCTAAAGTTTTTAATAGAAAAACTTTGTGTATACGCATGTACAATGTTATGTCAGCGGAATTGTTTAACCCAGGTAAATGTATAAATATAAGTTTTCAGTGTTTGATAGTGTGTTGTATGTAAATAAAGCAGCGGTAAGACCGCCGGGGGCGCTTAACTGAATTATCTCTAAACAGCGCGGACGTGATTCCGGTGCCAAAGCTCAGAGACAGCGGTTCTTAAACTTTTCGGGAAAACATAAAAGCTTTCGTCGAATCGAATTGTTACTTAGGGGAACTAGAAGTATGAAATACTTTACCATATTACCTCGAAGTTCTAAGTAGCGGTAAAAAGAGACGTAGTTTATATGTTCGGCTGTATGTATTTTTTATGATTGTTTGTCGATATCTCTGTCAATTTTGGAATGTTTTGGAAAATTATTTCGCTTTTGTATGGATCATGATACCGAGGTGGTCCCTTAAACCGACCCAACCGAAAAGTATTGGTAAAAACTTAAGAATTTAAAGTCGATTTATAGTTTTTGCAAAGCAATAAATTAGTGGTTTTTCTTTTATTGCATGGCGACAGGGTAGATTTCTGTAATTTTTTTCTTGCGTGTCTATTTGCAAAGGCTTTCAACATTATGTATAAATATGGAATAACTTTTTAGAGTTGTCACAAAGAGCACTGCGTGCTTCAAAATACACATATCAAAAAAAATTACGTAGTTGTCCTTTTTATTTCTATCGCTAAGAAAGGGACTATATAGTATTTGCGAATTAAAAAAACTCAAGTGCTGTAAAATTATTTTATTTTTGCAACAAACAAATCGACACCAATATAAAGCTCTTGCACCTAAAAGTTTCAAAAGATGTTAAGCTTACACAAACAACTAAGGGACTCAGTTTCAATCTTACACAAACTTAAATTCCTGGAATACTTTGAGGGTTCCGTACGTCTCGACGACAAAACGGAACTCAGGATCACTAATATCATTGTGTTTGTGGATAATGTTTTACAAGTTTACCAACATACATCCAGCCGAAGAAAGAAGGTTCTTTTTTCGAAGTCGGTTAAGATACATGGCACCCGTGAGCTGCTGACTACACCTTTAGATGTACCTTTAGATGTGGAAGGAAGGTCCAAAGTTTGAGAACCGCTGGGGCAGGCTCGGCGGCTGTATAAAAGCTCTGGCAGCGTGATCTCGGCACCGCATTCTTCAACAACAGGTGACGAGTAAGGTGAGTCCGTGTTTTCAAATATTATTCAGTGATTTTTGTGTTATTTTATCGGTTAGGGAGAAAATCATACATTTTTTATTTAGAATTTAAATTTAAACAAAAAATTATTAGATTTTTCTATTAGCATCATCTGGCCCTAGAGTAGGGAGTAATTATTACAAAAGTAAATTCGTGCAAAAAGAAGTAAATAATAAAAACAAGAAAAATAATTGAATTTTTCAGTAAATATTTTACTTCTCCAGGTAGCATCGATTAATATTTTGTTATTAGCAAGTTTCAAATAAAGACTTTTAATATTACATTTTCGGAAAAAAAAATTATTGAGTGTGCTCAAAAAGTGCATAAAATTATACTAGTGTAATGCAAACTATAAATAACTGTGCTAACTTTAACGTTGTGTTCAAAAACTGCGAAGTGATTTATAAAACCCTGTGGTAACCCCTACAACAGTTTTACAACAAGTATATTCTTTTTATTGCCATTTGACGTTGACATTCCTTTATTTAAGCACAAATAATTACAAAAACAAACAATAATTGAATGTGAAAAAACTTTTATATCGCCTACTTCTGTAGGCGTTTGCAAGTTTTAACAAAAATAATTTTTACTTTTAACTTGTTGCATTAGGACCAAAATAGATTTACGTAGTTAATACAAATTAAATGAGGATTTATCGTTTAAAAATATATGATTAAAATATCAACTTAGTTCCAAGGATCTTTGTACTCTATCGGTTTTCTTTTTTTATTGGTTCGATCGGACTAAGAAGAGAGTTGCTAATTCTTCTAACGACCTCTGTGGCGCGGTGAGTAATGGTCCGCCTGCGACGCAGAAGGTTGCGGGTTACGTATATCAACTTATTAGTGCGTTTCGCATTTTCTTTTATAGAAGCTGAACTGTTAAAGTTTGGTCTTTACGTTTTGTTATACAGAAATATGTAGGTATATTGGTGTGGTTTTTTTGGAAAACTTTAACAAACAAACTTCTTGATGGCTCGTATTTAACCCACGTACATTTATTATGAAACCTTAATCTCTTCTATAAGTACCGACATTAATGTTTTCGCCTATACGGAATAAGAACTTTTCACGAGTCAAACATTTTCGGTACAAAGCTATTTTGTGAAGTTCAATTGTATTTATTCTGGATAATAATCTTGTTTTAAAACTTTTGTTGAAGCAAAGATTATCAGTAACAAATAACCCGTGAGTAATCGAGAAACCAGGGAGTTCTCATAAAAGAGAAACAAATCTTTGCAGATTTTGTGCTCTGATTTGTTTAATCTTTTAAATCACCTATATAATTGATTAGATTTAGTTTATTATTTTTGTTTATTTGTCCTGTATCATTAACAGTTTCTTTAAATCTCTACCGTTAAAGTTACCTATGTAAACAGGCTTCCCGCGACACAGGCTTGCCTATTGCGCCAGTAATGTGTACATATTAAAGTTAAATGGCAAATAAATAATTTTGTATTGTATTAAAAGTACTTCTAACAAAGTCTGTTTAGTAACACCATTTATAACTCAAAAACGGCTGCACTGATTTTTATGACATTTAATTCGTCCGATTTTTCTCTTTTTCGAATAGTACAATAACAGCAAATACAGTTCTACGCGGGAGAAGTCGCGGTCACGGCTATACATAAAGTTTTCAGAACAGTAATATTTTTTTTATTGGCATTAATATTGCAACCACTTGTTGGTCCACTGTTGGGCGCCAGATTTACAATACAATACAATACAATTATTCTTTATAAAAGGAAAAAGACAAATAAAGAATGTGTTGTACAATGGGCGGCCTTATCGCTTAAAGCGATCTCTGCCAGGCAACCTTTGAATGGACATGAAGAGTTAGAACAAGTATAGACGGTGGCGTGTTATATAGTTTTTTTTATTTTTTATTTCTTAATAAGAAGTGTCCAATGATAACTTTAATTTAAAAAAAATAAGGTTATAATTGTTGGGTAATAATTGTCTACTAGAGAATTATTAACTATATACTACTTATTTATTACTTATTAAATTTTATAATGTAAATACTATATATAGATAGATAGATAGATTTTTTTTTTATTGCACACTTACAAAATAAGACAAACAAGACAGAATAAAATAAAAAACATGTGACAATTTGGCGGTCTTATCGCTCAAGAGCGATCTCTACCAGACAACCGTGGATGGATAGGATCGTTGGATTGTACATGGGGATCTGTTTGCATTATATTAATTTATAAAATATTGCATGAAAATACGTAAATACTATTAATGTAAATATAAATAAATAATGCTGGACAATAATTCACACAGCATTATCTAGCCCCATGGTAAGCAGAGCTTGTGTTATGGGTACTAGATGACTGATATATGTACATAATACAATACAGTACATAGATAGATATTTTTTATTATACATAGAAAACGACCAGAACACCCGGAACAAATATCTGCAGATCGTACACACAATTGTTCCGAGGCGGGAATCGAACCCGCAACCTTCAGCGTCGCAGGCGGACCATCGCCCACCGCGCCACATCGGTCGTCAAAAAAAGTATTTTTTACTCTCTTACTATTTACAACTTCCATTGATTTCTGTTAGAATACCTTATAAAAATACCTTTTGAAAATAACAAATAAATAACAAATGCTGGACAATTCACACAGCATCATCTAGCTGCAAGGAAAGCAGAGCTTGTGTTATGGGTACCAACTAGATGACTGATATACTTAACACTTTGACTGCGGTTTTTTTTCGACGACTGCGATCTTTTTTTTTACCTAAAAAATTCGTGCTGCCGCTCTACACAGCGGTTGTGCTGCGCACATGCGTTTCGTTCGAAAAATATTACAGCTCTGCTGAGTCACAAAGATCTGTATTTTCTCAGCCGCTGCGCTAGTGTGGATTTACGCATATTAGTCACTTGTAGAAAACTCATACCGTGCGTTTTCAGCACTCAAAGTGTTAATATAATAGATTACATCATCATCATATTGGGTGTTCTGGTCGTTATATGTATAATAAAAAATATATATCTAATATTTTTTATTATATTTACATATGATGATGATTTGTAAGTTTGCGTGGCAAATAATAAGGATTTTTTTTATTAAAAACCACTTTCTATTAAAAAGTAAAATACTCATTAAAAAACTCGTGCACAATGAACGGGAAAATCAGAAGAAAATAGTCATAAAAAAATAAATGCGAACATCTCAACCACAACTCTCCAACTCTTTCTATAAGTCGGTTAAAAAAAGTAAAATATATAATAGAATACAACCTTTACCTCAATGGTTTTTATTAGTCCACTGCTGGACGCAGGGCTCACCCTGATCAGCGCCGTATTAGCTTTTATCACATACGGCTAGTGCCCATAATCCCCACGCTGGGCATGCCGGTTGGTGATCGCAGTTCGGTTGTAAATTGTTATGTACGAGTATGGCACTGCTGCCTACCATTTATATACGAGTATAGATTTTTCTCTGAAGGATAGGATTCGCAACGAATACATCCGACAGAGAACCAAAGTTATCGACATAGCTCTGAGATTTAGCAAGCTGAAGTGGCAGTGGGCCGGCCATATCTCGCGAAGAACCGACGGCCGCTGGGGCAAACGTGTTCTTGAGTGGAGACCACGACTCGGTAAACGTAGTGTAGGACGCCCTCCGACCAGGTGGGATGACGACCTGCGAAAGACTGCAGGTAGATGCTGGATGCGTCAAGCTGAAGACAGGGCGCTATGGCGCTCATTGGGAGGCCTATGTCCAGCAGTGGACTAATATATGGTGGTTGTTATGAGCATGTAACCTACTTCAACATTTACCGCCAACCCTCCTTTAAAGAACCTCCTTTTACGTGGCCACAAAACCCACTGAGCGTACACACACACACTACAACACACCATAGGCACCTAGCGTGCAATTATTGTATTGAAACAGAACCAGGTACAATAATTTGATTGTTTTGAAAAAAAAAACGAAGAAAATATTGACGACCGATGTGGCGCGGGGGGCGAAGGTCCGCCTGCGACGCAGGAGGTTGCGGGTTCGATTCCCGCCTCGGAACAAAAAAATATCTATCTATATAATGTATTGTATTATGTATATCAGTTATCTAGTACCCATAACACAAGCTCTGCTTACCATGGGGCTAGATAATGCTGTGTGAATTGTCCAACATTATTTATTTATTTATTTATTCCTTATTTACTATTCTAAAGTATTTCAGAACAATATTTTATGGGACTAGTTCGGGATCATTCTCCATACAATATAGAATTTTTTTCCGAATCGATGCAAAATTAGCGGACAAATCGAAAACATAAGTATATAAAAAAATACAAACATGCGAACACAGAAGCTCTTTTGTTTTTGTCGGTTAATAAATTTAAAGTTAAGAGTTTACTTTAATTAAATCGTTATAAGTGAAAAATCGTGTCACCGATTTTTACGATAGGTACTTATTAGTTAAGAAGAACTTCAGAAAAATTATGCTCTTTTTAAGAAAAAGAGAACGAGATGAAAGTTGGTTCATCCGTCTCTGAGATAAATAGGAACATCGGTTTGCACGAACGAGCAAACGGCCTCTCACCCTAAATATATCGTGTATAACTTCTTGGTTCCGGCGGAACTAAAAAGGAGGTTTCTATTTTGTTAACGTTCTTAACTTTTAAAACCTCTTTGCTCCACCTGAAAGTAGCTCTTTTTATGAAAACAATACAAAACTTTTACGGTGGCACATCACTTCGTGTTCGAGTTTTCTTTTAATTTGCCCAAATAGGACGAATTGAAGTTAATCTATTCGCCTAGCCAGCATATTCTTTACGAATAAGATGAATACGCAAATACACGAACACTCATATCCGATTTTTGGTCACTTATCAAAAGCATTGATATTAGATAAATTATTGAATGTCCGGCATACTTTTCCGCTGTTCACGATGATTGGTCGGTGTGTTCGAGTTATTCGGACTTTTCTATACTAATATTATAAAGAGGAAAGGTTTCATTTTTTGACAGCGAAAAGGTATGCCGAACATTCAATTATATATCTAACTGCGGACCTTTCCGGCTTCGCACGGTTTTAGTACGGATCCCTAACTTTTTCGAAAATTTAGTCTATGTTCACCGCGGATAGTGTAGCTTCCCAACGGTTAACATTTTTTTTAAATCGGTCCAGTAGTTTCGGAGCCTATTCATTACAAACAAACAAACAAAAAAAATCAAACATTTCCTCTTTATAATATTAGTATAGATATGTCTAAAAATGTAGAGTAACATGAAGTTTTTTTTCAGACAATATGCAGTCAGCAATCAGGATAATCGTCTCGCTAGTTTTGCTGTCTTCTGCGTTTGCTGGTTACCGTAAGTACCTGTATTATTCTTACATACATAAATGGTATCGGAAACTAAATAGCAATGATCTCGATATTGTTATTAGTTTTCCGCTGGGGTAAACGTTTCCTTGAGTGGAGACTAGGACTCGGCAAACGTATAACGCCCTCCGGCCAGGTGAGATAACGACCTGCGAAAGACTGCAGGCAGATGGGTGCGGCAGGGTGAAGACAGGGCGCTATGGCGCTCTTTAGGGGAGGCCAATGTCCAGTAGTGGACTATTATTGGTTAATGATTAGCTTTTACATATCGATCAAGGTATTGTCCGCTACCCAGTTACACAAACCAAAACCGATGTTAGGCGATCGGGTTATCTTTTATCTACTAAGGTCTGTGTTCATCAAAATACAATTGGGCAATTAGCCAGCTTCGTCGTTAATTTGTCGTTTGATGTATGAAACCTTTTGCCAAAAACTTCGAAACAACTGTTTAAAACTTAACCATCTGTTAGTGAAGTGGTTTTCAACAGTCGTTTGTTAAACATTATTTATTAAAACTTTGTATAGCTCAAAGCTACGTATTTATTCGTAGGCTCAAAGAACATAAAAGAATACAACAAACACAATGTAGTTAACTCGTAATGAATTATTTGTTTCTATAAAAAAAAACTAAAGTCAAAGTACATAAATTACTTATTATTTTGTTTTTTAAGTTTTTCTGGACAAATATTTATTCCTCGGGAATAACATTTCTGTGTGACCAGTTCGAGATCATTCTCCATACAATAGCAAAATTATTTTTCATAGCTGTATAATATAATTCGGACGACCGATGTGGCGCGGTGGGCGAGGTCCGCCTGCGACGTAGGAGGTTGCGGGTTTGATTCCCGCCTCGGAACAATTGTGTGTACGATCTGCAGATATTTGTTCCGGGTGTTCTGGTCGTTTTCTATGTATAATACAAAATATCTATCTATTTAATGTATTGTTTTATGTAAATCAGTTATCTTAGTACCCATAACACAACGTTCTGCTTACCATGGGGCTAAAAACGAAAGAGTGGCTTTCGTGAAAAACGAAAGAGGGACTTTCGTTTTTTGTCGGTTAATACGAATATAATAGACTTCACGATCCCGTCTCCATACTATCGCCATTTAGACTCAGGGCTCATACTAATATCATTTTCTAGAATATCCAGAGGAAATATAATAACGTAACTCTAACACCCACTTCAATACATGCAAAGTTCGATTATCTCGATGATGATGATCACGTCTCGATATTATCACCAAATAGACTCAGGGCTCATACTATTATCATTTTCTAGAGTATCCAGAGGAAATATAATCAAACTTATGGATAACGTAACTCTAACACCCACTGCAATACATTCAAAGTTCGATTATCTCGATGATGATGACCACGTCTCGATATTATCGCCAAATAGACTCAGGGCTAATACTATTATCATTTTCTAGAATATCCAGAGGAAATATAATTAAACTTAAGGATAACGTAACTCTAACACCCACTTCAATACATGCAAAGTTCGATTATCTCGACGATGATAATCACGTCTCGATATTATCACCAAATATAATCAAAGTTACGGATAACGTAACTCTAACACCCACTTCAATACATTCAAAGTTCGATTATCTCGATGATGATGACCACGTCTCGATATTATCGCCAAATAGACTCAGGGCTCATACTATTATCATTTTCTAGAATATCCAGAGGAAATATAATCAAACTTAAGGATAACGTAACTCTAACACCCACTTCAATACATGCAAAGTTCGATTATCTCGATGATGATGATCACGTCTCGATATTATCACCAAATAGACTCAGGGCTCATACTATTATAATTTTCTAGAATCTCCTGAGGAAATATTATCAAACTTAGTATACGTAACTAGAACACCCACTTCAATACATGCAAAGTTTTTCAGGTATCATAATAATCGTTACGAAAGCGGTTTAAAAGATTATCTATACGAGCAATCTTCGACCGGAATACATAATGTGTTATAAAGAAATCACACGTTTATTATAAACTAGCTGCGCCCCGCGGTTTCACCCGCATGGTAATATATTTTGGATAATATACAATCTTTATGAATTGTAGCCTATGTGTTATTCTGATATGTAAGCTATATTATTGTGACGTTTCATCAAAATCCATTCAGTTGTTTTTGCGTGAAAGAGCAACAAACATACTTACATACATCCTGACAAACTTTCGCGTTTATAATATAGTAGGACTAGTTTCTGGCTGCGGGTTTGCTCCAAATGTCCACTGTTGGACATGCCTCTCCAGCAAGTGGATTTAGCAACAATCACGACACGTAGCATTAATTTTTTTAAATATTATAATATTATTATATATATATATTAATTTCATTATTATAATTATTTTAATAAATATTATAATAATGAAATTATATTATTATAATAAAAAAATCACAATGTCTTGTACCTTCCATCTATGTTATTCGTTCATGTCGTCTATCCTAAGGTTGCTAAATGAGATCGCTCTCAGCGTTAAGCCGGCCCTTTATACTTCCTCTATTCTAAGTACATATTTCTGTATTATTTTCTGTTTTGTGTGGTATTAATGGTAATTAATGAAGTGATTTCTATCTATCTATATACTTGTATCTACCAAAGTTTATCTACCTATTACGGTTCATAACATACAACCCGCTGACAGACATACGGACAGTTATTCCGATGTCCATCGGTACCTTTGGGTAAGGAACCCTAAAAAATGCTACAGAACCCCATGACTAGCGCCTTTCACACGGTTTCACCTCGATTCCTATCCTTAAAAGCACACACAAAGACCCTAGCATCATTTTCAAAGTTATTATGTTGAAGTTATTTAAAACCAAAGTTTGCCCGCCCGTAATCCAGTTTACGGGTGAGATTAATTTAAAATAAGTACTTACTTAGATGGGTATCGATTGTGAAAACTTTAGTAAATGGATTATATTTTGACGCCTTCTGCGGTATAGAAAAAACCTTCGTAAATATCAGGATAAGGTTTGTACTTGGTTCACGGTAAAAAAATCTGGTAGGTAAACATCAATTTAAGGGTCGGGACATATCTCACGGAAAATACGTCGCGTATTATCAGTCTCGTTACGTCAGAACAGGCAAATATACATATTACTAGCTGCGCCTCGCGGTTTCATCCGCGTGGTGATATATATTTTGGATAATATACTACATATCTTTATGAATAGCCTTTGTGTTATTCTGATATGTACCTAAGCTATATTATTGTGAAGTTTCATTAAAATCCATTCAGTAGTTTTTACGTGAAGAGTAACAAATATCCATCCATCCATCCATCCATACTTACAAACTTTGACGTTTGTAATATTAGTAGGATAATAAAACATACAACCTTTCACACTCAACCAATGATGCGTTAGTGCGTCGAGCGTACAGCGTCTGTTACGTCTCCGTCAACGCATAGTCGGTCGACGAAACGCGTCGCGATGGATCGGTATGACTGTAAAAACTCAATCGCAGTTCCTTCAGTTATTCCGTGATCATGGCGCATGAAACTATGCCGATATTGGAAAACTCAAAAATCTATTCATGGTAAATATCCCGTTGTGACTTTTGCAATTTCAATATCAACTAGCAAATTAAGTGTTATTTAAATAACAAGATAATAAATTAACCCAATTCATAGTAGACATACCAGACTAATATTGCCCCAGCATATTGCCTATAGTATTATATTATCTGTGGCGAAGCCTCAAAGCCGCTTTGATGGTTATTGGAGGTGCCTACCGCAATGCCTTTGACAGCAATGAATCTTCAAATGACAATCAGAATTGACATATTAAATTACTAATAAATCAGTGTTTATTAATTACAAGCGGCGCCCCGCGGCTTCGCTCGCGTAGAAATCTATGTATCAAAAGTTTATAAACCTTCCTCTTGAATTTCTCTATCTATATTAAAAAACTCGCATCAAAACCCATTGCGTAGTTTTAAAGATCTAAGCATACATAGGGACAGAGAGACAGCCGGAAGCGACTTTGTTTTATACTATTTAGTGATTATAATACCTATCTGAGTATTCAACACTTCATGTAGACACTTATAATACCAAAAAAAAAATACAAAAATCTTATTTTTTTTTTGTGTTTATTCAAAATTAGCTTATGCCAGAACTGAGCTAAAACCTGAACGTCTGGTCCAAGCGACCCGAGAGCTGGTGAGTATCTGGCGCAGCGCAGCGCATCAGCATTGCCATACATCTGGGCAATGCCGACTAGTATTGATGTGGATCAGTTGCGCTACCTGTTGTATGCAACAGTCTGCAGTTAGCTCAATTGTTTAAAATATTTGCGACGGGGGCGTCACACACCGCGCGGGCCTAACCTACAAAGCCAAAATGTCATACAAAAGAGCTTAGCTTTATCAATACTTAATAAGTTCTTGTACTTATTTTCTTTTATTCTTTAATAATTGTATTTCAATGATGAAACTTTAAATTTATAATGAGTATGAAGTATGATGCAAGTGGATGTTTGTTACCTCTTCACGTCAGAACTACTGAACGGATTGGGCTGATTTTTTTCTTCAGGTACAGGCCTGAAATAAAACATAGGTTTTTATCCCATAAATCAGTTCCCATGGGGTAGAAATAATCGTAAAAAAATTCTATAGGTAAAAGCATGCGAAGTCGCAAGTGTGATAAATAAATGAGGCTAACATTAAGACCTTTGTCGTCGTAGAGCGAAAACCATCAGAGGTCTATTAAGGTGGTCATTACCTTAAAAAAATACCGTCTTGCTCACTTTGCTGAACGATTTTCTATCCCATCATTTATAATAGGTGAATCGGTGGATCGTGTTTCAGATAAGCCATGAAATTCTCGTACAAACATATTATTTCGTCATTCATTGGCTTACCTATTATTGTACGCGCTTCCATCTGAAGCAACTGAGCTCCTTCATTCGTAAATTTAAACATTACATTACATAATACAAAATATTATCATCAAGAAAGGCTTTTTTTTTTATTTTATTTTTTTTTATTTGGGAAATAAACAGTACATAAAACTTAATACTACGAAAACTTTTCTACTTCATTGATGATTATGTGGGATGACGACTTGCGAAAGTCTGCAGGCAGATGCTGGATGCGGCAAGCTGAAGTCAGGGCGCTATGGCGCTCATTACGGGAGGTCTATGTCCAAAAGTAGACTATTATTAGGTTGATGATGATGATGGTAAGCGGGTTAACTAGCAACAAGCTGAGTCAGGACCTGTTAGACCTACACATGCGCGCTTATCTGCTTGCTGTGAGGGCTACTTAGTGCCAAACCAATACTACTTGTGATATTACTACATCTGTATTCACTTTTTTGTTTTGTCTTCATTTTTCGTGTTTTCTAGTACAAAGCAGTATTGTATTATAGAATAGAATAGAATAGAACACTTTTATTAGCACCCACAAAAAAGACAGATATACATTAAAAAAAAAACCACATTAAGCTAAAAAGATATAACACTAAACTAAAAGATAAACAATAGAAAATAGGTAAAAATAACATAGCCTGTCCTCAGTGCGCGCTTATTAGGTCCAGCCTCAGCTTATTGTCGCTACCGCCCGAGGACGGCAACGACGTATTGCGTATATTTATTAGATTACACAAGGTAGGGAAATCATTTATGGGCAATAGCGTACGCTTCTATAATAAGCTTCCATCTGAAGCAACTGAGCTCCCTATTCGTAAATTTAAAAATAACATAAAACTAAATCTCATCAAGAAGGCTTTCTACTCCATAAATGATTATCTCAATGATGTTATGTTGCTTGGCCAGATGTCGCTCAGTTTTGCACCGACAATAGTATGTAGTAAGTAATTTGTTGTTGTGCATAGCTTTACTTAAATATTGACATGTATCGAATCATATTATATTTAGACTTAAAATAGGCAAATAAGCATGTATTAGACATATAAGAGATGAACATGCTAGTGGTTTCAGTAAAATAATTTTATTTGATAATAATTTATATATAAAATATGACTTGTCTAAGTGCTTTTTTTGTAAGCCTAAAGAAATAAATGATTTTTTACTTTTACTTTACTTTATTCGTGTAACTAAATTTGTTTGTGTGTTGTGTCTATATTAACTACGAACCTACTTTGTGTTAGACATGCAAAAACTTGTCTGGTGCCTTAAAATAAAAGGATGACGGGCCGTATTGGTGAACTTGCTCCCACAGGGTCGGCCCCGTTGATTGTGATCTACTGCGATCTATTTATAGAACACACTAGACATTGCATTCGTGGGAGATTTGTCTCGATTTCACTTCTAAATTTTCCACTGTATGTGATTTAGATAGATAGATAGATAGATAGACAATACTTTTATTGCACACTTAAAAATAAAACAAACAAGCTAACCAATAATAATACAAGATATGTGACAATTTGGCGGTCTTATCGCTCAAGAGCGATAAGATACAAGACAACCGTGGATGGATAGGATCGTTGGATTGAAAAAGGGGATCTGTGTGCGTTATTATGTAGTTAATTACAACATATAGAACCAAGTTTACAAACATACAATTTAAAAAATATCTTATTCCTTTATTTTTCAAAATAAGCACTTAGACAAGTCACATTTTATACTATAAATTATTATAAAATCTATATCTCCTCCTCATATTATAAACGCGAAAGTTTGTGAGGATGTTTGTTGCTCTTTCACGCAAAAACTACTGAATGGATTTTGATGAAACTTCACAATAATATAGCTTACATATCAGAATAACACATAGATTACAATTCATAAAGATATATTATTATTTTTTATATTATACAAAATATCTATCACCACGAGGGTGAAACCGCGGGGCGCAGCTAGTATAATCATAAAACAAAGACGGGTTCGAACAAAACATTTATAACCTCAGAACGGCTGGACCGATTTTCATGGTTTTCGGTTTGTTGTATTTGTCTCCGTCCCGAATCAGTAGTAATAACTATTAAAAACATTGGAAAATCGTCGAAAAAATAAAATTAAAGCAAAAACATTTTCCCGTACAGGATGTTCATGGGTTTTGTAACTGTCAACATTGACTGTTAGACGGTACAAAGTTCGCCGAGTCAGCTATCAAGAAACAAGGTGTTGTTGATTTTATGTTCACGTAGGTACCAGATCCCCCGGTACTGTCCGCGATCCTATCCATCCATGGTTGTCTGGAGAGAATTGAGACCAAACGACCGCCAATTGTAATTAATTTTTGAGTTGTTACTGTACATAGTTTTCTAGTTCATATTTAATAAAAAATGTTCTATCTATCTATCTACCATGCACACTGGGCGGATAACCGCGGTCACCGGTAAGCGGATCAGAGCCTTTCGACCGCTTCCGCTTCAGTCCAGCCGCTTACCGGTTGTTATTCTTGCAGTACACATGTTTTTATACTATAGAAACGTGCTATCATTATTGTTGAAGTTGACGACCTCTGTGGAGCGGTAGGCGAAGTTCCGCCTGCGAAGCAGGAGGTTGCGGGTTCGATTCTCGCCTCGGAACAATTGTGTGTACGATCTGCAGATATTTGTTCCGGGTGTTCTGATCGTTTTCTATGTATAATAATAAATATCTATCTATGTAATGTATTGTATAATGTATATCAGTTATCTAGTACCCATAACACAAGCTCTGCTTACATGGGGCTAGATAATGCTGTGTGAATTGTCCAGCATTATTTATTTATTTTATGACCTACGGAGCTGAGACGTGGACACTCACGATAGGGCTGGTCCACCAGTTCAAAGTCGCTCAGCGAGCTATGGAAAGAGCTATGCTCGGAGTTTCTCTGAAGGATAGGACTCGCAACGAATACATCCGACAGAGAACCAAAGTTATCGACATAGCTCTGAGAATTAGCAAGCTGAAGTGGCAGTGGGCCGGCCATATCTCGCGAAGAACCGACGGCCGTTGGGGCAAACGTGTTCTTGAGTGGAGACCACGACTCGGTAAACGTAGTGTAGGACGCCCTCCGACCAGGTGGGATGACGACCTGCGAACTACTGCAGGTAGATGCTGGATGCGTCAAGCTGAAGACAGGGCGCTATGGCGCTCATTGGGGGAGGCCTATGTCCAGCAGTGGACTAATATAGGCTGATGATGATGATGATTTATATATTTAAAAAAAATAACATTATAACTTATTTACTGATCCATCTTCGTTTTATTCCACGTTATTAAAATACATGACAATTATATATATGTTCAGGTTGTAGTTTTGAACCCCCTTGTTACAGACAGTGGTGCCAAGCTACGTCGGGATGGTGTTCTGAACCTGTACCCATTCCCACGTGTGGGCCGCTCAGGGCCGCAGAGCAAAGCCCACTATCCCGTCCCACTCAACGATCTGTTACTTGGTAAGTCGTTCGTCTTCTCGTCTCTCGTCGAGTCTTTCTTCCACGTTGTCAAAATTATTATAATATAGCGGACCTTCCCGGCTTCGCACGGTTTTAGTACGGATCCCTAACTTTTTTGAACTTATAATATAGCCTATGTTCACCGGGGATAGTGTAGCTTCCCAACGGTGAAAGAATTTTTCAAATCGGTCCAGTAGTTTCGGAGCCTATTCATAACAAAAAATCAAACAGGAAATGTTCTACTTTTCTGGTACTTTGCGTGAGATAAACGTAGTTAAAAAATCCCTCCGAAAACAATAATGGTAGGTAAATCCAGATTACTTCCTCGAAAAATGTGTAGTTACAAATTTTAAAAAATAGGATGAAATAATAGGAACCTATATCAGCGTAAAAAGTCTTCGAACTATTTTGTTTTTTTATATTTTGGTTCGTCCCACCATTCGGGGACGAACTCAAAACACCTCTTATTTAGTATCTATCCGCAAGATCCATCATTTTTGTTGTCAACAAATGTTTTTTTTTTTTTAATTTCTTTGGGTGGCTTGGGTATCACGGCGGCCATGATAGGCCCTATTGTGATCGCCACTTATACGTTGAGCCCCAAAGCCGTAGCGTTCACAATTCACAACACATTTTCCACTAACCCTTGCAGCTACTAGGAACTGTAGGATTTTCTTCGGGGTGATGTCTCGCAGCTCGTCTGGGCTATGCAGGTGCTCACCCAGATGGATGAAACAAATATTGCCCTATCTATAAATGAAAGCTAAAAAGATAATGGTAATCATGAATTTTAAAGAGTTCGTTCTCAACCATAAATTGCTCTTTTCCCTTCTGCTATAGAATATGAACCGATAGAGAAGCGCCTGATCTCATTTCCCCGTGTCGGCCGCGCGTCGCTACCGCTGCCGGTGCGTCGCGCTGACCAGACCGGCATGTGGTTCGGCCCACGCGTGGGACGGAGCGAGCACTACCAGCAGATGAGGAGCGCGGACCAGCTCGGCATGTGGTACGGACCCAGGGTCGGACGGTCTTTCAAGAACGATGATGAAGGTAAGAAGATAGATAGATATGCGGGTATATGTTACAGCAGCGAGCTCACCTATTGTACAAAAAGGTTTTTTTTAATTCTTATATATATTTTTTATTTCATTTAACAAGTGAATCAACATGCATTATTGCATGTTGATACAACTATCAATAGCATATTTTTTTAATAACAATGTTTAAAAAATATTAATAATTATGCAGTTTATTGGTTTTCTCAAAAAAAAACATACTCCTTTCACGACTTTTCTCTAACAATTTTATCGATTAAATCCTAGATGTCCTAGTAGATTTTGTCATCCACTCCCATTTCGAAAAGGCACCCCGTATAATATTAAATTTTGAGGGATTATTGTTTCTTCGTCATTTATTCAGTCCGATTTAGAAAAATACTTTTATATTTTGCTCATGAAGCAATATTTTTCAGAAGTGGAATTTTGAATTGACAAATTATTATAAATGAATTTATATTCATTTTTTAAGAATGCATGTCTATCTGCTTTTTTTTGCACAATGCCCTATGGTGTTTCCTTTGTCATAAGTTAGTGTGTGTTATAATAAAAATGTAATTTATCTTTTAAAATAGTATTTAACAACATCAAGTGTAACATTGTGTACCTACGGTGGAAATAAATAAACTGATAAAATGAGCTTTATAGGAAAAAATAGAAAAATACTTATTCGAAGGATAAGCGTTAATGATATACTTAAAAAAATAGTATAAATACTAACGAATTTAAAGTCTGTTTTTATTTTTGTTCAACGATATTATTTTTATTTCACAGATGTTGCAATTCAAAACGAACCAAACGGAAGCGAGCCTGAACAAATCGAGCCAACCCATGAAGAATAAAGAAAAAAACAATAAAAAATAAATTACTGATACTTCCTAGAAGTACTGATAGTTTTTTATCGGCTATTAATGTTTTATCAATCATACAAAAAATATAAATGACTCTAAAATTGTTTATCTGGTTATTAAAATATATATACTGTATATTTTAATAACCAGATTTATTTATAAAATCATATTATTTAAAAATGGTACCTATTTATTGCGATCTATTTAGTAGTAATGACAATTAAGGTATATATTTGAATGTATTTGTGTGTACTTATCTGCTTTCTTGTATATAAGGAAAAAAATGTTTTTAACGCTTTATGATGGAAATATTTATTATAACACTAAATTTTTTATATATATATATAAAATTTAGTGTTCGGAAATATATAATTTAAGAAGGTATTTACTTCCTAAAAGATATAGTTTCTATAATTATGTAGAATTATTTTGAGGTTGCCAAAGTTATTTGAAAGGCTGGGAGATTTTTTAATTTATCTTAAAAAATCATCAAATAATTTTGGCAAATTGTTTTATAACAAGTAAATGTTTGTTGTTTGCGTTTCGATCTATTTAATTAAAAAAATGATGTCATTATAAAATCTTTGTTTCATTTAGAATCCTCAAAACTGTAAAAGCACCCAAATATTATAAATCCGAAAGTTTGGATGTTTGTTACCTCTTCACGCCAAAACTACTGAATTTATCGGGCGGATATTTGGCATAGATTTAGCTCTAAGCTTGTTAAAACTGTTCCCATGAGATAGATATAAACAACGCGGGCGAAGCCACGGGAAAAAATAAAAAAACTAGCATACATAAAATATAAAAAATACTAAATTAATAAAACGCTTTTTTTTATTAAGGTGACAGCGTTGATGCGATGTTAATGAGAGTATTATTATTATTTATTTTGAGCCATTTTTGTCCCACTGCTGGGCAAAGGCCTCCCTTTTCTCCTTCCACTCCTCAATGAGAGTATAGGTAAAAGAAATTAAAAGAGTACACCTGTTTGCGCACGCACATATTTGTGCACTAAATATGTACCCTGCATACGATTACCTAATCGATAAAAATATATATAATCGATAAAATGTCTATGTACCTACATAGATAGTCTTGGTTTAAAGTCTCCACTAATAATATCCATATGTGCAGGAGAATTGATCCAAATTCGACTAAAGCTAGTCTCAGCTCTGCCAACAGGCTAGCACGGTAGCTATTTATAGAAAGAAAGAAAGAAAAGAAGAAGCTTGCTACTAAATAATAATAATCTATAAGTAAACAGGAACAGGAGAGGGCGCTACTGTGCTTTTGTTTACATCAGCTCTGTGATAAATAATCTTTTAAAATAAAACCAGTGAATAAATAAGTCAGTTTCGAACACAAAAGTGTGAATTGAATACGGATTGAGACGGTGCATTGTTATCTGGCCCAGAAATCCAGGAACAAAAAAGAAAAAACGTAAAACAACCGGCAACAAAAGTCTGTACGAAACAAGCTTATTAATAAATCTAGAAGATTATACTAAACTATACGGAAACTAGAAGGTCAGTCTCTTTAACAATACAGTGGTATAAAAGTGATGAAAAGCAGATTTCAAGAAAGCAGAATAATAACCTAAAAACTCAACGAAAACTTGCAAGTAATTACATAGCTCCCTGCATAGAAATTACTGACAGCGCCATCTAGCGTCGAAGTACCACATTACATAAAAACCAAGCAACGACCAACCTGCAGTTAGATCCACTGATAATAACAACAACAGAGGGCGAAAAACCCAACTCAAGTAAATAATGGATGATATTTTAAAAATGTTACAAAAGATACAAGAAGACCTATCTAAACAAAAACAAGACATGAAAGAGATGGAGCAAAATATTAAAGAATCAATCAATAGTAATATTGACACAAAATTCAATATCATGGAGGAAAAAACAAAGCTACTAGAAATAAAATTAGAACAGCAACAAAAATTTATTGACATTTTCGATAAAAAGCTGAGAAGTAAAAATGTCATATTTTTTGGAGTTGAAGAAAATCAAAAAGGATATGAAAGCCTACAATCTACAATCTTGCAGTTTATAAATAAAAACATGGAAATTCCCTGCCAGAAATCTGAAATTGAAAATGTACACAGAATGGGAAAATACACGGGAAAAATTCGACCTGTAGTGGTCACAATAACAACCACAGGCCGAAAAATAGATATTTTAAAGAAGAGAAAACTTCTTGAAAATACAGGTATATACATAAAAGAGGACTTCTCTCCTAGCGTTCTACAAAAAAGGAAAGAACTTCAAGAAACTTTGAAAAAAGAACGAGAAGCGGGGAAAAGGGTAGTGCTACGGTTCGATAAAATCGTGACTCTACAACCAAGAGACCTATCATCATCATCGTCATCATTACAAGTATCATTACAAGTACCTGCCGAAAGAAACACCCAGAAAAGATTTATGTCTGCGTCATCTTCGTCATCACCGGAAGAGAACGCGAACGCAAATAAAAATACAGGAGAAAGCTCAAAACATCTATCCAAGAAAAATAGATCACGAGAAATTACTAGCTATCTTCGCTCGTCGCAACTAAATCTTAATCGAACCTCATCGCAAGGAAACGTAGACAATGCTACAAAAAACTAGTAAGCGCATCAGCCTCTCCACCTCCCCCAATCCGGCAGGTCACCGTGGGGGAGTATGACCACCACCCTCCAAGAAAAAACAAAATGCTACAGAAATACTATATTTCAACATTTAATGTAAGGTCTTTACTCGGTGAAGCTAGAATTATTGAATTAGAATATGCATTAAGAAAAATTAAATGGGATATCTTAGGGATTTCAGAAATAAGAAGGAAAGGATACCATATTGAAGATAGAGGTCACTATACGCTATGCTATTACGGCGAAAAACAAGGTGAAAAAGGCGTTGGTTTCATGATTAAGAAACAGAAAAACTCACAAATGGTTAACTTCATCGCTATTTCAGAGCGTGTCGTCTTATTAGAAATAAAAATTCAAGAGAAAGCATATTCAATAGTTCAAACGTATGCACCAACAGAAAAAGCAAAAAAACCGGAAATAAAAAAATTTTACGATGATGTTCAGATAGCCATATCGAAGTGCACCCGGAACCAGATACTTATGGGAGATCTCAATGCAAAAATTGGAAATCCAGAACCGAATGAGAACCTTGTACTAGGAGCATATGGCTATGGATGTAGAAATCATCGCGGACAGATGTTTGTCGATTTTTGCTTTCAACATAAATTGAAAATTGCAAATACTTTATTTAAAAAACCAAAAAACCTGAGATGGACCTGGTTATCACCTAACAACAGAACTAAAAACGAAATAGACTTCATTGCAACAAATATAACAAAAAACATAGAAAATGTTAATGTTGTTAGTAAACTAGACTATCCCAGTGACCACAGAATGGTTAGGATTACGATTACAATGAAAATGGAAAAACGATCACGAGCAAACTACGGCAAAAATCATCAATATAGAATAAATGAACATAATTTTCAGGTAGAACTCTTAAATTCTTCAATTTCAGAAGGTAGCAATGTACAAACCCTCTATAATATACTGGAAACAAATATAACCAGAAGCTCTTCGAAAGCACACATATCTAGAAGAAATTTGGATGAAAAAAATATAATGTCAAATGAAATTATAGAGCTAAAGAAAAAGAGACATATTTTACGACACAAAACCAGTAAAACCAAACAGGAAAAACTTCAATTAAGTAAGCTTTATAGAGAAATTAAAAACAAATTACAGAAAAGTCTTAAAAACTATAGAATTGAAATTTTACAAGAAATAATAGAAAAAACAGGTGGAGTTAAGAAAGCGTTCAAGAAACTAGAAACCAGTCGACAGCTCATGACCCATTTGTGCGACACCTCGGGAACTATAATAACAAATAGAAAAGATATTCTTGAAATAGCTACAAAATTCTACAGAGAGCTGTACAGCAGTTCAGATCACACTCCCACAACAGAGTATTTGCTATGTAGTAATAATATCCATAATGAAGATCCAGTTTTACCATTCATGGAAAGAGAAATAGAGCTATCGATAAATAAATTAAAATCAGACAAATGTCCAGGTGCAGATGGCGTGACAAACAACATGATAAAAGCTGGGAAAGACACACTGATTAAACCCTTAACATCACTATTTAATCTTATCCTTCAGCACAAGACAATACCTGAACAATGGGCCATGTCTGAAATAGTACTTCTGTATAAGAAAGGTGATCCCAAGCTCATCAACAACTACAGACCTATAAGCTTGATGTCATGCCTATACAAAGTCTTCTCTTCCTCGCTGCTTAGAAGAGTAACAAAAACCTTAGAAGAAAGTCAGCCAGTCGAACAGGCAGGTTTTAGAAAACAGTACTCAACTATAGACCACCTTCACACCCTGAAACAGGTAATAGAAAAATATATAGAGCACGACAAAACGCTATACATTGGTTTTATAGATTATCGCAAAGCGTTCGACTCTATCTCACATTCCTCAATATGGAACGCTTTAGCTGAACAAGGAGTAAATAACAACTATATTGATATCATAAAAGAAATATACAGAAAAAGCACGGCACGAGTACGACTGGAATCAGCAGGAGTCCCGTTCAATATAGAGCGAGGAGTGAAACAGGGAGACCCGCTCTCTGCAAACCTATTTATAGCCGTACTCGAGCACATATTCAAACGCCTAAACTGGACAAGCATGGGACTAAAAATCGATGGTAGGTACCTCACTCACCTAAGGTTTGCAGATGACATTGTAATACTCACAGAATGTCCAATACAGCTACAATACATGATTGAATCCCTTAGTACACAAAGCCTGGCTATAGGTCTCGAAGTAAACTCAGAAAAAACCAAAGTCATGACTAACAAAATCAGAGTACCTATCACAATAAATACAAAAAGTCTAGAATACGTGCAAGAGTACATCTATCTAGGTCACCTCATTTCATTCCAAACATGTATGGACAAAGAAATAAATAGAAGAATACAGAACACATGGAACAAGTTTTGGGCTATGAAAGAAGTGTTTAAGAGCACACTACCAGTCTCATTGAAAGCTAAAGCGATGAACATCTGCCTTACCCCGTGCCTCACCTATGGTTGTCAGACTTGGTCGCTCACCAAAAAGCAACAAGATAGAGTCAGAATTTGTCAAAGATCTATAGAGAGAAGTATCCTGGGTATAAAGCTTAAGGATAAAGTTCAAAATAAAAAAATAAGAAAAATAACAAAAGTTAAAGACGTAGGTCAACATGCACTGCGCCAAAAATGGAGATGGGCTGGGCACCTACAGCGGATGACACCTAATAAATGGGCTCAAATAATCACAAACTGGGTACCTAGACAATGGACAAGAAAAAGAGGACGACCGCTGAAGAGGTGGGACGATGACATAATAAAAGTAGCGGGCAAACTCTGGCCCCGTACAGCGATAGACAGAGAGAAATGGAGTAACTTGGAGGAGGCTTTCACCGCTCTAGGCGGTCCTAACACTATCTAAGTACATAAGTTAGTATATAAGTAATTTAGGAAAGTTCTTTTTATATAAACAAATAGTATACTTACTTAAACCTTTATTAGTTAATATTGTTAACATTAGTGTTTTTTGGAACAATAAAGCTCTTTTTATTTTATTTTATTTTATTTAAGTAAACAAGAACATAAAGAAATAAATAAAATTAACTACGTATGTATTATATACAAGCAACAAGCGACTCCACAAAGCGAACCAATAGGTCCTGTCTCAGCATGATGTTGCTCTACTTCTCTATAAGAAGTAGAGCAACGCTGGTTATAGTTTCTCTATAGGTTTATTTTATTTATTTATAAATGTACTGTGTAGTTAGTGTGGAATATTATTATTTATGTTATTATGGGCAAAATAAATTTATCATTATTTCAACTTGAGACTGGCCGTGGCCGAATCGGCTAGGATAAAGATTTAAGGAATTTTATTCGAATATAATAAAATTCTATCTTTATTCTTTCATCTTGACCAAAGAGGTAAAGGATCTTAATTTCTCCTGAGAGTTAATTTACTTACCGACATCGCTGATCAAATAATGGCCGTCCGAATAAACATTAGTACTGGCTTCATTTTATAAAAAGCCACGGCGAGAAAATCCGCCCTACGGCACTTTATCTGCAAATTAAAAATATGTCGCGGCAGGTTAATCATAAATAAAATATGCCACGTGCGAGTCGGACTCGCACACGAAGGGTTCCGTAGCATTATCTATAAAAACGGCAAAAAAATCATGTCTGTTGTATGGGAGCACCCCTTAAATGTTTGTTTTATTTTAATATTTATTTTTAAAGTATTTACTATTTACTTATAACTAAATATTCTGTGAATAATCAAGCGTCTACCTGTTGCCGTTATAAATATAGAGCAAAAACGAGTAAAAAAATCAAAACGTTTGTTGTATGGGAGTCTCCTCAAATATTCTTCTAAATTCTTTCTTCTTCTATGTGTGTAGCGGCAACCAAAATACATCATCTGTGAAAATTTCAACAGTCAAACTATCACGGTTCATGAGATACAGACTGGTGACAGACGGACAGACGGATGGACAGCGGAGTCTTAGTAATAGGGCCCCGTTTTACCCTTTGGGTACGGAACCCTAAAAACAATCAGAGAATCTTCACCGCCATAAGCTGAGGTCTCTAAGACAGTGCTTGGATGCAATCTCCTGTGGATTTCTTGTTATTTTTGTAACAAAGTTACATTGAAAAGGATTTAGCTTTGCAACGGTCTGACATAAGCTCAATGTACTCATCATCATCATCATCATCATCATCAGCCTATGTTAGTGCACAGCTGGATATGAATATATCCCCCAATGAGTGCCATAGCGCCCTGTCTTCAGCTTGACGCATCCAGCATGCCCGCAGTCCTTTGCAGCCCGATCCATCTAGTAGTTTTTAAGTGAAAGAGTAACAAAGTAAAAGTAGGATTAATAGAGTTAGATATATAGCCTTAAATAGATAATATAGTCACAGGAGAAAAGATACCCGCCTATCAAATTTTCTAATTGTTGAAATGAAAATGTGACGACCGATGTGGCGCGGTGGGCGAAGGTCCGCATGCGACGCAGGAGGTTGCGGGTTCGATTCCCGCCTCGGAACAATTGTGTGTACGATCTGCAGATATTTGTTCCGGGTTCTGGTCGTTTTCTATGTATAATAAAAATTATCTATCTATGTAATGTACTGTATTATGTATATCAGTTATCTAGTACCCATAACACAAGCTAGATAATGCTGTGTGAATTTGTCCAGCATTATTTATTTATTTATACAAATTTCTCTCATTCAGCGCCCTGGATTGCTCAGCATAATTCCATTAATACATCAGTAATGCCTATGAAAATAACCGCGTGTAGGGAAAGCTGCAAGCGTCCACCACTCTCACGGAGGATTGTTTGCCTGTCGCCTATTTAATTATCAAAGGGTGGGGTCTGAGTGAGAGCGGACCGAGTTACAATAAACTAATCGCTACATCCATCATCAGTCCTAACAAGAGTTTTGCTATGACGCGTAAATGAGTGCCATAGCGTATGGCCCAGTATTGAGGTTACCATATCCAAAATCTGCCAGCTGTCTTTCACAGATAGTAATCTTAGGTACACTTATAGGTACTTTGGGGATTACTGATGGCGAGACATTAGTTAGTAGTGTTATTGGCGGACCTCTGCTACCTTTGCTTGCTATTTATTTAAGCTATGTAAAGCCCTAGTTCTGAAATCATCACCACCAGCCTATAGCAGTCCGCAGCTGGACATAGGCCTCCCCCAATGAGCGCCATAGCGCCCTGTCTTAGGCTTGACGCATCCAGCATCTACCTGCAGTCTTTCGCAGGTCGTCATCCCACCGGGTCGGAGGGCGTCCTTCACTATGTTTACCGAGTCGTGGTCTCCACTCAAGAACACGTTTGCGGCCGTCGGTTCTTTGCGAAATATGGCCGATACATGATGATAATGATTCTTTTTTAACGGCAACTGTGTCTGGTTGGACGTTTTTCTGCCAGTGTCAAGTAATGGAAAATAATTGTAAAATTAATGAGTTATCAAATTATGAAGATGTTTTAATATTTTCACCAGAGCCTAGTTCGATATCTAGCAGGGTGTACCACGTGCAGGTTAGGTTAGCTTGGGAGACGAGATGTTCCCAACTTATCGCTACACTTAAAATAACTTAGCACCTGTCAAATTGACATTTATTTTTAGATATCACGGAAGCTACGTGACGGAAATTTTCAGATGTGACTGTTACAAATGCAAGATAATCATGGACTGTTCAACTTTGATTACGACCTACAATTCATGTCACAAACTAGCGGTAGAAACGTGCATGTTAGCGATTATATTGTATACATAGGTAGGCGAGATATTATCTATCTTTTTTTTTAATTTATTTACCAACTTAAAGATATTGTTACATATAAAAAAGCTTAAAAATAACACGAAGGTTTGTATAGATGTGATTAGCTGAGAGTCAGCTGAATAAAATCTCATAGGTTTGTCAATAACGTTATTCAATTTCAGGCAGTAAGATTATAAATTGGAATTAGGAAAGTCAATTGATCAGTAACTGAATCAAACCCCCAGATATTGATGTAGGTTCGATAAGAAGTGCAATCTAAGTTTATATTTTATGTTATTAGGTGTTTTTATTGTCGAGTAGTTCCACTGGAAGTTTATTTATTAACCGGGGAACCAGATAACTGGCGGTCCTCTCGCCGTACGCATTGTTTGCGCGCGAAGTGACTAACCGGTTTTAAGTAACAGTTCGAGTATGTATAGGGTAAATAACAACATGTCGAATGGTTTCATCAAAGAAATAATTTCGTATCATCATGTATTTAAATTGAGTTTGTACGGGCAATACTTTACAATGCTTAAAGAGTCCCAATTCATCATCGTGAAATCTCTATCTATCTATGATGATGGATCTATCGATATATTATGGTCACGAAAACTTTTATCCTCCAAAGATGGAGGATATTATATCCTTACAGATGGATATCTGACGTCAATACACGTTGTTTACGTAAGACACGTATGTACAATGCGTTTCTTACGTGGGTCTGAAATCAGTCTGTTTTTAATGGTCAACATGTGTCGTATGAACTTCACTAAATAAAATAAATAAATAAATACTGGACAATTCACACAGCATCATCTAGCCCCAAGCTAAGCAGAGCTTGTGTTATGGGTACTAGATGACTGGTATACATAATACAATACATTACATAGATAGATATTTTTTATTATACATAGAAAACGACCAGAACACCCGGAACAAATATCTGCAGATCATACACACAATTGTTCCGAGGCACTGTTGTTGAGGAATTGTTGTGTACATAGTATAAACCAAAGTTGCGTCCCGCTGTCTGTCTGTCCCTATGTATGCTTAGATCTTTAAAACTACGTAACGGATTTTGATGCGGTTTTTTAAATAGATAGAGTGATTAAAGAGGAAGGTTTATTAATCATTTGACACATAGATGGTAATCTATGTGGGAGAAGCCGCGAGGCGCAGCTAGTTTTTTAGATAAAAGATGCATTCGCTAACAGAAGCTCCACACCCTTCAATCTAACTACAAAGCTATATCGCTATATTATAGATGGCACGTGTTGTAACGACGTGGACACTGAACAGATAGCGACAAAACAGTTTTAGTATTTATTGGTTTTATTTTAATACAGAGAACCGTTAAAATACAGAATTGTTACATTATAACTATAACTCATCTACTACAAAAAGAGACACATTAAAATGAAACTCACTCTGCTTGCTCTCAATAGGTCTGGCTTTTGCTTTTTTATTAAAAAAAATCACGCTGAGTTTAAAATGTAAAAATGTCTGTGTGACATTTTTACTAGATTTTAATTAATTTTAATTTTGTTTGTTTTGTTTAAGTCAACTGTGATTTATTTTTTGTTTGTTTTCTTAGTATTCTATATATTTGTTGTATTTTGTATGTGTGTGCTTATCTATCTTATGAACATTGCTACGCCTGTCACATATAAAGAGGCAACAGCAAAAATGCTATGTTTATTTTAAAAGTTAAAATAATTCAACTATAGAAGTAATAGTAGTTACATCAGCAAAAAGCGTCATGCCAGTTACAAGAGCCGTGTTTTCCCCAGCGCGTTCCAGTGTTCAGTGAAGCATTGGCAGAAGGTCTCGTAGTGACCAGCGTCGTTAATGCGATAAATAATGGAGCTTCGTAGTAAGATTGAACTGAACTACGTTTAATATAAGGTTGAAAAACGCTTTACAGCAGCGAAAACTATAAACAAAAATGCTACGCCAGTTACAGGAACCGTGGTTTCATCAACGATGCTGGTCACTACAACAGTTTACGACACCATCTGCCAATGCTTGACTGATGATCACTCTAAAGCTGGTATACAGTGATCAGTCAAGCATTGGCAGACGGTGTCGTAAACTATTGTAGTGACTAGCATCGTTGATGCAGTAGCAAGGTTTATCTATCACTCTTGCGGTTTCGTACTGGTTATTTATAATAAAATTAGTCTTATCTATGTTATTTGTAGGTTTAAAATAGTCTAACGATAGAAGTAAAGTACAGCAGCGAACAGTATGAATAGTGCTACGCCAGTCACAGGGGCCGTGCTTTCCCCAGCGTTACAGTGGTCGGTGAAACATTGGCAGACGGTTTCGTAGTGACCAGCATAGGTGATGTTTATCTATCACTCTTGCAGTTTCGTACTGGTAAGGTATAATAAAATTAGTCTTAACTATGTTATTTGAAGGTTTAAAATAGTCTAACGATAGAAGTAAAGCACAGCAGCGAACAGTATGAATAGTGCTACGCCAGTCACAGGGGCCGTGCTTTCCCCAGCGTTACAGTGGTCAGTGAAGCATTGGCAGACGGTCTCAGAGTGGCCAGCGTCGTTGATGCGGTAGCAAGGCTTGTCTCTCTGGTCTAGGATCCAGCCGCAGCCCCGGGTAACTCTTACTTCTGGTTCGCGGTGGGGGTGGTAGACTGTAAAAGGTAAAGAGGACGTGATTATTTGATTTATATCTTTTATATGTAACCATCATCGCAGCCGGATTTTAACCACTGCTGGGTATAGGCTTCCCGAAGTTTGTGGCATCAAGAGCTTTGCTGTGGCGCGTAAATGAACGCCATAGCGCGTGGCACTGCCACGCGCTATGGCGTTCATTTACGCGCCTTGAGATTACCACATCCAACATCTGCCAGCTGTCCTCACGGATTGTCATCTTACACTTTCACTTAATAGAATAGGTATTGCTGGCTCACTGCCACTTTAGCTTCATCATCATCATCAGCCTATAGCAGTCCACTGCTGGACATAGGCCTCCCCCAATGAGCGCCATAGCGCCCTGTCTTCAGCTTGCCGCATCCAGCATCTACCTGCAGTCTTTCGCAGGTCGTCATACCACTTGGTCGGAGGGCGTCCTACACTACGTTTACCGAGTCGTGGTCTCCATTCAAGAACACGTTTGCCCCATCGGCCGTCGGTTCTTTGCGAGATATGGCCGGCCCACTGCCACTTCAGCTTGCTAATTCTTTATTTATTAATTTATAGAAATAGAAATAGAAAATGTTTATTTGTGTTTCATATAAAATAATACAACTTAAGAACTAATAATAATAAAAATAACTGATAAGGAACGAATAAAATAATAAAAATAAAAATTTATTCACAAACGTAGCTCTATTTTGACGGGCACACCCAAATAAATAATAATAATAATAATTAGTTATGTACAGCCCTAGTTCTGAAATATTTTAAGCTAAAACTTACTGGTCTGCTCGATCTTTCTGCAGAATAAGGGAACGTTCTCGAAGCCAGGCACAGCGGTCTCGCAGTTGACGACGGGAATGATGCGCGCGCGCAACTCATCGTCGTATTTGTTGGTGTCGAGGCAGGCGGAGTTGTTGGCGCTGTTGCAGTAATAGCACCGCACGCAGGAGCCTGGAATTCATATAAATATTATAAATAAACTAGCTTTAGTTACTATCTGTTCAGTGTCCACGTCGTAACAACACGTGCCAACTTTAATATAGCGATATAGCTATGTAGTTAGCTTGAAGGGTGTGAAGTTTCTGTTAGCGAATGCATCTTTTATCTAATAATCTAGCTGCGCCCCGCGGCTTTGCTTGCGTGGAAATGTATACATCAAATGTTTTATAAACCTTCCTCTTGAATCACTCTATCTATTACAAAAAACCGCATCGAAATCCGGTGCGTAGTTTTAAAGATCTAAGCATATATTGGGTCAGACAGACAACGGGGAGCGACTTTGTTTTATACTATATATTGAAGACTGTAATCTTACCTTTACTAATCATCGAAAACAAGACAACCACTGCCAATATTGCTTTGCGGTAAGACGTCATTGTAACCTGGAAATTAATTAATTTACAGCTTTATAAAGTGAACACAATAAAGGATTTTTTGTATAGACTGTATAAAGAAATATAATGAACAGTTGAGTTCACGTTTCGAGTTTCTAAAGATACAATTCATGACAAAAGATACAAAAGCTCTTTGTTTATTTTATGAATTGAAAGAGAAACCATAAATTTAAATTCTTCAACTTCGCACGCACGTTGTCGCTTGTACCTACGTAGGTAATTTTTATTAAATACATTTTTATAAATAAGTAACAGCTATTGTTTAAAAACTCAGTCCAAACTCGATGCGGTTACGTTGTTCAGTTCCATCAGCTTCCTTCAGCTCCATCATCAAAACCCAGTTCATCATCTAGGACCAAAGTACTTGAGAAGACCAATCCAACGAACCCAAAATCGACAGGGCTAAATCGTTTCGTTTAGGAGTTCCTCTGACCATCTTCTATCTCCATCATCAGACCAACTCGATGGTGTCTTGCTAGCCGGATCATCAACTACGACAGTCAGTCTCAACAGAGACCAGCCTATAATTTGATATACATATGTTTTTCCTATCACGCGGGCCACACGCACATGGAACGCGGATTGGTTGTAGGAATTATAGGTTTCTGTCCGCACGCGGATCAATTTCGCACTCGGGTTGTAATCCGCATAACAGGAAAATAGCACTTAATTGTTATTTTAGAGTTCGAGTAGTAAGCGTGCTAATTTATTTTATAAGAACGTAAAAATGTACCTCAAAAGGTGGGACGAGCGACAACAAACATTTTCTCAAAGTGGGAATCGACCAAATTAAGTTCCAAATTAAGAAAAACTAAAAAAAACGTGATTCTGTAAGTCGCAGGAGTTATGTGGATTTTGCCGATTCAAATTCAAAATTCCTTTAGGCTTACAAAATAAGCACTTAAACGAGTCAAATTTTATATCGTAAATATAATATAGTCTATGTTCACTGCGAATAGTGTAGCTTCCCAACGGTGAAAGAATTTAACAAATCAGTCCAGTAGTTTCGGAGCCTATTCAATACAAACAAACAAAAAGTCAAACCTTTCCAAGAGGAAATTTCTTATCTATACTAATATTATAAAGATATAACATTAGTATAGATAAGAAAAGTGTTTTTTAATTTCTGTTCACCATAATTTTTTGTCCACAAGTGGAAAAAGTGAAAAAATACTGTGTGGTTTGTCCAACATTATTTATTAAAAAAAGCATTATTATTGAAAGACTACCACCTTAACTACGGTATGGTTATCAAAAACGAATAGCTACCTTTTTCTTATTATATTCGATTCACAACACTGTCCCACTATTGGACAAAGAACTCTATTTTCCCTCACGTTTCACAAAAACTGATTTAATGTCACCATCAAGAGCGCAATAATGATAAAGCTCTAACTGTATCACTTCATGTGTATTACACAATTTTATCACTATTACAATAATTTTCTAACACAACTTAGGTTATTATTATGCAAGAAAAAGATTGTACAATTGGTTATTGGTGTTATCGGAGTCCAGGCAACAAGCGGTATGTGATTACCACTCGTCGGTCTTTGTGCTTTGGGTATTGTTAACGCACGTGACTTCGCTTTGCCTTACGATAATAATTAAACTTAGATAATATGACTTAACTACAATACTATGAATTTATATGAACTCGCGTTCAATCATGCTCCAAAGTACTAATAAACAATGTGTTATATCGAAACTTGATCAAACGAAATGTCAACAAATAAATGATAATAATGATCAAAAAAATGATATGATTCGGGAAAAATTGTTATTTTGGACACAAAAAATATTTTTATTTGATCATGAAATTTAATATAACATGCCAAAAATTCTAACTTCAGACCCAGTTTCAAAGTTACAGATCCGATTTAGAAAAATATTATAAAAAATTCTATAGTATTTGTTTCAGGTCTGTTTGATATTGTAATTTTTTTATCTTTAGCTAGGACTTTCTAGGTTTCACAGGAAATCAAGAATTGTTATCTTGCTCTAATAATTTTACTTAGATTTTTTTTTTAATTTTATTTATATTTGCTTTTCTTAGGTAGGTATCTGCTATTTATTTCAGATTTTTTACCTAAATCTTTTGAAAAATAAAGTCTCAAAGCTTTAGCTAAGTAAGCTTTTTAGTATATTTATTTAGTATCTAGATTCCAAAAAATATTCTGTTTTTCTTGAAAAGACCATTCGTAGATTAAAATCTCACCTGATGGTAAGTGAGTGAGATGTTTCGATTTGATGGTGAAGAAATTTCTTTGATTATTATAATCACTACATAGCATAAAACAAAGACGTTTCCCGCTGTCTGTCTGTCCCTATGTATGCTTTGATCTTTATAACTTCGCAACGGATTTTGATGCAGTTTTTTAATAGATAGAGTGAATCAAGATGAAGGTTTATAAACCATTTGACATATAGATTTCCACGCGGGCGAATCCGCGGGGCGTAGCTAGTTCTGTATAATAAACATAATTTTTTTTTAACAAAATCCATTTGTGTTTTTTCGTAGATCAAACCAAGCACTATCGTGTCGGGTTCTTGGCCAATTTAGTTAATAATTTATCAACTGTTAACTGTAACCCTTGACATCATTATCTCACATAACATGGAAACAGTTGAATATGTGCCTAATGTATTGTAAACTAGTTTCTGTCCGCGGCTTCACACGCGTTGTTATGTAATTTTGTAGTTTTTGTATTTTTTTCATATGTAAAACTACATTACATTTGTAGGGGTGCCAAATAAATACATCCAATCATCTAAGTATCCAAAATTTTGCATTTATAATACTTGTTTTTGCCCGCAGTTTTGCACGCGTCGCTTAAGGTTATTTTTATCCCATGGGACCTGATTTATCAATGTACTAGGCATAATGATTTGGAGGTATATGTACGGTCTTACATATGTAAATAAATAATTTGAATCAAATTTTTCACTTCTTCCAATAATGGACATAACATTGAAGTGGAAAGAAAATCAATAACATCATATTTCTAATTAGATCATAATAATGTATTATAAATTTGACTTTTCTAAGTCCTTAGTATCTTACTTAGTTAGCCTGAAGAAAAAAGTTATTGAATCTGAATCCTATCTTTATAGGTATGTTGATTAGACTTAGCCCAATAAAGTGTCTCTCATGTCTACAACTAAAATATATTTATTACCTATATCTGCGATCCTAGATTATGCTTAGCTCGATACCTTAAGGACATTCAACCCTTTGAAATACGAGTCGAGTTAAGGTATAATACACAGTCCTTCAATCCGTGACACTGTAAGGCTTCACAAGTACTACGAGAACTTTTTATATACATATACGAACATTACCGTGTTTTAGTAATTAAAACTTTTCTTCAATATACTTTTTTTTAATGATTGCCTAGCGTTCATTATTTAAGTATTTAAATGATGAACGGTGGACAATCATTAATTGATTAACACTAGAATAACATTACAATCTAGCTATAGATTTGGCTAATTGTTATGATGTGGCGCGGTGGGCGAAGGCCCGCCTGCGACGCAGGAGGTTGCGGGTTCGATTCCCGCCTCGGAACAAATGTGTGTACGATCTGCAGATATTTGTTTCGGGTGTTCTGGTCGTTTTCTATGTATAATAAAAAATATCTATCTATGTAATATATTGTATTATGTATATCAGTTATTTAGTACCCATAACACAAGCTCTGCTTACCAAGGGGTTAGATAATGCTGTGTGAATTGTCCAGCATTATTTATTTATTTTAACTAATTAATTTATTTAATATAGAACGTCGGTAACCATCGGCACTTTTCTTAAACCAAGCACTTGGTTCATGTTTTCTTTAAAACAATCACTTATTCGTTTACACTGTCAGAACTTATTACTTTTAATTTCATTTTATCACTCAACGTTCGATTATTTTTACAGAGTGGACATTTGGTAGGCACATTTATTATACATAGTTATTTGTAAGATTAGCACAAATTATATAATTATTATTGTAAACCTTTTAAAGACCAATAATTTCTCTGGCATTTTAATTGTATTTTGTAGGAAAAACTTTATGTACTTTAACTAAGTGTCACTATAATGTAAATGTTACATATTCAATTATCTATATTATACTATCTTAAAGATAATTAAACTTAATTTAATTATCTTTAACACTTTGATCGCTGAAATCACACGGTATGTGTTTTCTACAACTAATATGCGTAAATCCATACTAGCTCAGCGGCTGAGAAAATACAGATCTGTGTGACTCAGCACAGCCGTCATATTTTTCGAACGAAACGCATGTGCGGCGCAACACACCGCTGTGTAGAGCGGCAGCACGAATTTTTTAGGTTAAAAAAAAGATCGCAGTCGTCGAAAAAAAAATCGCAGTCAAAGTGTTAAGATAGCCGCGCTGCAGAGCGAGACCATCTAGCACAGGTACTTAAAAGGTATGGGACCCTCTTTTAAGTAACCTTAAGTAATAAGGTTACTTAAAAGAGGGTCCCATACCACTGAAATATATTAATTAATTTAAGTTAAAGCAAAAAAGTATTCGATTTGATTTGATTACCTATATTTCGAATACTTACCATTTGCTAAGCCGCGGGGAAGCTAATGTATAATAGGTACCCTAAATGGGGAGTTCGGTAAGCTTTCCCAACATTTCATTCCTTACCGATTGTTTGCGTAGCTTTTGTTTTTTGATAGAAAAGTTTTGATAAGTTCAAAGCAACAGCAAATCGAAAAGTATCAATAAGGCCACAAAAAAGGCAAAATATCACAGTATTGGAATTGCAGTAACTTTTCAATAAACCGACGCCGTAACTTTAATTTGCTGGAGGCGTCGCTTTTGCTTACATTTGCAATCTCTGACAATTTTCAGATACAAGAAAAGAAAATGTAGGTGTTATTATTCTTTCAATATCAACAGCAATTTTTTGTTAGTAAGTTAAAGTTAAGAGGTAAATAAACCTACCTGTACAATTATTAGTAGTAATTGCCTAATATTGTATGTCCGAAATGGATAAATTGTTGTTACCAAATTATTATTTAAGACCTTTCCTATGGATGTTTTACACAATTTAACAATAAATATATTCTTATTCTTGTTCTGTTGTAAGTTGTTTGGCGTGTCGGAGGTTACAATTTTTTTAAATACAGGTATCCTACTCATACTAACATTATAAACGCGAAAGTTTGTATGTATAGATGTTTGTTACTCTTTCACGCAAAAACTAAAAAACGGATCGGGCTGAAACTTTGCATGCAGGTAGTTCCAGGTCCTTTTTCTGTCTCATAAGTCAGTTCTTATGGGAAAGAAATAACCTTAAAACGTTTCCATAGAAACATCGCGAGCGAAGCCGCGGGCAGATACTTGTAGGAAAAATAAGTGTTTTACTGTTTCGATAACAATAATAAAGCCTCGATTGCAAATATGCAAGGTAAATACAGGTTGTAAATGAAGACATTCATTTTTAATTTAACCTGTTCAAATTAAAACTCAAAACTCTTCCCATCGATTCCCGAGAGGGTTTAATTTAATAACGACCCAGTGGAATAAACATTCGATACACTTGTACTAATAGCATTGAGTGCAACTACGTAAGATAGCCATCGTCGACTTGTGTTAATGATCATCGATTATACTAGTTTTTGGATCCGGCTTGGAATGCCTTACTCAGAAATTGAAGCTCCAATGACATTATTTGATGCCCTTTCGCTTCATCATTACCATTACGCAAAAACCACCCATCCTGTAATTATCGACATTTCAACGACTTTCGTCATACGACCTTAGGACGTAGAGAAGGTTGGGGGTTCGATTCCTGCCTCAGGACAAATGTTTGTATGATCTGCAGAAATTTGTTCCGTGTGTTCTGGTTGTTTTTTATGTATAGTAAAAAAATAACTATCTATGAAGTGTATTGTTCATCTAGTACCCCATAACACGAGCTTGGGGCTAGATGATTCTATGTGGATTGTAAAGCATTATACGAGTATTTATATTATTAAATATCAAACTTAAAAAAGAAACTTGTCAAACGTTTTTATCTTTTATATAGGTTTCTAGAAGTAACACTTTCATCAATTAGATGTAGTGTTTAATTATGCATTAGGGTTCTATTACATTAGTTGCGCATTCAACTGCAGAATTTGTCGAATAGCTCTAGTTCCTTTAGAACTCCCTAAAATTAAATTTATTCCCTAAAATAAATTTATCGCAATTTTAAGTAAAACTAATCTTGAGTTATTAAATATTAGTAAATACCTATATGTAATAAGTTTATTGAATGTTGTGTCAACCTTTTTTTTGAGTAAAAGTATAATTAGAACTTGTCTCATACTAACTTTTATTATATAAGCACAATATATATATATATATTCTGTGTATCTTTAATAAATAAATAAATAGTTTTCTCTCTATTTTTTCCACTGTAGTTTCTCTAGCATCATGTTGAAAGTAATCAGCAAGAAAAAGATTCGACATATATCTCGGAATTCAGTTGGAAACATGTCCGGTTTGTACATAGGAGACTATTATGTAAAAGACTTTAAATATATAAGTCCAGGAGCGCTGCCTTTGAAGACCAAGGTGGAAGAAAAGACGGTGGTAGAGAAGTGGTTCTTGGAAGTCGTAAAAGGGTTGAAGCAGTTCTTTTATGGGGGATCCCTACACGGAGTAAAGTGAGTGCCTCTATTTTTACACAAATATCTATGTATAACTAATATTAACAATTATTATAAGCTGAAGTGTGATAAGCAAACGTGTTCTTGAGTGGAGACCACGACTCGGTAAACGTAGTGTAGGACGCCCTCCGACCAGGAGGGATGACGACCTGCGAAAGACTGAAGGTTGATGCTGGAAGCGGCAAACTGAAGACAGGGCGCTATGGCGCTCATTGGGGGAGGCCTATGTCCAGCCGTGGACTGCTATAGGCTGATGATGATGATGAATACAATTATTAAAATTTTAGCCGAAACATGCGGCCATCTCATTGTAATTTTTGTGGACTCCTTTAATTATACTCACAATATTGAGTGTTATGCATAATTTTGTTGTTTATTTTGTATTGTGTTAGGTATTAATAGGTTTGGGTTATAATAGGGCTACTTGGCAAAGTAAAAGTCCTTAATAATAAATTAGATTAAAAAAAAAACTATACTAAACCGGAACGTGGCAGTCGCGGCGCGGCGTAAGAATTTACCTCTCGAACTCAGCCCGTGGATATCGTGAGAACCGACTAAGAATCCAGCAAAGGAAAGGCAGCAACTACATACCTTCTTATTAAAAAAAAAAACAGTGTACCTCTTTATATTAAGCATATAAATTAATTAGTACAAAAGTCGTTTATAACGGGATATTTACCATGATTTGAGTTTTGATCTATCCAATATTTCAGCACAGTTTCATATGCAATGATCATGGAATAACTGAAGTCAGTTGTAGTAAAAGACAAAAAATGAGGGTAGATCGGTATGTCTGCCAATATAACTGCTCTTTGAACATGCTGCATATTTACGGATCTAGTTTTAATGATAGTGTCCTTCTATTTGTATTATATTTGTGTATTCTGTTTTGTGTGCCAAATAAACAAATAAATAAAAACTAACTCGTTGTAAAACTAACTTTTACAGGTTATGGTCGCTCATTTGTTTCTATTGTTAATACTAGTTCCAGTTTGTTTCTATTATTTAATTGTAACTTTCTTTGCTAATAAAGATGTTGAATGCTAGTTCGAATATGAAATGTCTCAAAGTGTGAAAGACCATAATTATTTCATCATTCTTATTAGAATCGATTCTTTTACTACAGATACATCTTCGAGCCAACATTCGGTATCAAGGAGCGCGTCATCTGGATTATCATCATGCTCATCAGCATCGCCGTCTGTGCCGTCAACATCATCCAACTCTTCTGCAAGTGGACTTCGACTCCCTTCGTTAACGTCATTGATTCTGCGCCGTCACCGATCTGGGCTGTTCCATTCCCAACGGTCGTGCTTTGTCCCCATCTGCATATTAAGTTGTCTTATGGGAACGTTTCTGAATTGGACGAGTGAGTATCTAGAAGTCAATAGTAATTACGTAAGTTACGACGGTCAATATATGTCACCCATTGTACTTAAATAAATAAATAATGCTGGACAATCCACACAGCATTATCTAGCTCCATGGTAAGCAAAGCTTGTGTTATGGGTACTAGATAACTGATATACATAATACAATAGATATAACATAGATAGATATTTTTTATTATACATAGAAAACGACCAGAACACCCGGAACAAATATCTGCAGATCGTACACACAATTGTTCCGAGGCGGGAATCGAATCCGCAACCTCTTGCGTCGCAGGTGGACCTTCGCCCACCGCGCCACAGAGGTCGTCAACTTGTCGCTATTAATGTCTTTATTTTTGTAATGTAGAGAACATTACAAAAATAAAGACATTACTAGCGACATCGGGTGAACATGTATGTATAGATATAGGCCTCCTTATCGATTTTGATAATGGTGGCCCTAGATATTGCGGATTCCTCTTTCTATCATGAGCTCTAAAATATGGCCCGCAAGACGGAACTCTGCACTGAGCCAAAGTTATCGACATAGCTTTAAGAATTAGCAAGCTTAAGTGGCAGTGGGCCGGCCATATCTCGCGAAGAACCGACAACCGCTGGGGCAAACGTGTGCTTGAGTGGAGACCACGATGGTACACGTAGTGTAGGACGCCCTCGGACCGGGTGGAATGACGACCTCCGAAATGCTGGATGCGTCAAGCTGAAGACAGGGCGCTGTGGCACTCATTGGGGGAGGCCTATATCTCTCCGTCTGAATACCCTATGAGACGTATGTCAGTAGAGTTGGCCGTGGAGTAAAGCTGCGTATCCACCAGAGACGCGTAGCATAGTATGTGTTTTTAACAACCAATATAATCACTTCCTTTTTTCTCATCTCGCTCAGCGCGTTTTTTTGGTGTGCAATAATAAGAGTAAGTATTTGTCTTGTACTGCCTCCAAAAAAATACCTGAGCTTGTTCAAAAAGCTTATTTTGGTGACACAAACCGTCTATTCCCACTAGTTTAGTTGTCCAGTTCAGTTGACTGAACTAGTGAGATTTCTTTTCTCGTTTGTTCAATTGAAAATAAGACTAGCTTTTGCACCTTGTTATATTTATTACTATTAATTTACACGAACATTCACTCACGTAAACAAAATTTGTAGGCAGAATTTACCTGTGCAAATATCAAAAGCAACAACTCTGTGACACCCCAAATATTTCAGGAAAAAATCACCTAATGCCAAAGGCCAATTTGTTAATCGAATTATGCTACCGTATGAATTACCAATTAATGTCTAGAAAAGCTAAATAAAAACACGATCGCCGACTACTATACCTTTACAATGTGTATTGTCGGACCTTGATCATCGGCTTTGTAATGGCATGATTAAATCAGTTTTGTTCTTGAGATAGCTAATATATAATTATTTTATTGTTTTTTATCGATGAATATAAGTCGTGTATCCGCACATCTCGTTTGATTAAGGTTCACACAAATTGTAATTCATTATTGTACAAAAAACATTTAAAAATAACTTACTAAAAAAAAAGATATGTACATAGGCAAGAGTTTTCTTACAGTAAAACCTTAGGTTTAACACTTTGACTGCGGTTTTTTTTCGACGACTGCGATCTTTTTTTTAACCTAAAAAATTCGTGCTGCCGCTCTACACAGCGGTTGTGTTGCGCCGCACATGCGTTTCGTTCGAAAAATATTACGGTTGTGCTGAGTCACACAGATCTGTATTTTCTCAGCCGCTGCGCTATTGTGGATTTACGCATATTAGTCACTTGTAGAAAACACATACCGTGTGATTTCAGCAGTCAAAGTGTTAAAGGAGAAGCGATAGAACAGTTAGAGGAAGTGTACAAAGAAACAAATTAGACGAAGAGTACAATACAATTGTATTTGGAGTTTGGAATTAAATAGTATATCTACTAGAAAGATAGCTAGAAAATTCCATAACATGATGGATTCTTGATGATTTTGTAGTGTTAATTATATTTGCTTAAATATAGGTTAAAAATAAAGCTGCATGAACTTAGCGACTTTGAGATCTTCATGTTTTTTTAACCTATTCAATTGTACTTGGTTTAGACATATCTAAATATGTATTAAGTTTAGATTTAAATGCCCATTTTTATGCTGTGCAGTATATATTTCTTATTTTTGTATAGCGGTGCGGCTCAGAAACATACATGTATGGATAAAATGGGGAAATGATTAATATTTTATTAAACTTTTCCAGCATGGAGCAGTTCTACGCGTCTCTGGTCTGCCCTTTGATGCAGAATAGAAAGAGCACAGAGCATCCGCTGAACTCTGATCAGATACGACTGTTGCAGGAATTTATTGTCGAAGTAAGCCGATAGATAGATAGATAGAAAATAGAATTTATTATACCACACAAAACCGAAAACAATACAGAAATAAAAATTAGAATAAAGGAAGTATAATGGTGCCTGGAAAAGATCACTCTCAGCGATAAGCGGCCTTATCGCTGAGAGTGATCTTTTCCAGGCAAACTTAGGATTATTAGATTATTTTAGCATACCTACGTTTAATGAGAGAAATACCAAACGGCTTCTTATTATCATTACTAGCTGCGCCCCACGTCTTCGCGTGGAAATCTATGTGTCAAACGGTTTATAAACCTTGAATCACTCTATTTAAAAAAGCCGTATCCGTTGCGTAGTTTTAAAGATCAAAGCATACACAGGGACAGAGAGACAGCGGGAAGCAACTATGTTTTATAATATTTTATGTAGTGATAAAGTCACCGAGTTACATTCTACAAGTCTTTCCTCCATAGACACGTTCTTGGTGACCTTGTTGACTCAATCACCAACGCTAGCCCGAAGCTGACGGCATCAATTTTGCTTCTACACACTACACAACCGACCAAAAGATTAGCTGAGTTATCTCTAGATTGCTTCCAACAGTCTACAGTAAGCTCAACTGTTTCAATTGTAACCAGTGTCGTTAATTTGTTTCCATTCTTTAATTGTTAGTAATTTTTGCAGTTACCTGATATACCTCAGATCAGTTACGTCTACGTATCAGCTAAACAACTAGCCTTATCTTCAGGCTTCTCCGACCTGCGACGAGATAATCAAGACCTGCAACTGGCCAGCGATCCACTTCGCGGAATGGGTGACGAAGAACTGCTGCCAGCTGTTCCAGCCTATCTTTACTAACTATGGCCTGTGCTTCGCTTTCAACAGCCTGCCGTTGAACGGGATGTAAGTTTGGATGGATATAGAGATACGTATGTGCTCATTATGCTATAAGTATGTGTTTGTTGTCGCTCCCCTGTTCTGCTTTGGTCGGGGCTATTGATGCGGTGTGAATTGACCAGCATTATTGATTTATTCATCAATAAATATAAGTTCTCCGAAATTTAAACTTGATCCGTTCCAATAGATTGCCCAAACAGCAAAAAAAATTGAAACTCAGCCAGGTACCTACTGCCAATCAGTTTTTAAAGAATTACCGACATAACATTTTCAAACTCAGCTTAACACTTTGAGTGCTGAAAACGCACGGTATGAGTTTTCTACAAGTGATTAATCTGCGGCACCTACTGCCAATAAACATATTAAGAATTACCGACATTTTTGAGTCATGAAATTATAAACTCACAAAATATCCATTCACAGGACCAACGCAACCCTGCCCTGGCAGCGTTCTTTCAACAACAAGGCCTCCCCAGCGGCCTTGCAATGGGACCTCGACCACGGTTACCCGAAAACATACCCTCTGGACCCTATGCTGCTTCCCTTCAGGGTCAGGGCATCCGGAGAGGCTAATGGACTGGGACTTGAACTGTATTTGAATATAAGTGACCACCAGTATTTATGCGAGGGGAAAAGCTTGGGATTCACTGTAAGAAGCATTTTGCAGAGATTGTTCTGTAAGGCTTAATAGCTGTTAATAGCGTTATGTTTAAGATACGTTTATCTGAGCACCGCGTAACCGATTTCAGGGCTATATAGGTCATAATTTTTTTCACAAAAACGTGTGCAATATTATTACACAAACAATGGTTATAATAAAAGTTAGGTTTATTGGCAAAAAACACTTATTTTAATTACTCGTTACTACGAGTATTGTGCGTGCGTCGGCATTTGTGACGCACACATTCAGACAAAGGTACGGTTTTTGGATTCAGGGCGCATCAAAAATAAATCTGTGCTTCACAGGTGTTGGTAAGCTCCCCAACCGACCACGTGTACACCAGCACAGTCCTCCGTCTGCCAATGGACCGGATGACGACCGTCGAAGTATCTCCCCTCACCTACAAGACTGACCCCTCACTCCGCGCGCTGCCGCCCGCGCAGAGGCAGGTAGATATAATCCTTTATTTTCATAAGGTCAGACTTTCAAATGGTCAGATTTTCAAATAGTCGCTCTTTCTAATTGTCACCCTTTCAAATTGTCTGCTTTGGTACAGTCAAATTATCCTCCAGGTTCTTGTCTTTTGGCGAACCACGAGACAAAGATGAGCAAAACGCAATTCTTAGGCCAAATTGGTAGGTTCGGGACAGTCGATTTTTTACTGTGAGTTTTATTTCAAACAATGATTCAGGAAGACTGAGCTATAGGTACTAAGCAGTACCTATTTCTTTCGCCTGCTGTATAGTATTAATTATACGCGTGAGTGTAGGTACCTGCGCGAATTTCTCACTCTCGGTGCCTGTCACCAGACAAGTAATTGTTTGGCGCCACTACGCCTCTGATATTTTTGACGATATTCCTTTTATATCTTAGTATATTCTGCGCGCGACCCGAATGGGACGGAACCTTGTCTATTCCATTGTTTATTGTATCGCGCATGTTGACTGTTCTCATTGTAATAAAGTTTATTTTATTTTATAATTGTTATAGTGCTATTTCCAAGACGAACGCAGCCTGCAGAACTACAGGTTCTATACTGACAGCAACTGTAAACACGACATGCTGCTGCGGCAGTCGCGGCAAGACTGTGACTGTGTGCTATTCAACTGGCCCAGTAAGTCCAATTAATACTTACTTTAATTACTTGCCGTTGTGGGTATTATAGTTAACGCATTTACTGCCCAGTCGGGACGGTGTGAGATAGAAAGTCATGCGTTATGGGCACTGTATCTATGTAGTCCTTGGATCACCTTTAAGTTGTTTTTTTATTTATTTATAATATTGGGCCTAGGCAAAATAAAACACAACGGCCTGAAAACAATACGAACAATGAGATAAAAAATTTAAAACAGAGTTCACGACAAAAACGTGATATTTGTGTCACGTGTGTTTAGGCAAAATATAAAATAATGGCCTGAAAACCATTTGATACCAACGAATATAAAACATTATAAATGGAGTTCACGATAAAATTCTTTTTTGTATCCGTTGAATCATACAATGCCAACCTAAGCATTTAAATCGAAGGAACCAGTCCTAACTAGAACGACATAAGTCTCATATCTTTACAGAGAAACAACTCTACGAACCAACCTGCTCAACAAAGAAGGACCTCGACTGCATAGAACAAGTGAAGGCTAAAGTGGACGAGCAGCTGATAAACGCGTATTTCGCAGAGAGCGATGAAATGGTGTATAATAGCGAGGATTCTGTGTCGTGCCATCCGTCCTGCAACGATGTTATTTACACAAGCCAGGTGTTTTACTCAGATCTGGCGCAGGAGGTGGCGGGGCATCGCTCGGGGCAGCCTAATTCGTAAGTGACTAAGATTTACAATAATAACGGTCATGTATGACGAATTCGAATTCAACATAGTAAAAAGGTTCGTAGTTAAATGAGCTTCAAAAATTACTCGTGGGCGATAAGACCGCCAAATGCCTAGAATAGATAGGATTATGAGATAGTACAAGGGGATGTTTGTGCTTAAGTACGAAGATTTTATATGTATATGTTATGTTGTTTTGACATAATAAGGCTAAGTTGCCTTTAGGCAAATACTACACACAGCTATGCTAATGCTACGAAAAGCACGCCTATTGCACCATGCACCTAAATTCTACGGCGCGTAGCAAGTGCTACGAAAAGCGCGCCCATTGCACCACATATCTAGTGCTACGTTGCGTAGCAAGTGCTACGAAAAGCGCGTCTATTGCACCATGTATCTAAGTGCTATGGCGCGTAGCAAGTGCTACGAAAAGCGCGCCTATTGCACCATGTATCTAAGTGCTATGCTGCGTAGCAAGTGCTACGAAAAGCACGCCTTTGCACCATGTACCAAGTGCTACGCTGCGTAGCAAGTGCTACGAGAAGCGCGTCTATTGCACCATGTATCGAAGTGCTACGCTGCGTAGCAACTGCTACGAAAATCGACTAATTATAATGTATTGTTTACAGAGGAGAATTGACTCAGATCAACGTCCACTTCTACGACGATATATTTCTGGGACAGCACCGACATGCTCAGTATGACAAGTATTATTTTGCAGGTGAGACCTAATAAAATCTAAGTATACCTATGTCCAGCAGTGGACTAATATAGGCTGATGCTAATGATTTTGAAGATGATACCTAGGGAGATAATCGACAACCGACGTGGCGCATGGCGCGGCGTTTAAAAGTCCGCCTGCGATGCAGGAGGTTGCGGGTTCAATACCAGCCTTGAGACAAACGTTTGTACGATCTGCAAATATACTCGTATATTACCAGGGGTTCTGTGTATTTTCTATGTATAATAAAAATATATATTTCTATGTAATGAATTGTATTAAATATATCAGTCATCTCATCATCTAGTATATTTAATACAATGCATTAAGGGTTCGGCGACCCTCGCTTGCAAAAATCGCTCCGAATATCGCTGTCCCTGTTTAACCCTTGCGCCGCGCCACATGCGTGCGCGATAGCAATATTAGCCGTTCAAAATTTGGTTTGTTCCGTAATACCAAAAATTATGACTGAAAACTTTTTGTATTCTTCACAAAGTATTGTTATTCTGTAACTAGACAATATAAGCTATGTTCCTTAATAAAACGTAAGATATTGATGTTTTTAATACGAAACAAATAGCAAGAAAACATGTCCATTTTCGCATAAAAATGTGCAAAATGAGATTGGCTTTCATTTTATTTTAGGTAAGTATTTTGAAAAAAAAAACTATTTGGGAACCTAGATAAATACTATTTTAATACAAATAATAATAAATTTTGGTATAACGTTTGTATGAAGAATTCGTCCCTCGGAGGCCCCTTAAGTCTTATACATTGTCCCGAGGCTGGAATCGAATTCTCCTGCGGCGCACCTTCGCCCGCTGCGCTACAGAGGTTACTGGTGGGACTAACGGGGTTTCACGCCTTATTCAGACAATTATTTTTATTTCAGGTGCCATTGGTGGTCTGCTAAGCCTGTTCATGGGTTTTAGCATAATCAGCGTAGCGGAGATCATATACTTCGTTATCTTAAAGCCGGTGTTTATTGTTCTCAAGCAATTGTACTGTCCTTGATTGCTCTTTCTTGTTTGATGAAAATGTATATGAATAAAGTGTGTGTGAGTTGATTTCTTGTGAACTCAAACACCGTGAGTTTCTAGTAGGTAGTTAAAAATAGTTTTATGAATATTAAGTTATACATAGCTCTTTCGTAGTAATTGTATTATTTTTGTTGCGGAGGATAAACGAAACCTATGAACGAAAGAACACTTTATTAGACAGTATAAAAAAATGTAATATCTAAATAAAAATTTAGATTCTAAAATTTCTATTTTTTAGTATCGATGTTAACACCCTGGGTCCCGGAAGGAAGCCGCGGGCGAGGTCGGCCAAGAAAGCGCTGGCGAGACGACATTAACGCCTTCCTCGGAGATTGGTGTGCGATCGCACGTGACCGCACTAAGTGGAAAGATTTGGGGGAGGCCTTTGCCCAGTAGTGGGACGAAACAGACTAAATAATATTTTTTTATCGATGTTATGCTTATTTAATGTAATTGTATTGTATATTGAAATGGATATGATTTGTAATCTATGATTTTATGTGTGATTTTTAATTTATGATTTTGTAATGTAAATTTAATTAAGATTGACTCTATGATTTTTTGTGTTATTTTTCTGTGATATTATTTAATTATTTCTAATTTTAATATTAAAAATAACCAATGCAATAAGTAATATTGTACTCTATTGCATTGGGTTTTCCCGTCAAAATAGAGGTACGTTTGTAAATAAATAAATAAAACAAACTAAACAAAGTAAAAAAGACGGCCTTACCGCTGAGAGCGTATTCTTTCAGTCAATCTTGAACCTATTGTCACCTATCATGTACCTATAGGCCTACATACATGGTTTATTTTTCTTTATCGAAATGGTAAACAGGGATTCCCCGATTTCCTATACGAGGACTTTGGAATGTACCAACTAGAGTTTATGAACCTTTGATTGAATTCTCAAAGACAAGTACGGTTCAAATTGCGGAGAGCTAAGATCAAGCAGCCTACATTTACTGAAACTTTGAAGTTACGTAGCAAGTAGGTTAGTTATGTCAAACTTTAAACGTCAAAATTATTGTTAAATCAAAACAAAGAGCTTTTTACCAAGTTTTATTTTAATTATTTTACGATGAGTTGTAAAGGAAAGCCTTTGGTAGTAGAGTATATCGGGTGCCCTAATGACGTTTATGAATTGCGGGCCGAGCATGATGACCTGAACCAAAAAGTACAGCAACGCGTGAACGAAACTGAAGAGTTGGTGATGCTGAACAACTTCTCAAAGGAAACCAATGAGTGTCTATTTAAGAAGTGCTTGGTAGAAAGGTAGGCTCCTGGTATGGTAATATTGAGCCTTTTTAAGCTTTATTGTGACTTCTAGGGTGGCCAAGGGCAAAGTTTTTTAATCACTATCGCAACATACATAGGTTTGTGCGGTTAAAAATACTTTGAATAACTGTCTCGTTTCTAGAATTTCTGACATAGAATCCTGGCGATGGGTGTTAGAAGATCTCGTGAGGCGACTGGAGGAAGCTGTCTGTTCCCTCAAGTATGAGCACAACGCTCTCCGGGTGGTTGGGAGGAGGCTAGATGATGAGATCAGTCAGTTTTCCCTGGAAGGGGCTCGACCAGGCGCTTTGTCTCCTATGTCAGATGCTGTCGAACAATCTATTTTTCAGGTACTTCATTTTATCTTATTGTCTCTACACACCAAACCCATCGGCGGGTTGGAGCCGGTGGGTAAGGCCCGGCCGGCGGCATTAGAACATTGTAAGCCGGAATGATATTTGCCGGCGGCACGAGGGTCGCGGCATCTGTGGCCTGTACCGTTCAGCAGTTAGTGAGCCAGCGAACATGAAGTGCCGGCGGCATGTCTCGCTGGCTTTGCCCGGTGGCACGATTATTGAAAAACTAGCCCGACGGATTTGGTGTGTAGAGGCTATTCTTATAATACCTACTACACTGCTGAGTATGGTCTTCTCTCGACTCTTTTCATTTTATTAAATAAAATAAAATAAAATCTGCAGAACTTTAGATTTATAATAATTATTAGTTTTACTTTGGAACAAGAGTATAACGACATGCGCCCCGCGGCTTCACACGCGTGGAAATCTATGAACCTTACTTTTAAATCACTCTATCTATTTAAAAAAACGGCATCAAAATCCGTTGTGTAGTTTTAAAGATCTAAGCAAACATAGGGACACATAGACAGCGGGAAGCGACTTTGTATTACGCTATGAAGCACCTATTGTAACTTATATTTTTGTAAATTGGCGTATTCAAGTGTGCCTTACTACGGCGAGTAAATGTGTACATATGAGTAGAAATATTTAAGTCTTGTGCAGTTGCGCTTCTCGCACAAAAGCTCTGAGACGTCAATTGGCGGCACCCCACACGGTTAGTTAGTTAGGCACAGTCGAACCACTCGATCTTGTAGGTAGATATTTTCTACTCTCTAGTCTACGACTCTAGATCTAGAAAAACCTAAGTAAACTCTTTTATCCCCGAATTAAAACCGTTACCACAGGAACTACACTTTCTACGCGATCAAAAGAAGAAATTCGAGACTCTAATACTGAACTTAGAAGACCGCATGAACTCCTTGAATAAAACTAAAAAGCGCATCGAGGGAGACATCACGCTCAAAAACACAGCTATATCGGTCGAAGAGCGCTGTGCTAGTATTACCCTAAAGAACTGCAAGATTGAACATGGTAAACGGAAAAAGAAAAGGTAAGAAAAGCCTCAGAGTTTGCATCTTACAAGGTCTGACATAAATCTTCATGTTGAAGTAGAAACCTCCTTTGATTCCGAGCCTCAAAGTTTGCATCTAACAAGGTCTGACATAAATCTTCATGTTGAAGTAGAAACTTCCTTTGATTCCAGGGGTTCGCCAGTAAGCAAATGGGAGAGTCGATGTCTGTTTTTGAAGAGGGCGGGTCTCAATGCTCTCGGTAATTCCATGATTGCCAAACAGCAGGTTAGGTTTCTCCTAAGTTACCGATTAATGTATTTTCAACATAGTTAATTAATTGTGTTCTTCCAATACAAACACAGTTCGCAGTTAACCCCAAGCGAGTAAACTACGAACCTTGTTTTGTATGTCATTTATTATGTACCTATTGCATTGCAGGTGCGTGGAGCAAGAGTCCATCTCTCTATAGCAGCTCAAGCCTATGGAGCTAGGGTGGATTCAGCGCTAAGAAGACGCCTGCATACGAACAAAATCAAACTGCAAGACCTCAAGTGGCAGAAAGACGAAGTGCGTTAAAATACCACCACTATATTAATGGTGCTATTAAAGTGTTTCCATTTATTCTTCAACAATTTCTGAACATGTGGTAATTTCTACACTCAGGGGAAAGTTCCAGGAATCTCGTTTGCATCTTTCTCTTGAGTCTAAAAGGAGGGTACCTCACTGGGACGCTGTTGCCACGGCGATTTCGCTGGCAACGTATCCAAACTATTGTATATATAGCATGACACACTACGTTGCCAAACCGTCGCTAAATGAGTGAACTGCAATACAAAACAGAATTAATTTACGATATTTTTTTTGATTACGTAATCAGCGACGTCGTTGTGCCCCGCGGGACATTAAGAGAGATCTAGATATCGACTAGACTACACTAGTTATTGATGGCATTCTCATGGAATTGCATACACCTAAGTGAGATAAGGGCTAATTGCTTAGAAGGTTGGACCAGGTCCGTACTACACTGTAGGTAGGTACACGAAGCACGCTGCCAAGAACAATCATTTCACGCGGCATAGTCTTGTCCGTGACTAAACCATCTCACAAGGGAATGACTTCCTTCAGACAGGTAGACGAGTAGAAAAAATGCGGGATAATTCACAGTATTACAAATACCTACATCGAAAGGTAACCAATAAAATGACTGTTTCAGGCAATAAAAGATTACAAATTATTACAAGAGGAAATGGAAGCCACGGAAAAGAACGTCATAGAGACGATGGAACAGGAACGCCTGGTGGAAGCCAGGAGATCAGACAGGTTCCTGAGGCCAGGCAGAGAACTGACGAAGGATGAAGTGGATAAGAATCTCAGGGCTGAACTTGGGAGATTGAGAAGCTTTAGTAAGCAGTTGAGAACCAACCTTCAGAGGATCATGTTAGTTATATTTTATATCTAATTATTGCTGTTGGTCACAAGCAACTTAGACCCGTATTATAGTAAGATGGCGTCAGTGATATGGCGGGTCTATGCTTGAGCAACGTTTGTGTGTCGATTAAAACTTACTCGAGCTAAGATCGATGACTGGGCAAGCCTTTATAATACAGTTGTAGGTCAAATTATAAGGTCTGGGCTGAGATAAATAGTCCTATACATACGGTTTTAGGATATTGCAAAAGTTGCAAAAGTTGCAATTTGGCAAACCAAACGATGCTTCCTTTTTAAAAACAAAGTATAAAGATAGTATATAATTATAACGATAAGATAATAACGATACTGCCTTCAATAACAAGAATCAATGTAGGTCAATTTTATGATAAAAAATATGCCTCCATCAAAGAATTGCTATGTATCTATCTATGCGATGAATTGGCTACGCAGTAACATTTCAAACGAAAAACCACAAGTTGATCTAATTATAGTCAGTTATCAATAACGCCACCGATTTATCGATGTAATCATTTTCCCACAAAAGTAAGATTATCCTCAGTTCTTTACAGAATAACCTAACAGATTCATTGCTCCGCATCGATTGCTACGCCGACAGTTTGATTCAAGTGATCAGTTTAGATGAGGAGCGTATATCAGCAAGAGGTGGGGACATCTCTGAGAGTACCAGCAATACTACAACACCTACTGCCATACCGACAGCGCAAGGACCTATGCTATTAGGCCCTGATAGCTCAAATGTGCTAACATATACGGCGCCTGACAGTTCAAAAGCAGAAAAGACGGAGGATGTGCAATCTCTACCATATATTGGTCTATCGACTATCAGTGAAGAGGAGGATGATTATCCATTGGATTATTGAGTTAAGGGATTGATAAATATAGGCGCTGAATAAACGTATTGTTTTAATTATTTCCATGACAGATAGCAACTAATTTGTAGTTTATTTAAATGATTATTGGGATATCGAGAAGTTTTTAATTCTTACTTTTAATATTTCTATGTATTTCTAAGTTTTATAATAAATTCTTGAGATCAAATAAAATGTGTGTAAATTATTTCTTGGTTAATTTTATCACAATCAACGTCTAATGTCAATAAAAAAAGAAAAATCTAGCATAAAAAAAATTCAAGTAATAATATAAAATTAACTTGCTGTCATTGCATCATTCAGTTTATAGAATGAACATTAATCTACAGAGGTGCTCCTTTAGTATATTAGTTGATTAGATTAGATTACATAGTCATATTGTGGGCAATATGAACGCAATATTTGTAAAAAGTAGAAATATTTATTGCACAATTTACCAAATTGAATCTTACCCTTAAGCGCCATGTTTTTTCCCATTAATATGCCTCTGTAGGTTGTCTATGTTACAAGGTACTTCAATATCACATTTATTGCAATAGGCCTTATCTTGCCTAGGACTTTGTAGATAACCATCCATTTTAATCTGTTGTCCATCAATAAGTCTACGTAGCTTGCTCATAGCCTTGGAATGTTCTGGATCTTCAACATGCTGTAATATAAGTTCGACATAGTTATCGAAGAACTTTTGGCATATTTTGCACCATAGGTACTCGTCATGGTCTTCTACAGAGAATATTCCATTTAATGGTTGAAGGACCATTGATTTGGCTCTCTTGTGCTTTTCTGATAGTGCATGGTCTTCCACTGATGCTTGGTTGAAATTTATATCGCTGCTGCATATAAAACAGTGAATATTTTCACTTTGGTCAGGAATTTGCATGAATCTTCCATCATTTTTTATTTTTTCTTCTACTCTTGACAAAATGATGCTGTGGCTGGTACTTTTCACGTGTTGGGTCAGTTGATCAATCTTAATAGGCTGGTTGCAAACACAACAAAATAATTCTGAATTTTGTATCACAATACTATTTTTAGACATTAATCTCTTCATGTAAAGTTCTTTGTGACTTCTGCCTTCTATGTGTGATTCAATAGCACTGGTTTTGTTTTCTATAACTTCTTCACAGAGAATACACTTCAGGAAGTTGTTTGGGATAATAGAAATGTCTTCATAATAGGCCATGACTGTTCTGAAAATGTATAAACAGCTACTTACTGATTGCTTGCATTCTAGAGTTCTAGATAATTGGAATAGGGAGGGTTGAGTTGAAGCTCTTGTAGATATACAGAGCTTATATGTACCTAATTAAGGCAGGTAGGTAGGTACAAAAGTAATCATTAGGCGTACCGGCTTAATACTTATCGAGTTTATTAGATTCTTATTGATGTTTTGGCCATCTCGGTGGTTTGCTTTAAAAGAATAGAACTCTTAAACATGCTTCATAAAATCAAAGAGAATACAATAACGTTAGACATAAAAAAAGGTACCTATCATACATAAACGGTGATGCGGATATTTTAGTGCCAAAATTATCATATATTTTGAAGGGAATTCCCTGTCTGTCCGTCCCGACCAAAGAGTTATTGTATTCTCTGCACCAAAGGTAAACTTTTAAACAACAATGTAAACTTTTAATTATTGTATTCTATTTCTCTATGATGAGTTTGATGTAAATAAACTTTTTGAATGCTCAAGAAAGTAAAAAAACAAACAAAGAACAGAAAACAAACAAAAATAAAAAAACAAGTCAAAACAAATAAACATAACCCAAACTGACATTGACAAACAAGAAGTAGGCCATTTGACAATTACAGACATTCAATTTATTCTATGTACCTACTCATCAATCAAATCACTCACCCACCCAATCCATTGTCCATTTTATTTCATTCATTCAATTCAATTTGATTCGTTCATTTCATTCGTGTTCGTATTTTGATTTTGTTTTGTTTGTATCATAGTGAAAAATCGCGAACTCCTGAAATTTGAGATAAAAACAAGTAATTCATAGATTTTATGCATCCCCTTGTTACACATTAAACAATATCGAAATAATCTATTTCAACCATGGCGGAAGAGCCTTCTGGACCGAAACAGGATTTCGAAAAAGTTGTGGAACAGCTGCAGGTAAATTTTGTTATAATTATTACTTTACACACTCAAGGTAAGTAATTTACTCATCTACATGTTATGGACACTTGTACTCATATATATTTCTATAGCATTTCTATAATTCCATTGATCCTAAGACCTATTATAGTTATTTTCTGGTCCTTGCCTTTTTCAGGATGATGTGGACGGCATCTATAAATACAGAGACTTTTTCTTTGAAAACCACCCACTGGAAATGGCACCGGAAAAGAACAAACTCCTAAATGTAAAAGTTGCAGAGCTTTCGGAAAAATTCAACCTTTTGGATGGTAAGTTTCACGGGCATAAGGCCTACAAACATCAAAACAGCTTTCTGGATCCCACTGCTAGGTAAAGGCTTGAAAATTGATACCTAAACTAGATGGAGTTTTTCATCTCTCATAATGTGATATGAATACTATAATAACTGATAAACTTAATAAAATACATTAGTAAGATGGATATATATTTTTTATTGTATATAGATTACACACAGAACACCCTAAACATATCTGCAGATTCCAATATTTATAATAATTTGTGTGTTTGATATGTCTGTTCACTAGTTTTAAGTGAAAATTTGTTTATAGTGGAGACTTCACAGGTCTATGTAAATTCTTATTGTACCTCTTTATATTATTTATGTACTGTCTTCTAAATAAATTAAAATAAAAAAACACTTTTAGAATCAGAAGTGCCAGCAGACCTGCGTGCAAAATACCTCTACATAAAAGGCCGCTGTTTCAACGTGGTTCCAGACTACGATCCGAGAGCACTAGAATGTTTTAGCAAAGCTGTTAAACTGAACCCTAACATGATAGAAGCTTGGAATGAACTCGGAGAGAGCTATTGGAAGAATATGAATATTAAGGAATCCTTGGCTTGCTTAGAAGGCTCTTTAAAACGGGTTAGTAATTAATAATGCTGGACTATCCACACAAAACAGCATCATATAGCCCCAAGCTAAGGAGATCTTGTGTTATGGGTACTTGTTGACTAATATACTTACATTACATTACATGGATAGATATTTTTTATTATACATAGATAACAACTAGAACACTCATTATCTGTTACGGGTGTTCTGGTTGTTATACACACAATTGTACCGAGGCGGGAATCGAACCAGCAACTACCTGCGTCTCAAGCAGACCTTCGCCCACCGCATCACAAAAGTTGATAAGCATGATTTGTAAAATAAGCCATTCTGTTTCTTTATCATATTTTGATAAACTTGGGAGTCCAAGTCTGGAAGAGGGTACAATATTGAACCTACTAGTTCTAGTGGTTTAAGCGATTTAAGGAACGCCCTTTGTAATCACAATGGGCTTGAACTAGCTATAAAAGTAAGTGAATATTGAATCTAGTAAGTCCCAATTCACACCGATACGGAAGCGGCCGGCAGCGACGCAGCTAGCTTATTTTTTGTCAAATAATTTTAAACTTTCTACATGCATTATGCAAATGTTTGTACGCCTAAGCGGTAGAAGCGATCTTAAATAAGTCTTTTGTACTGTAAACTACCTGATTCACAAACAATAAATGAATATTGGTGAAGCCATTGAAAAGTTATAGGTATTAAATTAAAGTTAAGAAGAGAACATGTTTCTCTCCCAGTAAGGTTTGCTGGAAGTTCTCTTTATAGGGTTAAGCTCACCTCATCTCTCTAGTTTTAAGTTTCTAAGTATTACCTCGTACAATAAAGATTTAAAAAGTGGTTTTCGTTATTAATTTAAATTAAATTAAATTAAAATAAACTTTCACTTAAGAATTTCCTTATTTACTTTTCAGCAACGCCATCCGGTGACGTTACGAAGCCTCTCAATCCTGCTCCGACAATCTGACGTGACACAGGACAAGGAGACGAGAGAAAACATCATCCGTAGCGTGGAATATGCTAAGGAGGCTGTATCTTTAAACCCTAAGGTACTTTTCAATTTAAAATTTCTTTAGCATCAGGTAGATAGATATGATAGCTCATTGCGGGAGGTCTATGTCCAGCAGTGGACTGCTATAGGCTGATCATCATCATAATGAAATAGATATGTAGATAGAAAACACTTTAATGTACCCACAATTTATATACCATACAAAACAGAAAACAATACAGAAATAAAAACTTTGAATAAAGGTCTATCCGATAAGCTCTCAGCGATAAGGCCGCATATATTATTCCTTCATTCCAGTCTATCCTTAGGTTGCCTGGAAGAGATCCCTGCTATAAGCTCTCAGCGATAAAAGAATAAAATGAATAAAAAAAAATATTTATAGCTACACACAATAATAAACAATTACAAAAAAAATTAAAACACATAAAAAATACAAAACAACTTAAGTAGTAGGGATTTAAACTTTACATAACATAGCGTGGCAGTAGAGTCCCAAGTATAAGAATAACTGATCTTTCCGTTCAGTATTTTTAATGTGTTTTCCTTTTTTTTGTAACCTGTTTATTATTGTGTGTGGCTAGAAATAAATTATTTATTCTTTATTCCCTATGTGCGCAGCTAATAAGGTCCAATCTCAGCTTGTTGTCATTATCGACCGAGGACGATAGTGACACTGGTTTTCAGGCTGGACCTTAAATTGGGGTGACGTCGTGTCTCGAGTAACGGTCCACATATTAAACATAACAAAGTTTTACATATATAGGTATAAGTAAGAATAAAAACAAGAGTTGGAGAAAAATCAATGGTACAATAAGAGGTTAAAATGTATAATTAAACAAAAAATGCGCGATAAGGGCAACCTTAGGCTAGACTGGACATGAAGGAATAATATAGGCACTTTAATAAATAATTGCTACCACTACATACTTAGGTACATACATTATTAATTATTTATAAGGTATTGCAGTATGAAGGTATAAGCTAGTGTACGTTTTATTTAATCCTAGCCTTACAAACGAATTATTATAATATTATTTAGTTGTTTAGCAAGCATTTTACTTGAACACAAAAACATTGCATTGTTGTTAATTTTAATAAACTAAGGCGAAATCTATACACAGCAACTGTGTTAGCAATCCTACCAATATTATAATCGCGATAGTTGGAGTATGTATGTTTGTTGCTCTTTCACGCAAAAACTACTGAATGGATTTTGATAAAACTTCACAATAATATAGCTTACATATGAGAATAACACATAGGCTATAATTCATAATGATACATATATTGTATATTATCCAAAATATCTATCACCACGCGGGTGAAACCGCGGGGCGCAGCTAGTGTACCATAAAGCTATATTTACTATAGGCACACAATATGTTTACCAGTATTCCATTTCTATTTCAGGATGGTATATCGTGGAGCGTCCTCGGCAACGCCTATCTCTGCCTGTTCTTCATGGTGGAACAGCTGCAGAGCACCCTGAAGTTAGCCATGAGTGCTTACAAGCAGGCTTGGAACGACGCTATTGCGAGGGGGACGCCAGATTTACCCTATAATAAGGGAATTGTAAGTATTTCCTGATTTATACATCTTAGCACACATAATGTACAATTTACATCCATTGCTGAGCGCCCCATCTCCAGACAAGAGGGGTTTTAAGTTTTCTATACTAATATTATAAAGAGGAAAGGTTTGATTTTTTGTTTGTTTGTATAGGCTCCGAAACTACTGGACCGATTTTAAAAATTCTTTCACTCTATAACTCTCGTGGTTTCGGACTTAGCCATCACCGCCCTTCTTATAAAACCACGTATATACATCGACTTGACTCAGTACTGAGGGGAAGCGTTCAAGTCGCGACAAAATCGATTTTTTTGGGATATTATTTAATTCGTTTTTGCCCGCGGCTTCGTACGCGTTGGTTCTATGAAAAAGTTTTATGTCTATCCCATGGGAACTGATTTATCGGATACTTACCAACTACCAACTTCCTGTATTCCAAATTTCATCCGATCCGTTCAGAAGTTTTTGAGTGAAAGTGTAACAAACATCCATACCTATATATACAAACTTTCGCGGTTATAATATCAGTAGTATAAATAACTACACAAAGCTTGCTAGTCGTCCAACTCATGCTGAGGCAGAACCAATTTTGTTACTGGTCCTACATTATTTACAGTAATTTTCTCTTCATTTATTGGGTTTTTTGTTTCCTTTGGTGTGGCTTGGGTATCAATGCGGCCATGATAGGCCTATTGTGATCGCCACTTTGTTCGTGTTCAGCCCCGAAGCCGTGGCGTTCACAATTCACCACTAACCCTTGCAGCTGCTAGGAACTGTAGGATTTTCTTCGGGGTGATGTCTCGTAACTCGTCTGGGCTATACAGGTGCTTGATTAGGTGGATGGTACGTTTTTGCATCAGTGCACTCTCCTAGCAGATGGAGAGGCGGAGCATTGAGTAAAGTCTAACTACAAAATAAAAATATTTAATTGGTATTCTTATTCTACTTTCCAGACAGCAAACTACGAAGAAAACTACGAGGAAGCAATGGAGTGTTTCGAAATGGCTCGCCGCTTGGAGCCATCGTGGCAACCTCCGGTGAAACAGATGAAGCGGCTAGCTGACTATCTGCTGTATGTCGACGATATCGTGCACAACAAGGGACGACTCAAGATCAAACGACTGCAACAGATGGTTAAGGTACAAATCTTAGCTATAATATAGACTCAAAGTAGAGATATAATATTGCTTGGAGCCTTCGTGGCAACCGCCGGTGAAACAGATGAAGCGGCTAGCTGACTATCTGCTGTATGTTGACGATATCGTGCACAACAAGGGATGACTCAAGATCAAACGACTGCAACAGATGGTTAAGGTACAAATCTTAGCTATAATATAGACTCAAAGTAGAGATATAACATGGCTTGGAGCCTTCGTAGCAACCTCCGGTGAAACAGATGAAGCGGCTAGCTGACTATCTGCTATATGTCGACGATATTGTTCACAACAAGGGACGCCTGAAGATCAAACGACTGCAACAGATAGAATAGAAGCCCCAGGCAGAAACTAGTGTCCAAATCTTTCATTAAATAAGTATGTAATAAATGTTTTTGTAATTGTCTAGCATTATTTATTTATTCTTAATTATTATTATTTATATTTGATGAAATGGACATTGCACAAAGATATTCGACGAGTGAAAGGGGCACCTATGATAGGGTATTAGATTATTACTAAATAACTTCTTATTGCAGTCAATGGACACGAAACTCTTCGGCGAATACGCTCCAGGCAACTTATACACAGTCAACAATCAACAAGTCGTCTTGAAACGGGTGATGATCGAGGATCTGAAGGAGGGAAGTAATGATGAGAAGGTGGTGCTCGGCAGGGTCGTCGGCAGCTATCATAGCGATAATGCGGTTCCTTTGTGAGTAGTTTGGGTTTTTTCTAGTGTCGTTTGCCGTGACGTCCTTTGCGATAATGTATGAGACCCAGACAGATCCCACCAAAGCCAATAACCTATTTGTTATTTCGACAACCTCTGTGGTGCGATGGGCGAAGGTCCGCCTGCGACGCAGGAGGCTGCGGGGTTCTATTAGATTTATTCGTAAATGAAATAACGTAATTAAAATATTAATGTAAGATATGAAGAGGTTTTCCTGATACATAGTAATTTGTCGATATTTGGTTTTAAACGGATGTTGAAAGTAAAATCAAATCAGAAATCTGTTTTGCAGTGAGTGATGTGCGATATTTATTTTTAATGCATGATAGAGTGGAAAATATTTTGCACACACAAAGGTGGAACCAAACCCGCTTAAAATTGGCATATCAAGGTCGCGCAATGTCGGAAAATCTTCAATAGAAAACGGTTTTCCTACACAACTCGATTTGCCTATATTCGAATAATACTCGGTCGATTTTCTTAATTGCAGATTGTCAAATAAACTATTAAGGCCATTAATTGTAAGTATTAATACAACGTGTATTTATCGCGGTTATTTACCAATTTTTCCCGACGTTTCAACAGGTTTGCGCACTGTCGTGGTCACGGGATGACAATAGGTAAATAAATGCGATAAATACCCGTTGTATTAGTACTTATAATTATGTGTTCAGATCGCGTTAGTTTAAATTATTTATCAAGGCCTTTATTACTTTAAAAGTCACCCGTTACGTACTTCTAGCTTCTCACAAGTTCTTTGTTTTGTTCCAGCACCTTCGCGATAGTAGACGAGAGCATGGCTTGCATAGCAGTAAACGTCTACAACTGGGCGGACGGACGCGGCGTGATAATAGGCGACGCGGTGGCAGCGCCCGCGCCTTTGGTCTCTGTTCATACGCAAAGGAACAAGTTCCCGGTATGTGTAAAGAACTATGAAAGAAAGAGAAAGAAAGATAATTATTTATGAGATACAACACACAAACAAACTTAGTCACAACTGCCACGATGTAACGCGAAATGGAGTGAACGGACACCATCCATGATGGACCGCTGACATCGTAGCGGTCGCAGTGAGTGAATGATGGAGGCGACTTAGGACCGGTCTTCAATGCGTCGTATAGGGGAATTCTATTTCCAACAGCGGACGTGTATGGGCTGATACGATGATGATGAAGTACAAGCAGATAAAAAAAGAAATATGTAAGTTGCTCTGTCTTGCTCTCAATTAGTCAGTGTTTTGGAATATATTGAAAAAATAAGTAAGTAAGTAATATTTATTCACATGAGACATGGTACATAATACATTGGTGGAATAACACAGTAGAGCTGCATATCTCGCCCGAATGCAGGCACGTGAATATAAAAATCAGTAAAATTAAATTAGATGTCATTAATTAAATCAGATAATCGCAAATATTATTAAATTGTCAGTTAAAAGTAGAACTCGCTAGGTCAAAACTTAAAATTTAGGTAATCTTCAACTGAATAAAAACAATGCTCAATAAATAAATTAAATAATTGGATTATCTACATTCCAATTCTTTAAATGTCAAAAATGGTATTCTGTGTGCCTGACAAAAATTTAATAACTCAGCGCATTGCTTTGCTCGACTACAAATCACAGATTTTCAGTATTACCTTCTGGTCTGGTCACCTTAAAAAGGGGGTCTAACTAAGGTGACCAGAAAAACAAGCAACGCGTGTGAAGCCGCGGGCAGTAGCACAATAAAATCGCCGTGACATTGCCATATGATTGATAATTTAATTTAATTATTCCCATGTGAATCTATTTTTCAGGAGGCGATTGAAACGAGCGAATTCATCAACGGAAAGTCGAAGTCTGACAAGGTAATCATTTTATTAACACTTTGAGTGCTGAAAACGCACGGTATGAGTTTTCTACAAGTGACTAATCTGCGAAAATCCACACTAGCGCAGCGGCTGAGAAAATACAGAACTTTGTGACTCAGCAGAGCTGTAATATTTTTCGAACGACACGCATGTGCGGCGCAACACAACCGCTGTGTAGAGCGGCAGCACGAATTTTTTAGGTAAAAAAAAAGATCGCAGTCGTCGAAAAAAAACCGCAGTCAAAGTGTGGGCACTTTTTTGTGCATCTTAGGAATAAATCTCGTTCTCTCACTCTCTCTTTAATTTTTAGAGTACAGATGGAGCACAGTAATATGTCATTGTCTCACAATGACATATTACTGTGCACCGTTTTCTCCGACAAGGCGATGATGACTTCCTGTTATAAACAAACATCGTTTCTTACGAATGGATCAAACATTAAAATTATATGAAAAGGAAGGCTCAAGTTTTGGTAAGCCTATGTGTCAAGCACTCTGGGTCAGCTCACACAGACACGCGGCCTGACGCACTTTGATTCAAAATAGAACGTTATATACTACACAAAAAGATACAAATTAGCGCAAGCGTGGGTGCACCTCTGCGTTGCGGTGAGTTTTCGTATTATTTCAATAAAAATATTACCTTTTGGCGTAGTACATAAAGTTATATTTTGAATGACAGTGTGCGTAGCGTCGCGTCTCCGCGTGAGCTGCCTCTTAAAAACGCAATTGATTTACCCATTTTAGACATTGTATTATTGTTATTTCGGTATGTAAAAATGCGACGACCGATGTGGCGCGGTGGGCGAAGGTACACCTGCGACGCAGTAGGTTGCGGGTTCTATTCCCGCCTCGGAACAATTGTGTGTACGATCTGCAGATATTTGTTCCGGGTGTTCTAGTCGTAATAAAAAATATCTATATATGTAATGTCTTGTATTATGTATATCAGTTATCTAGTACCCATAACACAAGCTCTGCTTAGCATGGGGCTAGATAATGCTGTGTGAATTGTCCAGCTTTATTTATTTATTATTTATTATTTACAGTACGTCACTAGATTTCGTACCACAGCTAACTTCACACCACCATTTCCAGACATACAACTTCAGATCGATCCGCATAAACAACCCGCTCAAGATGCTGATCAACGGAAAGCGACCTGGCGCCAACCAATTCGCCCGGACCAAAGTTACTACTACACTGGAAACATGCTGACGAAAGTATAGGTAAATTGGTGAGTCACCAATTTCACTAAAGACAATATTGGGCCTGCTATATCTACCCTACGTTTGAGGAAGCTAGTGCTACTTTAATCCGCTCTGGTGGCAATAGTGACATCCTTTATTATGTGGTTGACTTTTCTATAGTGACTACCTGGTTTTACCATCGAATGAAATCTGGACCTAAAATATTGCTCAGTGTCTAAAACTATGAAATTATTAATTTAGATTTTGAGTGCGGTATGATTGTTCTGACTCGTGAACTATATCTCGATAAATTCGTGTTAAATATTAATATCATTGTGTTGTATTTGTGTGTAGGTATTTTAAAAATACATTCTCAAAAATAATTACATATAATCACATATAAATAGATTGCGGTATCAGTGTCTAAAACTATTAAATTATTAATTTTGCGTTATATATAATAAATGATTATATTCGTAAATAAATTGGTGTTAAATATTAATATCATTGTGTTGTATTTGTGTGTAGGTATTTTAAAAATACATTTTCAAAAATAATTACATTTAATAAAATATATATAGATTTCGAATAACATACCTAAATAGATTGTGGCAAATCGATGTGCATTTTTAATCTAGCAGTATTTTTTGATTTAATACTCGTTATCGTAATATCCTAAAGCTTTATTATTATTTAAAATTGTAGAGTTATTTATTAAATTGGCTTTAATAATTGCAATTGGAATAATGGGGCCTTTGAGCTGAAGGTAATCTGTGAAGTAAAGAAAAGACTTGAAAAATGGGTAAAATGAAAATGAGAGGGGACTAAATTATTATAGGCTTTGTATTATGTTTTATATATATTTTGTATTTCCTATTGTATGTATCGACTTTAAAGCAACTAATTTATTATCAATGTCATAGAATAAATAAAATTCATCTTAACTATGTATCGATGTATTTATATAATATTGATTTCATTTTTTTTATATAATGAGATTCATTATAATAATTCAAATAATGTTGTTTATTACTACTAATTATCGTATTACTGTATATGTATATACACTAGCCAAAATCGACCTAGAATGTTTGTAAACAAACAGTTCATACTAAACCTAAAATTCACTTTTTTGTCGCGTATTTATACGCAATTTACATTCCTTGTTGATTTGAGATACTTCCTTATTAAGTATTGATTACAATTATATCCGAAACACGAGGTCAAGCAAGTGAATTTTAGTTATTTGTGTCGTAGATTGCCTCCAAACATTGTACATCGAGTTTGGCTAGTGTATATTAATATGCATTCTTAAAAATAGTTCAATAAAACACAATATACTTGAAATTCGATTTATTATTATCAAATAATTTAAGTATAAACAATGTAAATATTCTTACAACAATTCGAAAAACTCCAACCATTTTTTTTTTAACACTTTGAGTGCTGAAAACGCACGGTATGAGTTTTCTACAAGTGACTAATATGCGTAAATCCACACTAGCGCAGCGGCTGAGAAAATACAGATCTTTGTGACTCAGCAGAGCTGTAATATTTTTCGAACGAAACACATTTGCGGCGCAACACAACCGCTGTGTAGAGTGGCAGCACGAATTTTTTAGGTAAAAAAAAAGACCGCAGTCGTCGAAAAAAAACCGCAGTCAAAGTGTTAAACCAACATTGTTAGATTACAGACTTTCATCATATATAGCTATGGTTGTGGAATGCACTACCAGAGTCCATTACAAAAACTATATCCTTGCCTGTTTTTAAAGCTCACTTCAAGGAGTTTTTCCTGCCAAAAGAATGAATATTGGTACTTACTATTTATTTATTTATGTATTTTAGTAGTGTATTATTTATTTTGGAATTTGTAATATTTGACGACCGATGTGGCGCGGTGGACGAAGGTCCGCCTGCGACGCAGGAGGTTGCGGGTTCGATTCCCGCCTCGGAACAATTGTGTGCACGATCTGCAGATATTTGTTCCGGGTGTTCTGGTCGTTTTCTATGTATAATAAAAAATATCTATCTATGTAATGTATTGTATTATGTATACCAGTTATCTAGTACCCATAACACAAGCTCTGCTTACCATGGGGCTAGATAATGCTGTGTGAATTGTCCAGCATTATTTATTTATTATTTGTTTTTTTAGTATTCTTATTTAGATAATTTGTGGTACACCCCCTGCCTTTTCTTAAATTCATATAATTCTTTCCATCCAAAGGTTGCCTGGAAGAGATCGCTTCTAAGCGATAAGGCCGCCCATTGGACCTGTCGCATATAATGTATTTTTGTAATGATTAATTTGATTATGGTGTACAATAAAGAATTTTTGTATTGTATTGTAGCTATGTATGATGTATGAATGATGTGTACACTTGATAAAGTATGGGGTCATTTCAAACGAAAATAACTAAATCGAAATCATGTTCTACGATGGGACACAGATGCAAAGAAATACAGACACGTTATTCAACTTTGAACCGTATTTTTGCGTCGTTTAAAAACTTTTAACTACGAGTTAACTTCCCATAACTTAAGATCATTCTCAACTATTTCACTATACTTAATACCTTTTCCCCTGTCTCTAAATATAGGCCTTAATGTCTTTAAGCCTAAGCCTAGTAACGCGTTGTTGTCTAGGAGATGATCAAGCTTGTACACTAAGGGTGGGTTGTAGTGCAAACGTAAGAGGCTAGGCCGAGAGTACAGGTATTGGCTGTCTCGAAGGTTCCATGTTGCCCACTCTTCTATAGTTTTGTTGCCGCTTGCCACCTGAAATAATGTTTAAACACCTTTAGAAGTAATTTACTTTGGTACAGAGATTTGCGGTTTCGCTTTGATTCGACAATACAATAACTTTTACCTATAACTTTTTCGTATTTCCTCAAGTAATTCCAATAGTATATAATTAACACTTTGAGTGCTGAAAACGCACGGTATGAGTTTTCTACAAGTGACTAATCTGCGAAAATCCACACTAGCGCAGCCACAAAGAAAATACAGATCTTTGTGACTCAGCAGAGCTGTAATATTTTTCGAACGAAACGCATGTGCGGCGCAACACAACCGCTGTGTAGAGCGGCAGCACGAATTTTTTAGGTAAAAAAAAAGATCGCAGTCGTCGAAAAAAAACCGCAGTCAAAGTGTTAATAAAAAAATTAAGATAATTAAATTCCGCCACTTCACCCGCGTTGTTTATTTGTTCAACGTTTTAAGGTTATTTCAATCCCATGGGAACTGATTTATGGGATAAAAAATAGCATATGTTTTATTCCGTGCCTGGAACTACCTGTATGCAAAATTTCAGCCCGATCTGTTCAGTAGTTTTTGCGTGAAAGATTAACAAACATCCATACATGCAAACTTTCTCGTTTATAATAAGATGAAGAAGATTTATGACGGTGAACAATCAATTAAAAGAATATGCTCGTTATACATACTACCTATCTGAAATAATTGTATACATACTAGCTGCGCCCACGGCTTCGCCCGCGTGGAAATCTATGTGTCAAATGGTTTATAAACCTTTCTCTCGAGTCACTCTATCTATTATAAAAAACCGCATAAAAATCCGTCGCGTAGTTTTAAATATCTAAGCATACATAGGCATACAGACAGCGGGAAGCGACTTTGTTTTATACTATGTAGTAATGCTAACCTTGATATCACCAACTTGCTTCAGAAAGTATGATGAGAAGTAGAATCTGAGGTTGTCCGGATTCGGTGTAGAATTAGGCCTGTTCTGGCGTTTTCGTATGTACGATCGTAGCAGATTGTACCCTTGTCTCTTGTACTTGAATACCTGAAATAATTAATATTAATATTATTTAATAATTTATCTATCTATCTAATCAGCCGGTACTATCATATATGGTAGTATAGGCCTCTTCCTTATCTCGCCACCCCTGGCGGTCCTGTGCCAGTCGGATCCCCTGCTTCCCTAAAGCCCCACAATGTCGTCTGACCACCGGCAGATAAATAATAAATAAATATAAATAATGCTGGACAATTCACACAGCATTATCTAGCCCCATGGTAAGCAAAGCTTGTGTTATGGGTACTAGATAACTGATATACATAATACAATACATTACATAGATAGATATTATTTTATTATACATAGAACACCCGGAACAATTATGTACAGATCGTACACACAGTTGTTCCGAGGCGGGAATCGAACCCGCAACCTCCTGCGTCGCAGGCGGACCTTCGCCTACCGCGCCACATCAGTCGTCAAAGATAGAGCAGATGGTTTGGTGGACAATTTAATTACGTCTATTATTATTTTATAATTATGATAGAAAAAACAGAGTACATACGCAAAAACAAAGCGTTTTTAAATATTTTCAACTGGATTTTAATAAGGTAGACAAATATTTGCTGCCTCGACTGGGAAGGTTTTTTGGGTGGTCTTTTCCCAGCATTGGGATGAATAAAGCTGACTAAAATAGCATGTGTTGTCTATGGAATTGTTTAAAAGCTATTTCTATCCCATGTAAACTATTTTAAGGAATAAAAATTAGCCTATTTTTAATTTCAGACTTAGAGTTACATCTGTGCAAAAGTGCAGTCTGTAGTTATGCCGTGAATTCAGTAATATTTATTCACATGAGACATGGTACATAATACATTGGTGGAATAACACAGTAGAGCTGCATATCTCGCCCGAATGCAGGCACGTGAATATAAAAATCAGTAAAATTAAATTAGATGTCATTAATTAAATCAGATAATCGCAAATATTATTAAATTGTCAGATAAAGTAGAACTCGCTAGGTCAAAACTTAAAATTAAGGTAATCTTCAACCGAATAAAAACAATGCTCAATAAATACATAAATAACTTTCTGTTGAATAACAAATTGTCAAACAATGTAAAAGAACTGAAGGGGTTCAGTTCTTTTACATTGTTTGGCAATTTGTTGTAAATTTTGAAGAAGTAACAAATATCCATCCATTTAAACAAACAAACATTAGCATTTATAGTATTAGTGTGTTAACTAACCTGATAAATAAAATTCCCCGTGATATAATAATCAATATAATGCGTTCCATAGCTCTTCATAAATCTCCGGACTTCCGACGTATCTGATACGTTTAAGTCTTCAATAGCTCGCGTCACGTAACCTTTTACAGTGGCGCCATCTAGAGCATCCAATTGTACTCTTTTCTCTTGCTTACCTGAAATAAATGAAATGCTTATTGAAGTGACAACATCATCATCAGCCTATGTTAGTCCACTGCTGGACATAGGCCTCCCCTAATGAGCGCTATAGCGCCCTGTCTTCAGCTTGACGCATCCAGCCTATATCTTCAGTCTTTCGCAGGTCGTCGAATAAAATACCATAAAGCGACTACTTTTATCCGACTTTAAAAAAGGAGGTGGTTCTCTCTTCACGAAAAACTACTGAACGGGAAAAAGACCTCTATTCCCCTAGAAATGTGAAATTCGAATTTAACGCGGGTGAAACCGCGTCCGCTCGTGTATACATATATAAAATAAGTAACTTGCTTAGTTTGACGAGCACGTAGCAGCAGTTGTCAGGGTTGCCATCATAGTTTATGCCAAAATTGCGCAGTATTTCATCCGGCACCCAATCGCCGAGGAAAGCTTTCCAGGGTTTGTCGGTTCTGCAATAGATATTTAAAATTATAAACGCTTATTGTATGTTTCGTTTACGACTAGTGTTATTATTATAAATAATGCTGGACAATTCACACAGCATTATCTAGCCTCAAGCTAAGCAGAGCTTGTGTTATGGGTACTACATAACTGATTTGCATAATACAATATGACATAGATATATATTATTGTTTATACATAGAAAACGACTAGAATACCTTGAACAAATATTTTTAGATCGTACAAACATATGTCCCGACGCGGGAATCAAACCCGCAACCTGCTGCGCCGCAGGCAAACCTTCGCCCGACGCGCCACAGTGGTCGTCAAATCGTATTGTCGTACTGATGATTGTTTTGTCTGAGGTAATGTCTTTAAGAATTTACGTTGTGTACTTTAATGATCAATAGGTAGGTTATGTTATGTATTGGAAGTTTATTTATGAATGTTGAGTTTATCTACAGTTTTTCTTGTTTATAGTCGGGTGAGAAGTTAATTATTATTCTATGATAACAAAACAAGTACTATTTTATGCTTCAGGCATATTTGCTTCTAGGGCGATACAAGTAGACCGTACATTTTTAGTGAGAGGCATAATACACAACTTTTTATTTTATTCTTTATTGTACACAAAAAAACTTAAAAATAACTTAATAACGAGGCCTCCGGAGGGACGAGTTCTTCATACAAACATAATACCAAAATTATTTCCAATTCAAGCATGTTCCCACTATAATATTGTATTATTTGTATTTGAATAGTATTAATCAAGGTTCCTAAATAGTTTTTTTTTTCAAAATACCTAAAATTAAATGAAAGCCAATCGCATTTTGCTAATTTTTCTTGCTATTTGTTTCGTATTAAAAACATCAATATCTTACGTTTTATTTATTAAGGAACATAGCTTATATTGTCTAGTTATAGAATAACAATACTTTGTGAAGAATACAAAAAGTTTTTAATCATAATTTTTGGTATTACGGAACAAAACAAATTTGGAACGGCTAATATCGCTATCGCGCACGCATGGGTTAAACAGGGATAGCGATATATATACAGAGAGTTTTCTCACAGCAAACCTTAGGTTTATAGGAGAAGCGATGAAACAGATAGAGGAATCATGAGTGGTTTAATGAGTTACTGCACGTACCTAACAATTATGTATACGCGCGCCGAAGACCTAGGCTACTTGCAATTCCGAAGGCAAGAACTAACTTGAGCAAGTCCCTGTTCACACGGGCCCTTCGCACTATATGCAGATACTTTGCTATATGCGCTATATGCTTTACTTTAAGTGCATATGAGGATGTTGACATACTTTATTATGTCCTTGCCAAAATACAGGGTTTTAAAATTTTTGGATCAACACAGAAATACGAAATAGGTTTATTTAAGCTCAGTATTACGTTAGTAGCGTGTTGGTGTACTATTATTTTTAACTTTTTTTATTTCTTTGTTTCTTTGGTGTTGCACTGTAATGACAATGTTAACATTATTCATCATCATCAGCCTATAGCAGTCCACTGCTGGACATAGGCCTCCCCCAATGAGCGCCATAGCGCCTTATCTTCAGCTTGACGCATCTACCTGCAGTCTTTCGGAGGTCGTCATCCCATCTGGTCGGAGGGCGTCCGTTTACCGACCAACATTATTATCAAATAAATAAATAAAAATATGTTTAAACTTACCCTTCAATAACAAAGTGTTTGAAGTATGCATTCAGCAGGCCATCCAACGTTTCACAGAGTTGTACATCAATGTCTGCGATGCCATCCCTCTCTGTCTGCTTACTCGATATGTTCAGAAATATTCGTATGTTCTTTTCGCTGAACGGCACTATAGGATCGTCCAGACTTTCATCTTCGTAGTCCGCTGAGATAACCTGAGTTACTTGCGATAGGTCTCCGTAGCTAAATAAAGATTTTATTAAAAATATCTGTTTATATATTATCCAATTGAACTGTCTTTTGTATTTTTTTTTGTTATATTGAAAAGTACCTTATTGTTACTACACTAGCGGACCTTCCCGGCTTCGCACGGTTTTAGTACGGATCACTAACCTTTTAAAAAATATAATATAGCCTATGTTCACCATGGATAGTATAGCTTCCCAACGGTGAAAAAATTTTTCAAATCGGTCCATTATTTTCGGAGCCTATTCATTACAAACAAACAAATAAAAAGCAAACCTTTCCTCTTTATATTATTAGTATAGATGATATTTTATTTGTTGTTTTAAAAACTACAGAAGAGATAAAAATTCATGGTTATATGTTATATTTTATTAACGTGAATTGACAATATTTTGTAAATGTATAAATTTAAAATATTAATATCTATGCTAAATATTCGTTCTTTGGTACCAGGGAACCTTATCAAACATGTGCCAGTTCTGCACCCTACTTATCTAATACTCGTGTATTTAATGAGTTTTGATTCAGTCAATAATCACACAAATACAGCGGAACGTCGAAAACTTACTTTGCAAATATGTCTATAGCATTCCCGATGCTCAAGCCATATCCTAAATCGCCTTGTTCACTCACACACACGCATAAACTGAACACTAAGAAATATATATAAAGCATTGTTTTAAATATGTTTTTCACTAAACGACGTACACGATAAATGGACGTAGTTGCATGTTATCACAGTAATCGGGCTGGCTGTGGCGTTAAAACTGAGTTTTTTTAACATTTTGCTAATGTGAAGTAAACATGCTCTTGACCTATGAGATTAGGTACCGCAGAGTAGTCATAAAATAGTAGCGTTGGTTAGTATGAACGAACGTAATCCGATTGATTAGAAACTGCCACTGAGGTTAATAAAGATAGACCTTGCCACGGTTAAGTCAGAAACACTTCTAACGTGCCTAAGAACAAACGGTTCCATCGGTGAGTCAGCTTCTACGTCAATAAAAATTCCAATAAATTATATCAATACGATATTTACATCAATTCAGTTCACATAACTTTTCAAAATAAAACCGTAGTTTTCTCAAAGTAATCGAGACAATTAAACAAAACTTACCTATGGTCTGGTCTATAACCGTTTTTATATATATACATATATATAATGTTTAGTCTGATAAATTGTAGCTATTTTACTGTTGTTAAATTATTTGCAGTTACTTCCTTTATGTCATGTTAAACGCTTTCATTTTGAATAAAGTACTTACAGCAAGTAAAGCGCTGTAGAAAATCATTTGATATTATAAATACGAAAGTTTGGGTGTTTGTCGCTTCTTCACGCCAAAAGTAGTGTAAAGTACAAAGTAGAACGCGGACCGGACTGAATTCTTACATACGTTAGTTTACATAGTTCTAACGCCTGGAATAAAGCAGGCTGGCATTGGAATAAAACATAAACTTTTTATCCCATAAATCAGTTCCCATGGGATAGAAATAACCTTAAACATCGCGTGTGACGCTGCCGGCAGAAACAACTAAATTATACAGGCGATAATTTGAATGTTTAGATGGATGTATGTTTGTTACCAATTCACGCCAAAATTTGCTTTTTTTTTAATTTGCTTTTAGGTATTTCGGGACCTAAAATAAATTAACATGGGATAGAAATAACTGTTTCACATATAAACAACCGCCACGGGCAGAAAAAAGTTAATCGTAAGGTGTTTAGGTTTACTTTAATACAGCTTTAACTGGTTAAGTTCAGGTTGAATTAAAAGAGCAAAAGTATAAAATAATGGTGATGAAATTTCAACTAATTTGATAAACTAAACTAAAAATCAAGGCCGTTACTCTATGCCCTACTACACGACGCCCAGCGATAACCCTAAGATGACCCATAAATATTTGGAGTTGGGAATTACCAAAATCCCCTCATTGTAAAAAATATATACTAAATAATAAAAATATACTACTTACCAATAAATCGACATACCCTGTCAGTAAAATGTTTCAAAACATGGAAACCTGTAAAATTTTGAACCGACCTTATCAAACGGCTAAGCTTTATTTCCTTACTAGCTGTTCCACGAGTTAAAAAATTACCTTGGGTTACATTATTGGGGTTTTAGTAAGGATCCCTAAGTTTTTTGAAAATATAATATAGCCTGTGTTCACTGGGGATAGTGTAGCTTCCCACGGTGAAAGAATTTTTCAAATCGGTCCAGTAGTTTCGGAGCCTATTCATTCACACAAACAAAAAATCAAACCTCTCCTCTTTATAATATTCGTAAGAAAACCTTACACGGCTATTGGACACGTCACAAATTTAAATTACATCACTGTTAAGGTATTTTGAAACAATATAGCAGCTAAGCTATTTTTGACTTTGTCTAATTGCTTAGGTCAACATTTCTTGCATAATACCGACACTAAAAAAACAAACAAATCATTAATTGTATTTTGTACCTGTGTCTAAATAAATGTTTTTTCTATTCTATTCTATTCTATTAAAGTATTTAAGTCGATGACTGACTGTTCAAAGACATTGACATCATTTGAATAGATAAACATATTGCCGTATTGTTTTATGATTCTGTGTTTTGATACAATTTTTAAACTTTCGAGATTTATTAACACTTTAAAGATGAGAAGACCGCTCATTGTATTTGTCGCATTCTTTTTTTATAATGATCTGGATCTGGTGTACAATAAATCATTTTTGTATTGTAGTGAAGATTATTTATCAGGTATTAGACATTATAGGTAAGCTGGTAAGCTGAAGACAGGGCGCTGTAGCGCCCATTAGGGGAGCCCCATGTCCAGCTGAGGACTGCTATAGGTGATAATAATAAATAAATAAATAATGCTGGACAATTCACACAGCATTATCTAGCTCATGGTAAGCAGAGCTTGTGTTATGGGTACTACATAACTGATATACATAATACAATATATTACATAGATAGATATTTTTTTATTATACATAGAAAACAACCAGAACACGCGGAACAAATATCTGCAGATCGTACACACAATAATTCCGAGGCGGGAATCGAACCCGCAACAGGCGCAGGTGGACATTCGCCCACCGCGCCACATCGGTCGTCATGGTGATCATGAGACATTATGGGTATTTATCGTGTACCTTTTGTTTTTCTCCCCTGCGTTTCGTTCCGTAAGTTCTGTGTTTAAGATATGCTAAATAAACAAATTACGATTAAACCAGACAAGGGAAGCCTTTGCCCAGCAATTCTACAGCAACGGCTCGAAATAAATAATATTCTAGATGTTATGAAACGTAGAAGGTTGCAGTATCGATTCCCGCTCCGGGAAAATGGTTGCATGAACTAAAAATATTTCATTCTGGATCATATAAATAAATCAACGAGAAAATAAGTCGCAAATCAATTTTATTTCATGGGTTTCATCCGTACAAAATTCGAAAAATATTTTATTTAGTCACGTCTAAATGCATTGTTTAATTCGGAGCTTACCTACAAATTCTTCTAATATTTGCTCTCTATAAAGGTAAGTAAAATTTACTATAGATTTCTTATCTTTTGTGGGTATTTTGTATGAATATCATCTTATTTTTATTAATATGTTATAAGGCACTTTTAATTACATTTATTATTTACATATTTTATAACAAATTCATTGTAACTATTTCAAATAATATAAATCAGTACTAGTAATCTAAAAAACATGATAATAAAAAAATACTCACAATTCCATATTTAATGACATTAAAATTTATATAATTCCATAGGCATTACTAATTAACGGTCATGCATGACCATTAACAAATTAACTTATCATGAAATACAGAGAGATCTAACAGAGATTTTAAAATTGAACTACTAAAATATATTCTTTTTTCAGTATTTTAAAAATATGTTTCTAATCACATCCACTTGGGGCGCTAGCTGTGTCATACAAACACAATATTTGAGAACTTTGAGCTCCATCAACAACACAAACATGATTCCACAGGCATTTTTAATTGAAAGTTCTGATTCGTAAATCATTGTTTTTAAAAATTTTCAAATAAAATATCCCCAAAAATCCATTCATAATTTGACCTAAGATAAATTTAAAGTAGAAACTTAAAACTAAAATTTAAATTATCGTCACATATTACTCTCCCACAGTTTTAAATAATTGTCAATCACTTCTTCAAACCACTTTTGTTTCTTAATGTCTTTGAATGCAGGGGATAATGTTTTTAATTCTAATTGTAGTAAGGCCTCATTTCCTAGAAGTGAGTCTAGGTTTCTAAGTAGATTTTGTTCTCCATGTAGTTTTAGTAGGCTTGGGTAGGAAAATATGTAGTAATGTGCTCTGAGGCGTTTTGTAGCCCAGTTCTCTACAGTTTTGTTCCCACTGGCGACCTGAAAAACGTTTAAAATTTGAAGAATCGTTCTTCGATATGTTGTATGATGCAAAGCAATTAAAACAATGATTTGAAGTGAATGGGACCATGATTATTAATTTTATAATTATGAATGCACTATGAAATAAAGATTCAAATAGAAGTTTAATTAAATTGGAACGAGTGCAATAATTTGATAATGAAAATGATTGATAAGAATAATGCGATGTGCAATTTATGGTTATGATTATATTTAATGGTTTTTAAACCTTTGCAATCTTTTAAAAACAACTTTCATAAAATAATACCAACAGTAGATTTAATTAAAACCTTGTTCGTACAGATGTTCTATTTCACGAAGAAGGTTTCATCTTTGTTGAGTTAGACGTGCACATGCACATTGAGTTAGTATGCGTAATCTCGGGAGCACTCTGGATCGCGACGCGGTCCGAATCACTAGTGTTTTTGGGTCAACACAAAATATCAGCACAAAGCAACTAGACGCAAAAAAGTCGGCGGCGAAACCTTCGCAAAATAGAAAATCTGTATCATAAAGCTATAATATTTACTCATTTTCTGGTTTAGACTATCAACTTATTATCATTATTGTTAATAACGCCTTATATAAAACTCATGGCGATCCGTCAAACTCGTCCAAAAAGCGATAAATATTTTTGACGATCTTTGTACCTTTATCTGACCAATGTGCTTTGAATGCCAAGGCGAGAAATAGCCTTCCAACTCTTTGGCGGTTATATCAGCTACTCCTTTGGTTTTTAATCTCTCCTTGATCATAGAGTAAGCAGTTCTAGAGAACACAAACACCTGTGAGAGCATAGACAATAGTAGAGTAAAAATGATTATTTAAATTGCTAAAAGGGGGTGTGGAACAGACGTTAACGCGGTCAAGATTTTTACTGCTTTTCATACCAAACTGTTTTGCTCCATATATATCTTTTCAATTATAGAATTTCCATTAAAATAGTTATAAATTAACATTAAAATATTAATATCATAACGACCGAATATGTCCAGTACAGTACAAAACCGATCTGCGCTATATGTACTCAATGTTGTGACGGATTAATTTGAATACTTACTGTTAAATTAATCAAATCTAAGGTCCGTAATATGAAAGATAACTCAAGCAAACGCGACTTTAACATGAAACACGTATGAAAAACTGTCGTTTTTTGTGTATGTGCCAGTAATGATAATAAAATAATGAAAATGCCAATAGTATGGAACGATGTAGTAGGTATGTATGGTATGAAAAGATGTATGATCGAAATGATGTTTGCAAAGCCACACAAAGTGGGTTGATTTGATGACACCTGATCTTATACTCAGTTATGTTTTCCTTAGTGAAAAAGAAGTCAGAAAGTTGGCCCTTTAAAGGAAAAGATAGCCCATAATTTGATGGTAAACGAATTGATTAACAGAAAAACTGTTTAGAAATTAAATTACAGAAAATTTAAAAGGAAATTATAATAAATCATGCTGACATCCAAATTTCTATCTTTTTATTTAAATTCTTATTAAAAAAAAAAAAACTTATTTTCAAAAAGAAAATTCTCATTTAGTTTTGGAATATATTTTGCTCTATAAAAAATTGTCTATGCGAGTTGCTTTTAACTAGCCTTACCTAACTGTACCTTTTAAAGAGGCCAACTTCTACCTTTAATTCAATTTATATAATGTATGAAATGATTCCCATGACGTACAGAATCAGGTGCGCAAACCTTGATCGCGCCAACATGTTCCGCATACATAGGTGAGAAGAAGCTAGCCATTTCGCCGGGTGTAAAGCTAGTTACGCCCTGCGACTTAACTCGCTCCTTTATTTTTGCGTATACGCTTCGGGAGAATACAAATACCTGTGGGAGAAGCTTTGTTTTTAACAGGATTTGTTATTTGGATGTCATAATATGAGTCGGCACATAGCTCACGGAAAATGCGTCGCGTATTATCTATCGGTCGCGTTACGCCAGAACAGGCATTCGGACTAGGCGTAACATCAGCGTTCGTTTGTGTAGGTACAGGATGTTCGAACTGACTAGACCCGTAATTTGGCATTTTTATTTGACCGAATAGACGCCGATGATACGCTCCACGCATTTTCCGTCAGACATATACCGAGCCTATAGCTTCTGCTGTAGTAACTGGTACATGGCACTTGAAGATAATGCATCTCATTATTCGCAAAATAACTCTAAATATTGGACCAGTGGTTTCGGAAGTTAGCCATTGTATTTAATGAAAATAAACTCTAAGTATTCGTATTTCCTTATTCCAGCTAAAAGGGCACTTTAACTAAGATGAAAAAGAGGTATAGAGGACATCTAGCCCGCTCAAAACATGTCCAGCTGGCTAGTTCGAAGACAAGACCAGTCTTTGAGCGGTTGTGATATCCCCTAGCTCGATCGAAGAAAGAGATAAAAAACATTAAATATCGCTCACCTGATACAAAGAATTACCAGTGATATAACTAGCGATGTAGTGTGAGCCGTATTTTCGTATAAAATCTGCAATTGACGCTGTGTCTCCTATCGTGGACTCTTGTATGGCATCGAACACTACATCCTCAACGGGTATGTTTGGCGGTAGGTCGCTTAGTTTCGCTGTTTCGCGAAATCTGGAACATTTATGAAAATAAATAAATAAACAACTTAGGAATTAACACATTCCACCGCATACCTACATATACTTTGGCCAAACTCTAGATACAATCTTTGTAAACCTAGGGCCCATACTTAACCTAAATATGACTTTGCTCGTTTTGATTCTAACTTGACGCCAAAACGAGAATTTGGTTAAATGTGTTGTGCGCTGGCGAGATGTAGAAATATTTGGAAATGGCTCGAGTACCTCATAGGTACTCGATACATTTCTCTACCTTACTATAAAGATGAAATAAGTGGTAGGTATGGGTCTAAATTACCTGGAAACTCTGACGAGCACGTAGGCTTGATAGATTCCACAACTCTTAGCTATACGTACGTAGGCCACACCAGTAGAAAAGGCTAGGCACTCCTATAACATCCTGATAATGATGTTCCTCCTGGTTTTTGGTAATGATGTTCTTGGCCAGCCCGCTCTGAACGCGCGCCATCAACGGTACGTTACAAATCACCATAGGATCCTTTGATTATATACCTAAACTATGCTAAGCTTAACCAATTCCGCAGCTTTTAAATCCATAGGCCATACCAGTAGAAATACACCCCTTTCACGCCAGTAATAGGAGTCAAAATTACCTGGAAACCCTGACGAGCACGTAGCAGTGGTCACCGCTGATGAAGGAGGAGTTAATCCCAAGGTTTCTGGCGATGATATCGTTCGGCCAGCCCGCTGTGAACGCTCGCCATGGGCGCTCTAACCTGAAACCGTTAAATAGAAAACATCAAAAAGGACTTCTACAAAATTACAGAATAAGACAGTAGCGTTTTTGTTTTGTTTAATTCTGTAATACAAATTAAAAAAAAAAAACTGTTGAATAGGAATCATTAAAACTCAAGACTTCTGTGAAATTTAACAGGAGTTTTTTGGTTTGTTTTATGTTTCGTTTTGTGTTTCTGTAATATAAATACCAAATTTGTATTACATTTAAATTTAATGTACAATAGCGTAATAGTCCAACAACCAACTGAGCCACAGAATCAAAAAAATGGATATTCGGTAGGTACCTACTTACCTAATTTCTCACCGAGTGCTTAAGCAATATAATAACATAAACCTTATTAAAAAAATGTGGCTCTGCTTCGTTTTTGCATAAAATATTATACTGACCTCTCAAAACTAAAATCTCTAAAATAAGCTTGCAACAACTGCTTCAAGTTATCGCAAAACTCCATATGGAAGTCTCCGTCGAAGAGCGCCTTCGCTTGCCGCGGCTTGGGTGCCACCGCGAAACGCTCCACGTCTCGGAACACGCTGACTGTAGGCTCCCGGAACACCCAGCCTTCTGTGTCGTTTCGCGGTACCACCCGCATGCAGATACTGAGGTAGCCATATCTGGAAATATAGATGGTGTATAAGAAGATTTGTTAAGCGATGCGTTATTTGAGAGCTGGTGAGTATCTGGCGCAGCGCATCAGTATTAATTACCATACAGGATAATACAGCCAGCAGCGTCTTGGGGCCGCTTCCCACTGGTAGATATTGATTGATATGGGTCAGTTAAGCTACCTCTATAGGTATTGCAACGGTCTGCTGTTAGCGTGCGTTGTGGGTCATGAAAGTGTTAAGTGCAGATCGAAACTGAGATAATCGAAAGGGCCCCCGTGGTAACGCAACTAACTCAATGTGCATGTGCACGGCTACGACAACCAAGATCAAATTCTTCGTGAAAAGATATCTGTACAACAATGAATTACCAAAGTCGTTGAGTAAGGACAAACATGATGTTTCAAAAGCCATGTTAGACGCATTATTGTATTTGAGTAAAAAAACAACGATGTTTATGTTGTTGTTGACTGTACCTAGGTAGGTAGAATACGTGCTTGATGATAATAGAATAGGATAAGATAATTAACTAGGTAAGTACAGATCAGGGAAAATACATATCAACAATGAGTTTAAAATCTAATCTACTTTTAGTAACTTCTAATGCGTCGCTTCGTCTCTGGATGAAGGTTTTACACAACGCTCGTCACGCCATCTACTAGTCTCTATACGAAGCTGTGCTTTTTATTATCCAGTGAGGAATTTTCACAACACCACGCCCGCGTCATCTATCGGTCTCAATACGAAACCTTAGTTTGTTACAAACTACTAGATGGCGCTAGTTGTCACAAAAGCTAGAATAAAATTCGTAGCAAAATAAATTCATGAGCAGAAAGTCATAATTTTAACTTGATTTATAAATTTTATTCATCCATCGATTTATTATTTGTTGGTTTGTTAATGCATTCATCAGTGTTTTTATAAAACTAGTGACAATATACTCACAAAGATGTAGTAGGTAATCATTGGTTTTTTTAGGTACATTTGCAAAGGTACCTAGAGTCTGTTTGATGAAGCCATTTAGGCCAATTCCATGTTTAAGATAATTTTACGATGTGACGTTATACCAAAGGTCATAAGGACCACATAAAACCTACCTCATGAATATGTTGATCGCCTTGCCAACACCAAGCTCTGAATCAGTGGTGGTGGCGGCGCGGCACAGTGCTACCGCCAGCAGCAGCGCCTCAAGCCGCATCACACACACTCACCACACCTGAAAATAATAAAAAAAGATCAGATAAAAAAAAAATATGCAAAAAGTAATCTCTCCGGCGGGGAATCGAACCCCGGTCTCCCGCGTGACAGGCGGGGATACTTACCACTATACTACCGAAGATTATGATGAAATGTCTGAATTTATGGTTTAGTTTGACTTCTGATTGAATAGTGAATGGCAACACGTTACGTATTTATAATTTACTTTTTGAAGTAAGGTATACCTTGAATGGCCAACAATAAATTTTTTATACATTTAATTATGTATGAAATATTTTTATAAAGACAGGTAATTGATGAATTTTATTTTTTTAGAATTCTGCCTAACAGTAGGTATAGGTTCGATTTAAAAAAAGAAAGCAAAATAATATATGAAAATAATTACAAAAAGATTTGTCAGAAGTGGGATTCGAACCCACGCCCTCAGAGAGGACCAGAACAACTCATAGCCTGTCATACAGGCAAGGGGAAACCTTGAGTCTGGCGCCTTAGACCGCTCGGCCATCCTGACAGTTGATCGGAGCGCTGAAATTAGCCATTGTACTATGCGATATGTAAAAATATAGTTTAACGTAGGTGGCGCTGTGGGTTGGGTTATTTTTGTTGTGCATTTCTGCTTACGTAATAGCACGTGTGAAAGAGTATTGATAAGAACTCGTATGTTTTATATTGATTGCAATAATTGTTACCTGAGTCTCATTAGGTTTGGCTTAATACATAACTTTAGCGATTAGTTCGGTACAAAGCAATTATTTGAAATGCAGAGTAGGATCTTGACACAGTTTCTGAACTAAGTAGGTCATTTAATACATAATATACGTTGAAATATTTAAAAGTCACTCAGAAATACATTATTGGTTTTTTTTAGTACAGCTTTTAATTATAATCATTAACCCGAATCGAATTTACCCACTGGGTCAATAAGATTTTATTTATTGATTTAATTACGATTCCTTCTAGAATATGTCCCATACATAATATCGCTCTTCAGCTGAAATTATTCAAGTTTTGTTGGGTATTGTAACGACGACGGTCCCTTCCCCATATACATTCTGTATAGTATTTTTTAACCGAATTTGAACAAAGGAGGAGGTCCTATGGTCGGCTATGTATGTTTTTTATGTATATCCATCGATTTTTCCGTTCTCATTTAAGGACTGATTTCGATCTCGCGTTCTCTTTTTAACGATATAAATAAAAATGTCACATTAGCGAGATCTGAATAGATTTCTTTACCTCATTACGGGTAGGTTAGGTAAGTATAATTCATTACCTAACTACCTAATATGAGAAGGTATACTGCAGGTAGGTAATTATTTAAGTGTCTATACCTACTTTTTCATCTATAATTGCACTTAACTCAATTTGCACTTAAGAGGTCAAGAGCGCGGCAAGGTTGCTTTTAAACCGATTTAGATGTATTTATGTAATAATTACTATGTCAGTAGTTTTTCTAGTTTCCATTAATAATAAAGTTGACTATTCATAAAATATCAACTAACGCATACCTTGTTCTCTAGCCCTGTTTTAGTTGTAGTAGTGTAGTAGTTTTAGTTTTAGTAAGTATTAAGCTTTTAGTATAAGATATAATCTCGTTTCTTTTTTATTATGTGATTAGATATAATATAATTGTTTTTTAATTTTAACTTGAAATGGTAAATTAAGCATATTATTAACTTTATTGTATATAGCCACCTAGCATTTAACTTTAAATTTATGTTGCAATACCCTTGCAGGGTGCATGTTGGACTTATTATATATTTTTTAAGAACTTTTGTACACATGTAAGCAATAAATCATTGAGTATTGAGTATTGAGTACCTCTAGCTAGAGAGTAAGTTGATCGAAATTTGCTCAAATAACGTCTTTATTACTACAACGTATAGAACAAAGTCGCTTCCCGCTGTCTGTCTGTCCCTATGTATGCTTGGATCTTTAAAAGTACGCAACGGATTTTAATGTTGTTTTTTAATAGATAGAGTGATTCAAAAGGAAGGTTTGTAAACCATTATGCTTGGATCTTTAAAACTACGCTACGGAGTTTGATGTTGTTTTTTAATAGATAGAGTGATTCAAAAGGAAGGTTTGTAAACCATTATGCTTGGATCTTTAAAACTACGCTTAGGAGTTTGATGTTGTTTTTTAATAGATAGAGTGATTCAAAAGGAAGGTTTGTAAACCATTATGCTTGGATCTTTAAAACTACGCTACGGAGTTTGATGTTGTTTTTTAATAGATAGAGTGATTCAAAAGGAAGGTTTGTAAACCATTATGCTTGGATCTTTAAAACTACGCTACGGAGTTTGATGTTGTTTTTTTTAAGAGATAGAGTGATTCAAAAGGAAGGTTTGTAAACCATTTGACACATAGATTTCCACGCGGGAGAAGCTTCGAGGAGTTTTAGACGCAGCTAGTAAAATATATAGGGTGGGACGTCATCATCATCATCATCAGCCTATATCAGTCCACTGCTGGACATAGGCCTCCCCCAATGAGCGCCATAGCGCCCTGTCTTCAGCTTGCCACCATCCAGCATCTACCTGCAGTCTTTCGCAAGTCGTCATCCCACCTGGTCGGAGGGCGTCCTACACTACGTTTGCCGAGTCGCGGTCTCCACTCAAGAACACGTTTGCCCCAGCGGCCGTCGGTTCTTCGCGAAATATGGCCGGCCCACTGCCACTTCAGCTAAATCTTTGAGCTATGTCGATAACCTTGGTTCTCTGTCGGATGTATTCGTTACGAATCCTATCCTTCAGAGAAACTCCGAGCATAGCTCTTTCCATAGCTCGCTGAGCGACTTTGAACTGGTGGACCAGCCCTATCGTGAGTGTCCACGTCTCAGCTCCGTAGGTCATAACGGGTAGGACGTAACACGAGTATAATCGGAAAAGGGGTAATTCTGGACCCCGAAAAGCCGTATATCACAAGTTGATCCCCAACTTGTTAATCCATAACAATAAAATAATTGGTCCGTACGTCGTTGTAAAGTCATATTTTCTTATGAAAGTGTCTCGGACTATTCCCGCCGTATCGGTTAATGAGATTATCATTTATCACCTTCTGGGAGGCCACTAGATTTTTTTTTATAAAAACTTGCGTTTATGGATAATGGTACGTTTTCTACATCATCATCAGCCTATATTAGTATCCACTGCTGGACATAGGCCTCCCCTAATGAGCGCCACAGCGCCCTGTCTTCAGCTTGACGCATTCAGCATCTACCTACGTAGGTAGGTAGATGCTGAATGCGTGAGTCTTTCGCAGGTCGTCATCCCACAGCAAAAGCCTTTTTAACGTTATAAGTACCGATTTATTGCCTTTGATGCCTAAGCCTTTCGTACAATAAAAAAGAGTAATCTTTTTTATTGTACCAGAATCCTTGATAATTTAAAGCTTACCTTGATAATTGATAAAAAACTGAATGTATTAAATTACTTTCAACTTTGCTGCACTCTTCAAGTCTCGGAGCAAACTAGTTGAAGATTAATTAGGCTGAAAAGCTTGTGTAAACATCGAGATGCACTTGAAAAAGTGGGACACTTGTTTGTAATTCCCCGCAGTTTTTTTTTTCTAAGCCGGTACGCATCGTGATATTTCATTCTACCACTGTTATTTACAATGTGGAGTCGATCTTATACTCGATTCTAATTTCAATCTCGATTTTGTTCCAGAGTGCCAATTTTACGTTTGGTGAGATTGGAACTGATTCGGATTAGAATTGGATTGAGATTGGGATTGGATTCAAGGGTAAGCCCGCTGGTCGGAGGACGTTCTACACGATTATAGCTAGACGTTTTCTACGTCGAGCTATGATCGCGTCGATATTCTGTTGAAACTCTACGCAACTCCCGTCAGTCGAGGTGACCCCTTTGATTAAGACAGCCTACGAGCAATCAACGAACCATTATCGAGATGAAATCTCACTGAATTGGTGTAATTTAGTTATTTATACCGTATCGGTGTCAAGACAACGCGATTGACGAATACGCAGTGATGCGAAAACAATATTAAACTAAATAAGGTTAGTTAAATTAGGTTTTTAGGTCCGGAGTACATCTCCTAGTTTTTCACGACTGAACGCTTGACCGACCTTGCTAATAATTACAATATATTTGACTATAGTACAACGCTCTTATAATATATTTGATTATGGTAAAACGCTCTTACTCATAATACCTATTTATAACATTTATTATAATAAAATGTTGATATGAATAATTAATTATGTATTGGTAAAATTACCAAAAAAATTATGATATTATTTATAAGAAACTCCTGTAAACTCTTGTGTGTGTATGATTTGTAATTCGTTATGTATTTTTTTGTTACTTATGTATTATTGTGTTTGACATATAAGAATATTCTTATCAATAAAGAACTGAACTGAACTGAACAGCTCAAATACTCAAACGTTACATTAATCTGAGATGCGTTTGAGTATTTGAACGTTGTAGCCCAGGCAGGATATATCAATCGAAGTTCGAGTTTTCAATGAAATCTGTCAGAAAATTACTTGAGACGAGCTTAAATTTGAGTTGCGTTTGAGTGTTCGGGGATAAGTCACTAGAAAATAATTGGATTGCTATGTCCTGCCTGGGAGAAATTGACCTTTGAAGAAGTACCTATCATGATATTTCTACGTCACTAAAGCCCCTCCATTAGTTTATCTCTCCATCGACGAAAGAGAAGCCTTTGCCTAGCTATAGGACAACATTAGGTAGTTATAAACCATATCTTGTATTTTATTGGTGTTTATTTACTACAACTTTATGTATAAGTAATTATTATTATAGTAACAGAGACTTTACATGCCATATCTCTCAATTTGTACACCGTAATCGGTAAAACATATTTGATACCTACCTGTTTGAAGCATCTTAATAACACAATATGTTTATGCAAATAACTGATCTTTATCTTTATCTTTAAAAAAAAAGTATTCATTAAAAGTTTATTAACACTTTGATTGCTGAAATCACACGGTATGTGTTTTCTACAAGTGACTAATATGCGTAAATCCACACTAGCGCAGCGGCTGAGAAAATACAGATCTGTGTGACTCAGCACAGCCGTAATATTTTTCGAACGACACGCATGTGCGGCGCAACACAACCGCTGTGTAGAGCGGCAGCACGAATTTTTTAGGTTAAAAAAAAAGATCGCAGTCGTCGAAAAAAAACCGCAGTCAAAGTTTTAAGACTGAGGGTTCCCTAAAATCCACAGTTTCCTATGAGCTAGTGAATCATGCGATACTGCAATTCCCATTGTTTATGTTTTAAAGATTAAGTTGCGCGTGAGTCTCGTATAGTTCTATAAATATCGCGGAATGCAGCTCGCACCTTCATTGGCTCAGCCGTTTTCAGACAAAAGTAAGTCATATACCCCGTATCAACTTTCGGATGGCAACACTTATTTTGAATCTATACTTATATTATAAAGAGGTAAAGTTTGTGAGGTTGTGGGGTTCTACTGAACCGATTATGTCAATTCTTTTACCAATAGGAAGCCACGTTTTTTGTGATTTGTGAGTGTCATAGGCTATAGATAGATGAACCCGAAAAAATCATCGCATAACGTTTATAAAACAAATGTCCGCCCAGGCGAAGCCGGGACGGGCCGCTAGTGTTAGATAAATGAGTGGCATAAATTACAGTAATAACACCAACATAGGGTGAGTACCTAGCACCTACTTAGTTACCTAACTAATTATTTCATAAAAATGTTTTATGAAAATATTTATGAAGTATTTTAGGTTTAAAGAACTTTATTTTCTCATAAAAAGTCTCACGTCCATATACGGGACTTAATCCATTTCCTTGCCAAATTTCATTAAGGTCCGTGTAGCCGTTCGTCGTGAAAAGGTAACAACAGCAAGGATTAGTATCAGTGCCGTCGAGGTAGACCAAAATGGACCCTCGTCTGCTTTATGCGGTTTTCCACAGGGGATAAGCCATGTTTTCCGGACAATGAAGGTACCATAATTTGTTAATAGGTAATCGAAAGGAATCATAATTGCCCTACAGCATTATTAGGCAATCGAAAGGAATCAACATTGCACAATGGCAATCAAAGGGTTATATAATAATAATGCTAAAGAGCAATTTTGATTCCTTTTGAAAGGAATCAAAATTGCTCTTTAGCATTCTTGTTATAGAACCCAGAGCTTCCTAAGTACTGGAGAGTACCCTACCATCGAAAAGCATTACAATTACGATCATGGTTAATGTTCGTTGCAACATCTTGAGTGCTCTCGAAACGTCGGGCTAATTAGAAAGGCATTGTTAATTGGTAGCTATTTAGGAGATTCTAGATCTTAAGTGCGTCTGTTTTTGGTAGGAGCTGGTAGAAACCACAACTAAATATAATCAAAAGAGATAGCAAGCTATTGATCGAAATTAATATGTAAAAATTGATAGGAAATCCGACTAGGTTGCTTTTCACTTTTTTCTTTGGACTTCAAAATGTAGCTAAAGAAAATAACCATACCTCCATAGGTATGGTTATTTTCTTAGCTACATTTTGAAGTCATCTGTCAGTCTGGTTGCCATCAACCAGATGAGTATTTTATCAAAATATGCTCATATCAAAATCACTTTAGTCGTTTTAGAATCACTTCGAAATGGTCTACACTACATACACAAGAAAATAATTGTATGGAGACCAGATAAGTATTTTGAAACATGCATCAAAATACTTATCTGGTCTCCATACAATTATTTTGATACATGATAGATCATGTATTAAAATAAGTCGTTTTAATGCTTGGAAACCAAGAAAAACTAGAAGAAAACAATCCACGCCTTTCGGGGGAAAAATGTCTGTAAAGGATGTCGCAGATTAGAGGTGCATAGCTAAACTCAGCACAAATCAAATCGTTTATTGCTTTAACTTAAATTAATTAATATATTTCAGTGGTATTGGACCCTCTTTTAAGTAATGTAATACCTGTGCTAGAGGGTCTCGCTCTGCAGCGCGGCAATCTTAAAGATAATTAAATTAATTTTAATATTTAATATATACACAAACATGTGCATTCAAAAATGGGCATTAAATCGTAAGTATTAGATGCATTTCATATTGACGTTACCGCATGACAGTCAAGTCGCCACTCCAACAACAAATCGTATATAAATAAGTAAATAAATATTAGTGTAAACATATTCTGTAAATCTCAAGGTATGGCGCTAATTAGGAAGCCTATGTCCATCTGTGAGGCAGGGGGATGTCATATCCCCGAAACTGTTCACGTGCGCATTGGAAGATATGTTTAGGTTGCTGGACTGGAAAGGAAAGGGCATTAATATAAACGGCGAGTACATCTCACACCTGCGATTCGCTGATGACATAGTCTTAATGGCGGAGTCGCTTGAGGAACTGAACCAGATGCTGGACGGCCTAGCTTCAGCCTCCCGATGTATCGGTCTTGGCATGAATTTGGATAAAACCAAAGTCATGATCAATGGTCACATTGATCCAAGGCCAGTGGTCGTACATGGTCACCTTCTCGAAACTGTTTCCGAGTACACTTACCTTGGGCAGATTCTGCAGTTGGGTAAAAACAGTTTCGAGAAGGAGGCCAAAAGGAGGATCCAGCTGGGCTGGGCAGCATTTGGGAAACTACGTCAAGTCTTCACGTCATCCATACCGCAATGCTTGAAAACGAAAGTTTTCAATCAGTGCGTCCTACCCGTTATGACCTACGGAGCTGAGACGTGGACACTCACGATAGGGCTGGTCCACCAGTTCAAAGTCGCTCAGCGAGCTATGGAAAGAGCTATGCTCGGAGTTTCTCTGAAGGATAGGATTCGTAACGAATACATCCGACAGAGAACCAAGGTTATCGACATAGCTCAAAGAATTAGCAAGCTGAAGTGGCAGTGGGCCGGCCATATCTCGCGAAGAACCGACGGCCGATGGGGCAAACGTGTTCTTGAGTGGAGACCACGACTCGGTAAACGTAGTGTAGGACGCCCTCCGACCAGGTGGGATGACGACCTGCGAAAGACTGCAGGTAGATGCTGGATGCGGCAAGCTGAAGACAGGGCGCTATGGCGCTCATTGGGGGAGGCCTATGTCCAGCAGTGGACTGCTATAGGCTGATGATGATGATGTCCATCTGTGGACTAACATAATCTGATGATGATCATCAAATCTAACTTATGGTTACATTTTTGAGCTCTTATATTTTGCCCAAAGTTGTTTCCCTAAACTATCAATTCTATCTTCCCGTATTCAAGTTATAATTCAATCCCGCCCAAGGCAAGGCCTACTTAATGCATTCACTGCGGGACTCCATGTTAGTTAGTACAGTTCGTCATGGGCATTCCCAGCGTTAAACAAAATGTCCCGATTCGTTCCACATGATGAGCTGATTAGTTTTCCATGCTTGGGTTACACGTATAATTAACGATGGTAGAAACAGATATGTGTGTTATTTATAACCTTAATTATGGCATTTATTATCTAGTTCAAGGGGTTTTGACGACCTCTGTGGCGCGATGGGTGAAGGTCTGCATGCGATACGATCTGCAAATATTTGTTCCGGGTGTTCTGGTCGTTATCTATGTGTAATTAAAAATATCTATGTAATGTATTGTATTAACTATAACAGTCATCTAGTACCTAATCCATATCAAAAGCACTGCTTAGCTTAGGGCTAGATGATGCTGTGTGGATTGTCCGGCATTATATTTTTTTTTTTGTTGTTTGTTGCCATCTAACATCAATCAAGTAATGTTATTCAAATTCAAATTCAAATTGTTTATTTTACATAAGACCATAACATTACAGATAACTCCAAATCGTTATGCCTAGTACATTTTATCATCTTAAAAACTACAAGATACAATGAAATAACACACTAGAAAATAGTAAAATAACATAACAATGTAGGTACATAAAGGTTAGAACTTAAAAATTCAAATAATAATATAATATAATATAATAGTTATAATAACGCAGGCTAATTTACACAGCATCATCTAGCCCTAAGCGAAGCAGAGACTGACAAGATACCTGATAAACTACAATGAGTTAGTGGCGATTCGCCATCGGACCCTTTTTTCTGCTACTTTTTAGTTCCATACTTTGAGTTCTGATTCGCCATCCATTGTTTTTCGCGTGGTGATTTGCCATCGGCAGTTCCATGTACAGTCAGCATGTAAATATTGTGACATACAACCAATATTTTTTAAATAAACAATAATATACAGGGTGTCCCATAATGTGTGGATAACCTTGAAGGTGTATGTGCGGAGGGGCTTGGCCAATCAAACGCTAAAACAAAAAATTTAAGAATTTTATTATAAGCAAGACATTTTAAGTTAACAAAAACTAAATTTATAAACAAAAAATTATTTTTATATATTCATCCTTTTGTTTCTCGTCGATTAAAAATAAAATCACTGCATTAATATCTAAGACGTTGGATAAAACTGCATCAGGTAGCACTTGCTTGCTCCATCTTTAGTATTTCCTGGTGAAAAAAACTGTATTGAACACGGCTTTCCACTCAATAGGACACATCAATTATTCCACCTACGATGGCGAATCGCCACTAACTCACTACAATGCACTACATAATATAGTGCTTCGAGGTCATAAAAAGTAATTATCGGAGGGCGTCCTACACTACGTTTACCAAGTCGTGTTCTCCACTGAAGAACACGTTTACCCCAGCAGTTGTCGCATATAAGAAATGCTCATAAGGAATTCCTCTATGTTATAGGTTCCTATGAGCAACTCGTTGGTTCTTCGTCGTCGAGTTATAAAACTAGCACATAGATTTGCACCCCTATGTGTCAAATGGCTTATAAATCTTCCCCTTGAATCACTCTATCTATAAAAAAAACCGCATCAAAATCTGTGGCGTAGTTTTAAAGATCGGAGAACTTCTTCGATCTAAGCATATCTACATAGGGACAGAGACGACAGCGGGAAGCGACTTTGTTTTATACTATGTAGTGATGAACCCTAGTTTGGCTGAAACAATGACTTGAATTAACATTTTCATTCCCATGGGAGCAAATCCGATGTTTGTTTAATATAAACTGAGCACAAAAGTGGAAAGAATGAATACCCTTCTCGGTAACGTTAGCCGGTTGTTTGGTTTTACCATTGAGTGAATAATTTATACTGCCATTGTGTTACTTTACTATGAACAAAATTTTACTTATTATTAACACTGTGCTGAAAACGCACGGTATGAGTTTTCTACAAGTGACTAATCTGCGAAAATCCACACTAGCGCAGCGGCTAAGAAAATACAGATCTTTGTGACTCAGCAGAGCTGTAATATTTTTCGAACGAAACGCATGTGCGGCGCAACACAACCGCTGTGTAGAGCGGCAGCACGAATTTTTTAGGTAAAAAAAAGATCGCAGTCGTCGAAAAAAAACCGCAGTCAAAGTGTTAACTCATTTATTATCAGATTCTCAATCCATATACACTTAAAAATAAAAACATACAAAATTAAAAATAAATGTCACAAAATAAATCAGTCATAAAATCAAATAAAATTAAATAAAAATAGAATAATATAACTAAGGAAAAATTTAAAAAATAATATTAATAAAACACAAAATGAAGAAACTTACTAACCTAATGGACATTTATATGGATATCGACCCCATCAATATTTTCATCCATTTGTATTGGATGGGACAGTCCAGACGTGAAACAATCATACATTTAAAAATGTCTAAATGTAAGTAGGTACAGTTATAGTGTCTACTTATGTATTGTGTAGTATCTCTATGTAGGAGTAGGTACTCATGCATGGGTAATATTATTATTATTGTCTAGCTGCGCCCTGCGGTTTCACCCGCGTGGTGATGGATATTTTGGATAATATATCTTTATAAATGTTGTGTGACCTGTTTATGTCCAAATAAATTTATATTTATCTTTAATAGATTTTTTTTCTCTTCTGAATGAGATCCAAAAAATACTGTATTTATGTTTGATCAATATGCTCGGAGTTTTTCTGAAGGATAGGATTCGTAAAGAATACATCCGACAGAGAACCAGTTATCGACATAGCTCTAAGAATTAGCAAGCTGAAGTGGCAGTGGGCCGGCCATATCTCGCGCAGAATCGACGGCCGCTGGGGCAAGTGGAGACCACGACTCGGTAAACGTAGTGTAGGACCCTCCACCGTCCGGGATGACAACCTGGGAAAGACTGTAGGTAGATGCTGGATGTGGCAAGTTAAAGACAGGGCGCTATGGCGCTCATTCGGGAAGGCCTGTGTCCTGCAGTGGACTGCTATAGGCTGATGATGACATTTAGATTGATTAGTTTTAATTACAAAAAAATAATGCTGAACAATTCACACAGCATTATCTAGCCCCATGGAAAGCAGAGCTTGTTTTATGGGTACTAGATAACTGATATAGGTACCTACATAATACAATACACTACATAGATAGTTTTTTTTTTATTATACACAGAAAACGACCAGAACACCCGGAACTAATATCTGCAGATGGTACACACAATTGTCCCGAGGCGGGAACCGAACGCGCAACCTGGCAGGCGGACCTTCGCCCACGGCGCCACATCAGTCGTCATATATATATATATATATATATGTTACTCGCTCATGATAGTCTTATGAATAAAATAAATAATTCTGGACAATTCACACAGCATTATCTAGCCCCAAGCTAAGCAGAGCTTGTGTTATGGTTATGCTTGTCATAACACATAGAACACAACGTAGATTACATAGATACATATTTGTTGTTATACATAGATAACGACCAGAACACCCGAAACTAATATCTGCAGATGGTACACACAATTGTACCGAGGCGAGAATTGAACCCGCAACTTCCTGCGTCGCAGAAGGACCTTCGCCCACCGTGCCCCAGAGGACGTCAAATATCTATCTAATAATACTCTTAATAAGCCGGCATTAACATTAATTAATGATATTATATACATACACTTATGTTATTTTATTACATTAAATGGTAAATGTATATGTTGTTTGTTAATTGTTTCGTTAACTGTGCAATGAAGAAGTTCAGTCTATCTATCTGAGGCAGGCATTAACATGAAATGGTTAATATCTAAGCCCTTAGCGGAACTAAGTCAGGTACCAGGAATGCACAATGTTTATGCTATTCGAGTTTGCTTATTACATTTAGCAGGTGCTCAGAAGCCGTATTTCTAGTTATGTCTAACATAATTGTAAACATTCCCTCTCTCTTTCTCTCTCGCAATTGTGATTCTAATCCGATGGTGTCTGACCTTTCTACTAAAGTATGTAATGTAATTGAAGCAAGCTGAAGTGGCAGTGGGCCGGCCATATCTTGCGAAGAACCGACGTACGCTGGGGTAAACGTGTTCTAGAGTAGAGACCGCGACTCGGCAAACATAGTGTAGGACGCCCTCCTGCCAGGTGGGATGACGACTTGCGAAGGACTGCAGGCAGATTCTGGATGCGTCAAGCTGAATACAGGGCGCTATGGCGCTCATTGGGGAGGCCTATGTCCAGCAGTGGACTAACATAGGCTAATGATGATGATGATGATAATGATGTTATGAAAGGTCTTCAGAAACATTGGAGTTGTATTTGATTAAATTTGATCGTTTGCATCAGAGGAGAGTCTAAAAGGTGGGCGGACGAGCTAATAGACATAGCAGGGAAAGCGTGGATAAGGTTTGCGAAAGATACATAGAGTACACATACATATTTGTCCCGAAGCGGGAATCGAACTGGCAACTTCTTGCGATCCCCCGACATTCGCCCGCTGGGCCACTGACGTCGCCATAACAACAGAGAGGTCCCTGTCCTCATTACTATGCGAACCTTCCAAAGGAAGTTGTCTCGCCGAGCATTGCTCACGCTCAGTTAAGTTGAATCGATTATTCGAGAAACATTAGATTCAGATTTAGATAATTTATTGCCATACTTCATACACAAAAAAACTCACAATAATGTAACAATAATTAAATTATGAGGCTATGACTCGTCAAAATACGACTTAGACATAACATCTCTATGAGTCCCCTTTTTACAGGAGGAACAAAAAACATTGTACAGTACAATGTGTTTTGTAATTTACCGTAACAACAGCTTTGTACTGTAACAACAGTACTAATGTTATTATGATTATTACATTGAAATACTACTCGGATTATCTTACACTAGGTAACAAAATACAAGATTAACTTCATATTCAGTTCAGTTTAGTTCTTTATTAACAAGAAAATTCTTATATTATTGATCGATTTTATTTAATTAAAAAAACAATAAAAGTCAATCCAAGTAAGATACGGGACTTACGGTATTTCTCCAGTTTACCATTTTGCTCAGGATACTGACTAGGTATTAACAGTCTCTGTATTAAAAATGTTATGTGTTTCTATTTAATTTTTTGTGTATTTTTGTTTTAATTTATTTTCTATAATATGGGTCCTTAATTTTGTATTAAGTATGTATGTGCCTGAAATAAACGATTATTATTATTATGTCTCTCATTTACCATGATCTCGGGCCATAAAGTGACCCGGTCCTTTGGAAGGCTTGCATGGGGCCGAAGCCAACAGCACAGAGGCCCTTTGCGAAGTTAATCTAAAGGAAATTATTATTATTATATTACCAATAAAGCTTGTATGGTTTCTTTGTGACTTGTGTATTTACCGCCTTCTGAATAAATTGCCACAATCAACTCAATTACGCCAAAATTGTGACATGCGGGTTTCTTATATAAACGATTCAGTTTTGTTAAGCACAGGATATCGGCGATCGGCTTATTGTGCCGTACGCTGACCCCACCGCAAGTTATTGTGTGATATTGAGTGGAATAGCTCTTTGCTTGAGTTTTTTATCCACTAAGGTTTTGAATCACAGTAATATTATAAACTTCTGCCCCGTGACTTTGTATGCGCTATTCCCGGATAAAAAGTAGTTTCGTTAAAATAGTTCAAGTCCCCCAAGTATTCGTCATAGGTTCAAGTCCCGCCGAAATCGAAGATTTTTGGGATATTGCGAGTGCTTTATTATTTTGTTTATTACTAGTTTCTTTTCGTTGGCTTCGCACGCAGTTTTTTAATGAATCAAAGCTTTTTTACATAAAGTAAACGACATTTTTGAAGAAGTTGATAATGCAATTTTTTGATTTTCCTTTTGGGTGGCTTGGTTGTCACTGCCCGGCGATAGGCCTATAGTGATTATTCGTTCAGTATAGAAATAAAAATCAGAGGTTCTTACCTAACCAAGGAATACCTGAACGACCACTAGGTTTGTTTGTCAGTCCCTCACAAAAAAAAAAAATGAGATAGCCTACTTTAGGATACAAATTCAAATCATATATTTACAAACAACGGGTTACTAGTCTGTATTATCGTTCTAAAATGTCCCACCCATGTCATGACTAAGAAAATTGTAAAATTAATTATGATTTTGCACAACATTTTTTGTTTAGATAGATAGATAGAATATACTTTATTGCACAAAAAGTTGTACATAGGCGAGCATAATGCTAGATAGCATTCTCTACCAGCTAACCTTTGGTAATTTATTTCTGTGGTACGTTCCTATTGTATGTAGTTATTGTTATTTGTAGTTTATCTGTTAGGTTAGATTCTAATTTAAGTAGCTTGCAATGTATGTAGTTTGTTTTTTATTTTATTTTTGATATTTCTCTATCTGTTTGTGTTTGTATTCTACCAACTCTACGTTAACTTATATCTTTTTCTCCATGCCTAGGTTGCCTGGGAGAAATCGCTGTCAGCGATAAGGCCGCCTATTGTACTTTTTATGTGTCATATTTAGATATACGGTGTTATTTTTTAATTCATTCATTCATTCATTCTTTGGGTAGTGTGGACAACAGTTTGGTAGGTAGTGCTATATAATAGAGATAATAAAATATACTACTCATAATGATACTAAGCTACTTATATTATACTTAAACAGTAATATACCTATATAAATAATTATTATATGATTATAATTACGTACCGAATTATTCTTGCGAAAGAAAATAGTTATAGACTCTAGATCTGAAGACATTTATCGAGGATGCCTCGCGATATTCAATGGACATTTTATGTTTGGTGTGCAAATAATAATTAATTTATATTATTATATATGAACCTCGAATTGGTTCACGTTAATGTATTACTTATAAAAAGAGGCCCAAGCATACTGGCTGACCTCTATTACGTAATGCAAGCTAAAGATGCGCCCGCGCAAGGTTAAACGGAGCCGGTTTCTGACGTTGATCTATCATTTATTGACTTGTTTAAATAGTTCTGCATTGTAGAAGGTATTTATTTTGTTTTAGCCATAAAAGTTCTTCGTATCGACCAAGTTTTTGTCGAATTTATTTTTCCTAGACTTGCAATATTTATTAGACAGATAGGATTTAATAAATGATTTATTTATTGATGGGGATATAACAAATAACTCACCATGATCCTATCCCTAATGAGCGCCATAGCGCCCTGTCTACAGCTTGCCGCATCCAACATCTACCTGCAGTCTTTCGCAGGTCGTCATCCTACCTGGTCGGAGCCTCGGAGGGTGACCTACACTACGTTTACCGAGTCGTGGTCTCCACGCAAGAACACGTCTGCCCCAGCGGCCGTCGGTTCTTCGCGAGATATAACAAATACCTAATAAATTCAAAACTATACATATAAATCCCGACATCCCAAACATCGACAATCCCGAATTTTTAACATGTTTATCGAAAAATTTGGAAAAATCCTACAAAATAGCTAAGAACCTTAAAAGATTCAAAATCACTTTAGCTGTTTGGATGGTTCGAGGTAATAAAGAGTATCAGAGTATCCTACATTACGCTTACCGGGTCGTGGTCTCCATCACGACTGTGTTTATTGGCCTGTATATATTGTTGGTAGCTATATAAATGAGTGTATTTCTTTCTGTATTCTATTTCTATTTCTAAGCATAGGTATTTGTATCCAAGTATCCAAACTGACTAAAATCTATCAATTCTCTATATTGTGCAAGTGACCTTTTAGAAACTGCTCTTGACATTACATATTGTAATGCGATGGACCCTACGTTATACGAAGAGACCAACTTTGAAAAATTTTACTCTAAGATTACAAATTATTTAATTTTTTTTATTTGGCTGAGGATTACATGTATAAATATACAGGATATTATATGTACTTGTAATGAATGAATGAATGAACACTATTGTACGTAAAATAACAAAATAACACCTTATATCTAAATCTTACATAATAACTGTACAATAGGCGGCCTTATCGCGTAAAGCGATTTCTTCCAGGCAACCAGGGATGGAGAAAAAGATATATTATACAAAGACTTGGTAGAGCACAAAAAAACAGTAATAGAGAAGTAAAAAAAAACACGATACAAACTTAATACATTGCATGCAATACAAAACTACTTAAATTAAAACAAATTAGAAATCGACGAGGATAACATGTGTTTACCTGACCATCAGTCCACGACCATAGGTAATTATATATATATATATATATATAGGCCTCCTCATCGATTTCGATGACGGGGACCCTAAGTAATCACGGATTTTTTCTATCATGAGCTCTAAAACAATTTAAAACAAAAAAACTGAAACTGTACTAGCTGACATACCTACAGATTAAATTAGTAAGCATATCTACCTAATCATGACATTCCTATAATTCCTATATGAAATTCCTAATTTTATAAATAATTATTGTTTAGAATTTTAGGCTAACATTTAAAAAGAACCCAAAAATTGTTGTGCCCTGACAGGGTTTTTATGCATTGTGTACCTACCCACTAAGAAAACACCTAAGATACTACCTGTATGCATGCAATTACAATAAATGATATAAATATGAAAAAAATATGGCTCACTAGACCGAACTTGGTCTTGAATATCCTACGGCACGCATGGCAGTAGCGACTACCATAGGTGATTACATCGATGATGGTAATGCTTGGCCAGATGTCGCTACGTACCGCACCGATAAAAGCATGTTAAAAAATTAAATGGAGAAAAACTCAAAAATACTTTTTTTCTTATTTGATAATAATCTTTGTATATAAAATTCTCGAGTCACAATGTTAGTTACCATCCTCCTCCGAAACGGCTTGACCGATTCTTATGAAATTTTGTGTGTATATCAGTAGGTCTGAGAATAAGGACATAAACTATTTTTCATACACTATTTCACATTTTTTCAATACCCACGCGGGCGAAGCCGCGGGGCTCAGCTAGTTTATAGTATAAAATTTGATGTGTGTAACTATTTTGTAAGCCCTGTAATAAAGTTTATGAAATCAGAAATCTGAAAGTTTCTACAAAATCAAACACCAATTCCATTAATAGGTCAAAATGTGCTGATAATCAAATGTTAAGCAAGAAGAACGTTAATACGTGACCAATTCCACTGTCAGATCACCTTCACAATTGCAACAGGAAGTCTTCGAGCCATTTTGTCACGTAGTTTACGTCACGTTGAAGTGTCTTTAGGTGTTTTGTAGACCTTCAAGGTTACAATACAAACAGTTGTATAGATTTAGATTGGTACTTACAGATGTACTAATCTATTCTAATGGGATATGTTTTGACGAACTCATTGGCGCAGTGAGCGAGGGTCCGCCTGCGACACAGGAGGTTGCGGGTTCGATTTCCATCTTAGGACAAATGTTTGTATAGTAAAGGTAAGCAACTCTTTTAAAAACAAGAGACATTTGTGAAGAGGTGACAAACACAGCGATACGGATGCCTTATTTATTTATATATACTTCTTGCACGAACAACATAACACTTAACTTATTCTAGACAATTTATACAAAGGCGAACTTAACACTAAAAAGAGTTTTCCTCCAGCAAACCTTATTGGGAGAGAGAGAAAAAGTGAATGAAATGAAATAAATGTTTTTTTTAAATTTAGATATAAAGTTTTTATTTTTGTTGATTTTTAGTACAGAAATACATTTTATTGGTAAAACCACTTTACATGTCACACAGTACGCTAAAGTATTCGTTCATTTAAGTATTCAATAATCCTGGACAATCTATGGGGGATACTCTTCCCATTTGAGTTTCTCTGAAGGATAGGATTCGTAACGAATACATCCGACAGAGAACCAAGGTTATCGACATAGCTCAAAGAATTAGCAAGCTGAAGTGGCAGTGGGCCGGCCATATCTCGCGAAGAACCGACGGCCGATGGGGCAAACGTGTTCTTGAGTGGAGACCACGACTCGGTAAACGTAGTGTAGGACGCCCTGCGACCAGGTGGGATGACGACCTGCGAAAGACTGCAGGTAGATGCTGGATGCGGCAAGCTGAAGACAGGGCGCTATGGCGCTCATTGGGGGAGGCCTATGTCCAGCAGTGGACTGATATAGGCTGATGATGATGATGATGTATTCTTCTATTACAAATAAAACAACTTGATTGCATGGAAATTGGAAAATGTAAAATAATAATGGGGCAATCCAAATCATCCCATCCCAGGTCCAGGCCAAAGGTCCTGTAGGGAGGGGACACTCAATAGTGTTGCACCGATCGATAAATCGATTCGCCACAAATCTATAGTAAACAGCAAAATAAAATTAATGTAATACATATTATAATCTAAACACATCTAAATCCTATACAGTCATACAGTATGACTGTAACTTAATAACTTAGGAAAAATTTAGCTTATTTCTCGAGTCATCATCACCCAAGTAGGATAAATAACCGATTTATTAGTTATAGTGCAAAAGAATGTAAATTGCAAATCTTTGTAAATATATCACATGCAAAAAAAACATAAAACAAGAACGCACAGTTATACGTTGTAATTCCATATGCCAGTAATATGACTGTAACTTAATAACTTAGGAAAAATTTAGCTTATTTATCGAGTCATCATCAGTCACCCAAGTAGGATAAATAACCGATTTATTAGTTATAGTGCAAAAGAATGTAAATTGCAAATCTTTGTAAATATATCACATGCAAAAAAAACATAAAACAAGAACGCACAGTTATACGTTGTAATTCCATATGCCAGTAATATGACTGTAACTTAATAACTTAGGAAAAATTTAGCTTATTTCTCGAGTCATCATCACCCAAGTAGGATAAATAACCGATTTATTAGTTATAGTGCAAAAGAATGTAAATTGCAAATCTTTGTAAATACATCAAATGCAAAAAAAAACATAAAACAAGAATGCACAGTTATACGTTGTAATTCCATATGCCAGTAATATGACTGTAACATAATAACTTAGGAAAAATTTAGCTTATTTATCGAGTCATCATCACCCAAGTAGGATAAATAACTGATTTATTAGTTATAGTGCAAAAGAATGTAAATTGCAAATCTTTGTAAATGCATCAAATGCAAAAAAACATAAAAACAAGAATGCACAGTAAATACGTTGTAATTCCATATGCCAGTAATTAGTCTCTTCCTGCCTAAGAACAATATGATTATGACACTTGACTTTGAGTTATGGGTGAGTAAGTACCTAATTAATTACTCACAAGCTGCCATCACTTTTAAATAGAATAGAATAGAATAGAATAGAATAGGATAGAATAGAATAGGATAGGATAGGATAGGATAGGATAGGATAGGATAGGATAGGATAGGATAGGATAGGATAGGATAGGATAGGATAGGATAGGATAGGATAGGATAGGATAGGATAGGATAGGATAGGATAGAATAGGAGAGAATAGGATAGAATAGAATAGAATAAAAAAACATTTATTTAGACACAGGTACAAAATACAGGCATAGAATAAACAAACAAAGAAGTTTATCACGGGGGTAAACGACAAAGGTGATATATAGACTAAAATAAGACTACCTCCATGACCCTGCGCCGAAATAGGGGTTGGCTCAGCGTATGCTGAACATTATTTTATTCAGCGCTGTTTTTCAGCCAAAGACCTTAATTACTAGTTGAAGTCACGGACGACAATTCGGAGAACACAAGGAAAAAATATTTGATACAAATAAACAAAAGTAGAATAATAGGAGAGTGTAATATGTATATGTCTAGTAAACAGATGATATAAAATAATAATAATAATAATAATGGCAGACGTCCGCAATCTCCCCTATAGCCCAATTACCCAGTCCATACATCCATCACAATAACCTGGTTTTATTTCTTTCATTTTTCTTTGCAATAGTCTCTACATCTGGTGGATACCATCTTTGTATGTATCATATTGTGCACCCGAGGATAATACCCGCTATGTGTAGCCATCGCCTTTAGATTAACTTCTCAAAGGGCCTCTGTGCTGTCGGCTTCAGCCCCACGCAAGCCTTCCAAAGGACCGGGTCACTTAATGGCCCGAGATCATGGTAAATGAGAGACATAATAATAATAAACGAGAGAATTAGAATGTAATATAACAATAATAGGTGCGTGTAATATAATAATAAAGAATGGCGTTTCACAACAATTACAGAAGGTTTATACGTAAGGTAAAAACAAAAATTAAAAGATAAAGTAATAGTTATCTATAAAATATTTACAGACTTAGAAAAAAAAAATTAAATCTAAAATATTAAATCTAAGCATTTACATTTTCATTCGTTAACATCACAATGGTAAATGTTGAAAATAATTCAAGGGTTGTGGGTTTACTCGCAACATTAAGCTGACCACGAACCTTTATTGATAGCGTAGGAACACGGCCCTGATCACATTTAGGCATGTCAGTTTGTTCATCAATTTATATTTATATTTTATTTGCGACGCATGAGGTTGCGGGTTCGATTCCCGCCTCGGAACAAATGTGTGTACGATCTGCAGATATTTGTTTCGGGTGTTCTGGTCGTTTTCTATGCATAATAAAAAATATCTATCTATGTAATGTATTGTATTATGTATATCAGTTATCTAGTACCCATAACACAAGCTCTGCTTACCATGGGGCTAGATAATGCTGTGTGAATTGTCCAGCATTATTTATTTATTTATTATTATTATAGTTTTACTAGCTGCGCCCCGCGACTTTGTCATCGTGGATATCTTAATGTTTAAATCGTTTATATACATTCATCTTGAATCACTCTATCTATTTAAAACCGCATCAAAATCTGTTGCGTAGTTTTAAAGATCTAAGGATACATAGGAACAAACAGACAGCGGGAAGCGACTTTGTGTTATATTATGAAGTAATTACAATAGTAAACGTGAGTTAATCTATACTATCATTAATATATACTAGTAGTTATCTAATACTTTCATAGCGCCTTCTTCGCATTCTAGTCGAACTAGTTTTCGAAAGCAAACGTCAGGGGTGTAAGGGGGAACAACATCATTCCAACATCTCGTCTCCCAAGCCAACCTGTAAGTGGTACACCCTGCTAGATAACGAACTAGGCTCTGGAGAAAATATCGAACAAACTTCATAATTTGATAACGAATAATTTGCAATTATTTTTCGTTACTTGACACTGGACTGAAATAACCGTCTAGTCTTAATATAAAGTTCAGGTAATTGACCCAACTTAAATTAAAAATATATATATTACTTGAACTTCGCAACTTCGCTTTTCCATACAAAAGATTTCAACGCGCTGCTGTTACGCTTACGAAAGGGGGGCCCTTTCGCGAAAAGTGATTGTGACGTCTCATTTTCCATAGGTTTTGGTACAGCGCCTCTATCGTGCGGACAGAAAACTAAGCAAGTCTCGTACAAATTAAACAAAATACAAATATGGGTCACGCACGATGATGTCTCGATACTGTCAAATGGACGGTTCTTTTGTATAACTAACAGCAGCGCGTTGACATCTTTTGTATCGAAAAGTGAAGTTGCGAAGTTTAAGATAAACATTTTATTCATGACTAGCTGCGCCCCGCGGTTTCATCCCCGCGTAGTGATAGGTAGATATTTTGGATTATCTTTATGAATAGTAGCCTATGTGTTATTCTGATATGTAAGCTTGTGAAGTTTCATCAAAATCAATTTAGTAATTTTTGCGTGATAGAGCAACAAACATCCTCACAAACTTTTGCGTTTATAATATTAGAAGGATTATGTCAAATTTTATTTTATTTACGTCATGTATCTTAGAAATAATGATAATTAATGATGAATTATCATTATTTCTAATATAAAAATATAATAATAAAATTAATTTACATTACGCATAATTGAAGAACTCGTCGTAGGTGTAGCTTCTCTACGAGCCAGTTTTTTAGCTTTAGCTTAAATTATCTAAAGTCGGTGCGTCCTAGGAGCTTTATTGTAGGTCTCATTACGTGCGCCAACTTGTCCGATTTGGCCAGTCATCCAAGTGTCAATATATTATTTTTTATTAACAGAAATAGGGCAAATAACAAAACAAATAGACCAGAGCCTTTTATTTGCCCTATTTCTATATACAAAGTTACATTAAAATTACTTTCACACACCAGAATCGCCACTCATATGCGGTCAATTCTTGCGTAATCGAACGCTAGCACCTATAACATTGACCTTGCTAGTGAAGCAATATTACAATGCAACTCATGCGAATAAGAATAAACACCTAACACATAGGGACATTATTGTTAGTTGGTTAACATGTTCATCATCATCATCAAACTATTTTTTTTTTCGAATAAGTCCACAGCTGGACAAAGGCCTCCCTAATGAGCGTCATAGCGCCCTGCTTCAGCTTGCCGCATCCAGCATCTGCCTACAGTCTTTCGCAGGACGTCATTATCACCTGGCCGAAGGATCGGCAGTGTCACGCAAAATAAGTATCAGTAATTTTTAATTATCATTACTAATATACACTTTAACTTATTTTTTGTATTATAATTATAATTGATTGCTGTCTATACTAATATTATAAAGAGGAAAGGTTTGATTTTTTGTTTGTTTGTAATGAATAGGCTCCGAAACTACTGGACCGATTTGAAAAACTCCTTCACCATTGGGAAGCTACACTATCCCCGGTGAACATAGGCTATATTATATTTTCAAAAAAGTTAGGGATACGTACTAAAACCGTGCGAAGCCGGAAAGGTTCGCTAGTCACTAATATATGTGTTCAGATCGCGTAAATCTAAAAATATGTATCCACAGAAAGTACCAATAATTGCAAGCAATATTGCAACCACAAGAAGGTCAAACATCATCCATTCTTGAATGTTCCAGTTTTTTATCAGAAACATTGCGCACAATAGCATGAGAAAATGTAATGGGAACCGACATGACTCTGATTGCGGTATTTCAATGATTTTTCATCAGTTTAGTGATGTGGCGGTAAAACTGACTAGTTGTGAGAAACCCTACTAATATTATAAACGCGAAAGTTTGGAAGTATGGATTGATTAATGAACATTGAAAATATGCCTAAAAAAACATTTTTCGGTTTATTTCAACTAAATTATATATATTTTTTGCAAATTACACGAAACAAAATGTAATAATTTATTGAGTTATATCTGTGACGAGAACGCCCTGTTGTTGGTTACAACTCTGGTGACATCACATGCAAGTAAACATACATTCCTCGACCGATTGTTGTTCGCGTTTTGCGTTTTCTAGGTGTTAAATTCAATCTGTGAGCTATTTCTGAAGCATTTTCTGTCAAATTTTGATAAATATTATAATTAGTGGCATAAATATTCGTCCATGTTGTTCGTTGTTTACTTGCTTGTGACGTCACACGTGTCACGTGACCAGCAACATCGTTTTTGGCGCGGTTTGGAAAATTTAAACTTTTACATTGATTTTTATAAATAATACAGTAGATCGCCCGGAAATATTGCCTTGAGTGATTATCGTTTTGTATTTTTATGTTTAATGCAAAACTGAATAATTATTCTGTAGGATGTCACGCATTAATAGTTGTTACGTAATTTTACAAATTTAATTCGCTTTATTTATTGGGTTTAAATCAACCGGCTTTTTACGCATTACCCAAACTCCCCATTCATAATATTAGTATGATAATTGTTGGCAATACTTTACGTAAGACTAAGTAGGCACATAATGATTTTGAAAGTAGGTTTTAATTAAAAGTTTAGTTTCCAATCGCAGTGTCTTGTGGCTTATCGAATTTCTGTGACTAAAATGTGGCAATACCAACTTGATTATATTACAATTTACACGCCTGTCACAGCCAGCTGCAATAGGTATATTGTATAGAGCCGGGTACTTAGGGGCCGTTCAAATATTACGTAAGCAGATTTATAACAATTATTTACCCCCCCCCCTCCCCCGTGTAAACATATTCTTTGTAAAAAAGCTTATTACAAAATATCAGATTACTTAGAAGATAAAAAAGCTTGGAACGAGTTTTGCTCCAACTCAAAATCTACCAACTTACAAATAACCAAATCAAATGTACGAGAAGAGTTATGAACATACTAGTGGTTTCTTCTCACTTCTTCCACTGGTGGACAAAATTGAAGTGAACTATAAAATAATTTAATAGTATAAAATATGACCTGTCTAAGTGCTTATTTGTAAGCTTAAAGAAATAAAAACTTCTCATTTTCATTTTAATTTTCATTTGGTCAGCAAAAGTAAACAAAGCTCTTACCCCCTCCCCCCATGCTTACGTAAACATTTTTCAATTATATGTAAATGTATTTTTTTTTATATTATAATTATAATATACAAGTAAACAATACACTGACAGAGGAAATTTAGACAAGTGAATAGCGCGCGGTAATTCCCCTAATCAGTTCTAAAGCGAGTGCCTAAACGTATGCATTATTTGTGGTAATCCCCGAAAATGTGTTTCGTTTTCAAGCATAGACAATGTGAGGGTTTCCATTCGTGTAAAAAAGTAAATAACTACCGATGACGTAATCATCATCTAGACTCCCCTATCCCCCATGTCATGCAAAATAAGCAAAACAAGAAATCACTGTTAGCGATAAGGCCGCCGATTGTGCCATTAGACTTAGTATTAAGATCCTTTATTATTATATATTTTTTTGTATTGATGGTGCAATAAAGATATATTGTATTTTATTGTAATATTCTCAAAGGTGTACCTACTTACCTAGAAATTAGGTACAGACAGTTAGAAAGAAGAAACAAAGAAAGAAAATACATTTATTTGACACCATACATAACACTAAACACGACTCGTATATCTAGCGTAACTAACCAATTTTATTCCTTTGCGTCAGAAACTACCTAGCATTATGGAAATTTGGTTTTATACGATAACGCAGTTTGTCCAACGCCGTTGTCAATGTAACGTCACCGGTAACGAGATGACGGCGACGAAGTAGCGGTACATACATTTACGTGCAATTTTTTCTTTAGTGTTGCATGGGTACAGCCATGATTAGGTCTTTTGTAATCGCCACTTTATTCGTTAATCCCTGAAGCCCTAAGTTTACAAATTGTTACTAACCCTTGCAGCCGCTAGGAGCTGTAGGATTTTCTTCGGGGTGATGTCTTGTAGGTCGTCTTAGCTATACTGTTGCTTGCCCAGGTGGATGCTACGTTTTTGCATCAGTGCTCCGCACTCTCCTAGCAGATCGAGAGGCGTTTCATCCCTGAGTGTCATTACGTGCATTCACTATGGCAACAGAACTCTGTCTGAGATTGTTAGGTACCGTTATTTTGTTTTAAGCCTCCTCTTCACTATCGGCGATGATCTTTACTCGTATGATCGTCCGTAATTGGCAAGGCAATTATCACGATCATCACAGCACGATCAAACGATCGACGTCATCTCATCTTGAACTCGCTGATTTTAATTCTCCAACACGAAATTTCGTGTGCCTCTTGTCCAATCCTCGTAGTTACCTATATGTACACCGAATTAGGTAATTTGCATAAAAAAACGAAACAAAACAATCGATTGCATATTTGAGAGAATTAAAATAGACAAATTAAACAGAATGGAGAATAAATGATTTCAATTAACATCTTAAATTATTTTAATTATCAGGCTTTAAATAGTTTTTAAAACATTTCCTGATCCTAAACCAACATGAATATTGACTGAACGAGAAAAAATGACCATGAAAGTCAAAGTTGTAAAATCGTGATAAGAACCAACCAGCCAGGTATTTCCAACCCGGATCTTGGAGATGATGAATTCTTTATTGCAGACAGATATAGATTACAGTATAAATCAACTGGCTGAATTTAAAATTATATTATTTTTAGGTAAATTAGTGTAAATTCTTTTTCTAATTCTCGATGTCTCAGCTTTGTAAATCATTGCTCGCCCGTGCCAACAATATACAATACTTATATAATTGTATATACATATATATATATATGTACGTACATATATGGTCCATATGTATACTGTGCCCGTGCTTTACCTGGAAAACCTAAAAAACTAGCCAAATGCTACACATGCTAATGTGCGGTGGGGGCTCCTTTTCCATATTTGTATGTGTTTTTGTACTACTTACTTCTATTGGTTTTGTAATTTTAATTTTAGATTTAGTACCTGGTTTGTACCTAAGTTATTTCTACTATTGTTTTTGTAGTTTTAATTTTAGATTTACTAAATCTAAAATCCAATGTTGGAATTAGTTTTTTAGCCGCGGTGGACGAAGGTCTGCCTGCGACGTAAGAGGTAACGGGTTCTATTCTCGTCTCGGGACAAAGGTTAAATCGATAATAAATAAACTAATCGATCTGCAGATATTTGTTGACGGTGTTTTGGGTATTTTCTATGTATAATAAAAATTATCCATCTAGGTTATGAAAGTATTGTGTTATGTACCTATATCAGTTATCTGGTATCCATAACACAAGCTCTGCTTAACTTGGGGCTGGAGTATGTTGTGTGAATTGCCCAGCATTATTTATTTATTTCTATAATCGATTGTTTGCTCGATCGTGCAACAAAATATCGTGTACTCGTAATAAGTTTATTACTATAGCAATAACAAGTGTCGATGTAATAATATAATTCATGTCATAGATCCAAGGACGGCGCCTTTCACTGACAGATGGACAGACAAAACGAAAACGAAACTTCTACAATGTCCAATGCCATCAACTTATCTGTGCACTTAGTGTCATACATTTTTTTATGTCGATGTGTGTGGGTGGGCAAGCTTCGAACGCCTCTTTGCCTCAAAATCTGAAACTTTTCTCAATATCGTCGACAAGCGTTTGGGCGCTATTTTGGTTTTTGTCAATTCTGCAAGTACCTACTAAAAAGTGTCCTGAAAAATTATCAAAAAAGTAATGAAAATATTGCTGCTCGCTTTGTCAAATGCGATAACAACCTAAGTGCACTGTAATTTTGTTAAATTTTTCTAAATTTTGTCGACAAACGTCTGGGCGCTTTTTTTGCCATTTTTGCTCGCGCTACACAAAATAATTAATAAAAAAGACAAAAAAATTTAATATTGCTGCCCGCTATGCCTAACTAACTGATAACTATGTGGCACTGTAAGTTTGTTACACGTAGGCAATACAAGTGGACTACACACAAGGCCGCTCCACTTGCCTGTTATTAACAGTGAATGTAATAATTTCTAGAACTGGATTACGCTGGTAGTGCCTTTAATCTGCTGTGGAATACGTTAAAACCATCTATCCTAGAATTGACATTTGAAAGCCATTTCGATGGCCTTGAAAACCCTTCGCCATTAAAAGGGCCACTTGCACCCGGAACCATTATTTGTTTCAAGGCGGGAATCGAAGCCGCACCTCTTGCGTCGCAGGCGGATCTAAGCCCACTGCGTCACAGATGACGTCAAATCACTACATAGTATAAAACAAAGTCACTTCCCGCTGTCTGTCTGTCGGTATGCTTAGAACTTTAAAACGATGGAACGGATTTTTATGCGGGTTTTTTTCTATATGTACTTATATTATAAAGAGGAAAGGTTTGATTTTTTGTTTCTTTCACCGTTGGAAAGCCAGGCTATTATTTTCAAAAAAATTAGGTATCCTGATTAGAACTCCAATAATGTAACCCAAGGTGTAAAAAATTCACCTTAAAAATTCCAATACCCGTGCGAAGCCGGGACGGTCCGCTAGTAATAGATAGAGTGATTCAAGAGAATCGTTTATATTGGTATATAATACATGCATATAGGTATACATGCTCAGGGCTGGTCGCTAGTGGTCTAGAATGCCAAAGTTGCTAAAGTAACTACAACAAGATCTACACGTGTAGGTTGACGATACACATGAGAGACCTAGACCGCACTGCTGAACATAGGCCTCCCTCAAACGACACCACGAATAGCGGTCCTGAGCCGCCTCCATCCATCGACTCCCTGCGACCGCTACAACGTCGTCGGTCCATCGAATAGTCTTCCCACACTCCGTGTCGTGCTGCATCGCGGTCGCCACTCATAACTTCACCTAAAATACTTCTTTTGTAACATATTACAGGTTAATTACGTTTTTTGTAGAGCTCTTTAATTGCCAACTGCCATTGCTAATTTTTGTTCTGGTTTTTGATAATAAGCAAGGCGTGCCGTAACCAGTATCTAGACTTGTATGCACTTTAACAACAAAAGAAAGAATACTAACAAGTTTTTTTGCTCCGAAGGCGCGGGTAAAGTTTATCAAGTGTTTCTTTGTGGCTGTCAGACACTCTTTATAACCTTTTTATTACCAGACCAGCTGCGCCCTGCGGCTTCGCCCTAGTGGACATCTATATTCGGCAAATGGTTTATAAACGGTAAATTGAATCACTCTATCTATTAAAAAAACACATCAAAATCCGTAATATAGTTTTAAAGACCTAAGCATACATAGGGACAGACGGACAGCGGGCAACAAACAGCACCGACTTTGTTTTATACTATGTAGTGATATTATTTTATAGACACGGCTAAAGCGATTTTGATAAATGAGGTATCATATTACTCTTGTGGTCTCGTATATGGCCTTTAGCTACAACTTGTATGTAGGCCTTTGCCCCCCCATATTATAGAACAAAGAGAAAAAACGGGTTTCCGACCAATTACATAGGGTATAAGTTTACTACTTTTATGTTATTATTATCAGTTTTTATTAAGTTTTCATAAATGTACATATATATATTATGTTAACATAAAGTAGGTACCTTCCATTCCAAATCAAAGTATAGTATAACTAGCGGACCTTCCCGGCCTCGCACGGTTTTAGTACGGATCCCTAACTTTTTTGTAAATATAATATAGCCTATGTTCACCGGGGATAGTGTAGCTTCCCAACGGTGAAAGAATTTTTCAAATCGGTCCAGTAGTTTCGGAACCTTTTCATTACAAAGAAACAAACAAAACATTAAACCTTTCCTCTTTATAATATTAGTATAAATAGGTAGGTACTCACCTTATAGATACAAGAGCGTGATCTATTCCACCAAGAGCCAACTTACCTCATGATGAAGTCAGGAACCTTTTAACGGCCATGGCATTAGTATTCCTTGTGAGTGGAGCTCGTCACGACTTCATGTTATATCTTTGGATACGAATAGAATGTTAACTTTTGATCTAACATTAATTTGCGAACGTTTCATGTGTTTGGAAACTTAATCTTATCCAATTCAATTATTATTAAATTTAACCAATACTTATTAAAAATTACATTCCTATATATATCTTTCCTAATATTATAAAGTGGAAACGTTTGATTTTTTGTTTGTTTGTATTGAATAGGCTTTGAAACTAATGGAGCGATTTAAAAAATTATTTCACCGTTGTACACTATTCCCGGGTGACATAGGCTATATTATATTTTAGAAATGTGAAATTAGAATTTAACGCGAGTGAAACCGCGAGAAACAGCTAGTTAATATACTAGTTAATATAATTATAAAGTACATAAGTAAGGTTAACAATCTAACAAGAACGAACCCAAAAATTATTGTGCCCTGACAGAGATTTTATGCATTGTGTACCCATTATGACACTACACCAAAGAACAATAACTTGTATGCATAAAATCAAAATAAATGATATGAATATATACAATAAATGTATAGAATAGAAAAGAATAGTTTATTTGTAACTCAATACACAAAAACTTAAAACAAACATGATTAAAAAAATAAAGGATAAACAGATTTTTGTAATTGAGTCACAAAACGGACTCTATCTCAGCATGGGTTAGTTGTAAGCATGTTACAACCAACGCTGGTCTTCCGATAGAGCCGTTTGGTGACGTCACGGAAGATAACACAAGACAATATATAACAAAAAATAAAAGACAAGACTAAAACAATAAAATATAAACTATGACAACGGATAGCGGTTCTACATAGAATAAAAATTGGGCAGATAAGTAACTTCGCGTTTTAGTTCATATACAAAAATTAAAATACAAAAGATAAAAATTGTAAAATTGTAACAGGCGAAATCAAAAAGAAACACATAAAATTACACACGGATAACTACTTCAATAATTGCATAGCATCATTATATGATACTTGTATCGTTTCTATGACTCTCTTGTTTTTTCTGACCTTCAAAAATAAAATTGCGTAGTTTAAATTTAAAACCATGAAAACTTTCCTTATTGGAGGGGGGATATTATTCCAGCACCGCGATGCAGCGTAGCGAAAACTGCCTCGAAAAGAGGCCGAGCTATGGCACTGCATCGCGAGCTGTTTGGCACTCTGTCGGGGTCCGCACGATCTGGTGCTACAGTTCCATGAAAGTTTCTCATAGAGATATATGGGTACACGGTGCTTGAGGACACCAAAGAGTAAACAAGCTAAATGAAGTTTTCTACGATTTCTCATCTTCATAATGCCATGTTGATTAAGAAAGGGTGTAACATGACCTCTCAACGGGATATCAAAGCAAAAACGAACACAGGCATTTTGTACTCTCTGAATCAACTTTTTGGTTTTAGCAAGCAGTCTAGGACTAATGACTGTGTAATTCAGCTTGGATAGTATGAGTGATTCCACATGTATATATATATGTATATATACTGAATGTGTACTGAACTTTTAGAGTCCAGCCTGCCTTCTTAAAATCCGCACGCCCTCCAGGAGGGATGACGACCTGCGAAAGACTGCGGGCAGATACTGGATGCGGCAAGATGAAGACAGGGCGCTATGGCGCTCATTGGGGGAGGCCTATGTCCAGCAGTGTACTAACATAGGCAGATGATGATGATAACTGGTAAGATAATTTTAAAATGCATAGCTATATTTATAAGGATCGTTTACCTTTTATTCTTCGTATACTGGATTTGTGACATCAGCTTGGATAATTGTATTAAAAACAAAAGAAAAACCCGACAGCTTTTAAAAAAGTACCTTCAACACTTATCAAAATACAAAAATCTTCTCAAAAACTTTTCCATTGATAAAATGTTTATTCAACGGTCAAGGTTACAAGGACTGTCGAATTGCGTAAATTCGCATTAATAATGTATTTGGATGGAGTCGCGTTAGTTTGCTTACATTATAAAAAAAACCTAGGTACTAAGGTACCTCAGAAAAACTGAAAGGAAGCTGTCAATCGCCAAAACTCCGGAATCGTCTCAGGGGCCTACTCGTTAAACTAAAATCGAACTTTCTGATTTGTTTTTGTGCCAAACCTGCTCCGTACGATAGCATTTGCACGAAAACGATTTAGAAACTTTGATTTTCTTTTTACTGGCAAAAACCAAGACTACGGTCATGGTTTTAGCCCGTTTTGGTAAGGCCTTTACCTATACCGTCTAGGTAGTATTCGGCAAAGGCCTATAGTATTGAATCGTTTAGTAAAAAATCACTCAGGCCATCAATGTAGGTATTTGCCATTATGTAGGTGCTTATTAGGTACTGTTCGCTCGTTAGTTCCTTCTTGTGGCTATGGTAATTTAACGATTTTGATGGAATTTTCATTACCTATAGCCACCTTGTTTGTAATAACGTACATACAGCCTATTAATTTCAAACTGTAGTTATTATTAATGTCCTAGAATTCAAATTGAAGTGTTTATGATAAGGCTACCTCAATTTGAAATTAATAGCTATTTTAATTGGATACAAAAAGTCTATCTTGATAAATTTAACACGAACTTAGGTAATTTAATGATTATAATTTTTAATGTAGTTAGCATAGTTCTTTAATGTCATAAAAATATTTCTCTATGAGCCACATACGGAGTTTTGTCTTAAATTTACAAGTAGGCAGTTCTCTTATGTCTCTAGGAATTTTATTATATACTTGTACATTCATGGTAGAGCTTTTTTGCACTCAGTGCAGTTTTGTATGAAGGCAATATAAGCCTCGTGGGATCCCTATTTTTCAAGACAGAGTTATTTATGTAACCTATTCTGTTTATAAGACTTTTTGGGGTCACAATCCTTTACAGCTATGAAGAATTCTTAGCATTTAACGTGGCTAATAGTATATTTTATTACAAGGGACAAAACCAACCCATTGCATTGACCTACAAGGTATACTGGAATTTCTAAAGTCTTTAAATACGTGATTTCGACGCAACAGATAAAATCTTATTTATTATTTCTTTGCCCTTCAGTTCCATTTGCATATTATTAACATGATTTTTGCTTGATGAAATTTTCAATAAATAAGCCTCTGTATCAATTCACCTTGATTTCACGCTAGGTACTATAATCTTTTTTGTGTCTTGGTAACGCGCAAAGCAAAGTATTCAAAATTCAATATATTTTATTTCTTTAGGCTTACAAAATAAGCACTTAGACAAGTCATACTTTATACTATAAATTATTATCAAATAACTAACGTACGTATCTATCTAATTACGCATTCCATCATGGAGAAGTTCCGCAATAATCTGGCTATAGGTACGCATTCTATCATGGAGAAGTTCCGCAATAATCTGGCTATAGGTACGCATTCTATCATGGAGAAGTTCCGCAATAATCTAGCTATACGTATTCTACAATGACCCTTCTTATAAACATCCAATTATCAAAAAGGCGCTTTCAGTTATATTTTCTAAAAAAAAATTCAAATGAAATATACATAATGTTCTTTGTAAATGGAACACCAAAGAGTCAGAATGTCTTGTATTGGCTGATGAAATAAAAAATACATTTCATCCCTGGGCCCTAGAGATTAAATGTATTTTTCTTTTTAATTTTTCGCCTAGAGTCAGGGGCGTATACTCGTTTTACGCCTTCTAAGCACGCTATAACCACTTAAACGTAAGACACACTTTTAGAGTATATTTCAATACTTTCATTTGACCAATATTTATTTACCTTACTGCACTATCAGGCAATAACAAAACTTTTGTATGGAGAAGTTTGCATTAAATCCGATTCTGGTGAAATGTGATAGAAAATCATAAAAATTCCCCATTTTTGATGAACAATGACCGAGTAATTAGATTTTGTAGATGTAGCTCAACGTCCGTGCCGGATATTGCCAAATAATCACGTCCTTAACATGTACCTTACCTACATAAAGAAACGTTTTTCACAACTTTTCAGGATTATTTATGCGATCTTTTTACTGGACTTATGACGATGTGGTTATTCAGACGACACATTTTTTATCGCATCGAACATAAAAAATTCACGACAAAGATGTCAAGGTGGTAAAAGGCCATAGCTAGGCCAAATTGATTACGAGGTGGTTATACGACAATGACCATAATTTAGTTATGTTTGAAGGGCATGAAGAAGCGAAATTGTTCGAGCGAGAAATAGATACCTTCGGTTCTACAGTCTAAGATATATTTTGCTACGAAAAACTTAGAACAATAACAGAACCACTACGTAACAGCAAGATAACGTAGTATAATCACAAAAACTAAAACACAACATTCAACGATACGTATTTAAATACGTACAACAAACGCAATGACGAAAAAGGTTAAAATTCGAGTTCTAAAACCGACTACAGACTTTGAGAATTTAACCTGAATTCCTAAAGACTACTGACAAATGAAATGATGAACGAAAGCTTTCAAAACCAAATATTGTTTCGAACTTATGTGATGTTTTATTAGAATAAAACTTATTCGTATCCAATACAATTATTATTTAGTTTAACTACATATTTCAAAATGACATTACTATATTATTTATTTTATAAATATGATTGTTTAGAATTTTAGCCAACATCTAACAGGAAAGAACCCAAAAATTATTGTGCCCTGACAGGGTTTTTGTGCATTGTGTACTTACCCACTAACATACTACACCAAAATCACAATAAATGACATGAATATGATTTGCTACAATAATATCAGCGTCGTAAATATTTTTCACTAAAAAAGTAGTATAGGTCAAGGTTTTCGACTTCAGACAAAGTTGTGAAGATTGAAATTTACTGTGTGGTTATAATTTACGAGTAAATGTGGTCAAAATTACCTTTTGGAATCAACCATTACAGCGTTGCCGCGTTGTAAGGTATAAAGAATAAGCTAGTAAAAACAAATATGAAGCCATTGATTCTAACGCTATAATAGCAGAAGATTCTAACGCTTCCGTTGTTATTTATATTTGAAATGGCACTATTTGTTAGAAAACATCCCCATCTTTTCCCACGCAAGTCTGATTTTGTAGTGCGAAATAGACGTGATAGCAGTAAACTCCAAATGCCTAATGGTAAAACAGCTTTCCTACAAAAAAGTGTAGTCTGTATGTCATGCAAAATATACAACAAAATACCTAAATCATTAAAAGATCTTGGCGACAATATATTTAGGACTAAATTGAAACAATTATTAATTACCAAATTCTATTATAATATTAACGATTTTATGACAGACAAATTTTGACATTACCTTATTTTACTATTGCGCCTCTTACTATTACTATTATTACTTTAATTTTTTTTGACATTATATAAAATTATCTACGATATACCTAGGTTAGTACATTACTAAACTGCTGTGACATTTGCATGCTATCTTAATTTTGCACGCCTCGATTAGGTAGTTAATGTATTAGAAATACCATTTTTAATTAAGAACTTTTGTACCTATATTACAGCAAATAAATGATTCATTTTATTTGGAATCAATAAGATTTTTTTATTTATAATGGGGATGTCTACCTACTTTTTTTAAAATCTTTATTGATTAAAGAGGGTTTAATCATCTACCTACTTAATAATATAAGTAAATTCCTACAGATATTTGTTGTGGATGTTCTGTTTGTTTTCTATGTATAATAAACAATATCTATGTATGTTTCTAATGTATTCATATTTTTAAACTTACGCGATCAGAACAAATAATTACAAGTACTATTTAAACTACGGTTTATTTACCTATTTCATTCCGCATATGTATAAATACCCGTTAAATAGTACATACTTCTAGTGCACCTATTTGATACACGTTCATAAATCTCCAAATCTGGCCAGTACAGTGACATAATAGTAACAAGCAATCAGTCACGAGGTCAGACCCAGCATCCCGTTGACCCGGCGCTCAATTGGACCATCCTCCCCGGTGGGAATCTTTAGCACACATCCCACGCTGCAGTTTTGGACTGTTTTTTAGGGTACCGTACCCGAAGAAGGTTACAGAAACGTGTTCTTGAGTGGAGACCACGACTCAGTAAACGTAGTGTAGGACGCCTTCCGACCGGGTGGGATGACGGCCTGCGAAAGACTGCAGGTAGATACTGGATGCGTCAAGCTGAAGACAGGACGCTATGGCGCTCATTAGGGGAGGTCTATGTACAGTTGTGTACTTACATAGGCTGATGATGATGATGATGATGATGACCCAAAGGCTAAGACGGGAACCTATTACTAAAACTCCGCTGTCCGTCCGTCTGTCTGTCTCCGGGCTTTATCTCATGAACCGTGATAAACAGTTGAAATTTTCACAGATGATGTATTTCTGTTTATATATACTAAAAAACAGAATAAAATAATTATTTAATACAACAAACGTGATTTTTTACTTGTTTTTATAGATTGATGAACGGAACGGAACCTTTCGTGTGCGAGTCCGACTCGTACTTGGCCGGTTTTTATTCTGAACGCTTTCACTGCTCAACTGGGACTAGAGGCAGGCTCTTGGGCTATCAAAGTGTTAAAGAAAGCTAACCATTAATACCCCAAAGTGAAAGAGAATAAATCCCAAGCAAACCAAAAACCACGAAAACAGAGTTTTATGGTTTTTGAACCCCAATTTACGAGTGTTCGAACAAACCTGACTTTGTTTTATATTATATAGATTTATACTCATTTAATTAATATCAAAACTGTTTGGTGGTAGAGTTAGTTTCTTTCTCCCTCTCCTACTGGTACACTGGAGGTCGCCAAGTAGCAAAAAACATTGGACAAGTTACTATGTCAATGTCACTGCATTTTAATTCAAATCGGGTAAAGCTACGGCCAGGATATACGTGGAAATACTACGAATACGGTGCGGGTGTTTAATATACATTCGGAGGTTGAAATCGATCTGGTGTTCCAACTGGAAGTGGTATTAGGTATCTTGCCATCATGCAGGCGTTATCGGCAGATCGAATATCGATTTACATCGAAGACTGATATGACTCGGCGAAGGTCTGTCGACGCAGGAGGTCGTGGGTTCGATTTCTGTCTTGGGACAAATGTTTGTATGTTGACGAAAAGTATTTCGCTATATGTAGACACAATGCGTGCAAAGTGACGACCGATGTGGCGCGGTGGGCGAAGGTCCGCCTGCGACGCAGGAGGTTGCGGGTTCGATTCCCGCCTCGGAACAATTGTGTGTATGATCTGCAGATATTTGTTTCGGGGGTTCTGGTTGTTTTCTATGTGTAATAAAAAATATCTATCTATGTAATGTATTGTATTATGTAAATCTGTTATCTAGAACCCATAACACAAGCTCTGCTTACCATGGGGCTAGATAACGCTGTGTGAATTGTCCAGCATTATTTATTTTATTTATTTAAAGTCGTGGGCAGAAACTAGTCCTACCTAATATTATAAACGCAAAAGTCTGTGAGGATGTCTGTTGCTCTATCACGCAAAAACTACTGAATGGATTATGATGAAACTTCACAATAATACCTGTAGCTTACATATAAGAATAACACATATTACAATTCATATAGATATATTGTATATGATCCAAAATATCTATGGCTCAACTCACACCAAAAGAGCGTCGAAACGCAGCGCAGTTTCATTGTCATATGAATTTTAACTTTATTTTCATTACAATAAAACTTATTACTCGAACGAGTCGCGCGGGTGCCCGCGGCGCCGCGGGAATTCCAGCGAATTCGACTCGTTCGAGTTTCTCATGCGATAATACAAAATATCTATCACCACGCGGGTGAAACGGGGCGCAGCTAGTTATTAATAAATAATGCTGGACAGTCCAGCATCCTGGTTAGATATTTAGAAAAAAAATTCTGATGAAAATACTTCCTAAAGTAAAATTCTACAATATTAGACAAATCATTAAATAAATAAAAAATAATAATAATCTGGCGTAACGCATCAGTAATTGCCATACAGTAATTACGCCAGCATCTTGATGACGCTTCTCTGGTCTGGAATTGTAATGGATCAGTTGAGCTACCTGTAGATAGTTTGCAACAGTCTGCAGTTGCTCAATTGTTACAAATGTTGACTAGTTCTAATTTATTGTTTGATCGTAACTTTCTTTGTTGAAGAGTTTTGTTAAAAAATAATAAATATCAAAAGACATAGACTTATCTTATATATATATAATATAAAAATCAAGTGCTGTTCGTTAGTCTCGCTAAAACTCGAGAACGGCTGGGTCGATTTAGCTTATTTTGGTTTTGAAATGTTTGTCGTAGTCCAGGGAAGGTTTAAACGGTGTGAAACATGGTACAATTGCGCAGAAATTTCCACGCGGCTGAAGCTCGCGTTAAGGGATTCTACCTGTCAGAATCGTGAATATTGGTACTTATTATTTATTTATTAACTAATTATTACTAAGTAGTATATTATACATATATATATATATATTTAATACTTATTCATCTTTAAATACTCATATTATGTTCATTTTTATTCTAGCTCTATCCTTGGTACACCCCCTGCCTTTCTTTAATTCACACAATTCTTTCCATCCAAAGGTTGCCTGGAAGAGATCGCTTCTAAGCGATAAGGCCGCCCATTGTACTTGTCACATGTAATATCTTTCATAATGTTCTGTATCTGGTGTACAATAAAGTATTTTTGTATTGTATTGTATTGTATTGAATAAACATCAAAAGAAATAGAATTATTTAGTAATAAATTATCGTTACGCCCGATATTTCGCAATTCGTTCTAGTAGATTGTATTTGTACTTCATTGTGATGGTATTCGTGACGAAGCTACAATGGAAATGCCGTGGTTCAAGACCACGAGTTCCTTTCAAATAAACCTTTTCATAGATAAAGGTTCCTTTGGCAAATTATTATACAAACTTCTGCTGGCGGGTTTGCTTGTTCAGAGCGTTTCTTATTTATTTACGTAATCAGAACGTTATCAGAACTAATCGAAAGGACATTAAAGTAGAACGCCCTATTAACAGAACGACCTAAAACCAAAATGGCACATTAGCATAAGGTTCTATTAGCAACATGAACTACACTGTAGTAGCAATTGGGACTAATGCCAAAATGACACCTTAGCTGAACGGCATAGTAAAATCAATACAAATTAAATAAAAACAAAATTCATGTACTTAGACTAGACCTTAAATCTATCTATTATTTCTATAGTATACAAATGTTACTAGTAATTAATAATTTCGCAAATTTCGGAACATTTTTTGCCCTGCTTAATAAATATAGCAACTTTTTCATAAATCACATCACACACATTTATTACATACGAAAGTTTAGATGGATGGATGGAAAGATGGATGTTTGTTACTTCTTCAAGCCACAACTACTGAACGAATTGGGCTGAAATATTGCATAGTTTTAGGTCTAAACGTAACGTGTTCTTGAGTGGAGACCGCGACTCGGTAAACGTAGTGTAGGACGCCCTCCGGCCAGATGGTATGACGACCTGCGAAGGACTGCTGGCAGATGCTGGATGCGTCAAGCTGAAGACAGGGCGCTGTGGCGCTCATTGGGGGAGGCCTTTGTCCAGCTGTGGACTAACATAGGTTGATGATGATGATGATGATAGTTTTAGGTGGACTAAAACACGAGGCACCTTTTCTTACCATAAATCAGTTCAAACAAAGAATAAAATAACCGTTATACGTTTTCATAGCAACGCGTGCGAAAACGCGGGCAGATAATACAATACAATACAATACAAAAATTCTTTATTGTACACCATAATCAAATTAATCATTACAAAAATACATTATATGTGACAGGTACAATGGGCGGCCTTATCGCTTAGAAGCGATCTCTTCCAGGCAACCTTTAACCTTTTAGATAATAGTATTTGATAAGCATTATAATCATAGTTTGTCAAACTTTGACCTCATGATAACATGTGACAGATTTATTTGGTTAATTTAAGGTACATTGGGGTATGATCGGACCGCGACAACATATAGGTACACCATCTTGGCCGCCCACGTTTTCAAATGGCGTCGTCGTAGAAAATGTTGTTAGCATTATATCCTACTAATATTATAAACGTCAACATTTGTAAGTATGGATGGATGGGTGGATGTTTGTTACACTTTCACGCAAAAACTAATGAATGAATTTTGATGAAACTTCACAATAATATTGCTTACATATCAGAATAACACATAAGCTACAATTCATAAAGATATATTGTATAATATCCGAAATATCTGTGGGTGAAACCGCGGGGCGCATCTAGTAGGTACAATACATCCACACAGCATGATCTAGCCCCAAGCCAAGCAAAAGCTTGTGTTTTGGGTACTTTAGGTAGATGACTGATATACATAATACAATAAATGAATTGCATGTATGTATATAGATAGATGTTTTATTATTTACATTGAAAACGATCAGAACACCCGAAACAAATATCTAGAGTTCTTACAAACATTTGTCCGTAGGCGGGAATCGATCGACCTTTATGCAGGAGATTGCGCTCCTGCGTCGCAGACGGACCTTCGCCCACCACGCCATCATCGAGGTCGCATATGGCTTAATTCGGCTACAAATAATGTCATACGGACTTCACCCGTACCCGATCATACTCCAACGTACTAGATATACATATATGTATGGGTACCTACGACCGACTTCTAGGAAAATCTAGGTCTTTGTACAAATGAGAATAAATCCCACGACCTGTTATCAATCTTAGCACGAAGATAAACTTGTTTTGCTTTCAGCTGTTTTAAAGTTCAAACAGCCTATTATACGGCCAGAGCTCTTAAGCCGGGTTTTCACGTCGAATGGGTAATAAGCGGGAAATCACAGGCGGAACGGGGACTCCTTTTAAATGAAAATAGGTTTACATTTTGAGCAACAACATATATTTTTTTAATTTCCACCGTATTTCAATAAAAAATTAATAATGCTGGACAATTCACACAGCATTATCTAGCCGCATGGTAAGCAGAGCTTGTGTTATGGGTACTAGATAACGGATATACATAATACAATACATTACATAGATAGATTTTTTTATACATAGAAAACAACCAGAACACCCGGAACAAATATCTGCAGATCGTACACACAATTCAGATAATATAAATAATTATAGTATTGCAATTAAAAAAATGTTAATTGAGAAGTCATATTATACACTTGACGAAGCTATTGCTGATGATCTCACTATTATACCTACCTAATCATTGTATTATTAATGAATGTAATATTAATATTAAATGTAATATTAATATTGATGATTTGTTTACAAAAAATTGACATCGAATTTAGCGTATAAATCTTCTATTCGAATCCTAGATCGATATCCAGATTTGTTGACATTAAACGCAATAAGGCTAGGCGTATGCTGGGACGCAGGCGACGCAGATCCACGCAGAGCAGATTTTGTAATGCATGAAAGTACCGAGTGCTCCGTACGTTGCGGAGCAGGCACGTGCGACGCAGATAATTGTGTCTTTCATGCATTATAAAATCTTCTCTGCCCTGCGCTACGTGGATCTGCGTCGCCTGCGTCCAGCGAGCACACAGCATACGCCTAGCCTAGCCTAAAAGCGATGCATTTGCGACGAGAACGCTTATCTGAAGGCAAAGTTGACCTGCCGTAAATTTCGACTTAAATAGACCAAACGTGGCACAGATTAGATTGCACTGGGTCAGAATCCGTGGACGGATGTTTCCACTTCTCTTTTTACTTTGTCGTTTGACGTAATAAAATAAGTAACCTTAAATATTGGCCCATAGGTACCCTAAGAGCATTAAACCATAGGTACCTAACCTACCTAAATCATCATCAGCCTATAGCAGTCCACTGCTGGTATGTCCAGCAATGGCCTCCCCCAACCTACCTACGGACCAATATTTTAGATGATTAATTTTTACTTAATGTTCTGTGGTTTGAATTTATATGTACGTAACTCTATTTAATTTTGTAATTTGTTGATGTAATATATTTTTTTGTCTAACTACAATTATTTTAGTTTCTGAATTTAAATTTATACAACTGTATTATTTTTTGATTCGGACTTTGAAGCGAATTAAGCGCTTGTTATTTTGACGTAAATTTATTTTATTGTATTATACAAAAACACATACATATTATGTATCTGAGCGTCTGGTCGAAGCGTCGCGTCTGGTCCACAGATATCTGGCCGAAGCGTCGCGTGACCCGAGAGCTGGTTAGTATCTGGCGTAGCGCATCAACATTGCCATACAGAGGGGCAATGCAGCTAGCCTCTTGGGACGCTTCCGACTGGTTTTGGATATGGATCAGTTTAGCTATCTGTAGATTTTTTGCAAATCTAAGAAGAACGAACCCAAAAATGGTTGCACCCTGACAGGGTTTTTATTCATTGTGTACCCATAAGACTACTACCTAAGAACAATACCTGTACGCATAAAATCACAGTAAATAATATGATTAAGTTACCTCAATTGTTTCAATTGTAGCAATATCATTGTTCCTATTAATAAATAAATAATGCTGGACAATTCACACAGCATCATCTAGCCCCAAGCTAAGCAGAGCTTGTGTTATGGATACTAGATGACTGATATACATAATACAATACATTACATAGATAGATATTGTTTATTATACATAGAAAACGACCAGAACACCCGGAACAAATATCTGCAGATCGTACACACAATTGTTCCGAGGCGGGAATCGAACCCGTAACCTTTTGCGTCGCAGGCGGACTTTCGCTCACCGCACCACATCGGTTATCGGTTATGTCAACAAACATTTTTAAATAGGTGATACTATAATCCTACTAATATTATAAACGTCAAAGTTTGTAGGATGGATGGATGTTTGTTACTCTTTCACGTAAAAACTACTGAATGGATTTTAATGAATATAGTATATTATCCAAAATATCTATCACCACGCGGGTGAAACCGCGGGGCGCAGCTAATATACTATAATAGGTGACTGACAAGAAACAACAAGTCAATCACGAATTTAGTTTGTTGAATCTGTCATCCTAAGCATTTTGGTGATATAAGAATCCGCAACAGATGAGAGAAAAGCTTGTTTAAAAAAAATATATTTTTATTTTATTTTATTTATTTATAGAGATAGTAACATCATTACAGGTTTTTTTATTAATATTAAAAACTTATTCACGACCGCTTAGTTACGAGTCTTAAACTGCGTTCTTGATTTCTAAGTGGTTGAAGTTTTTTACAACCAACAAAAATAACAAGGAAGGAAAACTACGATTACGTAGTTCATATTCTTCAATCAAAAAAATCGGAGAATGAATAAAGAGATACCATTAGGGTAATAAGGTAGTTATGTAGGTCCTTGAATTGAATACTAGAAGGTAAATAAGACTGTAAACAACAAAAACATATAAACTTGAAACGTTGAATTATCCGGTTTCATTGTTGGTAACGTAATGATGACAAATTGAAAACCAAGAAATACACAGACAGTGATTATCTTTATACAAAGTGATGAACTGAAACACTGAAATAAAGGGCTTAGCTGAAACGCTTTGAAACTTCTATTCTCGAAATGAGGGTTCTCTATTTTTAAAATAAGTTCGTATTTTGCCTGTAGATTATATGATTGAGGTAACGTAATGATGATAAATTGAAATCCAAGAAATACACAGACAGTGATTATTTTTAATTCTTTATTGTACACATACAAAACTTAAAAATAACTTATATAAAAAGATATGTACATAGGCGAGCTTAGCCCTGAGTTAGAGTTTTCTTCCAGCAAACCTTAGGTTTACAGGAGTGGCGATGGAATAGATAGAGGAAGTGTACAAGAGACAAATTAGACTAATAATACAATACGGAATGAGATTATAATATACATACATAAATTAAAAAAATAATAGTTCTATAAACCTAATAAATACATTTAGTTCAATATAATAAAAATAATAATATATATAGCTATCTTAGCTATATATATTATTATTTTCTATATATAGCTATCTTTATACAAAGTGATGAACTGAAATATGTACTGAAATAAAGGGCTTAGCTGAAACGCTTTGAAACTTCTATTCTCGAAATGAGGGTTCTCTATTTTTAGAAAAAGTACGTATTTTGCCTGTAGATTGTATTTGGGCGTGGAGAAATACGTTTTATAGTTAACCAGCCATCATCTTCTTATAGTACAGTGCTGCTACATTACTAAAGGTCGGCAGTCATCCTTTGTTAGTTTTTTCGATATCCAGGGGTTAAGTTAGAAAAATTCTGAAATTTATTTATTTTGTGAAACATGGGCTACATTGATGTTAAATTAAAAATAGAATGAGCACAACCACGATCAAATTTATAGAATGCAAAGATTAATTACTAAATCAATTGATTATCTTATTCTAGAATTTGTCCATCAGATATTCAGGTTAGGTCGTCTGCTTTCTTTATGCTAGGCCATAGCCGTAGATATGTTGCGCAGCCAGCGAGCCTTCCTCCGAAGAACTGCTTTTTTAACATGAAGAAGTATCGTCTCATCATGAAGAATTATAGCAGTTGTTATGGATTATATCGTTATTAAGATAAATACATGTGCGAGAGAAGCAACTTCTCTGTGTTGAAAGGTTTTTACAAGGTTAAGCTAGACATCGTCAGGGCCTTTGTTAAAACACGTATATCGCCGTGAAAATCTACGGTTTCTATAGTGATAATTATGTCATCTGTATTTTTACAAACACTCGGTTGTATGGATCTCTCAAAAATGACAGAAATATGAATATGGAAACGGTAGAGTTTCACGGCCAGATAAAAGTGTGTTAACAAGGGTTCTTAGGGTAAAACATTATTATATTGGGAGATTTGAAAAAAGAAGTTGTCAATATTAGCTGGCAGATGACTAAGCTTTTAATTGCCAATTCTTTTTCATCTGTCGGCCAGGATGTTTAAGCTATTGCATACATGTGTCTTCACAAAAAAAATGTTATTTTGCGGGTTACCTACTTAACCCGCAGGATAACCATTTTTTACAAGTTGTGTTGGTAAAAAAACGGGCAGGTACTTAGTTAGGTACCGCGATGACCTGTCACGGTACCTAATTAAGTACCCGTTTTTGTCATTTTTTTTATTTTAGTAAGAAATAACTAATGTTTCTACCTGCGGTCTTAAACATTGTGATTTTGAGATTTAAAATTATTAAGTAAAACAAGAATCAAATTGCTTAAGCACGTACTGAACTAGTTCTTCAGCTTTCCATGAAGTAGAGTGGTCTCGAAGGTGGTTTGCAAAATTGCAAAACAAAAAGAAACTGCAGTGCAGGTAGGCTTGTGGAGATTTGCAAAGACTGCAAGGTTATAGACGATCACGGTCGCACAGTTGGTTGGCTTGCGTAATTTGTAATTAGTTTGAAAAATGAGAAAAGTTAATCAACGACTGATTACTGATTAGTTTAGTGCTCCGTCACTGCGCTTAGATTTTGTTTCAGTCTTATATTGTTCATCAGTTAGTGATAATCTTTATTTACAAGGAAAATGACAATGAAATCATAGAATACACAGCAGCATTAATTTAAATCTTCCTGACATTATTTCATTGTATTTTACTTGTATATTATCTACTTTTGTACAATATCATTAGTATAGTTTGACAATGCCCTTATACAGCAGATTACTTTGACATTTTATCTAATTTATTATTCCATTTAACTAATACCATAATTTATTTTAATTTTTTAAAGAAGGTATGTCTGTCTGCTTTTTTTTTTGCACAATGTCCTATGGTGTTTCCTTTGTCAAAAGTTAGTGTGTGTTATAATAAAAATGTAATTTGTCTTTTAAAATAGTATTTAACGACATCAAGTGTAACATTGTGTACCTACGGTGGAAATAAATAAACAAATAAAGAAACATAATATAATTAGAACTAGTTTTATTAAAATTTAAATAAGCTAACTTGAGACTGTTACTAAAACTACAGGAAGCTCCACTGATTCATATGAATTCAAAAAAATTCGAATGATTTTATTTTCTTTAGGCTTACAAAATAAGCACTTAGACAAGATAAATTCTATACTATTAATTATTATCAAATAACATTTTAATTTTAATGTTCACTTATATTATTTGTCCACTAGTGGATGACGTGAAAAAGAAATTTACCAGTCGGAAGCGTCCCCAAGACGCTGGCTGCTTTACCCCACTTTGGACGATATCTACTGATGCGCTGCGTCAGATACCTACAAAGGTAGGTAGGTACTGAAACTTACCAGTTCTCGCGTCACGTATCTGGTCCGGAAGCCAGTGACAGATTTTCATGGCCAATTCCCTCCCAAGTTTTGCTTGAGAGGGACTTGGTTGAAATTAGAATTCTAGAATATGCGAACTTTAATTTCTAATTTGAACCTAATTCCATGGAAATAATGTCGTTATCGCAAATTTTTTTTTTATAAATTATTATAAACATTTTTATGGTTGCTAAATACCAAATTCGCTAATTCCATAAATTCAAGTCAAAATACCGAATTAAGTAAGCGCCCATGTCTCATAATCATAACTAATTGGAATAACTTAAAACTTAAGCAATTCAAGTTGAAACTAAACAACTTACCAGTTTCTAAATCCCATGAAATGCCAAAACGACAATCCTTTGAACTATGAGCCCGTCTAACAACATCCTGTCATAGCGGCAACATTGGACACACAAACAAAACACTAGTTCACGGAAAAAAGGAACTTCACTTCACCGTCCAATCTTTACGAATAAACTTGCAAAAACTGAAGCTAAATATTCTTAAATATTTAAGTAACTATTCCTTTTGTTTTTTGTTTATTTTTCGGTACTTTTCATAGATGTTTGTTGTTTTTATTTCGATTTTAGTGGTGTGTGTGTGGTGTTGTAGCGAACGCGAGTCGACTGAAACGCGTTTGGGGCTTGACTGCCGGCCGCGCGGTTGAATTGACTTGACTGGTCGTATGTTGAACTTGGATCTGATTCGATGCAGTTTTTGTTGATGACACTTGTGTTGGTTTATTAGATTAGCAGTTGTGCGGATGCAGGTATTATGTCTCCTTTGCTTTTGTATGATTGGTTTTATGCTAGGTTATCTCAACGTCATATCTCATTGTTCTCTAAAGTTAACAGTTGGGAGTGTTTTACTGTTCGGTAGGTACCTCCTAGGTAGGTAGTTTTTTTACAGGTAGATAGGTAGTTTTATCCACAACATCAATTTTAATCATTTTGGTTTCCTACCTAACCTACCTAAGGTCCACACAAGGGGAATTCCCTTTACGAAATTTAAAAAAGATTACCCGTTAAAGAAGGAATTCCGTTTTAGTTCAAGAATTATTAATTAGTTAAGTACCAAAGTAAATACCTACATGCCATATGATAAAAGCTAGAAGTCGGCCTGCGTCCAGCAGTGGAACAATATTATGCTGAGGAGATTGAGGTAGGTACTGTTTGAGTAAACATTTATAATTATATCATCTATCAGGATATTTTGTTGCGTAACAAACAAAGGTGCATTTACGGTTTTGTAGAAAAAAGCCCTGTATCTACTTATCCTTACCTAAATCTGTAAAAACCTTCTTAGATCTGTAAACCCAGCAAAACTAAGTTCAACTATGAAATACAAGATGGCGGTATCGACTTCTCTTCTAGCGCCACCTGTACATTTATTCAGGAACTGTCTCATATCACATCAAGAGCTAAAGTGGACGTCCATAACAAGTTATACTGTGGATAAACAGGTTTATACTGATAACCATAGATGGCGGTGTAGGAAAAATAAAATAATATTTCAATGCCCAGCACTCAGTATTTTTATTCTAAGTAAATTCTCAGTTTTATCCTTTAACAAGCTAAGTCGTGATTTATTAGCTAGATATCATTAAAGTTAAACTTATTAATAACACGTACCTACTAAAATTGTGTACATACATCCACAAAACGAAACGTTATCACATTGAAATGAAAATAGCAAATATTTGGCCTTACCTAACGGTTTTTGATATTTTCGTACGAAATTATGAAATCCACTGAAAGTTCTGCACAGTTAATTTTTAAGGGAATAATAATATTCCTTAAAAATTTACCCGTGATAAATAAAATTTTGGGTTTGTCTACAAGGAATTTCTAAAAGTCTTTCATTCTGCCTTTCATACTCAAAGGAGCACCGCTGCCAGTAGCAGCACTGCCACCAATAATTCTTCCAGTTATGTCATCTTCAACTTCGTCATAAGTGTCATAAGGGTCTTCAGAAGTCCAGTCCGAACCAGAACCACCTTTTTGAGGAGAAAAATACTCCTCTGTATATAAATATTTTTCTGCAGAAGGCACTGACTCATCTAAAGAAGTTGCAGCAGCTTCATTATTCACTGGTGCAATATCCGACAAACCTATCCCATTATGCTCCATGACACTAAGAAGTTGTTTTGCTGCTCTATTGAAAATCTTTGGATGCTTAAGCAATTGGTTTCTCAGCGCTTCTAGCTCCCTCGGGTTATTTAATTTAAATTTTACAGCCTCTCCGTTGCCTTCTTGTAATATACCATTACGCTGCAAAGCACTATACAATTTTTTTGCCGTTTTCGCGAATATCGTTGGGTCCTTTATTAATTTACTTAATTGGTCAAGCCCCTTGTGATTATCCACTTTATAACTGATTTTTTTATCAGCACCGGTTTTGATAATTTTATTACGCTGCATGGATGCAAGTAATTTTAGTCCTGCTTTTCCGAATAAATTTGGATTTTTTAATATCTGATTCCTCAAAGCATGCACCTCGCTGAGGTTGTCAGCATTATAACGGATTACTTGTCTATTTCCTGCGTGTACTTTATCTCTGTTTTTCCATGATGAAAGCATCTCGTTTGCTTCGCTCGATATTGGTCCATTTACTTCTTTATAATTCAAAGAATTTAGCTCGATGGGATCTAATTTTACATTACCGTGACTAAAATGCTGCCAGCCTGTATGTAATCCATTTTCTGGAATCAACTTTGAATCCATGATTAATTGATTATCCAAAATATCATGATTAATGGAATCATCGACATCCAAACTAGGTATTAGTTCACCATCTGTTTGTGTATAAACATTATTTTTCCAGGCAGGAAGCAAGTCTTTTTCTGATCTTGTTTTATCTTCTAATAGATTTTTCCAAGTTTCGAGTTTATTGGAATCTATTACATTCAAACGAAGTGGTTGTCCCTCACCTGTTTGAACAATACCACCATTTCGCCAAGCATTAAGCAAGTCTTTTCCTGATGCAAATTTTTTTTGATCCATAAATAATTGATTCTGCAATGCACCATGATTACTATGATCATTTCCTAAAAACTTTACAAATCTTGAAGACTTAACTTTGTATCTATCATTTGGAGATTTGAAGGTAATAACAGTTTCGCTGTTCTCGGGTTCTTCAAAATATTTGTGTTTACTTATTTTCGTTTGAGTCGGAACCGAGTATAGGTCTTTTCGTCCAACCGTTAAATTAGGTCGATTTTTTATGTTGAACCACACATTTCCTTTCCTCGTATTACCACTTCTATCATATTGTTTATCGTTTTGCACCCATTTTTGTATCATATCTGACTCGGGCGGCGGGCCAGTTACACTCTCTCGAACATTTTTTTTAATTGTAGTTTTTCCAAGAGGTATTATTCCTAATATCATTGAAGGATTAGACAATGTAACTACTATAGCTTGCATGTATGGTGAATCTGATGGAATTAAGAAATCGGATTTTTGATCTCTGTGGTCAAATATCGTACCAATATTTAACGGCTTTCCTATTAGTATTGGTCTTAATGTCAGGTCACGCAAATCTAGTATAGTACCTTGTAAGTCTTTGAGCAAACCTTCCATCGTGACAATCATACCATTATCCAAAAGTATGTTTCTAACGTATTTCTTGATCTCTGATAAACTTATAAAATTATCACTTTCGGAAAATCCATCCAGTTGCTGTTGAAACCATAAATCGAATGTGAAAGAATTGCGTTCATACTCTGAACCATCTCTCTCATAATCGATTGTTTTGTTGACCTGGGATTTATTAAGTTTAAACCCTCTTATTATTTGTTCCCAAATATCAACATTAGGCTCATTTTTCTTTTTTTGTACGAACTGTATAATTTTGTATAAATCTTTCAAGCTGAACACTTTTCCCGATGCATTGTTATCATCTGGTAGCGGTAACATTATGACGGGGCTAGGTTCTTCAGAAGTGGTTGGTTCTGCTGTGGTTACAGTTGGTTTAGGGGATTTTGTCATGCTTGGTTCTTGAGTTGTTGTCTCTTTGGTAGTAAAAGTTGTTTCTTCAGGTGTGACAGGTGCTACTTCAATGGTCACCGCTGTTTGAAGTGGTAATTGGTTCTTCAGTACTGTGGTACTTGGTTCTTCAGTACTTGACACTATAGTAGTGGCAGTTGTTTCTTCGTTAATGATGGTTATCTCCGGAGTATGTGCTGTGGTTGGTTCTTTTGTGATAAAAGTTGACACAGTAGTCTTAGTTGGTTTTTCAGTAGCGGTAAAAGGTTCATCGTTAATTGTAGTGGCTCCTTCTGAAGTGCCTGTTGGTTTGCCAGTGGTAGTGGTTCTTATTACATTGGCGGTAGTTTCTACTTCAATAGTGACTGTTGGTTCATTAGTACTGCCAGTTGGTTTTTCAGTAATGTCAGTTGGTTTTTTAGTAGTGGCAGAAGGTTCATCGGTAATTGTAGTGGCTCCTTCTGTAGTTCCAGTTGGTTCGCCAGTGGTAGTGGTTCTTATTTCATTGGCGATAGTTTCTTCTTCAATCGTGACTGTTGGTTCATTAGGAGCACCAGTTGGTTTTTTAGTAATGTCAGTTGGTTTTTCAGTAGTGGCAGAAGGTTCATTGGGAATTGTAGTGGCTTTTTCTGTAGTGTCAGTTGATTTGTCTCCTTCTGTAATGCCAGTTGGTCTGTTAGTATTAGTGGTTCTTGTCATATTGGCAGTAGTTCCCTCTTCAATAGTAGCTGTTGGTTCATTAGTAGCACCAGTAGATTTTTCACTAATCACAGAAGGGTCATTGATAATTTTAGTGTCTCCATCTCTATTGTCAGTTGGTTTGTAAGTGGTTCTTATTTCATTGGTGACAGTTTTTTCAATGAATTTTCCTGCATTGCTGACAGTAGCTGGTTCTTCAGTGGATACAGTGTGTTTATCTGTAGAAATAGTTGGTTCTTCCGTAGAAAAGGTTGATTTAGTTGTTACCGTTGGTTTTTCTGTCGTGGCAGTTGGGTTTTCATTGGTGACATTAGATCCATCAGTGATGTTGGATGGAGCTTCAGTTTTGGTGGAAGATTCACCAGTACTTATGGTCATAATAGTATCTTCAATTGGTTCATTTGTGTTATTTTTGTCATTATATATATTTTTTATTACTTTCAAATCGTCGAACCTATGTATAAAGTCACTTGGATTTACAATAATTATATCTCTCTCCTCGAAAGACAAATCAGGTATTTGCATTTGTTTTTCTCTATTTGGAATGTAAAGTGTGACGCGACCACTGAGCGACTCCTTGTATACGTAGTAGACTAGTCTTTCGGAGATGAGTCCGTCAGGGTTGATTACTTCTGGTACTCTTTTGGCATCTTTTTGGTTGTTGAAGCAAAAGCAGTCACGCATATGAACTGGCTTCTCATAGTTGAAAGGGTAGTAGGGGTATTTAACGCTGCCCGTGTGAGATCTGCTGAAAATGTATTCAATGTTTAGTTAGCCATTATAAAGAATCAAAATATATTCTAATGACAGTTATTAATCCAACAAGAAGCTATTATAATCAGCTTCCAGGATCATGATCTAAGAATTTACTTATTTAGTTTTAATTATTTTAAGCATAGTTTCAAATAAGAGAGGATTACTCTTTAAAAAAAAAAACTTAAAACGGTCAGGTCTTCTGTGTCTACAGACAGACAAATAGTATCCCCATATTTTATTTATATTTTCATAAATACAAATTTATGAAAATATTTTTTTTTATTTATATTTTAAAAGATTTGAAAAACGGAGTTGTTAATGTTTTTGTTTTCGTCGGTTATTCCATCCATAAAGGACAGCTTTAGATGTATTTTTTATATTGAATATAAAAGATCCCATGATGGACGCATAAAAAATATTATAAGAAAACATAGTATGTGTTCCGCAATACATAAAAAACAGTCAACGTTTTAAAGAACCTGACGTCTGTTTTTTTTTTCAAAGCAATCACATTATTTTAACTCATATAACTGTCGTCTAATATTGAAGTTGTTAGTGTAGCTCTAGTTCATACGAATTTCTTAAACATTTTGAAAAATTACATTTTAATTACACATAGATAAAACAAAGTCGCTTCCCGTTGTCTGTCTGTCCCTATGTATGCTATCTTTAAAACTATGCAACAGATTTTCATGCGGTTTTTTTATAGATAGAGTGATTCAAGATCTGTAAGATTTATAAACTATTTCACACATAGATTACAACGCGGGCGAAGTCGCGGCGCGTAGCTAGTATACATACTTACAAGCACACAGATCCCCTGGTACAGTCCACGATCCTATCCATCCATGGTTGTCTGGTAGAGATAGCTCTTGAGCGATAAGACCGCCAATTGTACTTAATTTTTAAGTTTTTATTGTACATAGTTTATAGTTAAAGTGCAATAAAGAATTTTCTATCTATCTATCTATCTACATATAAGCTTAAAAAATCCATAAAGAAACATAATCATAAAATACCTGTTTGAATAGACTGACACTATTGTCGTGAGGAGCCATAGTGAGATCTGGAAGACAAATAAACTTGGTTAGTAACTACTATTCCAGGAACTTGTTTGCCTGTAGTCGAAATGGCTTAAAATAAAATAAAAATATTCAGTTAGTAACGTCAAATGAATGAAATACCGTATTTATATATTGACGACCGATGTGGCGCGGTGGACGAAGGTCCGCCTGCGACGCAGGAGGTTGCGGGTTCGATTCCCGCCTCGGAACAATTGTGTGTACGATCTGCAGATATTTGTTGCGGGTGTTCTGGTCGTTTTCTATGTATAATAAAAAATATCTATCTATGTAATATATTGTATTATGTATATCAGTTATCTAGTACCCATAACACAAGCTCTGCTTACCATGGGGCTAGATAATGCTGTGTGAATTGTCCAGCATTATTTATTTATTTATTTATATATGAATACGGTCATAAATCGAATATATGTGTATATAAATCGAATCAAATATTCTATCTATAGTATTGTCAATACTATAGAATATTTGATTCGATGTTGTAAAGAGATTAACGAAAGAAATGTTATAAATTAAATAATTTACAATGTTCGACAATCCACACAACATCATCTTGCCCAAAGCTAAGCAAAAGTTGTATAATATTACTACTAACTAGATGACTGATATACTTAATACACTGGATTATATAGATGGATATTTTTTGTTATACATTATCTATGTAACGACCAGAACATAAATAAAATAAAAATATCTTAATATATAAAAAAAAAAAAAAAAAAAAAAATCTGCAGATCGCAACCTGCGTTGCAGGTGGACGCTTCGCCCACCGGGCCACCAAGGTCATCAATCATTGTGTAAAATACGTACCTTAAGAAAATCCATGAGTGTGCCTTTCCCTCCTTAACATTCTGAAGACTGAGACAAAAACAACTAAAAAATATTTATACCATTGCATAAAAATGAAATTAGTTCAGTTAATTTACTAAAACTAATTTGTAACTCTGCAACAAATAAACATAAATGCGAACGTAAAAGCAAATCAGTAACGCTCATGAAACTATAATGAGTAACAATGTATAATTTTAGTTTTTACGAGTAACAATGGATAATTTTATTTTTTATTTTTAATAATTGCATGGAATATTTAATTTCTATTTCGATTAGGGATGGGCAGAATGTGGTTTGAACCGAATACGAACTTCGGCCGAACATTCGGTTAAAATAAAAAAATCGGCAGAAGTTCGGTTTAATTCCGCCGCGCTTTCTCGAGAACGACACGTCATGACTTGTTTACGCATTTACATGAATTGTTGCCATATGCCCCCCGCCCGCACTCCACGCTCTCCTGCGTGGCCCTGAGTCACGAAATCCGAATCTTTGGTGTTGTTTGTTTTTTTACACCACAATCTGCCTCATCATTTCCATCATCAGCCTATAGCAGTCCACTGCTGGACATATGCCTCCCCCAATGAGCGCTATAGCGCCCTGTCTTCAGCTTGCCGCATCCAGCATCTACCTGCAATCTTTCGATGTACCAGGTTGTAGGTACATCTCACACCTGCGATTCGCTGATAGTAAATTTTAAATACGAGTAGATGGATAAAATAATAGAATTTTAAACTTTTATTGACGACCGATGTGGCGCGGTGGGCGAAGGTCCGCCTGCGGCACAGAAAGTTGCGGGTTCGATTCCCGCCTCAGAACAATTGTGTGTACGATCTGCAGATATTTGTTCCGGGTGTTCTGGTATTTCTATGTATAATAAAAAATATCTATCTATGTAATTTATTGTATTATGTAAATCAGTTATCTAGTATAGTACCCATAAAACAAGCTCTGCTTACCATGGGGCTAGATAATGCTGTGTGAATTGTCCAGCATTATTTTATTTATTTATTGAAATTAAACACCCTTTCATAGTTCTAAATGTTTAGTTTGTAAAGAAAAAAAGGGATTTCAATCAAAATTAAAGTTGTATTTGCCGATGTCCGTAAGAAGTAATACTTTTAAAATTAATGTTACGCAAATTATCAGTTACAGTGATATTTGTTTAGAAGAATTTATTTATTTATTTTAAACCATTTTTGTCCCACTGCTGGGTAAAGGCCTCCCTTTTCTCCTTCCACCCCTCGCAACCCAACGCTGCAGCAGGCCATGACGGAAGATGTACTCGAGCTCGTCGCGCCATCTCATCCTGGGCCTTCCACGTCGCCTCTTACTTTTAGACGAATACTAAAAGTTTATTTAATTCTTTTAACAAGGCAAAAATTTATAAGACACTTCAAACAAAGAAGAACAGTAACTAATTTTATTTTATTTTTATCACACCGGAAGTTAAGGTTTACATGTTCCTAACTAAATAAATGTCTGAGTATTAAAAAGGCCTATGTAATTTAATTTTCCGGTTATTATGACAGATATGATTTCTATTAATTTCAGTCAAAATAGTGCATCTTTGTATTTTACTTTTTTTTTGCACAGAATGTTCGACATTAACCGAATTTCGACCTGCCTGCGAAGCTGCCGAAATTCTAACCGAATGTAAAACGAATTTCGGCCCGTCCCTAATTTCTATGTTAAAATGCATAATGAAGACTGAACCTCTTCATCCATTCCGTGAAACGTGTGACCAGACAGATACCGCGCTTCTCGTCGGAGAAACACTCAATAAATATATAAGTACCTTCGTCCTAGAGGTTTTACTACCTAAGAATATTAAAGACCTAAAAACTCTAGCTCATTGTAAACTCGCATCAAATGCCACGTTTTTAAAAGTTGTCCCTAAAAATAGTAAACCTTACATTATTATTATATAGTTAATATTTCAGAATTTGTATTAGTGTGTGTGTGCGCGCCTTTATTTGTTCTGTACAGTATTTTTATATAATAATAATAACTTCCCCGGATACCGAATGCTCCCGGGGAAGTTCCTGGTTCTCGTCTCCGCTTGCGGAGTGGCATCCCAAAAGAACCAGATCCCCACCTCTTGCTTGCCTTCATTGGCCGGTCTGAGTGGAGTCGCGAGAGATGCATCTTAGGATGTAGACTCGGGGGTGGAAGTGTCTAATGGCGTAATAGCGAGGAAACCCGCTCACGAGCAGTCTTCGTGATGGTGAAATCGGGGCCGCACCTCTCGACACCCCTCAGTCGTTTGCGCCGATGTAGTTCTTCTCCGGTAATTTACTCCGGCTTTTTAAGGAACCCATCCAGCATTCGGCAAGCCACCGTCTGCCACTCTACCTAACATTATGATTGACTTGTTTATGGCAGACGTCCGCAATCTCCTCTATAGCCCGATTACCCAGTCCATCCATCCATCACAATAGCCTGGTTTTATTTCTTTCATTTTTCTTTGCAATAGTCTCTACTGGCGGATACCATCTTTGGGTGTATCATATTGTGCACCCGAGGATGATACCCGCTATATGTAGCCATCGCCTTTAGATTAACTTCTCAAAGGGCCTCTGTGCTGTGTTGGCTTCGGCCCCACGCAAGCCTTCCAAAGGACCGGGTCACTTTATGGCCCGAGATCATGGTAAATGAGAGACATAATAATAATAATGCTGGACAATTCACACAACATTATCTAGCCCCATGGTAAGCAGAGCTTGTGTTATGGGTGCTAGATAACTGATATACATAATACAATATGCCTGAGTCTATTAGAGAATTACCTTGTGCGTTATTTCGGAGACAAGTGACCAAACTATTGACACAAAAATGATATTACTCTTTTAATGAATTTATGACCGATAAATTGTAGATATGACATTTATTTTTCCGTATTTTTTTTAAATTGATTTTTTATTATTATTATTTGTCTGTGAATTTTTTGTATTATTTTTTAAGAATTTATAGTAGCTAATTATTGTATATTTTCTAACATTGCACGCCCAATAGGGCAGAATACATTGTGACCCATTACATTATAAGAACTTTATAACATGTATTTCACGCAATAAACGAATTTTGATTTTGATTTTTTGATTTTGAATATATTACATTGATAGATATTTTTTATTGTACATAGAAAACGACCAGAACACCCGGAACAAATATCTGCAGATCGTACACACAATTGTTCCGAGGCGGGAATCGAACCCGCAACCTCCTGCGTCGCGGGCGGACCTTCGCCCACCGCGCCACATCGGTCGTCATATGTATGTTACTAACATGATATGGACCTTAATTTAACTTATTTTGCTAGTTTAATTTGTTTCCGTTGTCCGAAATAAATTAATTTCATTTAAATTTAATTAATTAATTAAATTTATTTATTTATTATGCTCTCCATACCTGCGTGCTCGCGTGAAACCATAGATAGTGAAGAGGCCCCATTACACAGTCGGCTACAATCCTTGTGTCTAAGCTCGGCCTTTATTTTAAATGTCATATGTCTTACATACGTAGTTATTGAATTCTCTTTGGTCATCTGTACCATTGTCATATAAAAAAGAATACAATAACTATGTCATAAACGTTATCTGTGTCATACATAAATTAAAAAGTGCAATAAAAACATGAAGTTCCCAGGACTTTCGCTACTGCTCCGCAATCAATACATGAGTGCATCATCCCAAGAGAAGCAATTCAAGCGTCTCATGACCACCCCAGTTGGCATTCCAGGGTCTGGAACGGGCAAGGGCGACGGCAGTACCCGGGAGACTGGGGGCGGAATGGGGCGGTTTGGCGCTTCTCGCGAGGATGAGTATTTCTATAATAAGAAGAGAGGTATTATAACTTTCCAAATTTGACGTAGGACCTACTAGTTTCAGCCCGCGGCTTAACACATATGAAACCGTTTTGAAACGGTTTTTTGTTATGTTTAAAACACATAAATTATGCGTAGAGCTATGCAAGTACGTGGCGTAGCACTACGTAGCGATTCGTAGAGGCGGTTCTATCTCATGGGAACAGACTCATGGGATGAGAAGAAGCCTATAGCACAGTACACATATAGAACAGTATGGAAACTAAGCCTAGTTGATGAAATAAATACCTACGCTCCATTATAGCACTAGGGTTGTCACTTTTCTTGTTTTTGATATATATTTTTTATTAAGACGATTGTTTATTCTGTAGTGATCAATAAATGGAATTGAAATAACTAGCTTACAAATGTGGTCTGGTATAATATAATAATATCTTCATCTGGACGAAGCGACGCGTGACCCGAGATCTGGCGAGTATGTTGCACAGCGCATCAGCCAGCATTGCCATACAGCGTGGCAATGCAGCCAGCGTCTTGGGGACGCTTCCGACTGGTTTTGATGATGGATCAATTGAGCTACCTGTAGATTGTTTACAACAGTCTGCAGTTAGGTCAATTGTTTTAATTGTAAATATTAGGTCTAACTAATTAAATTTTCTTTATTAGTAAAGTATTTGCTTACAAATACAATTTAAATATGTAATCTCATGGCGTCACGTGTGAGCCGAAAACCATGAAAGCCTAAAACCATGAAAATGACACCCATGACGGAAAAAATGATAATTTATGGCAGCCGCCATCTTGGATTCGTATTTTGACAGCAGTATCGGCTTCAGCACCCTCGAAAACCATGAAAATGACACCCATGACGGAAAAATTGATAATTTATAGCAGCCGCCATCTTGGATTCACATTTTGACAGCAGTATCGGCTTCAGTACCCTCGAAAACCATGAAAATAACACCCATGACGGAAAAATTGATAATTTATTGCAGCCGCCATCTTGGATTCATATTTTGACAGCAGTATCGGCTTCAGCACCCTCGAAAACCATGAAAATGACACCCATGACGGAAAAAATGATAATTTATAGCAGCCGCCATCTTGGATTCACATTTTGTCTGAAGTATCGGCTTCAGCACCCTCGAAAACCATAAAAACTATACCCATGATGCAAAATTTCATAATTGATTGCAGCCGCCATCTTATATTTACATTTTGAAAGTCTACAATCTATTTTAAACAATGATGTTATATTTACTCAAAAATCAGTGCCGCGAGGTTGCCGCTTTGCCACCTACACGAACGAGACAAGTAATGCGTGCGTTGCGTTTATGAGTGACAGAGATAAGGACATATGCCGTGCGGCGGCGTCTCGTCTGTTCGAACTAAAATCACTGCGCTGTTGCCGCTTTGCGTTGTCTGCTCAAACAGTGCTAGGTAGGTATTTAGCTTTAATAAATTATCGCCAAGTTATTATTTCTTTACAATGAGTATGACGTCTCTATTTGTAAAATCTCATTAAATAAATAAATAATGCTGGACAATTCACACAGCATTATCTAGCCCCATGGTAAGCAGAGCTTGTATTATGGGTACTAGATAACTGATATACATAATACAATATATTACATAGATAGATATTTTTTTATTATACATAGAAAACGACCAGAACACCCGGAACAAATATCTGCAGATCGTACACACAATTGTTCCGAGGCGGGAATCGAACCCGCAACCTCCTGCGTCGCAGGCGGACCTTCGCCCACCGCGCCACATCGGTCGTCAATTTACTTTAAACATCCTCAAAACCGCCGCCATTCTTGATTTACATACGAATTCATTATGTATGATCGATCACACGGACTCATTATTCTATAACAATCATAATAATAAATTATTCTTACCTTTCAAAATCAGCAGGAAGTTTAAAATACGACAGCTCCGGTTTTGATGAAGCCGAGTTCATACAGCCGTTCATGCAACGCAATATCTGTAGCGGGTCATTTTTCACTTTCACGCGACCGCACGCCTAGACGCGACAACCGCTAACTGAGCATCCCCGAGAATCACCCAGAAGCCGTGTCGATGTGCATGTTTGTGTGAGTGTGGCGTTTCGAGTGTTTGTTCCTAGTTTCCGTACTGTATATACTTATACTGAGCCTATAGGTATGTTATTCTAAGTTTAGACCAAAGAGTAGAGATTTACGTAAAACAATCGATAGAGGTGAATCACACTAATATATTATAGATGCAACCATAATATTATAGAGCAAAACGCTTTTTGTTTGATGGATGTGTGTATGATTGTTACACGCCAAAAATGGCCAAAATAGTTTTCCTAAGAATAAGAATAATAAATTATTAATATAAAATAATCCTCCCACATACGACGACGCCACAAAAAGCGGGCCTGAGTCGCAGCAATAAAATCGTCGTCAGTCCATCGAGTGGATGGTCTCCCAACACTCTGTTTCGCGTTGCATGGAGGCCGCCACTCGAAAACCTTTAGTCCACAGTCTCCACAGCGGTTATCAGTTCTGCGAGCTACATCACTGCCCACTGCCACTTCAGCTTACTAATTCTGATAGCTATCTCGGTGACTTTCGTTCTCCTACGGATTTCAAGTTCAAGTTCATTTATTGGTAAAATAATTATTACACGTCAAATTAGGTATCCTTATTATACTTAGTATATTTTGGTTGTATACATTATAATAGTTAATTATAACATCAAATAAAAATAATAATTCTATAAGACTATTAATTAAATTATAATACATTCAAAAACATTTATTATAATCAATTCTATAACGAAACAAAATTCCTTAATAATCAATGCAATAATAATTTAAAATTAATCGAAAAATGAATGAATTCATATGAATAATAATATAGTAGGTAATATAGTGGTAGTTTCCATATTCTATTACGTACAGAAACTCCAAGCAGTAGTTCTCTATAGCCCCCTGGGCGACTCTGAGCTTACTAGTATACATAGATAGATATATAACACTTTATTACACCACACAAAACAGAAAGTAATACAGAGATAAAAACTTAGAATAAAGGTATAAAGGGCGGCCTTATCGCTGAGAGCGATCTCTTCCAGGCAACTTTGGGATGGACTGGACATGAACGAACAATATAGACGGTGGCACTTTAATAAATAATTGATAATAAATACACTAAATACCTACATTACAAACATTATAATAAACTTACATAGACATAAGGCTATCAATATTTTATATGGTTAAATAATGCTGATGTAGCAGTTTTTTGAAGATAGGGAGTGATTTTGCACATCTGATGTCCAGAGGGAGAGCATTCCAAAGACGGGTAGCTTGTACAGTGAATGATTTGTCATAGAAAAATGTATGAACGAGGGCAAAAACTATTAGGTATAGTCGGTTATAACAACAACGTCCTGAGGACTTTATCAGAAAGATGTTCCTCATTGCTCTGGGTAAGCCTTATCCGGAAGGCGATCTAGAGAGGATACCTTTACCCATACCTATATAATAAATTGTATACTAACAGCTAGGTTATTTTTACTTGTTTTTTTATTTTTGTGTGTGCTACCACTCTAGGGATTTGAATTATCTGAGATAAACGATTTTTATTTATTTTTTGATTATATTTATATGATATACATATATTATATTGATAAAAAAGATACATCAAAGGGCACATCAATAATATTTTAGCCTAGGCTCTGCATCTGCTGCTAGGTGTGTGCATCTGATAGCGTCACTCCTAAAGTGTGTGACGTTAGGAGTCGCACACACTTTAGGCACGTGTATACCTAAGGAATGCCTAAATAACATCTAAATTTTATACAAGTATATGAAAATATTTCTCGTTATTTTTCAGAACAACTAAATAATTTGAGGAAGAAACAGATGGATGAACTGAAGAAGACAAAGAAGAAAGATGATGATTGATTCAATTTCACTCTGAAGAAACAGATTTTGGGTTTCAGTTCGCCGATATTTGTATTTCAGTTGAACTTTTTCTCATCAATATATACGTTTAGATCTTTAATGTTTTTTATTTAGAGAATAATACCTCGGAAGAAGGAAATCATTTAACCTAGGGGGGACAGGAGGCTCTATAGAATGTTCTATACACGTTCTATGTTACGAAAGAAGACAGATCATTTATTAATTACCCGCTTTTTTGCGCCTTGCGGCTCCGTCCGCGTGGAAATCTATGTGTCAAATGGTTTATAAACCTTCATCTTGAATCACTCTATCTATTAAAAAAACCGCATCAAATACCGTTGCGTAGTTTTAAAGATTAAAGCATACATTAGGGCTCTAGGTACCTATATAGGCACTCGCCTATCCGTTAGTAGCAGTTTTATCGGAAATCTATCTCATTCGTGTAATACTACGCCTCGTGAGTTAGTTTTTGAAAAATATTTATATTAGCAATGCTTTTATTATTTAATTAGGTATGTATGATAAACTTTCTTCCATGAACCTAAACTTGTGTGTTAGTTACGCAAAATAAGCCCATAAAGTTTATAGATATACTCCTTGATCGTTGGAAAATACAAACACAAATAGTTAAACATTAGTTAAATCTTTTCGATCAGGGAAAAGGTGATTTCGTCCGTCCACGAGAAGAACCATCCAACCATAAATTCTAAGCACTGCCATGCCGCGTCACTGCCGACATAGGGTTTTCACTGCGGGTTTTCATCTATTCTCTGTCTCCGGTTTTCAGTGGCGACTGACGTCTATTTATCTTACGTACTAGTTATTGCATTCTCTTTGGTCTATTATACAATTGCAGAGGCCATGGATTGCTTGCCGTATTATACGTCATCCATGAGTCGTTGTATTCAAAGAGAATGCAAAAATTGGGAGGTAATGTAATGTATCTAATACTTTATATTCTCTTTGGGTCATTTCTTCTCTTTGGCCGTGAGAATTAGATACTATAATGTTCTGTAGATACGTGTAGATCTCGTGTAGATACAATAAAAAAATCCACAAAATGTCACCAAAATATCTCCGTAAAAACTAATTCCATAAGCTCCGCTCAAACAGTAAAGGAAATGTCCTCAGTTCTATACCTACTTTCAGAATTACTTCCTTTTTTCAAATTAAATATTCAAAAATTATATAGCCATACCAACCTACAAGTCTTATACAACATTAAACGATGTTCATAATCATATTCCTCACCCGATACTACCGAAGCATGAGCTTCAAATACTGCGCGAGATCGCTCATCAAACCAGCTGAATGCAAGACCATCCAAGGATTCGCTTTCACCAACCATCTCCGAGCCTTCGCCGAAAAGAAACTAGGACCCAAATCCAAAGAAGAGTAAAGCTCAGTTGCAACCAGATTCAGTCAAAATTGATGCGCCTGATAAAAAAGAAAAATAAACGCACAGTGAGAATGTTAATACGATTGTTGTAGGCGCTTTAATAAAACTTGCTTGCGTGTGAAATGGACTAGGCGCTACGCGGTCGCGTAAGGATTGACCCCCAACTCTACTAAGGGGACCTACCCGGAGGACTACCTAGGGAGGAAGGGCAGCAGCTTCTTTCTGTGTATTTTTAGCACCTCCACTGCTTTCACCATCACATATGTCCAGCGCAGCGTAGTGAATATGGTATTAGTGTCTGATGTTAAACGGTAGGAAAGCAATTACCTGGAGGCATTATATCCAGTGGTATATAAAAGGTTGATGGTTTGGTAGTAACAAATTCATTTTCTTATATAGAAAAATACTTTCAGGTATAAAAAATGTGCCGGATATACAAACTTGATACTAATATCTATTATTATAAAGCTTTAAAGCTGACAGCAAGCGGTAGTGCAATAGAAGAAATAAACCTATCCACTATGTAACTTAAGTTATGAAAGTAAACGAACAGTATACCGAGTTATACGCGTTGTTTGTTTTGTCAGCATATTGTTGATGCTAGGTTTTATATCTCAAAACTAGCGGCCCGTCCCGGCTTCGTCCGGGTGGTCAACCCGGGCGAAGCCGGGACGGGCCGCTAGTTAGGTAGAAGCTTTGGTTCAGGCAATTTTTAAATTTTTCTCTTTTTTCTCTTCGTAAGAACCATCCTCGTACTTCAAGGAATATTCTAAAAAAATAATTAGCGAAATCGGTTCAGCTGCTCTCGAGATTTGCGCTTAGCAACACATTCAGCGATTCATTTTTATATGTATAATATTTTAGATAAAGAGCATAACCACAGATGTTTTCAAAAAGTCTTGAACAAACAAAACACTTTCCGGTTATCATGCGATCGTGTGATTCGATCATTCTGGGATCAAAACATTTAGATAGGTCGGACATTACGGGATATAAATCATTTTGAAATTTATTCTTATTGATTTCAGTCATTGTGAGATTTATTTTATTTTATTTATTAAACACACGTCGAGTCTTCTCGTCATCCATACCGCAATGCTTGAAAACGAAAGTTTTCAACAAGTGCGTCCTACCCGTTATGACCTACGGAGCTGAGACGTGGTCACTCACGACAGGGCTGGTCCACCAGTTCAAAGTCGCTCAGCGAGCTATGGAAAGAGCTATGCTCGGAGTTTCCCTGAAGGATAGGATTCGTAACGAATACATCAGACAGAGAACCAAAGTTATCGATATAGCTCTAAGAATTAGCAAGCTGAAGTGGGAGTGGGCCGGTCATATGTCGCGAAGAACCGATGGCCGCTTAAATACACAAAACACATTACAATGCTATCTAAAATAATCATACAAAAATGAGATGATATGAGATTGTGTGGTAGGACTCAGGCATTTCCTGATTAAAATATCTTATCTGCATTACACTTGATTGACCTCTGACGATTTGAAAGGGGGACGATAAGAAAGAGCGACTATTTGAAAATCTGACCATTTAAGTCCGACCTTATGAAAATAAAGGTAATCAAGGCAATCCGTGTCTCAGCACCACGGTGGTATCGTAGGTAAAGTCAAGTGTGTGTTTGGTGGGACCACGAAAAAGTTTTGTCCCACCAGTGGGACATCGCAGTGGGACCACGGTTCCGGAGTGAAAATAAATACCTACCATACCACTATGGTCGAAGGAATTGTGGGTTGGAAGGGGCATTTTGAGATTAAGTTGTAACCGGAGGGTTGAAGCTAAAATCACCGACTCGTGGTCCCACCAATTTTGACCTACCAGTCTTAGCTAGCTTAGGGCTATTGTCCCCACTACTAAGTCCCAGTAAGCACTTAACTACCAATTAGCCCGGTTAAGATACGAGTCCATTGCTGGGGTGCATTGCTATATTGTTTATTGGTTGAACCAACATTACAAACCAACTAGAAAAGTTCATTTGATGTTGGTTGTTAGCGGCTTGCGCAAGCCGCTTGTTAGCATGCAGAACTGATATAATTCTAGTTTGCCTTTCAGTAGGTAAATTAAAAAAGTAAGTATTGTCAACGCGCAGCTATATATTTTTATCTTTACATTGTAACTAATGAAATGACTTTGTTTTTAATACACAACTAACTTTAAATACTTTCACAGGTCTAGCACTGCGTCTGTTTAAGCTTAAGAAGACGTGCTTTTCGAATTATAATCATTTCATAGAGTTACAAATGCTTTAGTGGACATAGCTTAGAAGATGATCTTGTCTCGAGTTTTACAATCACGGTCAGCATAGTATGCAAACGGATCTATTTTGCCTTCCTCCTTTTTGTGTCCAGCGGATTTTTTTCTTATCCTTTCTTTCATCTTCTCCAGTTTTGATTTGTTTACTTTGTGAATGTATTTATGCTCGGCATTCATTTTGTTTGCACCGCCGCGCGCCTCTTCTGGATCTCCTTTATAAGGGCTAGTTGTATTGGTGGCAAACCTTTTCGAGTCGCCCCAAAGGTCCCTAGAGTTCCAGGCGGAGCTAGTTATCTTTGTGACGGGGGTGACGCAAGCCCATCCAAATTTGAGCGGTTTGAGAGATTTGGTGCCCTCTAAGCGTGAAAAGTGAACTGATTGGCAGAAACATCGGTAGTTGACTACTCTGTAGCGTGTTGCATCAATCTGGGGAGGGTAGGATGTGTTGACTTTCATTTTCGGTACACCTCGGAACATTTTGTTTTGATGGCTGCTGCTTGATTTTCTTATGGGGTTTAGCACAGATGCCATAAATTTTGCTGAACTACCAATTGTGTAAGTAGCAACCATTTTTATAGTTAACGAAACGTTTGAGGTCCTGTTTGGGGCTAGGTGATTATAGGTTCATTTTTATTTGGTTTTGTGTTGAAAATTTGAACTTAAACGCGCTGTTTATTATTTCAAAGTGTCAACTGGTCTCAACCGAAACAACTGATAGTCGTCTGGAATACTTTCTTTTCCTGCTTATTTGTGGTCATAGCAAAAAGTTTTGCTAGAATATTAAATAATCTATGCAGAGCCTCTCCACCAGAAATATATTTTCAGTGCCTTTGGGCGGTGACCATAGAGAGAGAGATATTGTCATCTTGATCATCGGCCTGTATTAGTCTACAGCTGGATATATGCTTCCCCTAATGAGTGCCACATCCAGCATCTGCCTACAGTATTTCGCTGATCGTCATCCCATCTGGCTGCGGGGCATCCTAGACAAATAAAAGCAGAGGACCAAATAAAAGCGGCAATTAACGGCCCCTACATGAATGGAAAGCAGCAGTTCAAGAGATCGGAATGTGAAGCGCGCCGTGATATGATGACGCCGACCACTCTTTCAGATATTTTATCATCACGATCAACACTGGCGCAATAGGCGAAAATCATTAGCAGAACAAATATTTCGTCGGGGTCTCGGTGTTGAATCGTAACAGTTTATTGTTTGTTTATTTTCAAATTAAAGTACATTACAAGAAGGTGTAACGTTTCTGCCAAACTGTATAACAGTTTGTCGGCAGTAGCTCTCTTGGACAAAATATACCTACTTAAATTGTAAATTTACCTAGCTGATGAAACCTATATGACTGCCTGTTTGTTACTCTTTCACGCCTAAACGACTGAGCGGAGCTTGATGAAGTTTAGTAAATTGGTCCTTAGCAATTTAAATAATTAAAATTTAGCGTTTTCAAAATTATTTTATTTGAACATTCCAATTAGAGTCATCATCATCATCATCATCATCATCAGCCTATAGCAGTCCACTGCTGGACATAGGCCTCCCCCAATGAGCGCCATAGCGCCCTGTCTTCAGCTTGCCGCATCCAGCATCTACCTGCAGTCTTTCGCAGGTCGTCATCCCACCTGGTCGGAGGGCGTCCTACACTACGTTTACCAAGTCGTGGTCTCCACTCAAGAACACGTTTGCCCCATCGGCCGTCGGTTCTTCGCGAGATATGGCCGGCCCACTGCCACTTCAGCTTGCTAATTCTTTGAGCTATGTCGATAACCTTGGTTCTCTGTCGGATGTATTCGTTACGAATCCTATCCTTCAGAGAAACTCCGAGCATAGCTCTTTCCATAGCTCGCTGAGCGACTTTGAACTGGTGGACCAGCCCTATCGTGAGTGTCCACGTCTCAGCTCCGTAACGGGTAGGACGCACTGATTGAAAACTTTAGTTTTCAAGCATTGCGGTATGGATGACGTGAAGACTTGACGTAGTTTCCCAAATGCTGCCCAGCCCAGCTGGATCCTCCTTTTGGCCTCCTTCTCGAAACTGTTTTTACCCAACTGCAGAATCTGCCCAAGGTAAGTGTACTCGGAAACAGTTTCGAGAAGGTGACCATGTACGACCACCGGCCTTGGATCAATGTGACCATTGATCATGACTTTGGTTTTATCCAAATTCATGCCAAGACCGATACATCGGGAGGCTGAAGCTAGGCCGTCCAGCATCTGGTTCAGTTCCTCAAGCGACTCCGCCATTAAGACTATGTCATCAGCGAATCGCAGGTGTGAGATGTACTCGCCGTTTATATTAATGCCCTTTCCTTTCCAGTCCAGCAACCTAAACATATCTTCCAATGCGCACGTGAACAGTTTCGGGGATATGACATCCCCCTGCCTCACTCCTCTGCGCAATTGGATGGGTTTAGACTGCTGACCCTGTACTTGGACACTCATGGTGGCGGCCTCGTAGAGACAACTCAGCACCTGGATATAACGATAGTCTACTTGGCATCGCTGTAAGGAATCCAGAACAGCCCAGGTTTCGACGGAGTCAAATGCCTTCTCATAGTCCACAAAAGCCAGACACAGGGGCTGATTATACTCTTCGGACTTCTGTATAATCTGCCTCACTGTGTGTATGTGGTCTATGGTGCCATATCCTCCGCGGAACCCAGCCTGTTCCGGTGGCTGGAACTCGTCGAGTCTCCTGGCGAGACGGTTCGTGACCACTCGTGAGAACAGCTTATAGACGTGGCTCAAGAGTGAGATGGGTCTGTAATTCTTAAGAAGGGTTTTATCTCCCTTCTTAAAAAAGAGCACCACCAAACTCCCGCTCCACGCCTTTGGAGTTCTCCCACTGTCAAGGACGGTATTAAAGAGGTTCCGTAGCTCCTGTATTACAGGGGCTCCTCCGGCTTTAAGAAGCTCTGAAGTAATACCGTCCTCGCCGGGGGCTTTTCCATTTTTAAGCTGCCTTAGAGCTAACACGATCTCGTCTTGACTGATTTCAGGCAGTTCGTCGGTATAGTGGCGTGTCAGGGTGGCTCTGGAATCTTGGTTATCTCGTCGGTAACGAGGGGCATGTGCAGCGTATAATCGGCCATAGAAATCCTCTATCTCGGCGGATATCTCCGGCTTTGACAATACGGTCCTCCCGTCGTGCGTTTTAAGCTTTGTCAGGTGGCTCCTGCCAAGCTGCTGAGTGAATACTTTGGACCCTCGGTTTCGCTCTATCGCCTCTTGAATGAGGCGCGTGTTGAAGCTCCGAAGGTCGTGCCGTACCATCTTCGCAATCCGCTTGTTCAGGTCTGACCTCTCTGACAAAGTCGCTTGGGTGGTCTCCCGTCTTTTTGTCATCAGCCCAAGAGTCTCATCCGAGAGTTTGGACTTCTTGCCAGTACGCTGCTTTCGACAGAATTTGATGCCCTCATCCCTCAACGTTTCAACCAGATTGTGTAGGGTCTCGTCAGCGTCATCAGTGGGTTCCAAGGCAACAAATCTATTCCCGAGAAGCTGCTGAAACTTCTCGGTGCCCGCCATGATTTGGATTGGGTCAGGTCGGAGCGTGGACTTCATCAGACGGTTTCTTTCAAGCTTCAAGTTGATATTCAGAGAGCCTCGGAGGAGTCGGTGATCAGATCCGGTATTGAACCTGTTGATCACTGAGACATCTCTGAATATGTGCTTGCTATCCGTCATGATGAAGTCGATCTCATTTTTAGTCACAGTGTCGGGGCTTTGCCATGTCCACTTCCTTTGAGGCTGTTTCTTAAAGAAAGAGTTCATCAAGAACAGCCCCTCCTTCTCAAGGAAGTTGACAAGCATTTGCCCCCTGTGATTTCTGACCCCATAACCATGCGGGCCTATTCGGGATTCGTTGCCAGTCTGGGTTCCCACCTTGCCGTTAAAGTCCCCCATAACAACGTTGAAGTGGGCCTTAGTGGTGTTATGTAAGGCTTTGGATATGTCTTCATACATATCCTCCACTTCATCATCCAAGTGTGCCGAGGTCGGTGCATAGACCTGGATGACCTTCATGCTGTACCGCTTGGACAGCCGAAGGATCAGGTACGCTACCCTGGTCGACACACTGGAGATTTCTTGGACGTTGCTAGAGAGGGCCTTATTGACGAGGAAGCCTACGCCACCCTGGGATGTTTTATCACCCTCGCGAAAGTAGAGAAGATGGCCCGAGTCTAGGGTTACGGTGTCCTCCCCCTCTCTACGGACTTCACATAACCCCAGAACATGCCATTTGATGTTCTCTAACTCCACTTCCAACTGCGCTAGATGATGGTCAAGCCTCAGAGTGCGTCCGTTAAACGTAGCCAGGGTCAGTTTAGGTAGAGTTTGGTAGCCTGATGTAGCCCGGGGATTCCTAGCACCCCCTGCCCCGCCGTTACCGTGGCCGCTACCATGGCCAGGAATAGCGAGGCGGCCGGGAACTGGGGGCCACATTCTTTTGGCGTGTCTATCCATGGGGGGGTTGATGCCCATAATCCCCACGCTGGGCATGCGGGTTGGGGATCGCAGTATAGGGAGTGTGCTGCAAGGGACGCTGCTGCCCGCCCCCCGGTGTATGTCCCTTAGTCGCCTTCTACGACACCCACGGGAAGAGTTGGGGTGGTGCTATTCTATCACGGCCGACACCACACAGCCAATTAGAGTAGGTACAGTGAAACGGACTATACTCTTGACAGCGAGATTCGAACCCGGGACCTTACGACTGTCATTGCTCATCACGTGTACTGATCGCAGAAAAATACTTCAGAATTTACTTAATAATTTTATTAGGTATTATTTTTTTAAGAAAATGGAGTTGGTTTTAAGTACGAATAACCTTTTACAGAATAAATTATTTAATAGGTGAAATATGCAACACCAAACTGTATTCATTTCGCTTAGGTCTTATTTCAGAAAAGTAAATTAATATTAATAAGGTGAGATGTCATACTTAATATACAACTTTTTTACATTTATATTTAGATCTCTTTATTGTATGAACGACCAAAACCTTAAGGTCCATTCTCTATCCATGTTTATGTCAGATTGCAGCGCGTACCTACATATTACGCTGTTTGTTATGTCAATGGCTCCCCCCGCGCTTGAAAGCTAATGCGTCGCATTTTAATTTGGTCCAGTTCTGACATCCATGAGAAAACTATACAAATCTAAAATTTGCATTAAGTATGTGCGCGACTAATAGACGAATAACTCAATATCACGTCAACAGATTTCAATGATTATTTCCTTAAAACTAAGTTTTAAGTTTAAAACTCCCAACCAAAACATATTTAAAAAAATAAATAAAATAAGCCTTTATTGCTGTTTGACACAGTTAACAGTTAATAATAATATTAAAAAACACTTAAATTAAAAACTTAAACTACTCATATTCTCGGCGCTTTTTTCAGCTTGTCTTTCGACAAAGGCCTCCTCTAAGGCTTTCCACTCGTTTCTGTCATTAAAAAATTATGAATATTATATATATAATATTCATAATTTTCATTATTAAGTACCGATTTTAATTTTTTGAGTATTTGAAGTCTGTTTATAGTTTTTTAAAACACGCCATATTACTTGATGATAAGCTCACTGTTCTGCCATCGGTACATGCGCACACGCAGCTACGGGAGCTCGAGTAGCGCAGCACGGGGCCGCTCTCTGTTTGTGGAGATAATCTCTCTGTCCAACACACTGACAATCCTGATGCTTGATGTACTGCCTCCCAGTTGATTTGTTCGTTTAAGGTGGTATGTTGTTCTTAGGTAGAATTCAATTGTTTAGCATGAAGTTATAGGTAGACGTACCTATAACTTCATGCTAAACAATTGAATTCTACTAATTGTTGTAGCAGGGTCTCGTGCGACCCATCGACGAAACGTACCGTCGAGGTAGAAACCTTTCGAAGTACTGATCTTTCGAGGTAACGACCCATCGACGAAACGTACCGTCGAGATAGAGTCATCGAGGTAATGAACATCGAGCTATCGTCATTCGTCACTCGAAATAGAGTACGAGACCCGTAGCAGCGTGCTCAACGTGTTCTTAAGTGGAGACCGCGACTCGGCAAACTTAGTGTATGACGCCCTCCGGTCAGGTGGGACGACAGCCTGCAAAGGACTGCAGGCAGATGCTGGATGCGGCAAGCTGAAGACAAGGCGCTATGGCGCTCATTGGGAGAGGCCTATATCCAGCAGTGGACTAATAGGTTAATGAAGAATTGTAGCAGCATTCCGTTTTTAGATAAAAATTAATGCATTAGGTAAGTGCGAGTGTGTTTATCATGCATTTTAGATGGTTTTTGAAAGATTTAGGATAACTTCGATATATTATTACATTTATTACTTAGGGATAGCAGGCTAACTTGTATTGTTCTAGGATTACATGTTAACTACGTTTAGTAAGTAGATATAATTAATTTACGTAAATTAAGTGAGAACCAAGTACTTTGACAACTTTGATAAATTATCTATTTTCCATTTCCAACAATCTATTCTTTTGAATACATTTAGTCGAATTTGAAACGACTACTATATTTCACGATGTTCTGATATGCTATTCTTTATTAACAAAGAAACTAACTATGAAATAATAAAAACAAATTAGAACTAGTATTTACAATTGAAATAATTGAGCTAACTGCCAACTGTTGCAAACAATCTACAGGTAGCTCAACTGTTCCCGACTGGTATTGATATAGACCAGTCCCCAAGACGCTCTGGCTGCATTGACTCGCTGTATGGCAATGCGCGCTGTGCCAGACACTCACCAGCTTTCAGGTCAGGACCAGACGATCGTTTATAGTTTTTTTTTAAACCTATAGAGCCGCGGTACCCCCCGAATCTAGAGTCTCGTTTTTTTAGTCCGATAATAGGTACATTTATTTTCATTCATATTTCAGAGTCTAAGTTTCTTAGCACCTTTATTAACAAAAAAATATCAAGAACTTCGTTAATCTATTCTATAAAATAATTAATACTAGCTGCGCCCCGCGGCTTCGCCCGCGTGGAAATTTTGCGCAACTTTACCATTTTTTTTCACCGTTTAAACCTTCCCTGGACTACGACAAACATTTCAAAACCAAAATCAGCTAAAACGGGCCAGCCGTTCTCGAGTTTTAGCGAGACTAACGAACAGCAATTGATTTTTATATTATAAGAAGAAGAAGATAAATAAAACACCTACCAACAAACTACCACACAAGAAAAGACTCGTGTATCAAGCACAATCAAACGGCAGTACAAAGCAGCGCCTCAAAAACACCGCCTTCTTTGTCGCGCGCCGCCCGGTCGCTACTGAAAAGAAAGTATCTCTGTATTCATTACAAGATCCTCAATTGATAATTAGCTGTATTTGTAAAGTGTATGAAAGAAATTGATTCTTAAGAGATGTGTCGGTGTTGTAAGAAGGTATCGATTTCGCTGCGAAAACTTGGAATGACCCCAGGATCATGTAGGTACTATAGGCAAAAGATGCGTTCGAATGTTTTAAGTCTCCAACGTGCTGATTTTAGACCGGGTCTTCTATAGACAAAGCGGGAATTAGATCCTGCTCTGTGGATGGTCCAGTATTATTAATTTTTGACTAGTTTCTGCTGCTGCTTCGCACGCGTTGTGTGTGTGTTTGTTGTTGTGTGCGGAACAGTTGAAAGTTTATTTTTATCCCATGGTTACTGTTTTATGTTATAATAAGTAACATATGTTTAATTCCAGGCTTATCGTCATATATAGCTAACATCTACGCAAATATTTCAGCCTGATCCGATGGTGAAGAAGTAGCAAACATCCATTCATCCATCCACCAATAGTTAATGTATATTGTGGTAGTAAAAACCGCGGGTACAACCTAGTAAACCATGCAACCTAATCAGCCAACCATAAAAAGGAGTATATTCGGCATCAGATAGTACCTACCCATACCCAACCACAATGGCTGCGGATCCCAGTGTGACAATAAGGATTATCCTAACAAAGTGCCGAAACCTCCCAAGACGAGATGAACAGACTCTGTTGCATTACGGAATTGCAATTCTAACTTTTTGTCGTCTCTTATCTGGTTTTGAGATCCTTCGTTGACTGTACTGAATATCATCTACCTACCTATAACACAAGATAGATAGAAAACACTTAATTATACACAAAGCAGAAAATAATAGAGAAATAGACTTTATCTGCTTAACTAGGGGCTAAATTAGGTAATTGTTAAAATTATCTGTCCATCTAAGTAGGCAAATAATATAGAAGCCCGCGTTTTTGTAAGAGGGTAGGTATGTAAACGTGTACCTAAATAATTAAAATAATGCTGGAAAGTTATATTTTTATAAGCACTCCGATTAAAAATTTAGGAGTCAAAACTTAACATAGGTAATATTATCGAAAAAAACAAGGTTATTACTAAAGTAAAACACAAACTTGAGCAACAATCACACATGAGGAGCAAAAAATTATTCAATTTGAATTTGAAAACGGGAGATCAATCAAAAATAGTTTCGAGCTTCTGTGGTTTGCTGTGATGATACCTCGCTAAGCTATAAATATTTTTCACCAATATTCCTTAGATTTTAAACCTTATTGTATACAAAAAATATCCAGGTTTTTTTAAATCAGAGTATAGACTCTGATTATATATTATCAGGATATTTTTTAGAAGTGCTCGCCTATGCGAGTACTTCTTCTAAAGAGATTTTACAATAATCGCAACCTTCCAATTTCAAACGCACCACTGACCACTTCGAAATCGGCGCCGTTGTTTTTTTTTAAATCCTAATCGCGCCTAAAGCACGTCGGCATTCCGCCCAAAAATTCGCTAAAGCAAGGCGACTAAGCCGAAACTCAGTCGGTAGATACAAGGAGCTTGAATATTTTGCTATGAGGATTAAATATACACAATTACAACATGTAATAGATATGCACTAGAGCATAAACTGCTCTGTTTGGTGTTCTGCCGACACCTCCAAGTGTTATTGTTGTTTGTGAGTGCTTTGTAAATGACCATAGAGAACTAGCCGCTGTCAAGAATGACCATAAACGTCAAGCCGACGGTTTTTAATGTTTTTTTCTCATATTATATATTATATATATATTATATATTATTATATATATTATATTTTATATATTATATATATAATTATCAACACATTTGGTGTTCTCAACAAATGACAGAAAATCAAGTGGTAGCTTGCTGTTGATAATTATATATATAATATATAATTATCAACACATTTATATATAATATATAATTATAATAATATGACTCGCATAACATTTGCACGCCTGCATGCAGGCTGAATACATTTACTAAATTAGTTATAAGATCTGACACTGTATAATTTTGTATTCTTGCAAATAAACGATTTGATTTGATTTGAATTGATAAGAAAAGTAAGCAAAGTCGCCGGCAGTAGCTACCGTTCGAAAACTTCGAAGAAAGGAAGAGGTTTCTATGTTTAACTATTATATTTTCTTCTCCGTGGATTTTGGTTATTCTTTTGTTTTTGTATAGAAAGTGATCGGTGAGGTGTTCCCATATAAAAGATATTCCTAAAGGATCTGTATTGGTCTCGTAACTAAAACATAGATACCTAAATAAAAGAAATAAATAAAAAAGCCTTTATTCACTGACCAAAGTATAATAATGATAAATAACGTATTGTTAAAAAGTAAGTATCTTATTGATCCTATCATCTATGAACTTACTGAATTCTTCAGCAACCAGTTTGTTGGTCAGGTTGTCCTTCGACATAAAGAAAGAAAGAAAATTATTTATTAAACACTAACACAACACACAAACAAGGTTAATTACACATTATATTAGACTACAAAGTACCTACTTAGGTACCTATTATAAAACACGTAACATCGACAAAATATAAAAAAAAGTGAAGATACAAAATGTAAGTAGTATTGCATATGGTACTAAGTAGCCCTCACAGAAAGTGGATAAGCGCGCGTGTGTAGGTCTAATAGGTCCTGACTCAGCTTGTTGCTCTATAACAATAACCCAGGTCATTTGTGAAAGAGCGCTGGTTTTCAGTCAGAACCTGGTAGAGTGGCAGACACGATCTCAGATCAGATGATTGATGAATAAATTTAATTACTAGATTTTATTAAAAAAATAAATAAATAAAAGATAATAATTATGGGGTGAGAAAATTATGTATAACCTATCAATGAAAAAATAAATAAATTACATAAAATTAAAATAAAGGGAAGACCATAGTACATAATTCTAAGCAATTTAGTTCGTCCAAGATTAGAAACCAAGAACCAAAAACAAAGTCATGCCGCAAAACTGTCAAACCTGGAACTGACAGCGAGAAAAACTTGGGTTTTCCGGAGGTTTTCTTTCTGTCACCATCTACATATTTTCATCATTATTGGATTGGGTGGGAAAAAAAAGGGTAAAAACAAGATTGGTATATTCCACATATACATAGGCCTCCCCTGGCTTATTCCGATCATCTCTGTCACGAGCTAGTCTTCTCCATCCTTTTGTTAGGTCATCTTCCCATCTCTTGATTTTAGATACCTACCTAATTTTAAAACACGTGATAACTAAATCTATAGGAATTAGAAGTCAGTTTATCGTTTTTGTAAAAAACCATATCAAATAATATTCTATAGACGGTGGTAGGTACTGTCTGTCTGTCACAAAGTTATTAAAAGCCTGAGAAACAGATTATACTTATAATGAAATCAGGTTCTTCATTTAATTACACTATTTTTAATTTAAAATACGACGTATCATGGTAGCTTCTATTTTTCGCTCCGCCGCATTTTGACATGTGCTAGTACAAACTACATAATCTACATTAGCCAAACAAGTTTGAACTTTACGTTGAATGAGTTATGATAGAAAATTGTAAAGTGGGAAGTGAAATGATTCATGGACGTATGGTATCAAAGGTCAATGAGCTTTATATCAAGTTGATGCAATAAGATCTTCTATACTGCGATTAAAATAGCTAGATATCTTTTGTCTACAAAGGGGTTATAAAACCCAAGGAATAAAGTTGGAAAATATTTTCGCCTGCGACGCAGGAGGTTGCGGTATCCATTCCCGCCTCGGAACAATTGTGTGCACGATCTGCAGATATTTGTTCCGGGTGTTCTGGTCGTTTTCTATGTATAATAAAAAAATATATATCTATGTAATGTATTGTATTATGTATATCAGTTATCTAGTACCCATAACACAAGCTCTGCTTACCATGGGGCTAGATAATGCTGTGTGAATTGTCCAGCATTATTTATTATTATTATACACTCATATATTTAAATTCTCGTATAAAATACATTTTTTACTATAGAAAATACAATAAAATATTATAAAACTATTCTACAGTAAAAAATATATCAAAACGGTAGATCACCGACCGCGAAGCTAGGCTCAAGCGGCCGGTTTATTATTATTATTATTATTTAACGACATTGGTAGGTATCATCATAAAACTGGCTCAAAGCACAAAACAATTTTTTGTTATGAAAGGTTTTCATTTGTCATTTTCGCTCCACAATGCAATATATATATATGTATTGTTCTGTTTGAATTTTTTGTATCTGCAGGTTTATTATAAATACTAACTAACCTAGATATTATTCTCAATCTCGTTTATTCTCAAAAGCGGAACAAGAACAAATACAATAGACGCCACAGGAATATTAGAAAGAGCTTTTTCTAATTGTAAGAGTACTAGGAGATTTTAATAACATATTCCTGTGGCGTCTATTGCACTTGTCAGCTTGTTCCGATTTTGAGAATAAACGAGATTGAGAAAAATATACTTGCAACTCAATCAACAAAACTAAAACAAATATGATTTAAAAATAAAAGCAGAAACAGTTTTTTGCAATTGAGTCACAAAACGTTGTCTGTTCCAGCATGAGCTGTAAGCAGCATGTAAGCAGGTTACCAACGCGGTCTTTCGATAGAGCTGTTTTATTTTGATATATCTAAATGCGAACATTTTGTTATAGAATATCCCACTTGTCTACAACTAAATGAATAATTCAACAATACCCATAGATCTAGTATATATATGGGAATAGTAAAATTAATTAAATTACAATTTGACCTCTGCTACCGGCCGGGTGGCAACTTGGGATTAGCCCGATGATATTGTGTGGTCACACACCTCATACAAACATGGATCTAGGGTTTGCTGGAAGCCTTGTGTAGGCGAGGTTTCATACAACTTTAAAAACTATCATAGTTTACAGACTAAAAAATAATTAATGATGTCATTCCAGCCAAAATTCGACCACGGTGCGGAGGAGACTAGCCATTTGTGAGAACATATTATTTTTCTTGCTAGAAAAATCTCAATAACAATTTGGGCCTGACTAGGCATTTGGACCCAGGACTTCTTTACCATCATGGCTAGATTAACAATGATTTATTTGAGTTTTTCACAGTTAATGTAGCTGATGGATATAGCAAATAGGTTCGTTAATAAATTTTCTAAATCGGACCAGTACCATAAAAATAGACAATGACGTATACGTTATTGTCTATTCATATGCTTATAATTATATATATCATATTCATCATCAGCCTGTAGTAGTCCACTGTTGGACATAGGCCTCCCCTAATGAGCGCCATAGCACCCCGTCTTCAACTTGCATCCAGCTCCAGCATCTGCCTGCAGTCCTTCGCAGGTCGTCATCCCACCTGGCCGGAGGACGTCCTACATAACGTTTGTCGTGTCGCGTCGAGTACGATATTCTTATATTGTATAATATGAATAGACAATAACGTATCTACGTAATTGTCTATTCTTACACCATTAGTAAGATTCAAAAACTTATAAATAAATAGCTATTTAAATAAATATATATATATATAATGCTGGACAATTCACACAGCATTATCTAGCCCCATGGTAAGTAGAGCTTGTGTTATGGGTACTAGATAATACATTACAATATATGTAGATATTTTTTATTATACATAGAAAACGCCCAGAACACCCGGAACAAATATCTGCAGATCGTACACACAATTATTCCGAGGCGGGAATCGAACCCGCAACCTCCTGCGTCGCAGGCGGACCTTCGCCCACCGCGCCACATCGATCGTCAAATGTTTGTGAAGAGTGAATAAATATCTTGCCCTTTCCAGCATTCTAAATCCTCATCCTAGTCATACAACTGTCAGTGGAGAGGTGTCGATAGATCATTCATACATTTCATACACTGACATATGAGTTATGGGCGAGCGTTGACCCTTTTTGAACCATTACTTATCCACCTTCTTTTATTGGCTAAAGTTCAATTACGTAGGCACAGGTAAGTGCCGAGTGCAAGATACTATAGGTAGCTTACTTGTTTGGGATAAAAATATACTTTTTTTTTATATTATCGCAAAAATAAAACCAACTTCTTTTTCAATACCATACCACTGGTTTTTGGATTCTATATGGGTAATTACTAAGCCTAAAATATTTTCAAAAATAGTTATTCTTTGTTAAAATGTTTAAAAGTACTTATAATACAGAATTCAATTCGAAATTATCGTTTTTTAAATATAAATCAAAAGCGTGTGCAAAATTATTGGCGACAAAGTTTTATACAAAAGAAAGGAATCCTTGAAAAGAGGTTTTAGCAATATTTAAAAAAAATGTACCGTTAAGTTCTGTTACTTTTTTAAGCTGTTACAATAACCCTTCCAAAAAACACCAGACGATATTCGAAGAAGATTCACTCGAAGATTCAAAGTTTTTGCTAAACTCGACAAACAAAAACAACTTAGGAGACCCAAGTGCGGGATTACCATAATGATATTTCTTTGTTAAACCACTAAAGTTTATAAAATCATATTTTCTAATCTCTATTGCAATAGAGTTGAATTTATCTTTAAATTCAATTGGCTGGAGTAATTTTTTGCATTACTAAATTAACTTTTGCCCAATAATGACAAAGTGGATGGGCTACTGGGCGGTCGTGGGCAAAAACTCGTGGTTTTGATTGTTATGATGGTTCGTTGACATGGCTCTCTATTTGATACACCCTCATAATACACCCCACTGTGAAATATTTGATGGAATTCTTTCCATTTTTACGACTGTCAAAACTCGAGTGGATTATATTCCCAGCAGAAAAGATATATATTGCCAAATAAAAGAAGTCAAGTTATATTGCCTGTAAAACAAAATTGTGTTATGGGTACGATGACTGATATAGGTACTTAAAATATAGAAAATACTCAGAACACGGTCCCGAGGCGGGAATCAAACCCGCATTCTCTTGCGTCGCAGCCGGACATTCGCCCACCGCGCCACAGAGATCGTAAAAAAAATGTTAAAGAGCACAGATGCTGAACCGGAGAATGTAGAACCTAACAACATATAACAAATAACAGTTAGTAGAGCCTCTGTTGCGCTTTAATTTCACCTATTGGTTTAACACGGTCTTAACCACAATGACCATAGACTATGATACTTGCCCTACGATAGTGGTAAATGAAGCGTGTGTGAGTAAATGGGTTGTTCGGTCGGGCGCGACGCGGGCGGCGACTAGAGCCAGTCTCGAGGTGACAATGTCTCTATTCGTGGAGAATGTCAAACTTTATCTTAACCTCACTTTTCATCTCTACAGCATAAACTAGTCCACTGGACGCAGGGTCGGTACAGCCCTCGGGCGGTATTAGCATTAGGGATTTCTCTTTCCCCTCTCGGATTGATCTTTTAGTTCAGAGTGTTTTTAATTTAGTTTTTAAATTTTTCAATATTTATATACAAAAATCTATTGCTGTTCGTTAGTCTCGCTAAAACTCGAGAACGGCTGGGCCGATTTAGCTGATTTTGATTTGAAATATTTGTCGTAGTCCAGGGAAGGTTTAAACGGTGAGAAAACATGGTAAAATTACGCAGAAATTTCCACGCGGGCGAAGCCGTGGGGTGCAGCTAGTAAATAATACAAATAACATTAAATACCTGGCTCATTTAATATATTCACTTAATAAGAAGTAAATTACTTACCTCTATGAAAATCTTTGGTTGATATTTTTTTGCGGTTTTTATACAATTTAAAGTAGTAAGATAAATTTATTCATATTCATATTCATTCATATCATTTATTGTAATTGCATGCATACAGGTAGTATCTTAGGTGTAGTCTTAGTGGGTAGGTACACAGTGCATAAAAACCCTTTAGTATTTATCTTTGTCTGAACTCGTCTTCTACATAAGCCTAAGTTTTCTCCTAATCACTTTGAAAATGGGACGTATTCGGGTCAATTGATTCGACGACTCGATAGCGGTATCAGCGAAATCCGGTCGACACCTCCGCAACGATCCATCAATTTTTGGTAAGCGGTTGCTCAAAGTTTTATTTATTTTACCAAAAATAAAATACAGAGATTCCACGAATTATTTTACATGTAAAACCTTTGAAACTAACATGGTTGTTCTTACTCGCAGTGCTTTCTGTTATTCCGTGATCATGGCGCATGAAACTGTGCCAAATATTGGAAAACTCAAATATCCCGTTCCAAACGACTTTTGTTATTATACCGGCTATGATTTAGCGATTTCATAATCATTACATTTTATCGCCGTAATAAAAACACTGATCTTGCATTCGAGTCAAAAGCAAACCATTACAGTGGGATTAAAATAACAGTAAAATTTTCTTTAAATCCAAACCTAACTTCTTAACTTACTCTAACTAAATAAAATTTCGAGCAAGCAAACAATTTTTGTTACCTAACTACTACTACTTAAGTATACAGATTTAAAGCTAATATGCGTTACTCAAGCAAAGATCGATGACTGAGTAAACTTTCATATTGTGGGCCGTAAAGTTTGAGAAGCACTGGTGTTCGCGGGCGGTCGCACGACACTCTTGTCTCTAATTTATCGATACACGACAATTATTCCGAATAATTACTCGATACACATCGACGCACTCAGTAAACCGACTGGAAAATGTTCTGAAAAATTCCAAGCACGTAAAGTTTTAATGCTATAAGTTTTTTATTAGCTAATAGAAATATTTATGAAGAATTTATTTCTGGGACACTCTTTATAAGGTTGGTTTATATAATGTTGCACTACCCTGTAAGTAGAGATAGAAATGTACAGATCATTTAGTTAAAGTTGACGAAAAAACCATGACTTCGATAAAAACTCAGAACGGTTAAATCTATGAAATGAAAACGTATTTACGTAATAGATATGAGTAAAATAATCAATAATATATATTTCTTCATTAGGAATTATTAATTAAAAACCTAAAGAAATTCATAAAAACTAAAATTCAAGATTCCTATCATTCCGATCTCGAAATTCTGCTGTTAAACACATAACAATTTTATCTCACAGCCATTTCAAAGTCAACCCTTCACGCACAACCTTATTCCAAAGCGATACGGTTTATTATTGTTTCGAGTTGTATTTTGACAGAAAACGTCATGTGTCAAGTTTTCATGATCGGTCGACATTTTGACAATTTGGCTGGGGCCTGCAGAGCCGAGTGTCAGCGTGGTTTGAGGACCACCAGCAAGTGATTGTATCGATAAAGATAGTTTTGGGTGATATTTATAATAATAATATGTAATAATATCCAAGAGGCGGTACTCCTAGACTCAGTACGCATCGTCAGGAAGTTCCTTTCTCTGCAGCTCTAGTCACCGGCCACTTGAGCCTAGCTTCGCGGTCGGTGATCTACCGTTTTAATATAAATTAGTTTTGGGTGCTATTAATAATAATATCCAAAAGGCGGTACTCCTAGACTCGGCACGCAACGTCATGAAGTTCCTCTTTCTGCAGCCCTAGTCACCGGCCGCTTGAACATAGCTTCGGTGTTGGTGATCTACCGTTTTGATATACTTTTTACTGTAGAATAGTTTCATAATATTTAATTGTATTTTGTATGGAAAAAAAATGTATTTTATAATGAGAATTTAGAGAATAAAGTGATATAATAATATTATTTAAAATTAAATTGACAAGTATTTCGTTTAAAAAAATGGAAAGACGATTACGTCTCGTCTCGCTATTATCGTTAAACTTGGGGCTCAGTTATTTATTCTATATTGTCGATTTTTCACCACAATCTCATCTGATGGAAAGATTGAAAAGATGTGGCCGACAATATATCTCAAAGGTCTAGACGACACCTATTTAGTCTTGACACACAAATTCTTCACATTAATTATATACAAAGCCTTTCATACCTACAATAATTTGTTTAACTTATATAATACTAACGAGAAGGAGGCCAAAAGGGAGGATCCAGCTAGGCTGGGCAGCATTTGGGAAACTACGTCAAGTCTTCTCGTCATCCATACCGCAATGCTTGAAAACGAAAGTTTTCAACCAGTGCGTCCTACCTGTTATGACCTACGGAGCTGAGACGTGGACACTCACGATAGGGCTGGTCCACCAGTTCAAAGTCGCTCAGCGAGCTATGGAAAGAGCTATGCTCGGAGTTTATCTGAAGGATAGGATTCGTAACGAAAACATGCGACAGAGAACCAAGCTTATCGAGAATTAGCAAGCTGAAGTGGCAGTGGGCCGGCCATATCTCGCGAAGAACCGATGGCCGCTGGGGCAAAAGTTTTCTTGAGTGGAGACCGCGATTCGGTAAACGTAATGTAGGACGCCCTCCGACCAGGTGGGACGACCTGCGAAAGACTGCAGGTAGATATTGGATGCGGCAAGCCGAAGACAGGGCGCTAGGGCGGTCATTGGAGGAGGCCTATGTCCAGCAGTGGACTGATATAGGCTGATGATGACATAATACTTAGGTATGAATAAAATAAATAAATATTCCTGGACAGACAGTCCACACCAGTCCCAAGAGAGCTTGTGTTGTGGGTACTAGATGACTGATACTTAATACAATACATTACATAGATAGATATTTTCAAACCTGAGTTATGTTATTTATTTATTTATTTATTGAGATAACATCATTACAGGTTTTTTTTATTAAGCCCTAAGGCGATGTTATAACTACTTATACTAAAAATTACATATTTTTGAACATATACCACAATACTAATTAATTTATAATTTTGTTTCAATAACATTTTGTGCCTTTAATATATTTAATATATCTCCGCTGTTTTTGGACAGAACATTGAGTAAATATATTGCGTGTTGTAATTTTATATTAAATAAATGATTTCCTAGATTCTTATTTATTTTAACCAACCAACGGCTGATTCAACGATAAGACGGCGGCGGCTATGGCATAAGTAGATAGGTAGAAAATATTTGCCATTCATATGTATAAGAAACTCGCTCTATATTTTCCCAAATTCTCACTCCCTACTTAAATAGCTATCTTCAACACACACCTTCATAAAGCCGGTCTAACAAAGAGTTAAAACGACGCCGCCATCGGCACGTAATAAAAAACGAAATAAAGAAATAAAATAATCCGCCCCAAGTATCAAATAATAAACTTAGTAGCAAGTGAATTTTGGGGATCGGGTTGCGTTCTGTTTTCGGCGGTAAAAAAGAAAGATCCTTTTTGGGGTTCGTTATGGATCGACAGAAACGATTTGAATGTTATGGTAATGATATGTGGCGATCAAGGCGTTCGTCACCACATGAACACGTAGTCTCATGTACCTGTCACCTATCAACTGATTAATTTTTACTATTATTTTCAACAATCTGCATTTAGCTCAACTGTCAGTTAGTTCATGCTGTTCAGTAGTAAATGCTTTCTTCTTCTTTTTTAATTCTTTAATTAAACGTAAAATACATTAATAATATATAATAATACATTGAAATAATTTAGTTTGATATCAATAATATTTGATTACGGAACCTCTAGGCGAAGGGTGAACGACGCAACCCAGCTCGGTTTTTTACAATTGTTCGAATTTCAAACCTGACGGCTAACGTCAGCGGCAGCGGGTATCCCGGACGAAAATAATCGGATGTTTTTTATTACACAAATATTTTAAACAGTGGCTTAACATATTAACAAAATTAGCACATACCAAGCTAATACTGGTTAAAAGGGAAGGTACCTTGCAACCTAAGGCTTTGTTTTCTTGTTCTCATTCCGATTTAAATTTAAATACCGCTGGACAATCTACACATCATCATCTAGCCCCAAGCTAGATTTGTTGTTTGTAGATTTGTATTTAGATCACAGGCACCTTCATCCTTTTTTATGAAAAACACGTTTCTGCCCGCGGCTTTGCACGCGTTATTTCTATGGAAACGTTTTAAGGTCATTTCTATCCCATGGGAACTGATTTATGGGATTAAATTGAGCCTATGTTTTATTCTGGGTCATTAACTACCTGTATGCAGTTTCAGCCTGATCCGTTTAGTAGTTTTTGCCTGAAAGAGTACCTAACAAACATCCATAAATAATAAATAAATAATGCTGGACAATTCACACAGCATTATCTAGCCCCATGGTAAGCAGAGCTTGTGTTATGGGTACTAGATAACTGATATACATAATACAATATATTACATAGATAGATATTGTTTATTATACATAGAAAACGACCAGATCATCCGGAACAAATATCTGCAGATTGTACACACAATTGTTCCGAGGCAGGAATCGAACCCGCAACCTCCTGCGTCGCTGGCGTTCCTTAGCCCACCGCGCCACATCGGTCGTCTGAAAATTCGGTCAAAATATTTACAAACTTTTGCGTTTATAATATTAGTAGGATATACCAATTCAACACATAATAAGGTAACTCATAAAACGCTTCCATTTAATTATCCATTCATCGTCATCGAGTACGGACGAAATACCCCACAACAGGTTATCAAGATAACCGACTATTAAAAATTAAAAAGAAATAGCTTTAAATCATGCGATATCAAACCTTCCCGCGTTGAAATTAGGAATTAAAAACACTGGCCGGTAGATTGAAGATAAAGAAATAAAAGTAAAAGGCGGGCTGTTTGAATATGGAACGTCATGTCAAGTGAAACGTCAAATAGTGACAGTTTCCGCGCGGGCGCGCTGCGGTCGGGTACGATGCACTCGCCTTCTTGGAAGATTTGGTGTTTGGTAAATTATGGCTTGTTTCAAACTCAATTTGGTATGGAATTTGATTGCTCATCTCTTGTTACAGAAAAAACATGATAGCAACTTACTTAGCTTTTATACTGGTTTTAATCATTTTGAACCATATGAGTAAACGTTACTTACTTACGTATGAGTAACTTTGAGTACCTACATTCGACTTCATTTTCAGCAAGAGTTGCTTCGGTCAGACCATATAACAACATTTTATAGCTATTACTGAAATTCGGTGCAATTCTTTTTTGTTTTGTGTACTGGAGGGCTACTACGAAAAAAAAACATTATTTAATTTTAATAAAATTAGTTTAAATACATACGTAATATATGTAACGAAATAATATAAGTTATTTATTATTGTAGAATAATCTTTATACAAATTAGACCTACCTTTTAATTTTTTGTTTCTTATTTATGTTGGTGAGTAGGCTTTACATAATAAAAGACACGAGATATGTTTTTTACTTAATATCCTTTGCCTCAGGTTCTTAGTAAGAACTTCTTACTATTATTTATAATCATCGGAATACAATTTAACTCTACCACCTGTGACACAGATGGCATCTCAAAAACTTGAAGAGCTACTATATTTAAGAAATAATATGACAAACCATCCACTCGGATGATATTATAACAATCGATTATTATCGATTACATCGCCTCAATAATCGAGTTGACGATGAGGACAAACGACTTATTGTTGGCAAATGGCGGAAGAATAATTATGTTATCAAAATAATTTGCTTACGGATAACTAAGTTTTGTGTGGGAAAACTGGTTGGGTTTTGTTATGGAATTTTAGTTTGCTTTACCTCAATTATCTACCTTCCTTTATCTAAAGGATAGACGTAACTATTTTTCTTCTTTCTCTCCGTTCTTCTAAAACACTCATGCTTCAAGTCCCAGTCCACTCTACTTCCTTCTACGACAACTCATTTACTGCTCGAGCTGTACAACTTTGGAACACATTACCAGTCTCAGTAAGGCGTGCTAAGTCACTAGCAATATTCAAGAGCATGGTAAAGGAACACTATTTGTCCTGCTGTCACTGACCACACCCTTGTTTTTTTCCGTTATAAAATTATTATTATATATATTATATATTTATATAAGTAGGTATGTACTATTAGTTATAAAGTATATATGTGTTTAAAGTAGATAGGTTGTATGTAACATAATATGAAATTTCATGTTGTAATTAACTACATAATAACGCACACAGATCCCCTTTTTCAATCCAACGATCCTATCCATCCACGGTTGTCTGGTAGAGATCGCTCTTGAGCGATAAGACCGCCAAATTGTCACATTTCTTGTATTATTATTGTTTACCTTGTTTGTTTTATTTTTAAGTGTGCAATAAAAGTATTGTCTATCTATCTATCTAACTATAAGACAAGATAAAAACATCTTCTAGATTATTTATGGGGTACCTATTTATTGCGTACGTTTAGTTTTATTTTCCCTTTTGACCTCTAAGGACTTACAGCGATCGTGATCACAGGTCATACCCGATAAATTGTCTACAATGTTAACAAATCGCAAATCTTAAAAAAGTTTTACATACAATGCAATACATAACTTTATTGTACACCACAAAATTAAACAAAATAACATGAACAATAAAATCAAATTAATGAACTTATTTCTTTGAAACGATTCCTTCCAGGCAACCTTTGGGTGGATAGAAATATGATTAAAATAATAAATAAAAACAAAAATAAAATATTTTGGCTAAAAGCGCAGAATATCTAAAAGTTCCTAGTGCTCACGTACTGTCCGTGTGTCATTACACCATCATTACACTCACGTACTGTCATGTACTAGACAGCTAGGTACTAAAATATTAAGAAAATTTTTGTATACCTCCGAAAACAATAAGTGACTTTTCATACGTCCCGGTTTACCACTACCGGTGCCGTCGGGTACCGGTAGGGATGTACATAATACGGAGAAGGACACAGACTAGTTTTTCAGAAAAGCGCGTGCAAAACCGCGGCCAGAAGCTAGTGTAAGCATAAAAGGAGCTAAGACGCCAACGCCGTCAAGCGTGAGTAACACCAACAATAGGATATAAGCCGTACTGCGCCTGCTATACACCCGGCACAAAGCTACCTTCCCACACCCGCTGTTTAAATTGAAAATATGAAATAACTTTGTAAACATTCTAAGACTGTACTAGGAATTATCATTTTGATACTTGAAACTTAACGAAAAAGTGTTGACAGAACGATAGAGCAGGGAAGAAGGGTTACTGGTAAAATTAGAGGCTTTCTAAGTTTTCACATCGCAAACTGTTAAATGTTAAATATTTTTAAACTTACGTGATCTGAACACATAATTATAAGTACCAATTTAACGGGTATTTATCGCGAGAGTCATCCCGTGATCACGATTGTGTGTTAACCTGTTGAAACGTCAGCAAAAATTTATTTATTTATTAAGATAATAACATCATAACAGGTTTTTTTATTAAGCCCTAAGGCGATGTTATAACTACTTATACTAAAAATTACATATTTTTGTACATACAATACTAAATAATTTACAATTTTGTTTCAAAAAAATAGGTAAAGGTTAAGGGTTCTTATTTTGAGTTTCGTTGATCACTTTTCACTATTTCGTCTCTGTCACTATCTCGCCACATTTCTATGACGTCACTTTGTGCATCTAGTCAGTTTTCCTAACCCGTTTTTACTTTCTTGTTCCACGCAAATGTATCATTTACAGCAACGTAAGATAAAATCGTGAAGGCGCAACGATTCGATGGTTGAATGATATAGTATTCTACCGTCAAAGTATCAAAACGACTTAGCTACGATACAAACAGGAGCGATCCAGCGATGCGTGTTAACAACGTCACGGCGGCCGGTGAAGTGAACTATGAAAATAGGATTTCTTTTCTCGAACTCCCTCCATCCCCTCCCTTTTCAGGATTATGGAGATTATCGGGGATTGATACGCGGAGTAATTAAATATGTTTTTATTTAATTTATAAATTAATTACGTGGAGCGTTCTTTCGTGTCAATAAACTTTGATAAAACTTCCTCTATCTGTTCCATCGTCTATCCTATAAACCTAAGGTTTGCTGGAAGAAAACTCTTTGTCAGAGTTACTCTCAGAGTTGCTCACCTATGTACAATAATATACATATCTTTTTTAGTTAAGTTATTTTTAAATATTGTGTGTGTGTGCAATAAAGATTTAAGAATAAAAATATGTTCTAATTACTACACCCTTCCGCTGGATAATTGTGGACCCATCCTGCCTATCTATAAGGTTTTTTTAATAAACCAGCATAGCCTCGGTACCTCAGGGTCTTGAGTCTAAGGGTAGCTATTATATAGGCTCTGTCGACATTTGCATGGTAAGTGTACTCCTATTTCCGCACTTAGACTCCGATTGGTCCTTTGTGCGTGGTGTGTTTGCTAGTTTAACCAGCCTAACTCCGTCCAGAAGCGCAGAATACTCCTGGGATCTTCACAGGCTTCGCGGAGTGACCTCGGGTGGTCGAGGATTTCTAGTCGTTGCGCTGTTACTCCCTTCGACACCTGCATATTAGCACCTATTGAGATCGTCTTCGGAACATGGGAAGGCGTAAGTGTCGACGCATGTAGGGTCCCACACAGGGTGTTATAAACTAGTTGCAATTGTTTTATTTTGTTCTTGTAATATCACTACAACAACAAAATAAAATAATACTGCAGGTAGATGCTGGATGCGGCAAGCTGAAGACAGGGCGCTATGGCATTATAAATGAAAAAAAAATGAAAATGAAAAGTTTTTATTTCTTTAAGCTTACAAATAAGCACTTAGACAGGTCATATTTTATAGTTCACTTCAATTTTTTGTCCACCAGTGGAAGAAGTGAGAAGAAACCACTAGTATGTTCATAACTTATGTGTCTAGTACATTTGATTTGCTTATCTGTAAGTACTATACACGTTCTGTATACTTACTAAATACTCATTGGGGGAGGCCTATGTGCAGCAGTGGACTGCTATAGTCTAATGATGATGATGGATATCACTACATAGTCTAAAACAAGATCGCTTCCTGCTGTCTGTCTGTCCCTATGTACCTATGCTTAGATCTTTAAACTACACAACGGATTTTTTATTAGATAGAGTGATTCAAAGGGAAGGTTTATAAACTATTTGAAACATAGATTTACACGCAGGCGAAGATGCGTGGCGCAGCTAGTTATTGAATAAATGACTGTCCATTCAGTTAGTAAGTAAATATTGTTGTCCCTCAATAATGACATTCGTGGGTGTACCACTTCATACTAATTCGACCGATGAATGGTTCATTTTCTCATGTCTGTTATTGATAATGAAAAAGAAGCCAATGATCGGCGAAAATGTAAGAGTGATATATTTACACACAAATATTAATTTCTGAATTGACCATCTGATTTAGGTCCTTACGAGAATATTAGGTTCTCTTTCATCATCATCATCAGCCTATGATAGTCCACTGCTGGGCATAGGCCTCCCCCAATGAGCGTCATAGCGCCCTGTCTTCAGCTTGATGCATCCAGCATCTACCTGCAGTCTTTCGCAGGTCGTCATCCCACCTGATCGGAGGGCGTCCTACACTACGTTTTCCGAGTCGTGGTCTCCACCCAAGAACACGTTTGCCCCAGCGGCCGTCGGTTCTTCGCTAGATATGGTCGGCCCCACTGCCACTTTAGCTTGCTAATTCTTAGAGCTATGTCGATAGCTTTGGATCTCTATCGGATGTATTCGTTACGAATCCTATCCTTCAGAGAAACTCCGAGCATAGCTCTTTCCATTGCTCGCTGAGCGACCTTGAACTGTTGGACCAGCCATATCGTGAGTGTCCACGTCTCAACTCCGTAGGTCATAACGGGTAGGACACACTGGTTGAAAACTTTCGTTTTCAAGCATTGCGACGATGACGAGAAGACTTGGTGTAGTTTCCGAAACACTGCCCATTTGCACATTATTCTTACATCACTGGTTGCGAAATTTTGTTTGCAACGAGGAAAAATTACTACACAACCTTTTAATTAATATTTTATATTAAATTTAGGGTCTATTTTAACCCAACTGCGCAAGACTTTGTGTTTAGTTTTTTTATAATGTATGTAGCTCTACATTTAGTAAAAAAAAATGTTAAATACTAAAAAACACATAAAAACCACGTCGGCATCAACTTGTTATAATTTCCCATCAAACGAACAATAAAACACATGTTTACAAACCAAACACGAATTGTTATCAAACAATAGAAAAGATTAAAGAAACCAGTTTTGTTGCGCAAACGCATAATCTTTACAAAGACGCCGAAAGCCGAAATAATGCCGAAGAGTTACCGAAAGAGCCGAAACGTTTAATGTACCGAAGCCGACAATGGTATTTAACCTATGGCATTGTTATTGATAGCTTTGCGGATGATAGCAGATCATAGAAAAAATATAAAAAGTAGGTACCTATATAGAGGTAGGTAAAAAAAAGTAAGATTAATACTCTATTGTAATTTGGTCAGAAATCATCGTGGCTACAGGTACATTGGCGTTCATCGTTAGGTTACCCCCCCCCCTGTTAAGTTTTAACACTTTGACTGCGATTTTTTTCGACGAATGCGATCTTTTTTTAACCTAAAAAATTCGTGCTGCCGCTCTACACAGCGGTTGTGTTGCGCCGCACATGCGTTTCGTTCGAAAAATATTACAGCTCTGCTGAGTCACAAAGATCTGTATTTTCTCAGCCGCTGCGCTAGTGTGGATTTACGCATATTAGTCACTTGTAGAAAACACATACCGTGTGATTTCAGCAGTCAAAGTGTTAATGCAATTTGACGACCTCTGCGGTTTGTGAAGTTCCGCCAGCGACACAGGAGGTTGCGGGTGCGATTCCCGCCTCGGAACAAATATTTGTACGATCTGCACATCATTATTTTATAGTATCATATAGGTACTATTTATTTACCACTAGTTTCGGCTCACGGCTTCTGATGCGCTGTTTTTATGGAAACGTTTTAAGGTTATTTATATCCCATGGGAACTGAGAGGTGGGATTAAAAGTAGCCTATGTTTTAATCCGGTCCTGGAACTACCTGTATGCACTACCTACTTACCTATTTCAGCCCGATACGTTCAGTAGTTTTTGCGTGAAAGAGTAACAAACATTCATACATACAAACTTTAGCGTTTATGATATTAGTAGGTTTTCATTTTAAGTTTCACTGCCGGGTTCACATCTCCTATTTCTAACCGACTTTTCAAAAAGGAGGTGCTGTTGTTTGACTGTATTTATATTTTTTTGTTTAGGTATATTCGTCGCTTTCTCTGTCGAATATGGACAAAAAAATATTTCGCTTCTGTGTATAGAATGATTCCAGTGGCCCATTAAAACATATTCCCGAGGGATTAGCATTTGTCTTGCAAAATTTAAATGTAAAATTAAGGGATTTGATGTTTGTTTTAGTTTTCACACAATCAAATTATTTCGGTTATGAAACAAATAAAAAGTGCCATCTAGCGGGAGGTGCAAAAAGCAAATCAAAAATATTACAACAACCCTCCGTCCTCCCTTACCCTCTGTTTACTATTCGGTAACCCTCTCATAAAAGAAGCCCTCACTCAGAGAGCAGTTGACATTACTTTGTAGACAGATGTCGCTAGTAGTCCTGGAAATTAAAATATTCTATTAAATACCGTTGGAAAATGTGTGGGTTCTTCGTTTGCCTTGTATGGCCTTTTGTACCGATGGACATGGATGTACGGATGTTTGTTACTCCTTCACGCAAAAACTACTGAAGAAATCATGCTGAAATTTTGCATACAGTTAGTTCCCGGTCCAGAGTAAAATATAGGCTACTTTTTATCCCATAAATCAGTTCCCATGGGATAAAAATAACCTTTAAACGTTTCTTTAGAAAAAACCCGTGTGAAGCCGCGGGCAGAAACTAGTTACTTATGAATGAAACCGGTGAAATTTCTGTCACTTGAGACCAGCAGTCTAAATGATTCCGACAACAATACATCAAAAATCAAATCATGGTAAATATCGCGTTTTATATGACATTTGTGTTAATAACCATGATACATAGTTTCATAAGTTTAAATTTCAACCGGCTAAAACTCTTCCTTCCATAAAGCTTTTCATCACGATTCATCAGCGCTTCAAACCAAACTATTAACCAACAATTAAAAGGGCGAAACAAATAAAAATAAAACGATACACGACAATAAATAGAAGGGCATACGAGGGGTTGGACCCCCTTTTTAAAAATAGTGCTGGGACACGCTTCGTTGGTTCTGCATCGATGTCGATAGACCGGCCATGTTAGCAATCTTAGCCTTTGAGAGTAATCGGGCGGAGAGTGCACTTTACTATTTATAAACAGTAAAGATGATACGCCTTCTTGTAGTTTTATTTTCTTGACACCTAACCTGAAATTGTTCGAAGGAATGCGACTAGAGCGATCTTATTGGCATAATGCTGAGACTGGGACCTTTTTGGCACCTTATCTAACATACGATTTGTACCTATCTGTATGTTTTATCTATTTCCTTCGCATATTTTTTTCTTGTTTGTATACTTACCTGTTATGTAATGTGTCGTGTTATGTGTAATGTATGATGTCAAATAATCTAATTTCTTTCTTTCTTATTACTGAGGTTAGGTAGGGTAGATGTACGCGTTGGAGATCTTTGGTAGAAAATTTATAACTGATTGAACATTAATTGGTTCTCGAATAACATAATTCAATCTGTATTACTTATACTTGACAATAGGTGATTTCACAGTTAAAATAATGTTAACTGAAGAGTTTTTGGAAACAGATTTGAACTTTACTTGGTGCTTATTTAAACAATTTAGGAGCAAATAAAATATCAAAAAAGATAAAAAGTATTCAAGTGAATATTCTGATTTCAAAAATAAATTTATTCCAAAATAAATTATATTCAATTATAATATATAAAAATTGCAATCGTTTCTTCCTCACAGCATTTTTGTTTAAACTTTTACAACAGTTTCTGATTTGTGTTGGCGTCGGAAGCATGAGTTCACGTTAAGCGAACGTTTTTGAATGAAAATTCGTAGTTCTTCAATCGTGCGATTGTGGTTTTATTCCAATCTTATAAAACAAGCATTTAACTATTGAGTCTATCACTTACATTTTCTAAGCCGCCGGGTGATATGTAACTCGCGACCGGTTTGCGATAGGCGTAAATTAAGCAATCAGTGCTGTCAAACGTCAATTTTGTATTAGTTTGACACCAACTACAACGCCAAAATTGGTCAAAATTGGCGTTTGACAGCACTGATTGCTTAATTTACGCCTGTCGCAAACCGGTCGCGAGTTACATAATCACCATAACGATTTCTACTGACACTAGACTCGAATGTAAAATGACAATAAGGTTCAAATTCCCTCGTAGCCTTTCCCCAAACCATCGACAATGTCCCCTCACTAGATCCGCGGGTCGATTCTGATCCCCAATACAATTACTCTGTGTGTAGACTCGATCTTCTCAACACTCTTCCATTGTCAAACATACCCAAACCTCTACACAGTAGAGCACAAATTAACTAAGCAGAACATACCCAAACTTTCACCTCTTTCAATAGGACTTTAAACCTATAAGGTACGAAAGCTTTCGCTTTTCAGGAATTGTTTCGCGATTAGAAATGAACTGTAGGTACGTATAATAAGGTTCTGTTTTGCGTTTCAGTGTTTTTCCAAAGGCTTAAAACTCTTGGAACCAATTCCCGAGCTGGGGCTTAAGCCGAAACAATAGAGGAGAATTTCGATATTTAGCCGATTATAAATGTTCCGGTAATGCTCTTAGCGAAGTGTGATTTTTGGTCGGCCCATAGAATCGCGTTAAAGTTTTGATAGAAAATGGGTTGAAATTGTTTTGCTGTTAGTTTATAATCTGCCTGAAGTTTAGGGACTGACTCATCATCATCAACAGCCTATGCTATGATGAGTTAGTCCCTGAGGCAGAGGGAAGGCCTATGTCCAATTGTGTACAAACATAGGTACACTACTGGATACCTATAGGCCTCCCCTAATGAGCGCCATAGCGCCCTGTCTAGCTTGACGCATCCAGCATATGCCAGTAGTCTATCGCAGGTCGTCATCCCACCTGGCTGGAGGGCGTCCTACACTACGTTTACCGAGTCGTGGTCTCCACTTAAGAACACGTTTACCCCAGCGGTTGTCGGTTCTTCACGAGTTATGACAGGCCCACTACCACTTCGCTTGCTTATTCTTAGAGCGATGTCGATAACTTTGGTTCTCTGTCGGATGTATTCGTTACGAATCCTATCCTTCAGAGAAACTCAGAGCATAGGCATAAGGGACCTAATTACCAGAATTACCATAAATACTATACAGGGTGGATTTTTGGACGGGGCAGTAGATTAGAAGAGGTAAATGATCTTTCCATATTTTTTCAAGAAAGTTGAAGGGTCTCCATTATTATTTATTTATTTATATTATTATTATTTAAATAAAAAGAATAGGGTGCTTGCGGGCTGAGTAGATCATAAACAAATACCTAGACTTTTTAAAGCCACGTCATAAAATCTACATATAAGACAACTGCAGAAGAATCATCCTAATGGTCAGACCGCTAAGCTACTCTGTAATATAATTATATTTTTGAGCAACAGAAGTAAAAACTCTTTAATTTCGATATACGGAGGTATACCTAATCTACTTAGGAGGGAGGTAACTACTTACTAAGTTGATACCTAAGTTAAAAAGTACTTATTTTATCGGCTTCGAGTTGAATTCTTTACAAGAAAGCATAACAAGTTAGCAAAAATATCTGCAGATCGTAAATTTGTTTTTCCCGAGGCGGGAGTCGACCCCAACCAATAGTAGCAAGTGGACCTTCAACCACTTCGCCACAGAGGTCTGCATCACATCACGGTTCTACTACCTTTTGATTGCTGATCTTGAAATTAGGTTTTGAGGTTGTTAGGTAGGTAGGTATTGGCTTTCGCATGTCAGATCCAAGATGGCAGTTATTTATAGACAAATCACCTACGCATTTAAAACCATACGAAGTCATTTATATCAGAAATGTTAAGGTACTACCTACTGTAAGTACGTTTTCGTAGAATCACATTTTATTTATATTTTCTGACTCACAAAAATAATAAGAGAATTTTCCATTATCAATAATTCGAACGAAAGCAATGCTCGAAAACACCATCACGCAAATTAAAAAACATTTTCATTTTCATATATCGAAAAGCCGACGGGAAAATTTTGATTTTCGAACGCTAGCGACGGGAAAATGCCGTCGGGAGGCATACGGCGGGCTTCGACCCGCGCTCCCCCCTCCACCAATCACAGCCCAGTATCCGCCCCAAGGGAGAACGAGACGCACCGATGCGGGAAAGCGTTAAGTCAGAACGAGAGGCAGGTCACGCATGTGTTTGCTATGGAGTATGATGCATTGTAAAACGTAGTATCGGACTGTTCGATTTATGTATTTTCATTTTTTTACCAAAGGTAAGGAGTTTATTAGCTTGAAATTATGCACTTCGCAACATGATTGCTTATATTCTACAAGCTATTGATCTATTTTTTTTCTCTGTCCACTTCTAAATCTATGAAGAATAAATGTTTCTAACTTCTTACTAAGCTAACTAACCTAGCGACAATCTTTTTTCTTTTACTTTATGTAACTTTAATTAATACAAATCTTCATATTTATAAAGTTTTTCGCTTTCAGTTCAAACCTTCCGCGTACTAATTTCTCGTACACGTAGGTTGCGTTTGTGTGCGTAAATAGAAAATGGAAGTTCATTTGTGTGAGTTTTCCAGTTCCAATGAAGGAGAAAGCGGACGCTGATAACGTCACCTTTTTAAAAATAGAATTGATTTTGTGTACCTACCTAAATCTAACAACATTGTTTTAAAAGAAGAATGCTTTTGATGGAAGGGAAATCAAACTGTGACAAAATAGACATTCATATATTTTTTGCTGCAGTACAAAACATAAACAAAGTAGGTATTACATTTTGAATCCAAATTATTTAATTAACTTATAACGAAAAAAACAATTGCAAAAAATATAAAAAAGTAAGTTAAAAAAGTAAACATTCAGCCGAATAAAGAAATTCCTCCTTTTTCTGAAGTCCGTTACTAAAACAAAGAATGGGTAAAAAGCTTTTATTTATCCGTCGATCATGGTATCGGCAGGGTGATTGAAGATTGTATCACCTTATGTTTGAAAAATAAAACATGCGTGGAGGTTTTAAAGATGTATTCGATGAAAAAATATAATGTTACAGTGAAATGGCTTGTGGTATTGGATTTTATCACACAGGAAGAGCGAGTTGACATTCAAAATTGTTGCCAATTCATAAAAACAGTATAATGTTAACATAATAACTAACTTAAGGCTAATTACACACAATCATATCTAGTTAGGCTTGGTACATACGATTTATGTTGTGATGGTTCTCAACATAATTGGGGCTGGCATGAATTTACATTTAAGCTTTCTTCATTTTTAAGTTTAGTTACATGCATACTTATATTTATACACTTTTATTTATATCTTTATTCTATTTCTATTGGTAATTTACAGAGACGTTTAATTGACCTCCTATAAATCTTATTTTTTATTTATATATATATCAGCCGCCCTTACTCTACCATCATTGCCTGGATATGTCTTACATACGAGCCATATTATATTCTAATGGAGCAGTGTTCATATGTTTAACAATGTAATGATAATGCTAATTAAATACCTACTTACTTAATATAATAATGTATAACAATTGTTTGAATAATTATGCATAAAGTTTATACAAGAGTGTCATGAATAAACAAAATGCTGGACAAGCCACACAGCATCTAGCCTCAAGCTAAGTAGAACAGTACAATCCGTTTAGTCGTTTTGGCGTGAACAAGTAACAAACATACATACATCCAAACGTTCGCATTTACAATACGATTTAGAATCCTAGATATTTTATGTCAACAAAGACATTTATGTATGAAAACTAAACAAAAATCGATAACAATAACAGAAAACGTTACAGCAAGGTTATCATTAAAAACTGCAGCACAAACTTCAACAACACATAATCTCTCATTTGGAGCGAAATAGATTTAAATTTGTATTCAAAAATGAAAGAGAGATCAATTAAATGACGAATGAAACATTTCAAAATCAAAAACTGTTTCGAGCTTCTATGCTTTTCAAATAAATTTTACAGTATCCTTGGTTCTTTTATACAATAGATTAAATGTATTAGCCAATATTTATCCCTTAACACTTTGACTGCGGTTTTTTTTCGACGACTGCGATCTTTTTTTTTACCTAAAAAATTTTTCACTTGTAGAAAACTCATACCGTGCATTTTCAGCACTCAAAGTGTTAAATTATAATAGTTGTAAGAAAAAACTTAAGGATACACTGCAATGTATGTCATACGATGACACAGAAAATTTATTGACTGTTTTTAAGTAGACCTAAAAATCTTTGTGTACAAACCCCTTTGTATACAAAAAATATCCAGGTTTTTGAATCGGAGTATAGAGTGATGTGATATCCACAACTACCCTAGGTAATAAAAAGCAAATACAAAAAACAAAGGAATTAGCATTATTTAGTATTCAAGTATTTCACATGGACCCCTATTGAATTTAAATTGTACATAGACGTGAATTTATAATAAGTTATTATTTAGTAGGGGAGTCAGCGCCTTAAGACTTTTTAATAATTAATTATTATTGTTTACATAAATTTGCAGTTGACGACCTCTGTGGCGTGGCGGGCGAAGGTCGTCTATGACGCAGGAGGTTGCGCGTTCGATTCCCGCTTTGGGACAAATGTTTGTACTATCTGAAATATTTGCCATCGCGACTCGGTTAACGTAGTGTAGGACGCCCTCCGTCCAAGTAGGATGACGATCTGCGAAAGACTGCAGGCAGGTGCTGGATGCGGCAAGCTGAAGACATGGCGCTATGGCGCTCATTAAGGGAGGCCAGCAATCAGCCTAATATAGGCTGATGATGATGATAATGACTTAGGAACCTTATTATATTTATTGACATATCCAAATATCTAGTAAGTATATAAAAATAACCATAGTCATGAATGTTTATTTATTTATTTGGAAGACAGACAGTACATACATAGATAATATAGAGTGAAGTCTCCACTATAGACAAATTATCATAAATAGAACAATAAAGAATTATTTAAAAAAAAATATTTATTTATTTATTTTAAAGGTTGAAGAAGATCAAAACATGAATTAGGTAGGTAGATTTAGTTCAAAAGATGGTAGATGTCGTGACCCTAAAGGCAAAACGCGGTAACCCAAGCCCGCACGTTTCTTTGCGGAAGACGCGTCAAATTGGCTGCATCCCTTCTAATCTGTAACCTATCGCTGAAAGTATTCTCCTTTTTTAAAACAAGATGGCGGCACAAGTGTCAGGAGGTAGCGGGAATTTTATTTTTATACAATTTATAAACACACATAAATGGTAATGATATCTTCTCTATCTCTCTCTATCTATACTTTATATTGTAGTCTAATAAATATACCTCTGTTCTTTTTCTTACCGAAAGTAAGAAGCAGGCACACTTATTTGTAATACTTATCTTATAGTTAAAATAATAATGCATAAGTTACTTTATCTCACCCAAGACACAAGCATTGTGCTTAGTTTGGGTCTCACCATAAATCCTTTTATTTTTGGTAAATAAATGAATTATGAATTACTTACTTAAATTGTTACCACAAAAAACTAATATAATCGCCACAAAGCATTTCTGGCGATTATATTAGTTTTTTTTTAATTTTTTCGCATGTTCTTGAATGAGCACATGTTCTAGCGTTAGCATTCACCTCGCTTCGCTCGTGACTCGAACGGTACGAGTACGTCTAACGCTTCGCTCATGACTAGAACGGTGCGTCTAACGCTTCGCTCATAACTAGAACGGTGCGTCTAACGCTTCGCTCATTACTAGAACGGTGCGTCTAACGCTTCGCTCGTGACTAGAACGGTACGTCTAACGCTTCGCTCATGACTCGGGCGGTATGTCTAATCTATCGGCGTGCACAAAGCATTCGTTACTAAAGCCCGCGTTGTGAGTGCCAGTGATGCATGTAAGGCGGGCCAGCTGCCGGTTTTACTTTGCGAATCTTGATGTAGAGTCGAGATTTTTTTTCTATTTGCATTATAATGATTACGTTGTTTCTGTTATTAATTATACCCAAGCTGTAATAGCTATAGTGCTAGTTTAATCCAAGGAAGTATTTTAGTTACTGAAGGTTTTATTATAAATTTGCTTTGGTTCTTGTATGACACTTTATGAAAATGTCTTGATGTATTAAGTATTAAGATAAGTAATCTTAAAACTCTTGACAAAGTAAGTACTGATGTACCGTCCTTTTCAAACATCAAAGTACTTTATTTTCTTTAGACCTTAGAGCACTCCTAGATACGTTACAACACGTTTTATTGTCAGAAAAAGAGATCTTTAGTTTTCTATCTTTTCTTGGCCATAACGATATTTTCTACGATTTTAACGAGTATCACAATCGAAATAACAAACTTACAAATGTTTATCCCGTAAAATCAATAGCGTCAATCGAAAAGCCCTTTAAAATAAATAAGCCGGTCCACAATACATCGGCGGCAGCCGTCGAGTGCAATGTTGCAAAACGCGCTAAGAACAATTCCTTGTAAAGCTAGTCTTGTGCCACTTTAAACTGAATGTACAGTAAATTGAACTTTATTTCGATGAGTTTGTGTTCAAAATTACTTTGGCAGAGAGTTTTATTTTTGCTGGTGACTGATGAGCTAATATTCACAATCTCATGTAGATTTTGTCTTATCAGACAGTTTGGTAAGTAGGCGCTGAAAAATAGGTACACTCCAAAGTTTTTATGATTTCTTCTTAAGTTGTAGATAGTTACTGTTAGGTTTCTTTAAGTTTTGTAGCAGTTGCGTGTACCATTTTATTACACAAGCAGTAAATGATACACTCAAGTATGTAGTATGTAAGCTACAACAAAGCCAGGCTGCGTCAACGGGATCGGTGAAGTCACAAAGAAACGAATCTCCTAAAATCTTTAGAGTTTTATAAATCGCAGACAACTGTTCCATAATCTGCTCCAAGCGAATCTAAGAACAAAATTATCGGTGCGTAAATTAAGGATACCATTCAGTAGAGGTACGAGAGCAAATAACAAAAAAATGTAAAGAAAAATGTTTTAGCCGCGTATCTAGATGTCCCGCTGCGGTGCGCCACATTGTTCTTAGACAAACACTTTCTTTAAAGAAAAAGCTCTATTATTGTATTTTTTGGAGCCATTGTCAACACATTTTTGATGGTTGAATTAGTTTGCGTTTAGTAATCACTAGAGGGAGTCTATCGAGCGCCCTACCGGCGTATTGTAACGGCTATGTTGGAAACACGACCGTTTGACCCTAAACCAATAATAAAACCTGATGGAGCACAAATAAAAATATACTTTTCGGTATTAGGTAGGTAAGTACCTCGTCAGGTTTTTTATTTTGATGTAGCCATGTTGATTTTATGATCATACGCATTTTTATCTGTGACTAACTGCGTCCCGCGGCTTCGCCCACGTGGAAATCTATGTGTCAAATGGATAAACATCCTCTTCATCTATTAAAAAAATCACATCAAAATCCTTTGCAAACATAGGGACAGATAGACAGCGGGAAGCGACTTTGTTTTATATGTACTATGTAGTGATAGTGATACTTACCTACATCGTATACTTACCAACATACGAACTTACTATATTTTTGGTCAAGATTTCCGACTTCCTTCCGCTCAGAGTTAAATTTTCACAAAATCAAAAGGACAATGACCCATTAAGAACTTAGCAACAAACGTTCACACATATCTGCCTATCAATGGGAAAAAATGACGTCTCAATCAGAGCGAAATAACCAGCCGTGTCGAAAACCGTGTCATGGTATCGCATAATCTCACAATAACTATGAACGGGCGTGAAATTAGCTGAAATAAATTAAGGCGAGCGCATTCAATACATTTAAGATGCGTGACGGTGACGCGTGGCGCTTGGGCGTGCGAAAGTGTTTTGTTGATTTAGCAGTTATAGCGTTTGATATGCATGCGGACGATTGGGTAATTAATCATCATCATCATCCACCTGTCCTTCAGATTGATTCCTATCCTTCAGAGAAACTCCGAGCATAGCTCTTTCCATAGCTCGCTGAGCGACTTTGGGTACCTAATTAATGGTGTGACGACAGTTTGTTTTAGTTTTGATAAGTTTCGAACGGGTACTTTTACAGAAAAGTCTTATTTTTTATTCACAACTGCCGGCATTCATGAGATATACCTACAAACATCTCATGAATATTATATTTATGGTTTTAATGCTCATCTTTCTCAACAGTACCAACTTATATTGGTCCACTGCTGGACCTCCCCCTGATAAGTGCTTTATCGGCTTTTATGGCATTGTAATGTCTACAATCCCCACGCTGGGCATGCGGGTTGGGGATCGAAGCTTTTATTCGTTTCATAATACTTTTCTCACTCAACTTTTCTGGTAATATTGTTACAAGTAGTACTCATACTAACCTATTTATAAGAAAAAGGTAACGTACCTAAAACAAATTTCAAACTCATTTCCTTTTCTGCTTACCCTGCCAACCTTTACTATAATAAAGAAGGTGACACAATATACTATGTTACCTATAATTATAGATGAAATAATAAATGAAACTATTTATAACTTGACGTAAACTAAAATATGTAGCTTGATACGTAAACTAACCTACGCCTACAAGTTCCGCTATGGTCATCTAATGTTTTGAACGCTCTATCTAATCAAAAGCTTGTATACTAAGTTTTATTATGTAGCATTAGACTATGGCTTAATTTTTTATTATTAAATACTACCTAAATACAACCATAGGTGGGCAAACAGATACATTTGCCCATAAGTGATAATTCTATTTAAGGAATCACGCTCCTTTAACTGTAATATATTACTAATAAAAATATGTACAAATAAAATTGTAGCTTTTAAATTAAGAGATTAAAATATTTACAAAGTCTCAAAAAAATACTAATACGGATTAAAGACAACACGAAGCAATAATCTTAAACTCCGCTTTAGCCCAGTTTATAAACAACCCCGTCACACAAGCAGTAAAATATTTTATTTGCCGTTTACGACCCACGACCTCCACCATAAAGTACCTATCAAAAACAGAATTTGTCTGAAACTAAACAATTTAAACGAACATAAACACGAAATATTTTCGAAAGTGAAAATACCGGAATTTGATAGGTGCGAAATTACTAAATAAAAAAAACATAAAAAAAACACTTTTCCGGGGAACTATTGGTTGCAATTTGATTACCGATATTTTCATTAGGTATTTGTTTTTTTTTCTGTAGAAAAATCATTAGGAAAATAATTATCGACACGAAAATAATAAACCCGAAACACTGCCAATTCCAAAATCCAATACCTCAACAGAAAACACCATCACAGAAACTTCATTCCCAAAACAATACAAAACAGAAATCATGGAAATCTTAGGCCGGCATACAGTTGAGGACACTGCTCGTAACGACTGCCGCGACGATGTGGGCGTCTGTGTCGGAGTGTGCGTGCAGTGTGCCTGTGTGCGGCACCCACCCTAGGGCACGCAGGCTCCGCCCCTGATGCTCACACGGCTGAGTTGGAATCAGATGGCCTGGGCAGTCGCAACCCAGCCGTGACATCGTAAACGGATCGCAGCTTCCAGCGCTCTAAAGCATTCGATGATTACGCGGTACGCTGATCACCGAAACTTGTCAAATTAAAGAATTCCGGTTTGCTACGTCGGATAGACTGTGATTTTTTTCGGTAGTGCTTGTGATTTTGGATTTTAGTTTTTTTGTGATTTTGGACTAAAGTGGTTTTTGTGTTCGCGCGACGATTTTAGGTATGTAGCATTGTTAATAAGTTTCGGGTTTAAGTTAGGACAGTCAGGCATTAAGTTAAAAACCATTCTTCATTAAGATTGATGCTAAAAAAAAAACAAAAATATACACTCAACATTTTATTGCAAAGAATACATTTTTACTCGAAATATTTACCACCTTACATTATTAGGTTTTGGGATTCACATTATTAATTTTATGTACCTTAATCATAAATAAATTTATTTATATATATCGAGTAGGTAGCAACCAAAATCGAACTATTAATTGATTTGTCTAATTTAATAAATTTTAAACCAAGCAAGATTGGCCGCTTAAAGACAAAGCATCATAACTGGAATTTAAAATAAAATAAAATCAGTTGACATTTAAGGACATGTTGAGGGCTTGATAAGCAAAGTGTCTGCCAGTCTACCTGTATATCGCTCTGACAAAGGTCTCCCTCTCGTAATTTGATATTTTTGTTTGGTCCATTCCTGCGGGATTTTTTCAATGTAATCGAATCATTTAATGTCTATTGTAGAAGATAATTCGTAATAGTAAACATTTAGTCGCATTGTTAGTTTTTGCAATGTAATTTGATAAGTTTAGCCGCATACTTTAAAATTTCTAAAACAAATCAAGTTGCAAATTAACTCTAGGTTAGATTTTACATGATACAACAGCATTTTTAATAAACGGTGTTATACATTTTCGGATTTTCTACACAACTATGAGTAATTTATTATGAAACGACACGGTTAAATGTTAAACTCACTACCTACTTTTTAAAGTCAATTGTTCATGCTACGGTGTGTAAAAACTTGAATGAGAAAATTAATAAAACTCTAATTAAATTTTACAGTCGTAATAATACCTAACAAAAATATGGCATGAAAACGGTAGCCTACCTTCACCTACTTCAAAATTATTCTTCGTAAACTCGAGCAAAATCCCCAAATAAAACTCATTACAAAATTACGTACAACACACAATACATCAAAAATATTCTCTGGCAAATAATTCAGACGAAATCGAAAACATCTCTGACATACCTTTGATGTTGCCGTCTACGCTGGGTCTATTGTGTGCGCAAAACTTGTAATTTCGTTAAATAGAGATATCCAGTTGTATTGTTGGTAGCAGATAATTTTTGCGGTAAGCGATACTTGAGGCACAATGGTTGACAGTGACGAGGGCGATCTTTGCTGTCTCTACTCAAATACTTTTGCGTATGATAAAATAAAAATTTAAGGCAATTAAGGTAACAATTTTTCTATAAGACGGTTTTTCTTGAAGTATAAGTAGTTTCAATCAATTTCCCTTTTTATTCAGTATAATATTTTAATAACGGCAGTATATTTTATTCCATTAATTAGCCACATTACAATTTCCGTTCCTCTACCGTTTTTAATTGATTTTTTTTGTCAAATAACCGCACAATTCACTTAATCATGTTTCGAAAAAAAACTTTGTATTGTGCTCATAGTGTGGTGTGGAGCATATAGCTTTTAATAATATTTCCCATTACTTATGTAGGTACCTAGTATTAGAAAAATATAAAGAATAAGTTTCCTATGAATTGTGTAAATATAGGCAGCCAATAATCTTAAAATAAACACGACAAACCATATCGACAAAATTCCTGCAGAGAAAATTCCTCCTATTAAAAGTCAAACAGCAAATTTGAGTGCCGCTGTCAAAAGTCATACCGAAAAATCAATAAATAAAACCCAGGATCAATTCATGCGCGCCGACAAAGTGCTGCAAATGTGTTACCATTGTATCAGACTATTATTTATATTTGAACTGAACTTTCAAGTGTTGACGTGCCTATTATACAACAACTCCCAGGGGTGTCTACACTTTGACAGTTTTTTTCTCGTATTAATGACATATTTTTGACAAAGAAAGACATAACCATTGATACTTTCTCACATGCTGTCGTTACACGGTTCTTAATTCGATTTTGCTACTTAGTAATGGTTGTTTGACATTTTTGTTACAAAATTTAAAAAAAAAGACTAAAATCAAAATTATTTCATTAGGCTCACAAAATAAACACTTAGACAAGTCATATTGTTTACTATAAATTATTATCAAATAATAAATAAGGTGTTTTTTTTTCGATTTCCGCTCACTTAATTTTTTTGCCTACCAGTGGAAAAAGTGAAAATGAAACCACTAGTACATTCATACGTTTTAAGCTTACTATGTACCTATTAGTCTTCAAGCGTTCAAAAATGTAGCAAAATTAGAAACAGTGGCCCTTAGTTAAAAAAATATATCCTGGCATTCATCAACAAAATACATAGAATATCGAATCCAGAGAATATCGAATAATGTAAGTTAGAGTACATAAGTAACCTACATAAAGTATATTTGACTCCCTGTATTACGTTGCCTCTAATATCCGCTTCATAAAAAATATATAATCTCCTTGGTTCCAAATAACACCTCCTTGCTCTCAATAACCCTTCTCGACCGATGAGACTTAATAAGGATTAAGATACGGCATATTTGAGTAAAAAGCTTTTCATGTTTCTCGGATTATTTAAATATTATCATTATTATTTTAATTTTTGTACAAGATCTGTATAGTTAGGGATTTATTTGGATATTTAAATGTTCTACAAAATAATTATTGGAAACTAGCTTCCGTCCGCGGCTTCGCACGCATTTTCTCGGGATAAAAAGTAGCCTGTAATGTGTAGAACATCTATGCAACATTTTAGCCCGGTCGGTTAAGTAGTTTTGGCGTGAAGTAACAAACACCCAAACTTTCGCACTTATAACTATAGTGTGAGTGTAGTTAGATGGTAAGTTAATTTGGATACAATAATTGCTCTACAATGTAAAAATACTACAAAGCGGCTTGATATATTGTTTTAATATGTTTTACTTTTAATATCTAGCTTATAAATAGAAAAAAACATGAATTTTATGATATCTTCCACGTCAGAATGATCTTGCAAAATTTGGACGTCGCACGCGTTGTTTTTATGGAAACGTTTAAAATATTATTTACTAGTTGCGCCCCGCGGTTTCAACCGCGTGATGATAGATATTTTGAATAATATACAAAAGTTATTCTGATATATAAGCTATATTATTGTAAAGTTTCATTAAAATCCATTCAGTAGTTTCTACGTGAAAGAGTAACAAACATCCATCCATCCATCCATCCATACATACAAACTTTCGCGTTTATAATATTAGGCTTTGAACGCATTTCTTCTATGGAAACTGAACTAACTGTACGCAATTTTCAACGTAAAGAGGTTACAAACATTTATCTATGCATCCAAACTCTCGTATTTATAATATTAGTGAGATATAGTAACCTACATACCTATGTACGAGTATTATTCCAGGTCTAGATCTACATCGATGCAAAATTTCAGACCGATCCGTTCAGTAATTCTGTCTTAAACAAATAACAAACATACACCCATCAAAACCAGTGAATTGCCATTAAACTTAAAATTTCGTCAAAAAACAGAACATCAAAAGCAGGCACGTGTGTATTCAAAAACATGCCATTTCCCAAAGTACCGTCTCTTTTTAAGTTGCAATGTCAAAGGAAACTCTTCCTTTTCACTACGCTCATACTTTGAATCCTATGGCATAATTACCAGTCGGGCTTATATTAAAACATGCCCTTTGACATTTCAAGTGTCATCAAGTGTAGTGTATGTTGCAAAGCTATGACATGACATTATAAAAGGAAATAAAACTATTTTTATCTGCCCAGTTTTGGATTTTTAGGCGGGTAATAGGAGAAATGGTGAAACGGGGTTTTTAAAATTAGAAAATATTTCACATGATCAAAATAAGAGACGAGAAAATGGTTTATCAGTGTTTGAGGGTTAACACTATTAACTTTTGGGAATCGGTTAATTCATAACTAGCTGTGCCTCGTGGCTTCGCCCTTGTAAAAATCGATTGCCCCCGTGGAAATCTATGTGTCAAATGGTTTATAAACCTTCGTCTTGAATCGCTCTATCTATAAAAAAAACACATTAAAATCCGTTACGTAGTCTTATATGTAGATCTAAACATACATAAGGAATTAAGGACAGACAGATAGCGGGAAGCTACTTTGTTTTAAACTATGGAGTGATGAGATAAGTTTTATCAGAAGACAGTGCTGGCTAAGTCTCTTATGGAGCTCAGCCAGCATTATGCTGAGTTAGAGCCTTTTTTAACAACATAGAGTTGTTAAAAAAGTGAGTGAAGAGCAAGATATATATCTATAAGTGTTTTTGTTAAATAAATATCTTTGATGTGTGCTATAACCAATTCAAACAACGGACTAGAACTAGGAACTAGGGATTGGTCTAACATAAGGGACAGGGAAAAATCTAAGGGATTAGTTTAAATAAATAATAACAACATGAAATATTTAAGAGATGGTGTATCATGGTACGTTAAGAGCAATTGTATACAATAACTCATCAAAACCCCGCGGTTACGTTTGCACCATTGAAAACGCTACCGAATATAGCCCATAGGCACTAGTACTGTCAGAATAGAAAATATATTAGGCTCTCGACGCAATGCCGTTTGTACAGTCAGCACAAAGCAACGGGCGATTTGTTACGTTGATTTAAAACTGACAGATACTGTTGGCATAAAAAGTTAAATTGACATTTGATCAAATAGAGCAATTTTGTGGCAAATGCTTTGTTGTTTTTGTGGACAATGAGAAAATGCTTTACCAAAACCCAAAAAGAAAATGCTTTTTTAGGTTTTGGTTTAATCATCATTTTTAGTTTAATTAAATTAAGAATAAGAAAATCTTAATTTTTAGCTAAAACACAGTCTCATTTGTAAAAATTATGATTACCATTAACTGACACTATCACAAACTAGGTAGGTACCTACTTAATTGATAGACCTATAACGACCACAGAATCCTTAAATTAAGTACATTAATGAAACTTAAAGCTACAAGATGGCGTCCGACTCAGCATAATACCTTGTTATAGCCGTAGGCTACCGCAACAAAAACAATTAAAGCCTAAAATAAATTAAATTAGTTAAGTTTTGGCGGTATTTGAATTGACACAAAGAATTTCCTTCAAATTCTATTAGCATTCCTAAAGTTCTATAGATAGATAGTTCAGCCGTATAAATATTTATATACAACATTATCTGGCCATAGAGAACTGGTTGTGTTGCCAACGCTACCTTGACTCTAGAACCACACAGTAGGTTATGGCATGCGTAGTGTCGGCATGATAAATCAATATCAAACATTGTCGGCTACATTCCATCTCTATACAGACGTGCTACAAATACCTACCTAGGAATAATTACCTCTTCCTGGGTACAATGCCTAGTACAATACAATGTATAAATGTTTTATTGCATATGCAGATCATTACAGAGAAAATACATCGTCCAATGTCTTTTTAAGGCTTTATCGCTTTGAAGCGATCTCTTCCAGGCAGGCAACCTTTGGATGGGAAGAATTATGTGAATTTAAGAAAGGCATGGGTTGTACCAAATGTAAGCTAAATATGAACATAATATTATGAATACCTAAAAACTAATAGAAGGCTAGGTTTTAGAATAAGTATAATAAATAAATTAATAATAAATAATGCTGGACAATTCACACAGCATTATCTAGCCCCATGGTAAGCAGAGCTTATGTTATGGGTACTAGATAACTGATATACATAAAACAATACATTACATAGATAGATATTTTTTTATTATATATAGAAAACGACCAGAACACCCGGAACAAATATATGCAGATCGTACACACAATTGTTCCGAGGCGGGATTCGAACCCGCAACCTGCTGCGTCGCAAGCGGACCTTCGCCCACCGCGCCACATCGGTCGTCAAGAATAATCTTCTATCAGCATCGTAATCTTCATTTGCTGCTAGATATTACCCACTACTGGATATAGGCCTCCAAAGTTTGAGTCATTCGCCTAAAATAAAAAAATAAATGCTGGACATTCCACACAGATTCATCTAGCACCAAGCTAACCAAAGCTTGAAAACTTTATAATTTCGTTTTAATTTAATAAATTTTTTCAATAAAAAAATGTATAGATTTTCAAAACGCGCTCCATTTCCACTACGTACGTATTTGTGTGAAAGCACTTAACAATATTTGTCAGTAACTTACCCATCTCAACGATTCTTTGAAGTCACTAAATCTATTCTCCAGTAATTCCAGACAGAAATAACAGTACTTATCGACAAGCTAACATTATCTCGAGCTAGGATAAAGCTAGAATTTAAAATCGGCAGACGTTAGCCCTATTTAGAGTGCTTTGCATGCAGCCTCCGTTAGCAGGCTTCAGTCTCTGGCGATCAGGGTTTAAGGGAAAATGAACTGTAAATACAGAGGTGGTAGATTGAGTATGCAATTTACTGTATATTTGTTTTGTTTCTGGGGATCAGGGTGTGAGGGAAAATGAACTGTAAATACAGAAGTGTTAGATTCAGTTTGCAATTTGCTGTATTTTTGCCTTGTAAAATTCAATGAGCAAAGTAAAATAAGCTGTACTTGTGTAAGCTTTACAGTCTTTAACTAGAGCAGTATTGTATATAGAAACAGTTGACAAAATAAACATTTATAAAATAGGTGATTAGAGGCGGTCTTATCGCTTGAGAGCAATATCTATCAGACAACCTTCAATGGTAGTTGTAGCATTAGCATTAGCTGAAACGGCCTACCATCAGGGATAGACTTGGTGGTGGGCCTGGTCCGTGGCGCTAAAATAAATAAATCATCATGATTATCATCATCAACCTATGTTAGTCCACTGCTGGACATAAGTCTCTCTAATAAGCGCCATAGCAGCAAGCATTCTTCAGCTTGACGCATTAAAAAATAAAATACTGCATAATTAATAACACAGAATTATCTAGAAGTCTCAAGTTTAGAAGAACTTGTGGTAATGACCTTAATAAAATAGATTATTTTATTAGTTCTTAATTTGTTTTATTTTATACTAGCGGCCCGTCCCGGTTTCGCACGGGTGGTCATTTGTTTCAGGCATTTTTTTACTTTTTTCTCTCCGTAAGAACCATCCTCGTACTTACAAGGAATATTCTAAAAAAAGAATTAGCGAAATCGGTTCAGCTGCTCTCGCGATTAGCAACACATTCAGCGATTCATTTTTATATTAACGCACATTAATATTTTCTATTTCTATTTATTAAGTATCCGTATCATACATAACCCTGTTTTAATATTTATTTCACGGTAAAATATTTTAATTTAAAACCAAACTCAGAAATCAAATCAAAATCCAAATGACTTGCGAGTGAATAATGTTCTTACTTGAATCTACTTCGTATTCTATATCTCTGCAACTTGGACCCTTTGAAGCGCTCAGTCTGCCACTTACAACGAAAACTGTGTTTTTTTCTCAGCATTTTAGGTATTTTTTCTCGGTTTTCCAGATATTCAAGAGCACTTTAGCGTGTCTGCAAAGTTACAAATGGGATTTGAGTTCTGTTATTACTGTATGGCGCTGAGTGTACCGGTGCGGGAGCCTCGTTCATTGAATTTTGTTGCAGACTGTACTTCTGGGAGTAAATCCGTGATCGTGGCTCTGTTTTGCTTATTTTTTGCTCTGTCTTGTATTATAAATCTTTAATAAATACTAAAAGTTGGTATCAAATAGAAGTACGACACGAAGAACGACATTTTCGATCAATGAGATTTTTGGATAAAAATAGTATTTTTATTTCATTTATAAAGCGTGTTTTCTTTAAGAAAATATTGATTTCAGGCTACCTTGGTAGATCTACATAATTTCTCAATACAATAGGTATTTCATCATCATCATCATTATCAACAGCCTTAGTTAGTCCATTGCTGATCATGCATATGCCTACTAACTACTAACCAACAAATATTTCAAATGAACTTGTAGAGCATGCAAGCAACAGCTTCTTTTTTAGACTACATTTAATTTTACCTTAAAACAATATAATTACAACTAATTACATTATAAAATTGTGTTCGTTAAATCCTGGCTGACTAAAAAATTTTCACACAGATATCAATGTAACTGAAATCACTAAAAACTAGAGTATTAAGCTGCAAAATATCATAATTAAATACAAGTTCCGAGTAACCGAACACCGTTTGAAGGCGAGATCCGACTGATAAGTCGGTCTGTCTGACGAGATACACTGCGAGATGTATCATATTTATATTATAGGTAGATACGTCACTCAGATACGACAAACGTAGTGTAGGACGCTCTCCGGCCAGGTGGGATGACGACTTGCGAAAGACTGCAGGCAGATGCTGGATGCGGCAAGCTGAAGACAGGGCGATTATTAGGGAAGGAAGAAGAAATCTAAGTCCAGCAGTGGACTATTATAGATTGATGATGATGTAAATAACGTCACTCAGGCTACCTATGGGAAATACAGGTTGTTTTGTTGCACTCGACAGAGACAATTTTAATTTTAATACGCAATTGCGTGTTTCGTTTCGCCCCTCTAATTTATAACAGCCAATGTTGGTACTCTAATCTAATAATACACCGAGATAAAGCAAACTAAACACGCTATTGCGTTTTTTATGGAGAATTATAATAGGCCTCCTGCACTGTTTTATATTTTGGTAGAAGATCAGTTTGAAACAAACTTGATTCCCAAGAAATCTTGGGTCGACTTTTGCCCAACAGTGATTAAAGAAATAAATTCTTGGTCCATAAAATATTCTAGTAGTCCAGCTAGAATGATCTATTGTGAAAAATGTAGCGTGAAAATGTAAGTTTTTTTTGCAAATCTTCGCTCTTTTTTCGCTTTGGTGGAATAAATAAGATTCTAAGCATTAATAAATAAATAAATAATGCCAAACAATTCACACAGTATTATCTAGCCCAACGCTAAGCAGAGCTTGTGTTATGGGTACTAGATAACTGATATACATAATACAATACATTACATAGATCTAATTATTTTTATTATACATAGAAAAACGACTAGAACTCCCTATTAAAAAGACAAGGTTCCTTTTCTTTTAAAGATCATTCGATAAAAATCCACTGACGCTATCAGCACAGTTTCATCCCTAGCGACTATAATTCCACTGACGCTATCAGCACAGCTTCATCCCTAGCGACTATAATTCCACTGACGCTATCCACACAGCTTCATCCCTAGCGACCATAATTTCGTACATAATCACCATCCTATCGGAAAAGTCACAGGTACTCAAATACCGGGACGCATTTGATCTTTTCAAGTTCCAATCGAACGTTTCTTTGATATATTCCCCTACGAGGCACAATGGGCCCAAGGTACCGACTGAGGGCTGTAAATTCAACTCACTTTGACTAGATTCAAAGGGAGTGGAGTGTGTACTAATGTGAGAAGTTGAGTATTGACGTGTGCCTCGGCTCTAATGAGCTTTGCAATTTTGTTGTGACCATTGCGGGCCGGCGTTGGACATCAATGTCATTTTTTTAATCAATATGTAAAATTGTAAATAACGTAAACACACAAAGCTCCGTGAAGCTTGCAATTACAAAGTAGATAAAGTAATAAATAGAGAAATCTATCTGTGTAGTGCTAGGAAAGCTCTGGTGCGAAATACCGACTAGCACTTCTTTGGCATTTTCTTCTTTAGCTAACATTTTTTTTAATTATTAATTATTTTTTTATTTTAATATTAACTATGCTGTAAGACTTGACTAAGTTATAAGGTATCTACTCTATTGCAAAGTACATATGTGCCTGTTAGGATAAACAGAAATAAATAAATAATTATGTAATACAAACTTGGCGGCAAGTATCATATGGTACAAAAGTTATCAATACAACCAACTCAAGATTTAATCAGCCAAACTTAAAAAATCAAACAAATGAACTCATACGCACCGACTACCGTTCGGAGGCACTCTATGGGTGGTACACTAACTTCATTTACCATCGATCATTATCAGATCCAAACCACGGAGCTATTCCTACTATGCAACAATAGATGGCGCTTTCACATCAATTCAGCACCATCATCCAGCAATTAGTACTTTCCGTCTCTTTTTAACGAATGAGGAGAGACAGAGAGGAACTTCAAAGGAGCGTAATGATGTTGATTGTAATTGATGATGCGATATTTCGAGGTCAATTCTGTTTTAAACATGGATTTCTTTCTTCGTGGGTCACGAAGTGGGTGCTTTGGAATTAGGATGGCTCTTACTTTTACGAATGATTATTTTGCGGATTTTTTTATATCTCATAAAGTTAAATCAATCACCATCAGCCTCTGTTAGTCAATTGCTGGACATAGGCCTCCCCTAATGAGCGCTCTGTCTTCAGCTTGCCGCATCCAGCATCTACTTGTAGGCTTTCACAGTTCGTTATCCCACCTGGTCGGAGGGCAATCAAAACCTCGCAATAATTACACGTTGAGTCGAAAACCATCGATTTTTTTAAAGTTTATTTAATTTCTTAGAGATTACTTTCCCAAATGCAAGGGCTCACGCACTATAGTAATATAAACCTTGAAAACAAATAAGAACTGCTTAGTGCATACACCTATAGGTACATACACATACCAGCGTGACTAATTTTACTTTTTTTTTGTTCGCAGGTTGACATTGAAGAATTTTACCATCGAGGAGTGTTGTTTTCGACGGAGTATAGTTAAGGGGGTTTTCACAGTTCCTGCCTATTGTAAACTCCAGTCTTTAGTTACAGGGGGTAGAGTCTATGGGCCTCTAAGACGGGACTTTCATAAAGGGGGCATAGTTTATTCGCCGATCGCATTGAAAACTAGTAGTGTTTTGTAAAGGACTCAACCTTGGGGGGTTGAGGTGAGTGTTTCGTTCGAGGGGGGCAGAGTACGGGGCCTGTACGACGGCGTACGGGGTGGCTCTGCACGGGGGGTGGGGGAGGGGGGCGCCTGCGCCCGCGCACGCCGCCACCACGCTGGTGGGGGGGCTGGTGCCGCCGCCGCGGGAACCGACCACGGCGGCAGAGGCTTTCTGGAAGATGCCACATAAAGGTACGTCAAAATTACACACTACGTGATAATAAGTAGCGCGGTGGGCGAAAATCCGCCTGCGACGCAGGAGGTTGCGGGTTCGATTCCCAGTTCGAGATATTGAGACAAATGTTTGTTAACATCATCATCGTGACATCTCATAAGAATTTTAATTATATCCCAAAAAAAATATATTTCGGCGGGACTTGAACCCGCAACCTTCCCACAGTACAGGAACGCTAACCAACGAAGACACGAAATCAAATGACCGATGAGTCAAAAATCTTTGTAACTTCCTACGAACTCTAGTGCCGTTAGCCCAACCAACCGAGAAATTTTGAAGATTATTTAATCAAAATTTTGGGATATTATTTAATTTCTTAAAACCTATCTTGTTGGATGCACGTTCACCAGTGTATGTATCCTGACGAGTTAGGTATAAATATAGATCACATAAGCAAGACAAATCCCTCCAAAACTTCCCAAGCCTAGTATGGCAACACTGGCAATTCTAAATAATAACCATAGACACCCTGAGGCTCCTAACGAGGTAGCAACAGTTAGCAACAAACAGTGTTGCAAGTTACAACTTACAGGAGCAACTTCCAACTTGCTGGTGGCTTGACTTGGGATTTGGTTTTGAGGTTACAACTATTGGAACTCGAATACTCACTTTGGATTAGAACTCGAATAACTTTCATCTTTAGTACACGATACACCAATACCACCCATACGGACTAACCTAGATCCACCTGGTGGATCTATGTTTGACCTATTGAGGAAGAAAGAAAAATATATTTTTTTTTATTTACCTTAAAACACACATACACAACAATGTTAAAACTACGCAAGTTAATACTATATATGCTACAAATGATTGTGTTATCAATTCAATTGTTTCAAATTCTTGGATATTTGTTACAGTTCTAACTGTACAAACGTCCAACAAAATGCATCGTGTTTCCCAACGCTGGCGTTATGGCAAGGACGGCGTGAAAAGCGAGACTTTTGCCCTGGAGTTGCAGAACAAATGCTTAAATATTTTTTTTTTAATGTTTGCTACTGCTAATACAATTATTTTTCGACACTCCAACAATTAACTCCACTTCGAATTCTCGTAGTAAGTTTACTTAGTCCTTGAAGTTAGGTCAAAACTTCCACATTTCTAGAGAGCTAACTTAGCAGCCCTATAACTTTGTGGACTATAACTTTATAGGACAAAACTTGCACATTTCTGAATAGAATTCAGTATATTCAGTATTTATCCCATCGTAGGTACACACACATGTTAGGAACACTAGATATCGTCTTTCCAATTCATGATTAACAATTGCTGTGAAGCAATATCTATATATATATCTATTGTATTAAGATAATTTTTATCTTAGTATAATATTTATATTACTTCACAGCTATTGTTATTCTTAGAAAAAAAGAGACAGACAATGGCTCTTCTTATACATAAAAAGTTTTAAAAAAATTAGCTGTGTAGGAAGCCTAAAAATAAATTATTAAATACAAATACAAAAAATACAAAATACAAAAAAATTATTTACCAAAAGTTTACAATTATAATAACACCTTAACTTAGTTTATGTACATATATTTAAGAGTTTATTGGTTGAGGTGTTGCACTTAACAGTGACCCCCGTACTAGGCTAAATAATGCTGGACAATCCACACATCATTTAGCCTCAACCTAAGCACAGCTAGAATTGTGTATACTAGGTATCTAAGTTTAATATTCATTTATTCTCAAAAAACAAATTATATAAAGTCGCTTATATGAGAACAGGGTTCTTAGGTTAATAAATAAAATAAAATAGTATTTAAAACTTTCATTACAAACAAAGCGAATCTACTACGGCATTATTAGCTACCCAGCCCAGTTGCGCCGATACCACCCATATCGAGATGCTGGGCAGTGAATGTGTTAATTCTTGCCAGCTTCCTTTGTCCTGCGCTCGTAGCATCAAGGTTGGACACGGGAATTTTAAAATGACGGTGAATTTTAATTTGACGACTGATGTGGCGCGGTGGGCGAAGGTCCGCCTACGACGCAGGAGGTTGCGGGTTCGATTCCCGCCTTGGAACAATTGTGTGTACGATCTGCATATGTTTGTTCCGGGTGTTCTGGTCGTTTTAAAAAATATTTATATAAGTAATGTATGTATTATGTATATCAGTTATCTAGTACCCATAACACAAGCTCTGCTTACCATGGTGCTAGATAATGCTGTGTGGATTGTCCAGCATTATTTATTTATTATTTATTATTTTTATCCAATAAAATGGCGCGCTTTCGCACATCCACATTTTTTAATTTTGGCTGGCTTTTACGACATTGATATACAGCTATGTTAATATAATATTTACACAACCGCTATGTTAATATAATATTGAGTAAGTAAATTAGTCATTCAAATCATTAGCATTGCCATATTCCTTAATAATTCTCTTCAGATAAATAGCCCATACATTCGAGTTAAAATGTTTTTCCCTCCTTGTAGAGTTAAGAAGTCGCAAAGTTCACTGACCTCTGCACAAACAACCTAAGTAACTGTTTTGTATGCTGTGGTAACTGAGTAAACCTTTAGCAAAGTTGTTATGTAAGCAAGCAAGGAAGGAAACTTAGTAGATATGATGAATAAGATTTATTGTTACGGTTATTCGATACTGATTAATAGCATCACAATTTTTTTTAAACAAAATGAAGTAAAGGTACTTAGTACATAACAACGTAATTTTATTTCACAAAAAAATAAACATCTAATAGTCAAACCTCTTTCGTGACCGTCCTTATTTTGTAAAGTTTTGTTTCTGTGAGCTACGTATTAGATTTTGTATTATTTCAAACTTATTCATAAACGAAATAACGCTAGCTCGATTATTCAAAACAGAAAGAAATTTCATTCACAAATTCGTTCCAAGTTCAAATGAAAACAATCGAGAATCTTCACAAAATATAATTACGTAGCCAGCGCCAAGCTAACCGAGCTTGCTACTATCGTGTCACATTACGAGACAGATAAAGACAAATAGACCGGAAAAACACTTGTTCGAGAGAGATAAACAGAGTTTCTTTGTGTCGTTTTTAATGATTGAGAGCACGCAAAATGTTTGTGGGTAAGGAAAATTTAAATAAGTACTGATATTTTGTCGGTTTTTCATACAATCAGATATCTAAAGCAAAAGCAAGACAGCTTTTAACCAACGAAACGAAAAACAAAAGAGGATGATGTTCTATGTAGCTGTATGTATTTCTTATGTAGGTACCTATCCTACTAATATTATAAACGCGAAAGTTTGTGAGGATGTTTGTTGCTCATTCACGCAAAAACTACTGAATGGATTTTGATAAAACTTCACAATAATATAACTTACATATCAGAATAACACATAGGCTACAATTCATAAAGATATATTGTATATTACCCAAAAAATCTATCACCACGCGGGTGAAAACGCGGGGCGCAGCTAGTATTCGATAATTTCTCCGTTAATAATGTATTCATTTGAAAATTTCGTTATTGTACGGAGAATGATCCTTAGGGAGTCCTATAAAATTTTATTTTATTAAAAACTAAAAACTGTGTAAATACTAAAGAATTTGAAGTGGCTTTTTAATCGTCTCAAAACAATAAAATAAGTAACTGTTTTGACTTCCACCCAGTCGCATCTAGAGAAGTTTTTATACTACTCGCTTATCCATTATTCCTAATAAGGACTGATTTGGTGAATTAACGATAAAAATAAGACAAAATGTTCTTTGTTCAAACATGCTCCTAACTGTTTACAATCTTTTGTTATTGTAGTTAGTCAGATTTAAACAAGCTTAACTTGGATTAAAATATTTGGAACTCGGTAAGTATCTACCGAGTAGGTTGTCCGTGAACCGCTGCAGCGCTGAGGTAAACATGGTCTTGAGTGGAGACCGTGACTCGCCAAAAGTAGGACATCCTCCGGCTATTGTGAGATAACTTTGACGACCTGCAAAAGACAGGGAGATGCTGGATGCGGCAAGCTGAAGACAGGGCGTTATGACGGACATTAGGGGAGGCCTATGTCCAGCAGTGGATTGGTATGCTTTAAGCTGATTATGAAGTACCTAGTAGTTTAGCCGAATACCTCTGAGATTTTAACTAGAGCTTATTGTTATTATATCTATATATATAAAAGAAAGTCGTGTTTGTTACAACACTTATAACTCGAGAACGGCTGGACCGATTTAGCTGAAAATTGGTGGAGAGGTAGCTTAGAACCAGGAGTCTAACATAGGATACTTTTTATCATTTAAACAATTTGACACATAGATTTCCACGGGGGCGAAGCCGCGGGGAGCAGCTAGTTTCATATATAATTAAGTATTTCAAATGCTGATGAGTGAGATCAGTCATTCATTATTAATTCTTAATTCAAAGATAAATAAGTGAGTCAGTCAAAATACATATTTTTTTTCAATCTTTTTATGGCAGAATGTTAGCTCAAAAAACCCTGTCCCGCTTATATCATAAGTCGTAACCTTCGTGATGAAATGAAGAGAGAGATAGTCATTTTCAAACCGAATATTTATCGACGCGATTTATGCCTACCATTTTAATAGTTCAGTCGTTGCAAACTTTTAACAAACTACCATAACAAAACCATGTCATATTCACAAAAAACGATAACACGCGTAAAAACAGCTCAATAACATTTTGTGAATGGATTTTTTGTTCAAGCAATGGGCGTGGTTATAATAAATTACGTCAGACAGACAAACGACTTGTATCAATAGATTCTGTGACGAAATATTAATTTTTTTTATAATGCTTTGTCGCTTCGAGTGTTTGTTTAGAAGTTAGCTTTTGAGGCGATGAGATTTCTTTCTGCGACTACTGTTAATTTTAGTAATTATTCATTAGCCAATTGGCTAGATTGTAATTAAACTATACTATACTAGTGTATTTAACATTTATTTAAAAAGTGTATACTAGACAATAATTTAAAAAAAGTTCGCAGGTTCCATTAAGTCTCGTCATTACATCAGTTTAGGTTTTATGTTATTAAAATTGTTGTTTTTATACAAAATGGCTTGTTATCTTAATTTTACCGAAAGATTCAAGTATTAAAATAGGTCTGTATTCATAGAAATTTCCTTTAAACGCAACATGAGTCAGCTAACATTGGTCGACATTGTACCTATCTAACTTTAAAACCTAAATAAATGAAAAAAATGTTGATAATTTTCAGGTAATAAAAACTCGTATAAACGTATCGTGCACATCCTCAAAATCGCTATAAAAACAGCACCTGATTGGAAACTAACTTATTCTCAACCGACAGTTATCAAAAAACATAATAAATATAATCACTTAATTCGTTCAATCAAGAATTCAATAAGCATATAAAATGTTAAACAGCCATTTTAAATAATAATAACGAATTTCAAAACCGGATTGGGATGATTCAAAATGGCGTTTTGCCGTACGATTAAACCACCCCTGGATAATTCAAAACCAGATACAAAATAATAATAAGAAGGGTATTTAGGGGTGATCGTCCATGCCAGGTGTGTCTCTACGGGGTCGTCACCCTTATGTATTTATGTATATAGAAATATAATTATGGAGTTTGATTAATAGTGTGCGTTCACGCATAAGGCTTTTAAAATACAACCAAAAAAAATTTAGTAATGGGTCTTAGACATTTTCCCAAAGATTAGAGAGACCTATCAATATCTGCAGATTGATCATAATTTTGTCCCGAGGTGGGAATTGACTCCACAACCTCCTGCGACGCAGGCGAACGTTCGCCCACCACGCTACAAAGGTCGTCGAATTGACTTCAAGAGTAACGAGGGCTTTTTTGTATGCGATTGATAAGTCATATTGGCCGAACGTTGTTAAAAGCATTGGTTTTTAACGAAAGCGCACGAAACCATTTCTAAACTTTTACAAAACGCAAAACCAAACGCACGTTACGGCTAAAACAACACTCCGAAAACGCTAAAAATCCTCCATTCACACAGGAATTTTGCGTTTCGCTCCGGAAATATAACAATAAGCTAAAAATATATATGTAACTAGAAGTTTTATAGCGACGCTATAAAAACGGGGATTAAAAATAAATCGCTTGAATAAATTGCACCGCTGAAATTAAAACACCCCCTCATACGACACGCGTGCCCGTTAACGGTAGGGGCTGAGCGATAAGCGGAAGCGGGGCGAGTTAATACCTACGTAAAAGAAAATCCACGAAGTATCATCTATCTCGTAAGTTGTCAAGTGAGCAGAGCTTATATTATATGCAAATAGAATTTTTAAAAAATCATATAAAAACACACAGACCAACACAAACCTTCAGATCAAACAAACATTTGTCCAAAGGCGGAAATCGAACGCGCGCGTCGTCGTTGAGAAACTCCTTCTGCGACGCACGAGGGCGTCGCAGAAGGAGTTTCTCAACGACGACTATACAATATGTCTAGTCGCATGTGTCGTGTCGTGGACTTGAAATGAAATATGGTTGATATATAATAGACGTGTATAATACATGCATTTTCGTGACTAGAAATTACGCGTAGGAAACGAACCGTACGAAAAATATATGTTATCGATACCCTATATCTTAGTTAAAATAAATGAGTGTTTCTCCGTTACAAAAATAAAATATGATAAAGTAAAAACAAAACTTCTGAAACTATCATGGTTATTAACACTAAAGTCATTTAAAACGGGATATTTACCATGATTTGATTTTTGAGTTTTCCAATATTAATATACGTATATATGTATATATATATTAATATACACGTAAATATCCCGTTTTAAATGACTTTAAAGTAAAAACAGTGCTACGGCGTAGCACCCGGAGCGCGTTGAAGTTTTTTATTAGTAAAAAATTGAAATTCAAACAATACATACCTTAAGCTTTTTGTTATTATATGCGTAAGCAATCGCACTCGGGGTAATGTCTAAGAAATTAAATAATATCACAAAAAAAAACATCGATTTCGACGGGACTTGAACTGGCGACCATCCTCACACACAGAGTACAGGGACGCTCTGAGCTACGAAATTAAGTGACGACATCAAAATTCATCGGGACTTCCTACGACTCTAGCGCCGTTAGTTAATACATACCCTAATAAAAAACAAATCGCGCATACCATTCAAGCAAAAATCGCTCGCCACTCCTCACTTACCCATGCGTCGATAGTCCATTGTTCTTTAACAGCCTCGCTTGTTAGTCGGCTCCAAGAGGTGTGATTACTACAAGTAGTCGCGCCTTTTAATTGACTTGCGTTTGCGCAATGTAATTGATAGGTGCGATAGGACGGCGTTTTACGGTATTAAAAAATACCTAGTTTTTTAATCCTATATGTAATTAAATAAGTTTATGAATGAAGAACATTACAATCAAATAATAAAAACTGATTTGAGCTATATATTTATAATTGAGATTTACTTAATTATGGTGAATATTGCAAACAATCTACAGGTCGCTCAGTTGAGCTACCTATCTAGTCGGAAGCGTCCCCAAGACGCTGGCGGCATTGCCCCGCTGTAAGGCAATGCTGATGCGCTGCGTCAGATACTCACCAGCACTCGGTTCACGCGTCGCTTCGAACAGGCATCATATTTTTTTTTTTAATTCGGTGAGCTCAGTACGTCTTGGACCTAGGGTCTCGACTCCAAGAGAAGCAAATGAATAAGCTCTATCGAAAAAAAATATATGGTATAGTTTTACCAAAACCGCTGTACCGCACCTGAGGTATGCGAGCGGCGAGACGGGGGGAAATACCGGCCGCTACGATCCATCAGTCTGCCGTCAACGCGTACTCTTACTCTTTTTTCCTCGCCGCACTTTCCTAAGGAGCGGTACAGCGGTTTCGGTCAAATTATAATAAAATGCGTGTAATTCTGCCGTAACCTGTCGCTTTACTATGACAATAGTATCGAAAAATCTTCATATAGAAACCTTTAATAATAGTCTCTAGAAAGTGAGTTTGGTGCTATTTGTTCGGAGAGATAAATACATAGAATGGTTTCAACCTTGAAACTTTTAACGCGCGTTCCTCTTGTAGTATCTTTCATCAGGTTAAATGCCATAATGTGTCATTCTGATACCAATGTCAAATTGTAGCGATTACGGAAAAGGGCCTCAGGCAAAAGAATAGACAATAACGTACTGTATTGTCTATTTAATGCCACAGTTCCTAATATCAATAGTGATGATGAAAGTAACCAAAAACTACTAAATACAGCGTCGAACCTCTAAATAAGGTCGCATCGGTCTTGGTCTAATCTAAGTCGTCCCATCGGGTTGTGAGAATGAGGGAAAGTGAGTGCACCTGTGTTTGCCCAAACACTTGTGCACTATAATATGTCCGCGCACTTTATTAGATTTCGTTAAGACTGGCTGCCGTGGCTGAAATCCGGCTAGGAAAACATCATCATTGAGTGTCCGGCATGACCTACCTATTAGTTATTGATCCTAAATAAGCTAGATTATAAACATCCCTGTTAAATTTCCTATAGAATGCCATAAATGTTAAATTTCAGTCATTCAATCTACCATTGGATCAACCAATTCTCAAAACCTGTCTCAAGAAAATTTCGTCACCAAATTCCAAAACAGAACTTCAAAAAGAACTAATTCCGCATTCTAAATCCGAGCACGAGCCAAAATCAGTCGCGACCGCAAAAAAAGGGCCAAAACAATAAACTTGCCCCACGCGCCTTAATCAATGGGCTGCCCTAAATTTGCCCACAAATTGCACCAATTGTTCACTTTTTACGCGTAAAGGGTGGGCGAAAAGTATTATAGGGAACCACGTCAATTCCATACAACTTCACTGGCTTGTAAATATCATAATTGTTCGTATTAGTACGCCATCTGTAATTTTGAAGCGATAAAGGATTGCGATTGGTTTGGCGGTTTTGTGGACAGAGAACTATATTTTTAAATTTTCTATTTCACTGGGTTTGGCTTTGATGGGCTCTATTGTTTGCGAATCCTTCATTCTTTGGTAGAAATCACTGACCTTCATACTTTGTCATCATCATTCGAAACCTGACCTCCAAAATCTTCTCATCCAGACTCGCCCTGCAATAATAGTGATGTCGTCCGGCTATCTCGTCTCTGGACGCCCAGTGTCCATAATCAGAAATAACTATTGACGCAAGAAGATTACCTTCAAGACTAAAAGGTAGTTTCATCTTAAATGTCATGAAGATAACTAAATTTTATTTGTAGCTTGTAGAAAGTATTATAATTTCGTTGACATTCGTATGCTACCATTTGTATTATTTATCAAATACCCAATATATATAATAATATAATAATAGTGTTCTAAGCTTAAAACAAATTTGAAGCTAGAACTTAAATTAACAAGCAATTTTTTTATTCTCGGAGTCATATTCGAAGATATTATTTCGTAAATTTTTTATCAGTCTAGCACGAGCTCAGATTAGCTGTTTTGTTTCTTAAAAAAGTAATGGATCTCTTTGTTGTTACCTCGAGGCTAAGATATGGAAGGATGCCAAAAGACTTACCCTCAGACATCGGAAAGTCTTTAGAAGATTTAACACAATGTCCCATTTAGAGATTAGATAAAAACTGTAAAAAACTGCGGTTTTCTTCACCGCGAAACCCTTTTTGAGTTGATCCATTTTATTTTCTGCAAAGCGGCTTATTTCTTGAAGGGTTTAGTTTTTTAAGACGCGCAAAAAGCATCGTGGTTGATAATATCTATGAAATACGTTGAATTGTAAAAAAATTAACAATTTTAAAGGTTTTCAAAGTTTAAATCCACTTGAGATTGAAATTGCGGGGTACCTTGACATAATAAAAGAGGATTTTTAAAAGGTTTTTTTGCAAAAAAATCTGTAAAGGTCTACCAAAATTGAATACAACTGAACTGAACTCTCTCTAGGAAATATCGACTGCGATTATATTTGTGTATTAGTCTTAGTGAGTACACATACACAATGCTTAAAAACCCTTTCATTTCTCCTACAGATGAGCTCATGCACAGCGCGGCAATGGGCGGAGGCCTATTCGGGTGCTCCAGTGCCGGCCACAGCGGCATCAACCAGCTCGGTGGGGTCTACGTCAACGGCCGACCTCTGCCAGACTCCACACGGCAGAAGATAGTAGAGCTGGCGCACTCGGGAGCGCGGCCCTGCGACATCAGCCGGATCCTGCAGGTCTCCAACGGATGCGTCTCCAAGATACTCGGCAGGTCAGTATCGGGATTAATACTCCTGGTTGTTAGTCTTAACCTGCCTGTAACTAACATAATTATCACCTCTTTTGTTATGTGCTGTAACTGAGCTTGATTAATCAATAATAACTTAGAATTATACCCGTGATAGTTATTTACCGGTTATTTAAGAATACCTACTGAAGTTTTTGTTATTATAGTGCGTATTAAGCCCTCGTACTCGGCAAATCAATTAAAAAATAATTAATTATTCAAATTATTCAATGTAGGAGAAGGTTGCTGGTTTAAGTCCCGCCAAAATCATTTTTTTGGGATAATATTTAATTTTTTATAGATTACCCCAACTGCTAGGGCTTACTTACGCACTATAAAAACAAAACCTTCAATCTAGCTTACAATCACGGTCTCTCAATTCTCTAGAGAGTTCTACTGGTAGAACTATGGGCAAAAGTAAATGCCCATGGTTCTATAAGTAGGACTTCACGATAGGACCCTGTGCAACAACTGGTTCAAAACTTATTTTTTGGTTTTGGAAAGTAGCGAATTAGTGAAACTTAATTTTATCAAGACGGGAAGTTACAACGAAATAGAGCTGTTTAATATTTTCGTTCACTAACCTAACCTCCTCCTGCTTGAATGGTCGAGCCAGTTACATTTTGGCCGAGTCATAGCGAGCCTTGACTCGTTTAAGCCGGAACTCGGTCAACATATAACTGTACCATTTTATTCTTTATACCTACCACCATGTGATGCATAATTGACGACTGATGTGGCGCGATGGGCGAAGGTCCGCCTGCGACGCAGGAGGTTGTGGGTTCGATTCCCGCCTCGGAACAATTGTGTGTACGATCTGCAGATATTTGTTCTGGTCGTTTTCTATGTATAATAATAAATACATTTATTTTTCCGCTCACAATAAGGTCTTATAAAAATATTCGTATATAATATATATTTTATGATCATTTGACTTGTTTTGTGAGGGGCTGGTGCTTGAGGTAGGTTAATAAAACCTGTATTACATAAAAAATATATATCTATTGAATATATAGTATTATGTATATCAGTTATCTAGTACCCACAACACAAGCTCTGCTTACCATGGAGCTAGATAATGCTGTGTGAATTGTCCACCAATTGCAATTTGATAGTATTACGAGTATATCATGTGAAGTGAATTAATAAAATAAGTAAATAAATAATTATTTACTTATTTTATTAATTCACTTCACATGTAAGTAAATAATAAGTAAATCATTATTTATTTACTTATTTTATTAATTCACTTCACATGATATACTCGTAATACTATCAAATTGCAAAGCGAAAGCTTTGACCCAAATATTTCTTCTAATTCAAAAGCATGTGTCCCCTAAATACAATATCAATTGTCATTTCTACATCTGTTAATCCCTTTAAACAACTACTCAAAGGTTACCACCATAAGCACCCAACACAATTAACATTACTACGAATAAACGAATTATTTCGCACAAAACCATTGTACGGTCAAAAGCCACGCGCAGCAAATTGATGGAATTCCCATAAATACCTCCTGAGATGCCATACAATGGGGTATAACCTTGTAAAGAACAGTACAGGACAGAATTTAAGGAGAATTTCTATGACTTAATCAATACAATGCGTGTACACATTCCCATACTGCATTGTTTTTGGATCTCCGCGGGCGTTCGGTGGGAATCGACATTTGGTTTTCTATAGGTATACAGTGTGTGGGGTGCAGGGTATGTATGGGGTGTCGGGAATTTCCACGGTTTTCTTGATTGCGATTTTATCTGGAGATCAAGTACTGCCCTCTTTGCGACAGAGGATGGAGGGCAATGAGCAGTTAATTTTATCTTAATTCGCTTTTATTTGACGATTGTTTTTCTCCATTCGCGGTCATTAAAAACGCCTTCAAAAGTGTTTAATTATAAGTCAAGATTTTAAGAAAGTTTGTACGTTTCTATTAGAGTTTGGATGTCTTTATCATTTGTTAAAATAGAAAACTTGACAAAGAATTCATAATTTAAATAATTTAATAAAAATAATGTCAAAAATAGGTGCTGATTGACATAATAATAGGCCCACGAGAACAACTGTCAGATACACAATAAAAATAATGCAAAAGACGTCAATCAAAGAAACTTGACTTCTAATACAGGGTGTACCTTTCAGGGCAGTCCCACGAACGCCCCTAAATAAAAATCAAAATACACATTATTTTGTAGTAATTGGCACCCCTCGCGCTAACTGCTTGACGCCACTTCAAGAGATCTTTTAGGAAAAATAATATTTTGTACGGAACCCTATTAGCCCCAGGGTTCTGTTATTTTGTTTCGCTTGGAAACAAATTGAGTTTACCTACTTATGGCTGGCCGATTGGGTTTTTAAAAGCTGTTCATAAAATGATTTATGGTTGATCCACACCTACCTTTGTTGATCAATACGATGACATTCAGTTGGTTTTTGTTATCATAATGCAGTGTTACTTCAAAAAGTTACACATAAGTTCAGTGATCTGTCAGGCTGTTTTTCTGGCCAGTTACAATCTGGGTGTTTTTAAGATAGCAGTGAATATTACATCTTCGTCGGACACATCGTCACTTAGCATTAGGTGAGATTATGGTCAAACGAATGTATTTAGAGAATAAAAAAACATACTTCGGCGAGGATATGTATTAATATATTCCTCATTTTATCATAAGATAAGCCTAGTCCTAAAGCTACGAGTATGCAAGCTTTCCTCTGGGTCCTTTCACGCATCTCAATCAAGAACTGGACTATATGGACCAAAAATGGTGACCAATTTGTGATCAACAACTCACCGACATTTAAATTAAACTTTACATGTATTGGAATCGATCATACCGATTAAATATTAAAAGTAAGCGGCATATATCAAAAAGCTATCAATATCCTTTTCGCAATATCTACAGCCTGTCACATTATCTTTATCTTTAACTTTATAAGTTATCGTAAGCCGATTATCAAAAACATTTTCGAAACGATATACCTACAGGGTTAGTTCGAGCTGGCAAGTGCACCGCGATATGTTTTTTCCCACACACCCCGGCGTTCTTATCGTGCCAATTAAAGAAGGGGTTCGGAGGGTTTCTTAGGGGTACATAAAGGGCAAGCGTGGTAGGACGCCTAATTAAGGAAGTACCCCGTTGGCACTGACTTTTAGGAAAGGTTTTGTGTTCTGGTATTGCTTAAAGTGGATCGAATAAGTGATAAACATTTGTACAAATGCTTTGTATTGTTGTGAAATTGGTTTTTGGTGGGAATTTTGACGTGGTTCGTAGATTTAAAGCGTCATGTGGATCAATCAAGGAGAAGCGATGTGAATGTTTTTTTTAAAATTGTAATGAGGTCTTACATATATTAAGTAGGTACTTGCGACTGGTTTTTACTATGAACAGTTGATATTTTAGATTCATGGTAAAATCCCAAATAAAAAATATAAAACAATATTATATCGGGTCTGAGGTGATGGGATATTACAATACCGATATTGCAATATTTATGTTTTTTAATTTCTTTACATAGATCATTGCATACATACTCGAAAAGTAAGAAAACATTTAAGGGTCAAAATTAACTATAAAATATAAACCATGCATAACAACAAATATAATCAAATCACAGTAGAAAATCACACACAAAATCAAAGTTCAAATTCTGATCAGCTTACAAAGCATTTTGACAAGTCAAATTTTATCGTATAAATTATTAACAAATAAGAGATTAATAAATCATTACCAAATCGATCTACCTTATCGCATTATTTCCAACAAAAAAAACACACGCACAACACAACACACAAGTTTGGACCAACCGTTTGTTTTTCAAACACCAAACAATCTAAGAACTTCTCTCAAAAGGGCTTGAAACAAATGAAACACAACATGTTTCAATCCCCTAGAATCGCATCAGCAGCGCCAATGAAGCGACTGAAGTGCAGTAACTCAGTTACATTTAAATAACCACTTCAAAAACAATCTCTGATGAGTGGCTCTTGCCCCTGGATCTGTCTTGCAGTCTGTGGGGCTGGTTGTAGACTATTGTGCGGTAAAGAGATCTAGTATAACTATATCGAAGCTATCATTCTATCTATAGGGATGTATCGTTAAAATGTTATTTTTTTATTTATTTCTTAATTTTATTAAAATTTAAAGGTCAGGCTGCATTATATCGACTGACAGTGATATTTTTGGCCTTTATTTATTAAATTAGTAATCATATTACAAATTGTATAAACCAAATTAAATAGTATCTCAAGAAATCGAAAATAATGTCTAAAATTCTGGGCCTACTTCAAAACAAATCCAATGCTTGCATAAAAAACAACTGTGTTTCTCTACATTATAACTTTTAAACGAAATTATGTCATTTAAAAGTTTAACCTATAAACTTTTGAAGTCGAAAAGTACCTATTGAAATTAGACTTCGTTTTAACTTTACTGGTTTCAAATCACGCAAGATTACACTGTATACCTTCTACACGCAGTTCTAACAAAAGAAAATATCGTCTTCCACCCTTTAGTAAAATCCATTGCCGAAAACTACTGCTGTGCTTTTCAGTCAGTCTTCAAAAGCGGGCAATGGTTGAACAACGAGAATTGCGATAGATTGTGATCAATTTGTTATGGTTGTCGATTTATCGGACGATTTCTGCCGATTTTCGTTATCTGATTCAACGGTCACATTTTTTGGTTTAGCTAACCCTAATGAGGTGGTTACAATTGGTTGCACCAAAATCCTGGGGCTTATTGTCATTATTTTAAACGGGAATTTGCACAGTTGAGCAGAGTAAAATAATCACCAGAGTGACTGGTTTCAAATAGACTTTAAGATAATGTTTCTCTTTGTATACGTTTGCTATGTGTATTTTTTTAGCTTTAGTTTAGTTCTACAAAACGAAAAAACTTGAAATTACCGTAGATATTTCAAAAACATTATTTCTTTTAGTTTCCAAAATAAACATTTAGATAATTCAAATTATATACTAGTATATTATTATCATCAAATAAGAAATGAGTGTTTTAGATTTTTTGTTTACTTCAATTGTCATGATTATTGACACTAAAAAGTTTTATATCTTATTAGCAGCTAGTTTTCGAACTACGATTTGAATTTGGAAAAGATATGAATTGCCGGAAAAATTAAAAAGATAAAATTTCAAATTCACGAGAAAAAAGTTTGTATTGCCTGTAGGTTCTAATCTAAATAAATTAAGTTTCGAATTTCGAATCCTCATCGAACTGAATAATCCAACCAATGCATAACCCTCATTGTGGTTCCAAAGTGCCTGAGGCAATAGTATATTAGACCCTAATAATAAGCATATAACGACCATGCCTAAATAAACATGATTGCAAATGTTTGTATTGTATTGGGGATGTTCCAATGACAGTTTTTGTGTGACCCAGTTTGGTGTTGATTTAGTAACCGTTACATTATTTAGTTGCAATACAACCATAGAGGATTGACAGTTGAATAAAAAGGTTAAGTTAAAAAAACATTGAAAACTTTTTTAATTTTAACAATACTTTTTGCCCACGTCTTCGCACGCGTGGTTTTAACTTTAAAAAATACACTTTGACAAACAGTTTCAGTCCATCGTATACTTACGTACTTCCTTGTACAAGAAACAAAATACATAAAAAAAAGAAATTTCCCGCGCGATCGTTGACGAGCCATAATGATGATTGTTCCGTTTTAGTTTTTGTCATAACAGTGGTTTTATGAACAAAAAAACATTTTTTTCATGTTTCAGTCCATAATGATCTAATAATCTCATCTACATATATAGAGCTACCTATACTTATAAAAAGTTTAACGCCTTCACTGCCCTTTGCGGCAGGTACGACCCGCAGGAGCACGCCACCGCTACACGGTGCCCGAGAACAACATCTGCGTCTTGGGCTATAGAAGTGTTAGCATTTTAAATACTACAACTATTCTGCAAGTAGGTTAGGTTAATGCTGGATGCGTGAAGCTGAAGACAGGGCGCTATTGCGCTCATTAGGGGAGGCCTATGTCCAGCAGTGGACAAACATAGGCTTATGATGATGAGCTATTTTGCCAGAATCTTCTCCGATCCTCCAAACCATCAGGTTTGCCACATTCCAACTCGACTAATCCTACAGTAGCATTCCATTATCGCTACATCGACAATCGTATTGCTATCAATCGATTGTTACTAATATCGACACATGTCGATCCCAACAATAGGCCTCGAGTACATCCTGTATCGATACTGACAAATCGTCCCAACCCTAGCTAAACCATTGACCTTTATACCAACATATTAAAGCTCAATTTCCAACAAATAATACTAAATACTAAGCAAACGCCATTTTGTAACGGTTATATCTGATTCTATCTGACTTTGAATCGAATTTCTAATGGGATAAGGGTAATTTTTGAATGGCAGATGTAGATATTTAGCCTGTATAGGTACTTCAAGATAAGGGGATAGTTTCGGAGATTACTTGTAATTGTGTTTTAATACTTTTGGGAGAAGGGAAGCTGTCTTTGTAAATGCTATTTTATTGGTTGGAATTGTGATTCGAAAACGGTTACGCGTAACCTTCCAAACATCATTAATTTCATAACATAAAGTTTCACTATTTTAGTTATTTATTTTATTTGCTACTTACTCTTAAACAATAAATAAATTCTGGACAATCCACACAGCATCATCTAGCCCCAAGCTAAGCGGATCTTGTACTATGGGTACAAGTCTACTAGATGACTGATATACCTACATAATAAAATACATTACATAGATAGATATTTTTATTATACATAGAAAACGACCAGAACACCCGAAACATTATACATATCTGCAGATCCTACAAATATTTATTCCAAGACGGGAATCGAACCCGCAACCTGTGCGTCGTAGGCGGACCTTTGCCCATCACGCCACAGAGGTCGTCAGAATAAATTTGTTGTACAGAATGTGCCCCAAAACGTTTGACTGTGTATAAAGCGAACACCCCGTATACTTTACCTACTGTTACTTCTAGTACCTACAGTATCTATAAAGAGAGACTAGGTATAAAAAAGTCACGAAACCGTGCTCTATTGTTGATTGAAAGAACTCTACTCAGTTGAGTCGAGTTTTGAAAGTTTTAGGGCACGTCTTCATATGCATGAGAAATAGACACTCCCATGTAGGTATGGGAGTGACTATTACTCATGCACTAGTATATCGCAAGTGAGAACTAGTCACCCCAGGTGACTACCGTACCGAGACGTACCTAATCCGCACGCGATCAGAATAGGATGGAACCCTATCAAAGTAAATGTTTTGCGTCACATTTTATAGTATCCACTACATAGAATAAAACAAAGTCGCTTCCCGCTGTATATCTGTCCCTATGTATGCTTATATATCTTTAAAACTACGCACGGATTTTGATGCGGTTTTTTTGATAGATAGAGTGATTCAAGAAGAAAGTTTATAAACCATTTGATGTAGATTTCCACGTGGGTGAAGCCGCGGGGCGCAGCTAGTCTACCATATGCGAATTATCATAGTAGAATAGCACAATGTCAATGAAAAAAATAAATGATTGGCCGCATTTGTCAGGTTCCAAATAGTTGAATTCTATTCTATCTTATTCTGGTCGCGTGCGGATTGTACCAAATGTTAAGGTAGATGCAGACTGATTCCACGCCACGCAACGTACGCGACGCATTATAGGTATCATTCCAATTATATTTTATTTAATTGTGTGATTTTATGTGACATAATTTGAATGTAGGTACATTATTATGGATTACGAATCTCAAATAAATGACTCGGGTAATAATAAATAATAATTATGTTTACAGGACACTTGAATTTGTACGAAAACAGATATCATAGAGAAAATTTTCGTACGCCACGCCGCCATTCGATTATATCATATTATTGCATCGCGGACGTTCGTTGCGTGTTTCAAGGCTCAGTCTGTTTCAAGCTTTATTTTTATAACCTGTTGCAATTTCACCACTTTCCAAAATCCAAACTAAGTTCAGCTTTGCGCACAGATATTACGAGACGGGGTCAATAAAGCCCCGTGCCATTGGGGGGTCGAAACCACGGGTGGCGACCACACCAGTGGTCTCCAAGATCGCTGACTACAAGAGGGAGTGTCCTTCGATCTTCGCGTGGGAAATACGGGACCGTTTGCTGAGTGAAAACGTCTGCAATAACGACAATATTCCTAGTGTGAGTATGCATGCATTTTAACCTACCCTCCCCTTTAGAGACCTTACTTTAGGTCGCGTTTGAAACTCTCCCCACTTTAGATCGCGTGAAGACCTAAGCGGCTAAATATTAAAAATAATTGGAGCACCCGTCAACAAGTCTTATTATTTTTAAATAAATAATGCTGGACAATTCACACATTATCTAGCCCCAAGCTAAGCCGAGGTTGTGTTATGGGTTTTAGATGAAATGATATAATTAACATTACATAGTTATTTTTTTATGACATACATATCACGACCAAAACAGCTGAACAAATATCTACAGATCGTACAAACTCAAGCCATTCTCAGTGTACAATGTTTATAAACAACTCGCAACCCAATAATCCAAAATTCTTGTCGTAAATTTTTTGCATCAAGTTTGAAACATGGCAGCATTATGTAATGTGAGAACCAAGTGCATAGACAGTACCTTAAAGTTTGAGCAAACCTAGCTCAAACTTTAAGGTACTGTTAATAAAGCTATGTAATCTACTTTATTATGATACATGATATATCTATCTAACAAAACACATATCAAAAATAGCAAAACCAACGCATATTGATTCCCCAACCAAAGCATCAATTCTAGTTCAAATTGAGATTAACAAATAGATCATCGAAATGTCACAACAGTCATCGAAATTAATTAACTCTGGACATATGCTGCTTCTATTGAATTATCGAGGACAAAATCCAACTTAAAATCCTGCTTGTTAATCCAATTTTCGCAATATCCCAACATATGTTTCGGTATGCGGGATCTATTGTCCGGAACCTTGCCTTTGAAGATGGACTGGACATAAAGGAGTTCTGGATAATTGATGACGGTTATAGGCAGCGTTTTATTTGGTTATTGTGAGCTACAAAATGGTCTATTGAGTGGGGAGGTTCATAAATTCAGCTTTGTACTATAGATCAATAGGTTACGCGGGCTCTTATAAGTATCTAGATATAAAAAAAATGGATTAAAGAACTTCGCATAATATGGCATTATTCTATTGTCTATCCGTGAAAACCATCAAGCTTTTTTAGTATTTATCAATTTGTAAGTGTTATTTCTAGCCTCTGTTTTTCCTTCAAATAAATATAAAAAATATCTAATTTCAAGAAGTGGTCGTTCGAATTTTTAAAACAATATCGAATCGCATTATGCAAACAAAATTAATACCTACCTGCTAAGCCCCATTTTAAAGTAAAAATAAAAACAATCACACAGAATCAACAATCGCGAAACAAAACAAAAGAAAAACGATAATTGTAATTACATTGCATTGAAGTTGAATCCGCTCGCAATTACAGAGTCTCAAAAAAGGTAAAAAGGTATCAAAAAGGTTGAATATCTCGTACAAGATATCAGAAATAAGCGCGCGATAAAGCTGTGACCAAACTGACACCACACTTAATCGAACCAGACGCACCAACGAACATCTGCCCGTACAAAAAAATACAAAGCAAAATTGTAAATTCTATCTATTCATCGGGCCAATTTTTCTGTTAATAATGTCACAACTCGAAAATAATGTTTTTGTGATTCGGCATTATGTAAACACTTGGGTTCACAATGAGAGGAAAAAAATGTTTTGTCGATAAAAGTAGAAATTCTGTGGATTTTGGGGTATGTCGTTGTCGATGTCGACCTATGTCATCGATGTCAAGATGCAATTTTAAATCAATGGCAAAATATTGGCAATGACACACTCCAAAGAGCTTTGCTTACTGCCAATAGCCAAGCAACTCACTTAAAGACTGATACTAGTGAACAAGCGTATTGCAAACTATGGCGGTGGCTACATTGCGAGCGACGCGTCTAGCTGGGTAGGTACCTGTAGGATCAGTCACTAAATGAGTCACTTGGCTCTTAGCAGTAAGTACCTAGAGACAATTTTTTCCTCTCACTGTGAACCCAAGTGTTTACAAAATGCAGAATCACAAAAACATGATTTCCGAGTTGTGACATTATTAACAGAAAAATTGGCCCGATGAATAGATAGAATTAACAATTACAATAATTGTTTTGTGGCATTATCCATAAAGTTAGGATCGGCATTAATTTTAAAGTGTTTCAGTCGCAATGTAATTAAATTGGACAGTTTGTAAGTGAAACTGAAAAGGCCCAAACGCGATAGCATAAACAAACGCCGTACACTTTCATCGGCTCAAGCTGAAACCCGCTCGTCTACATTACCAGACAAAAACACCTATAACCATAAGCAATCATAAACGCACCACCCCCACCTAACGAGAGGGCACAAAATCGAAATACCCCTAGAAGATTCGGCGCCAAAGGGGCTATTTTTATGACTGTCGTACGTACGCACTCGGCCCACTGGGCAAATAGGTGAGCGGTACAGTTATACACTTACACACGTGTTAGAAAGAGATAGGTGTTTATCGTGCGTTCCGCTGCCTAGTCATAACGGTCGAATGGGCGTGATGTTTCTTACCAACAGAAAGCGGACAAAAATACGTGGAACAATCGATTGTGGCTCACCGGTACAAGGGCGTAAGTGCCGGCTGGCGGTCTCGATGTCATGTCGCTGCCATTTCTGTGAGTCTACGATCAAGTACAGAGAATATTTACTGTGTTGATAGATAGATAGAAAACTCTTTATTCCACACTTGACAAAACAATAAACAAGATTTAAAAACAAATGTGTCAATTTGGCGGTCTTATCGCTCAAGAACTTGGGAGCAAGCTGAAGACAGGGCGCTATGGCGCTCATTAGGGGAGGCCCATGTCCAAAAGTGGAATTTTATAGGTTGATGATGATGATCGTTCAAGTGCAATCTCTACCAGAAAACCGTGGATCGGTAGGATAGTTGGATTGAACATGGGTATCTCATATCTATGTGTAGCTAATACAAAACCAACATTAAAATAATAATATTATATTATAGTGCGCTTCTCTGCTAAATACCTAAATACCTAAATGTGTTTATTCCCTATGAAGAATCAGCTCAGTTGAATATAAAAACCTTGACATTGATATCTCCAGACTTATAAACTTAACTAATGAATGACAAGAGCTGAAACTCCATTCACAAATCCCTCAATGGCTAACTTCACGTAGCCTTAAAACTGGCGAAAACAGAGATAAATAAAGCTGAGTTTACACGATGCAAAAACGCGTTCATCCCTGAATATTCCACGTATGTAGGTACTAGGCTTCGTCGAGCTTCGCCAGGAAAGCGCTAAGTCACGTACGTCCTTTTTCCTCTCGCGTGATACTATAATTCCACACTTTACGCGTGAGTGCACAGAACATTCGCCATCGCATTCATACTTATAGGAACTCCTAAAAGATCTGCATTGAACAATATCCCCCTCCTTGTCTGACGGATTAACGTCAAAAGCTTATGATGGCATTGAAATTGACGGTTTTAAGTTCACAGATATTTATGGAAATGCGAGGGAATTTGGGGAGAGGAAACTGTTGGGACGAAAAGTTTCGAATTTGAATAGAAGTAGGAATATATATATATTAGAAGTTTGAAAAGGCGTTTTGGTAAAATTTGGAGCTATAATGTTGGGTCGATAGGGTGCTCAGAGTAAAATAATAAATAACTTTACACCGGCTAACTCAAGATACAATTTTAAAAGCATTACCTCCATGCTTATCCTTAAAATAACATTTTTGATTATCAAGCTGAAGACAGGGCGCTATGGTGCTAATTAGGGGAGGCCTATGTCCAGAAGTGGACTAACATAGACTGATAATGATGATGCGATGGAAACAAATCATTATTAGATACCTACGCAACAAATAAACACATTCAGAAAACACACCGCATTAATATCCAAACATAGATTAAATAGATTCAAATCTCAAATGCCACCGTCTATATTGTTCCTTCATGTCCAGTCCATCCTAAGGTTGCCTGGAATAAATCGTTGTCAGCGATAAAGCCGCCCTTTATACTTCCTCTAGTCTAAGTATTTATTTCTGTATATTTTGTGTGGTATAAATACATTGGTTTCTATCTATCTATCATTATCCATTCTATCTTAAAGTAACACAACGTATCTGCCATTTCGGAAAACCATCGATAACCTAACTGTTGCGGAGGCAGAGAGCGTTAAATACGATTTGGAGACGGGTTCTTAATTTACATTTAGAAATTCATGAGTTTCCAAGCTCAGTGTTGAAAATAACGGCAAACTACGGAGATCGGCCTTATTAAGTGTAAAAAAGGAACTTAAAGGCTTGTAAAGCGTAACAGCTTAACAACGGAAGGACATAGGAGCTTAAAAAGCGTCACAACACGAGAGGGCTATCTCCAATTACAACTGTTTTGCGTGTAAACGAAAATGGAACCGCTTTACGTATACCTATTACCTTGTGTAAAAAGTACATAGTGCCATAGACTCTATAATGTTTGCACTAGTTTCTACCTGTGGCTTCGCAAGCGTTGTTTTTATGGAAACGATAAAGGCTATTACTATCACAATATGAGATCTGTTTTACGCTATTTTAAGCAAAAAAAAAAGTGGTCTATATTCCAGATCTAAACCTACATTTATGCAAAATTTTAACACGACAATGTTCAGTAGCTTTGACGTGAAAAAGTAATATACACCCATCCATGCATCCATGTATCCATCCATCTAAACTTCGCATTTTTTGTGATATGAAAATCCATCTTCATAACGTCGTTGTAAGTTTTGTAGGTTCGACCTACACAACTTTAAACGAGGTTATAACTTTTTTTAACTTTTAATAGTTGAAAGCCATTTCCGACTTTATAGATAGTTTTCCAAAGTAGATTTACCATTTTTTTAAGGCCATTAAAAGTGACGTTGTGGCCTTTTTTTAGTGAATGCAGCTACAGTGACAAAGCCACGTCTACACATTGATAAGGCTACATAATACGAAGCCCTGGGAGTGCTCGACAGTAGCTCGTTTTGGCGGTGTCGAATTGCCTGGGATCCCACGTTGTCTGAAAGTCCTGAATGTAGGGCAAGGTGGGGTAATAGCGATCGTTGCGTAATCCTATTTATAAAAAGAATAGGTATTAAGGGAGCTCAAGGATTGGGGGGTATTTGCTATATTTTTATTTACTTTTCTTCCAATATTATTAATTTATTTCCTTATTAGATTTAAAATATAAACAGGATGTTTTTCTTGGATTTAAATTGTTCCAAACTTTTTTAACCTTATAGCGTTTTCTTTTAATCAATATGTGCATATTATTCCCGCCAGTTGGAATCTCGCCAACGCTATTTATGTACGGGACCTACATTATATGAGTCTTAGGCTAATATTTGATCTGTTATACCTTCCTAATCTGACAACGAATTATGATGCCTAGCTTTTATTGAGGTTTAAATTTCGTTGAAAAAAAATAGTACAGCCATATTAATATTTATCTAATACCATCATGCAATTTGTTATTTTGCACAATTGCCACTCGACTGGATACTCCGCGACCCTCCGTCACGGCTTGCCCCCCACTCACTGTGACATATTCCGAGCTTAACTTTGAGCAAAGGTCCTTGGAGATATTAATTGAGGGGCAATGCTCGATGTCGACGCTTTGAACTGTAAATAAGGCTGTCTTGTGATGATTTTGACGTCATCACGTACTATGGCAGGTATTTAAACATGTTTTTACTTAAAAAATACCTTTTTATTATTACATAGTCGAAGATAGGTTCATCATCAGCCCATAGCAGTCCACTGCTGGACATAGGCCTCCCCCAATGAGCGCCATAGCGCCCTGTCTTCAGCTTGCCGCATCCAGCATCTACCTGCAGTCTTTCGCAGGTCGTCATCCCACCAGGTCGGAGGGCGTCCTACACTACGTTTACCGAGTCGTGGTCTCCACTCAAGAACACGTTTGCCCCATCGGCCGTCGGTTCTTCGCGAGATATGGCCGGCCCACTGCCACTTCAGCTTGCTAATTCTTTGAGCTATGTCGATAACCTTGGTTCTCTGTCGGATGTATTCGTTACGAATCCTATCCTTCAGAGAAACTCCGAGCATAGCTCTTTCCATAGCTCGCTGAGCGACTTTGAACTGGTGGACCAGCCCTATCGTGAGTGTCCACGTCTCAGCTCCGTAGGTCATAACGGGTAGGACGCACTGATTGAAGATAGGTTAGAAGAGCTAAAATACAACTAGGAAAGGTACCTTATTAACATAAACACCTTCCTAGCATAAGGTAGATACACCTTATATTCATTTCGAAAATGGTAGATAGGGTAAAAAGTTACTATACAAGTAAATGATTTCAATGTAGGCTTCATTAAGTTATATTAATTTCCAGTAGTGCCTGACTTAAATTTAAACTCATACCATTATCTATCTACAGATAAATGTTTCTAATATATGCTTCATTGAGTTATATTAATTTCCAGTAGTTCCAGACTTAAATTCTAACTCATACCATATCTATCTACAGATAAAACATATAAAAACCTGACTAAAACAAAGAAACTGATAGTAAAACATCTGCCATCTACATAATCTACCAACCCAACCCATCCATCAGAAACACTCGCCAAATCACAGACAACAATTTAGATCCATAATGAACTCGGCGAAAGCAGCCCCTTGCAAAAAAGCCCCCAGCGGCCGCACCCCAAACCTCAGGTCTCCGCGGGTTAAGCGTATACGTTAAAATGTTTATAGATAATACCATAGGTAATAGTAATTCTAATCATGGGGTCCAAACCCCAATCTGTACTAACGGAATTTGTATTCAGACTAATAGCTTTGTCCGCATCGCATCGGGAAGGAAAATCTGAGGGTTTCTTTATGTTCTTTGAGTGTTTGTCGGATATTTTGTAATCAGTTGATGCGTTCTTACATTGTTAAGTAGCAATATACGTCTGTTTAAATCTTTCTTTTTGACAGACTTTTAATCGAGGCCATTTTCTCATAACTTTGACATAAATGTTAAACGAAACATCACGTCCATTGCGATTACTGTCACTGTCACATTCACGAGAATCGTAGGCATTATATATCGTAGTATATAAAAACTGCAATCACAACAATTTCACTGAGCCATCCATCAAATAACCAAGGAATTCGTTTAACCGCGTAAACGGCCGTTTGCCTCTAAGGTTTTTTCAAGACCACCAACGTATTGGATCTCTAACACTATCGCTGGCTAGATCCGATACGTCTCACCTAATGAGAAGCGCCCGCGCAGCGCGGTGACACCTGTCACCTGTCAACTGTCAACGTGACGTAAGAACGCCCGCGCGTTCGGAGTTCGAAAATGATCTATGAGACCATCGCGGTCGCGAAACATGATATAATTATGTTCAGTTTTAATTAGATGTCCAGCAGATACGATATTATCTGAAGTTTTGTTGTGCTTTTATTTTAATATCTCTCTCGATTTATTAAAGGTGCTTTTATATTTTATTCTGTATTATATTTTGAAGCAGGTATTTTTAGCTGAATTGTATCGGTATAGCAATTTTAATTCTGGATACACCGACTCGTTTTAGAAACATGATAGGTACGTAGTTATGTACTTCATCCAACTAAAACCAATTTAAAATATTGGCATTTCGTATCAACGCCCACCCCAAACCGAAAATGTTTTAGCCAAAATCGATCTCTTTTTGTCAAAATGTCCAAAAACGCGTTTACAACAATATCGGTTTACGTCTTGGCGCATGCCTGTCGCGAGAGTATCTGGTTTCGTTCGGTAGTTGCCGGATTTCAGGCCTCGTTTCACAGAATGTGTTGATACGAATTTAAACTGTGGGTAAATGATGCAAGTAACAAGTTCGCACCGTAACTTGGAGCTTTAGTGCTTAAACGCTAAAGTTTTTGTTGAAACTTTACTACTATCTAGTTAGGTTTATATTCAAATAGTGAACTTAGGAAAAAAATCGTATAAGCCGTTTTAAGTCGAGCTGATGCAAAATACGAACGTATATTTTTTTCTTTTTGATTCTCATTTGTGTTGAAACAAGCTAAGCCAATTCAGTTCGGAGTATTTTAAATCTGTAAAGGCCCCTACCCACGGACCGACACACCCGGTGCGTGTAACATTCGAAAGTTTTAGACCCTTTACACACATCGCTGATCACTAATTCGTAGCGCTCCGTTGAAAAACGGCGTAAGTCAAGGCAATGCGGTTTATATGTCACTTTTGGCGTTTTTTTATTTCTAATAATAACCAATATAGCTTTAACTTATGGAGTGATATTATAAAATAATTAGGTTGGTTATACTATCTTTCTATTAATTATCTTTATAATAAAAACTTGCTTTTAATATTTTTACTTTTACACCAAAAGTTGCAAACTAAATTTTTAAGACGTAACTACCCAACCGGGCCATGTAAGGTCAATTTTTTTTCGTTCGCGTTATCTTTTGCCTTTTTCGTTTCCTGATTCAAAGTGACACACAAATTATTGAAACAACTGCCATTCAAATTTTACTGATTAAATATATCTCATATTTAATTGACAAAACAGAATGGATAAGTATAATCTTTAAAAAATTCAGCAGCTGCTGTTTGTTCTTGCATGATAATTTAAAAAGGTTTGATATCACAACTTAGATTACTCGTTTTAAATTGAGCTAAACGAGAATATCTCTTGAACGAACAAAGTATTTATAATATTATGTATGCACCATACTTACATTTTTAATTATAATAAACTTAAATGCACCCAGCGTCTTGCGCTTGCGGTTCCGAATGGTATCGTTATGGATCAGTTGAGCTACCTGTAGATTGTTAGCAACAGTCTGCAGTTGCTCAATTGTTTCAATTGTGAATACTAGTTATCATTTGTTTCTTTATGTGACTGCAACTTTGTTTATTAATAAATGTTATAATTCCCTATGCTAGTTAGTAGTTATTGGATATAGACCTTACCTAATGAGCGCCATAGTGCCCTGTCATACCTAACCTGTGTGTAGTTATTTGATTAGCCGCAAATGTAATTTTGGGGTTGTGTTATTAAAAAAAAAGAAAAATCGCGGTAAGTGGTTACCACAGCATAAAAATAATCCTTTAAAATTCTTATATGAACGTGTACTTTTTAATCTGTCGTATCTATCTGATTGGCCGGGTCGCTGTCAGAAACAGAACGCTTTGAATGCATCTCTCTTATTGGTTCACTTCATGTTCGAAATTTGAAAATGTTTTTGGCGTTGAATAGAGATATCTGATTGGAAAAACCATTTGAATAAAGTAATTGGTTTTTTCAATATGAATTAATGTCAATAATTGGAATGTAAATTTTAGTGTCTTTTATATTTCTAGTCAGGTTTTTATTGATCATGCATCTATCTATTAGTTTTACGTCAAAGCTTTAGTTTTATTTTACGTATTACCATAATAAACAGGTATTGTCTGATATATAACAATGATCCGAACTAATTTGGTCACCTAGGTATGATCGTCATTAGCTTTATATACCTAAAAACCTACAAAAACCTTGGTCTTCTCTCTGACTTGTAGACTATCTACGACTTCGTTGTTTCGCGCCCTTTCACTCACGTAGATATAAGAAACACAAAGTTTAATTCAAACATTATTTTATCAATCTATTTATATTATCATCAATTTATTGATTACTTCCAAACAATCTATTTATTATAAAACAACTATTGTTATACTATTTGTTAAAAAAACATTTGCATTTGTTTTGTAAAACATAATGTATCCACTATGTAACATTTACACATCTTTTGACCTCGCTCACCGCATACCCCACATTATCTTCCATTAGCAATACAACGGATTAAACAATTACCAATTCGAGTAAACTTGTGTTTACTTTACCTCTATCTAGGTGATTGTGGTCTGAGTTTAGACTAAAATCTAGGACCACAGAACAGAACTAACTATTTAATTAAGTTAAGGTGTACCGACACTAAACCATGTTAAAAATGTCACATACTTCGTTTTACATTTGCCGTATCATCCTTTATAACCAATTAGTAGTTCTCATTATGAAATGAGAATAAAATTGATAAATTATCGATTTTAATGTGATATGGATCAGTTGTACCTTAGTTCATTATAGTTCATTTATTTATTTGTGATAAACAGGTATTACAGGGATGTTCAGACTTAAAATTAAGAGCACTGTGATCTGCCATTAGGCGTACAAAAGTTAAATATTTTGAAAATAGAGCAAAAATCAATAACAATAATAGTACATAATGCAAAAATAAAATATTAAGAATTGAAAATAATGCGTTTTTCATTTTGAAAATCAAACACGTCTCTATCTATACTACATTTACATAGTAACTAAAATAACTAAACTGCGTCAAAATATTCATTCAAGCTGTAAAATGTCTTACTTATTAAATAACTAAAAAGGTTAGATTTAAATTTTGAGATGTCAGATACCTCTAGATAGTTCGCAACTATCTGCGGTTAGCTCAACCGTTTTAATTGTAAATAATTGTTTTAATTTGTTTATATTCTTTGACTGTAATTATCTATGTTAATAACACACAAATTTTTTAATTCCATGTATCAAATATTTTTGAAACAAGAAACGTTTAAGTACAACTTCTCGTTTTAAATACAAATGTATTTATTCATAAAGATGTCAGTTTTTCAATGTCGGGATAAAATACCTCGCAACACAAAAAGCCAGTTTTCAAGGAAGTCATAAAGACAAATTCCCATCTCAACAAAAGATGTCCCTTCCATCCAACATCTACAATTTCATATACGCAATAGGCATACATGATTTTACATTTGTGTGCCAGGTTTTCACGCATGCGTGGTTTCCGACGAAAGTAGATAGATATTGGGGTTTTTAGAACCTTAAGGGTGGGGTGGGGTGGTACCCTAATCTGTGTCCCTTTGAGAAACCGGATTGGAATTTAGTAATCATATTAGATTTTAAATTACACGTGTTTGAAAGTTAAAGGGGTGGGACCGAATTTATTTCCTATTAGATATTATGTAGGTTCTTTATAGGGGTTGTATTGTTTTACACAATCTTCTCTAAGAGTTCTATTGGAGTCCTTTTAGGAACGGAAAATAACCTTTATCGTCTGAATTAGAGATCTGCAGAATGTGCAGAACATAGATACTACAAAGTATGCAATAATGTTTGGTAAATTCATGGAAATAGTGATAAGAAACCCGAAAAACTGTCCAACCTTCAAAATTTTTTCAAAAATAAATAGGCACCTATTTCAGGCCTTTGCCCAGCAGTGGGATAAATCAGGCTTATATATTATAATAATAAGTAGGTCCTTAATCCAATACCAGAATCGAGTTTCTTTTCTCAACTATATTTTCCCCAACAGGTCTCCTCAATAAACAGGGTGCTACGAAATTTAGCATCTCAGAAAGAACAAGCAGCATCAGTACAAAACGACAGCGTCTACGAGAAGTTAAGAATGTTCAACGGACAGGCAGCAACGGGGTGGTGGTACCCTGGGCTACCAACCGCACCGGCTGCGCCAATCCCCGCACCTTTACCGCCGCAGTTGAATCGGACGCCGGAGGAGCATAAAAGAGGTTAGTTTATCAAGTAAAGTTTTTGTCCTCGCAGGAGATTTAGTCAAACTCAAACTATTTAAATTCTGTAGGCTTACAAAATAAGTACTTAGACAAGTCATACTTTATACTATCGGTCACTATAAAAGGTATTCTAGCGGCAAGAGATGGGAAGAATAGATATTAAATAATGGACGTATTTAATTGGAGGCTCATGAAAGATAGGTACATACTGCTTTTTGTAATCGATTTATATGTTATTTGTTGCACTTCGCTCTAGCCACAAGCACCGGTGGGTCTGATAGATAGGACAAAGGCAGTAGGACCACGTAGCCAGAGGGCGCTGGAGGTGTCTAATAACATGTAGTCGATGACTACGTCTTGTGGCATATTCATAATAATATCCATTCCGGCTGTGCCAACAACTAAGTTAGGAACGAAAGTTTTTGAACGTACGCGATCAGAATAAGATTTCTTCCATAAACTGAAAATTGGGCGAGAAATCGAAAATGCTAGTACAAAATTTTTTTGGAAAGAAAAGTTTATAGCAAATGCCTTTTATCATTTTATGCTCTACTAAGCAAAAACTACTTAACTAAACTGCAAATAACCAAACTGAACTGGTTTAAATATATCATTATGTATGAAGTTTAACAAATTAACTATTATGATTATTACCGACCATGACCCTAACAGCTGGCACAATCCATCGGAGCCTATCATTCAATTCAGTATTCAATAGCATAGGAGATGAAGTCTCCCAACCTTCAAACAAAATCCTGATTGACTGATGAGACCTAGAACTACGATATCCCGATATTACACAGAGGAACCATAATTATATCTGGTATTGTAATAAGTAATGATATACCCAGGTATATTATTATTTATTACACCTCTTTTTGTCTGGGAGCTGTAGGTTAAAAATAGTTTTCTACATAGGCCTGAGTTCTCCATCTCAAGCCTGTATATCTATATCTAGATAAAACAGACGTGGTGGCTGTTCTTTGGCGTTTTACTTTGACGCGTGTCTCGACTGTTCCTTTGAAAATGTGTCTGCGTTTAGGGTTGCTACTGGCAACGAAATGAATTATTCACTTGGCTCTCGTTTACTAAATTCTGCATTATGTAGGTACCTACACTTAGATTTCTTGCCAATTAAGGCTCTTTACGACAAAAGTAAAAGTTTCAACGACAACAGTGACTATTTGAGATACACAAATATATATTTAAAAAAACCGTTTCTATTTAAAGGAATTTTTTCAGTAGCGAACCTATGTATATACGTAGGTACGTATATAGGTAAATGTGCATGAATTCGACTGTTTATCAAGTTTTTTTAACAATGAATTTAAAATATGCCGGAAAAACTGTTAAAAGTGGTAGCAACCCTAACCTGGGGGTGGAAGCTCGTTGTTACCGAGTTTCTTACCGACGACACCTCGACTGTTTCGACCCAGATTATACGCCAGGTTCTGCTTTGTTTGCAATGTATTTTCAGGGAATTTTGTAATAAAAACTTCGCATATAATGCTAGTAACTATTGCCCAAAAGCCGCACTTCCTTTTTTTGTATTTTCTAGCCGTGAAAACAAATAATATTCTACTTAGTAAATGCAAAGATAAGAGAAGAAGATTTGATTTCATGTCCGTCTATCTAGGACATCAAATCAAAGTATTTCATTTTAAAAACTCAAAGTGCTCTAATTTCTTGAGACCTTGGAGTCTTAGACACGTCAGAAATTTCAAATTAAATGGGTACAAGAAATAAATAAACAGCATTGGTATGGTAAAGAACCATAAGGCCATGAAAAAGCTAGATTTTTCTTGAGCTTCCTTTAATTCTTAAATTTCCTTGCATAAATCTATAGCATAGCTAAATAAAGCTACATAAAAACATGTCTTAATAAATCGATGTTTTTAAGGTTAGGTTTTCTGTTTATATTCCCTCTCTAGCTTTAAGCAAAGTTTACCTTGACACGTGATTGCACCGATTACCTTATTAAACCTGCTCAAAGAAGCTTTGGAGCCAGCCAAGTGAGGGTGTCCCAAAAATAACCCTTAAGGTCACAGGTCAACCCTTCACACCCTTGACTCCACAAAGGAAGCTTATTTTCTAGAGGGAGACGTGTTGCCAAATATTGCAAGTTTTCAAGGGTGGTAGTAAAATATTGCATTGTTATTAATATTGAGCATTCGTAAGCTTTTTCCCCGTGGTTTCGTTGAAATTCAGTTAAAATTAGATTAGTCACTTTTTTTTATAGGTATGTCTGTAAAGTTTGCGATAAAACTATTTATGGTACCTACTTACCGATACGTGTTTGATAGGGTTGGCACTTAGGATAGATGCCTTGTTCTAGAGATATGAAGCCTGTATTAGCATGCATTTGAAAAAGTTTCCCTAAATGCCATCAGTTTTGGACTTTTCCCAAAAAATATAAAAGTCCAAAACTGACATGTTAAACTGAAAATCAAAAACTCTGACATATTTTCTATACCCGCGTCAATCACTGTTAACTTTTTCATAAAATTTTGCGTTTGTTATTTTTTGTGCATTTTGCACGCTTCCGAAACATTGGCCCGGCCTGTCCGCCCGTGACACATTGTGCGCGATATTAAAAATTGCTAGTCTAACGGATAACACCGAAATAAATTGGCTATATCAAATCGGCGAGTAATGTTGGCTATTGGTGCTTTCATTGTTTTAATTTTTTTATGCGATTGGCTACAGAATGTAGGTAACATAGGCACATAGCAGTAGTTGTTAAATTTGGCATAAGAATGCCAAAATTTAAGAACATGACCTAATTTGTTTAGGACATTACAAAATATCTGTCATCTGTCAAAAACCCAAAAAGGCGCTAATTAGGGGGAGGCCTGCGTCCAACAGTGGACCAAGGGCTTTTGAGGTGAGGGTGAGGCATCATCTGTCATCAATGCTTTTTCATAATTAATAAACGAGACATGAATAAAATTACATTTTATACATCTACCGTTCATTCGTTCAAATGTCCTTTCGTTCAATCATTGCTCATTTTCCTACCTATTTACTTTCCGTAAACAGCTTTAGTGGCTTTTACGATTAAGTATAATAATAATAATAATAGTCTCTACACCTGGTGGATACCATCTTTGGGTGTATCATATTGTGCACCCGAGGATGATACCCGCTATGTGTAGCCTTCGCCTTTAGATTAACTTCTCAAAGGGCCTCTGTGCTGTTGGCTTTGGCCCCACGCAAGCCTTCCAAAGGACCGGGTCACTTTATGGCCCGAGATCATGGTAAATGAGAGACAGAATAATAATAATATTTATTTAATCAAAAAAAGTGTTAATGTGTAATAAGTTGTTAATGATAATAAAACTACGCTAAAGTACCCACTTAGATACCGCTAAAGACCGTTCTTACCTATATAGGGTGTCCCACGACTATGCCACATGCAGGGAAAGTATCCTAAATACAATATTTAAGATTCCCCTAGATATAAATTTTAAAAGAAGACTACATTTTGATTCTAAAAACAATTTAAACAGCATTAAATTTTTTTGAATAATCGCCTATCTGAACCGGGAATCGAACCCGCCAAATTTTACGATACCGATCAAAAGGCTCAATCGTGAGGATTTTTTTCCAAAAGCATCTTAAAATAAAAGGAAGACCATGTAATTTAAATATATCTACGTTTTAATTACAGTTTATTTAATTTAGTAATTGCTCAAAATAGCCGTCAATAGCGCATAGCCATGGGATACCCTATATAGTAAGTACCATAAAAAAAAACTAGAATAATTTCCTGAGACCGTAAACGTTACTACGTTCTATTTTACTGCCCATATAACCATGTCTAGGGTTCTTGTACATAAACGACCCAACCAATAAAACGTCCGGTGCGTATGTACTATGTAAAAAGGGACATTTATTGCTTTTCCCTCGGTTCGTGGAGCGAATATATTTTTTACTAAAATTACCTTTCTGTCTGGCTGTAATAAAGGGTCTTATAGCGACTTCGTTTATTACTAACTTACCTACTTCTATAATAAAAATAATAAAGCCTTTATTGAACACATTTTTTTTTTAAATCACGGCACTTAACTTAGCCTTTAAGTCTTTGGTGGTATTACTAACTTATCTACTTCTACAATAAAAGCAAGTAAGCCCTTCCTGAACACAAAAAAAGTTAAAAAAAACACGGTAACATAAACTTTGGTCTATTTTTATTTTTTTATTTTATACTTATCTAGTTCTGTTTGGGGGAGGCCTATGTGCAGCAGTGGACTGCTATAGGCTGATGACGATGATGATGATGATAGTTCTGTTTAAGATTTAATAGGTAGAGCCATTGAGTAATCTGTCAAACTCATCAGTAACGTATTAGCTGCAGTCTGCAAACAATCTACAGATAGCTCAACTGATTTATTTCAGTACCAGACGGGCGTCCCTATTTATAAGTCAATCAATCGTTGAAGAACAATAATTAAATAAATAAATAAATAATGCTGGACAATTCACACAGCATTATCTAGCCCCATGGTAAGCAGAGCTTGTGTTATGGGTACTCGATAACTGATATACATAATACAATACATTACATAGATAGATATTTTTATTATACATAGAAAAACGACCAAAACACCCGGAACAAATATCTGCAGATCGTACACACATTTGTTCCGAGGCGGGAATCGAACCCGCAACCTCCTGCGTCGCAGGCGGACCTTCGCCCACCGCGCCACATCGGTCGTCAAAAATTAATTTTTAAATAGTAGGTACTAAGGAAAACGACTACAAAACGTCCCTTTTTTGTAAGACGAACCGAGAAAAGAATGAACAAAATGTAAGTCCAAAACTTTCACCAATCCAATATCGATTGAAAACTACGAGAGGCTTTTTTCTTCTCAGTATTCAAAACAACTCAAGTTTGGGAAGTTGAGCAACTTGCAAAAAAAGATGGCCGACTTGGAAAATTCGAGAATATTATACTTACCTATTCAGGACACGCGGAAAGGTAAAAACCGCCAACGATATCGAAATACAAGGTCTAATACTTATAAATATTTTTTCATTGGTAGAAATCAGATAATCACTTGTTTTTTGTCACAAAATGTAGCCTTTTTTTGATCCAAAAATAAACAAACGAAATTCAAAGAAAATTAAGATTAAGAATTATTAATAGAAACAAATTAGAACAAGTATTCACTAGGTTTTTAATTTTTTTTATTTGCTTAGTTATAAGTTTCAAATACTAGCTTTGCCAACAGCTAACAATGATATTTGACTAATATAAACTTGGAAGTTTATCGAGTTTTTGTACCTCACCTAAGTATCTTGGGATACAGGATACTTAGGAAATATATATACAGGAACTTTGGTCCTATTATATATAATAAGCTTGCTCAGTCATAGAGTAACGCTTTTCTATGAGTTATACGTCACTTAAGCATATTATCTCTGACTCTGCAAGCTTTCATAATACGGGCTTTAGACGTTCATAGAAGCTTATAAACCTAAAGAATGTATTTAAAATTCTAATAAATAAAAATCACATCATTCAGCTTCCATAACATCATCTAAACACGCGTAATAATGTTAAAATCCATGTTCGAATGCAAACTTAAAGCAAACAAAATGTTTATTATCACTGGTAACAGCACAATGATGTTCAAACAGATTTTGTTAACCTGGTTATGGGCACAGGCTGTGTAAACTTGTTTTGGTTATGGCCACATTGGGTACACTACAAAATGGGTACAAACAAGCAAATCCTGCGGTGCTGCTAATCGTCCATTGATTTAACTTGTTGGCACCAATAGATATGAAACTAGCTTGAATTTGTCAATAGATATGAAATTCTGGTTTTCTGCTTGTATTGGAGTAAAGTTGATTCTTGACGAACCTAGAGCCAAAAGGATATAAGTACATATGAAAATGAAAATGAAAAAATGAAAAGTTTTTATTTCTTTAAGCTTACAAATAAGCACTTAGACAGGTCATATTTTATACTATTCATTATTATCAATTAGGTACAATATTAACATCGAAATACAGAATCATTTATTAGTTTGGAAAAAACTTAAAACTGACTTCAAATTCCTTAGTATTTACACAGTTTTTATAACTTTCGAGAATTCTTATCCTTCGGGAATAACATTTTATAGAACCAACTCGAGACCCAAATCTGTCCATAATTGGCGGATAAATTGACGAACATACAAAAAGTACATAAAGTCGAATATGTATAGAAAGTCTGCTTTTGTTTTTCGTTTCGTCGGATAAAAAAAACCATCTAACAATAAATATTTTTAATTTTACGCGATCCGAACACGTAACGGGTATTTAAACGCGTATTAAAAAGGTGGGTATTAAAACGCGGGTATTAAAAAGGTAAATAAACGCAATAAATACCCGTTGTATCAATACATCTAACAACTCACAAATCTAGCTCTATAGTTATATTTTGTCGTTAAAGTCAACTAGCCAGGTGGCAACAACTACGCAAACAATAAAACTCAAACCCTTGACTAACCTATCGATTACCACGCAGTGGGTTAAAACAAAGCTTTTTACAAGCATTGAAGTGGTCTCTTCTGTAAAGAATACTCGAGTAAACGCCACGCGTTGGTATTTATGCAATTGTTTTCATATTGTATTGCAATTTTATGAAGGGTAGCATGACGACTTTTATGTCGAGTAGAACTGAAAGTTCCATGTACAATTATAATTTATTGACTCGTGATTTTTACAATACCTAACTAAAAGTCCTCTTCTAATTTCCAAATGTCTATAAAACAGGCAAATTGAGAACTTTATCCTGTTTTTAAAATCGGCAGAAATAAAAATTCAATTGTTTTGTGTGCTAAACTCTTTACTTTGACCTAATTCAATTTAGCCAGGAAGCAACTCATATTTATAGGTAAGGATACACAAGCCTTTTTTTAATTGGACTTGCTTTGTGGCTAGATGATGCAGTTTAAATTATCGATTACTTAGTTATATTAAAGTACTTATTAATTAAGCTGATGTTTTTAAATGAAGTCTAAGTGTGTTTTTGTTTCGATGAAAATTTTTAATTACTTACTTACTTTCTATAGATTGTCTAATGGAAAACAATCTAATCATTATAATTCCTACGACATACTTACCGCCCCCAAGGCCCTCCCCAGCTACATTAGTACACAATTGCCTTCGAAGTCACAATAATAAAAACTTAACCTTATCTACCCTAAGTAATTTAGATGACCGTGTATGGGACATTAAGTGAACGGATGATTACAACCAATTTATCTGGAACCCCCGCATGTCCCTAGATGCTCGTAAAATGTGGTGGAGGATGAAAGAACCAGGTCCCGTTTGAGTGGTTTTATCTTGATTAGGGAAAACATGGTTTTGTTTGATGTTTATCCCATACTGGTAAGGGAAATTCGAAGAGTTAACGTGAAATCGAGGAGTGTAAAACGCGGGAATCGCGTTTTCGAATTTCTGAGCTTTCCAAATCAAAATATCGGAATCAGGACACGCAATGGGTGAACGTCCCTTCGAGAGGTACTGTTTTTGTCAATAATCAACCTTCACAATAGGTTTTGTATCGAGAAAAGACCTTAGTTTGTTACATACCTCACCTAATGGTAAGTGCCTATGTGACCGACAATGTATCACGAAGGTATAGAAGACACTTTTTCAATCTTGTCTTGAAGAGACCTAGGTAGTAGATGGTTAAAAACTTAGAAGCAGTTAGCGAGTTGGAAATCATAGTAGGGTAGGAACGAACGATACCTACATAGGTAGAAAAACTTCAACTTCACCAAAAACTACTAAATGTTCAAATCTTTCGCACCTGCGGAGCGCCCCTTCGGACGCAGTATTTGACGACTGTCTGCAAAATCTCAGGCACCGCAGAGGCTGGGCAATGAACACGTTAACCAAATCTCAATAATAATTTATTTCGTACATTTCCAGATCAAAAGTTTTCTGTGGAAAAGTGTAGGTAAGGAATTTTCTATGCTAATTTATATCCATATCATCAAGGGCCTCATAGCAAAATTATTGAAAAGAAAAACCAACTTAGATTATATATTCGGTATTTCCCACTAGACGTCGTCTGATCTAGTGTATGTAGTGGGAAGTACGAGATCTAAATCATCAGATCAAGTGGGAAGCAGATAGGCAGTAGTAGCGTGTCGAATTACCCGGGTCGCGCCTTGCCGGCCGCTGCGGCCTGTTCTTGGCTTTGGAGGGTCGGCTACGAGTGGTAGCGGGTAGCGATGAGCGGTTATGACGATATCGACATCATTTGGTATAAAATAAAGCATTTTTGTATTGTATATAGAGGCAGTGGATGCTTTGATGAGTCTTAGGTTGTGGGAGAGGTTTTGAGGTTAAAACTGTGTTTTTGCGTTCGTGATGTACAAAATAATGGGCAATTACTGATAGAGTGGTACCTACCGGAACAAAGAGTTTTAAATAGAGCAATCATGTAAAATCATGTTTGATGATGACAAGTTCCATTTTAATTTAACAATAGTTATGTATAAAAGATTAAAATTTTTGATGCATTCAAATCAAAGAGCTATAATTTGCAATATGTTGACCAATGCAACACGTCAACAGAGAATAAATAATACTACTAACACATCGTTTTACAAAAAAGTTAAAAACGTGCATACACTACACCGAAGTAACCTTGCTTGAAATGCCTGCTTTTGTAGGAACATTTATGTATGTTATTTTGCTTAAAAAAAGAACTTACATAAATGTCCCTGGGTATGAGCTTAACGCTTTCGCCTATGCCTTGCGCTGTAGGCCTGAGTGACAGTATCGATCTCCCATAATCGCGCTGGCAATCGGCCCCCACCTTCGGCCGTCGTGTTTCGCCCGGATAACTCGCAATTCCCTATCTCCCCCCGAAGTCCCCTTTGTACTTATTTTCTTCAATTTTTTCTCTACCGCCCCCACTTTTATTCCTTTCCTTTATTTTCAGTACTATTATTTTCTCTTATGTATTTTTCGTGTTTCATTCCCCACTGGAAGTTTTTTCTTCAATCATTTCGTTGGTTGTTATTGGAGGAATTGTGGCTAAGTGCCGCGGTCTATCGAATTGGTTTTTATAATGAATTCTTTTATGTTTGAGCGGGGAATAAATAAGGAATTTCTGTTGAGAAATGTAGAGTCAGACAAAGGTTCACATTGTGTTGATAACTTTATCAGAAAATTGTTAACAATCTAACGGAAGGTATATATAACTAAGCAAGAGAATTTGAGGAAAAAATATTTAACAAGCAAAAGCTTTAAAGGCATTCGGTCTCAGTTATTTAACCTTTGATTTTCCCGACGTTTAGCAGGCTTGTATAATGCCAAGGTAATCGGATGACTGTTGGTTCCAAGGAATATTTGTACCTAAATAATTAAATATAGTTACATTAGAATGTGTTAAGCTCGCGCAAGTTTAAAAATCTTTAAGATGATTAGCTGCACTATTTTTGCACCCTATTTTCCGCCAACGATCAGCCACTATTTGTAAACAAGCGAGGCGCGTCGCGAGTGCGAGCGATCAATCAAAATTGTCAACCGATCGGAAAGCTGATGCATCAATCATGTCGAGATCGGCTTTCGTTTAGTTCGATGAGTTTTAGAACGCGTTGTGTGGACACTTGTAGAACGATTGAAAGTCACATTACTGTATAGTAGGAGATACGTTATCTATTACAAAAACCGCAAAATGGCACATGGTTGTGTCTTTTGTGTGTGCAGTAACTATGTCGATGGGTATTTTAGATATAGGTTCCTATTATAAATTCGTTATCTATCTCTAGCAATCGACTTATTTTAAATGCATGCATCTTCTAAACTAATTAGAACAAGGAAATTAAATAATATTCCAAAAAACATTCCCTTTATTAGAATTAGTATTTACAAATTGAAACAATTGAGCTAATTGCAAACCATCTACAGGCAGCTAGACTGGTCCATATGGCCCCGCTATATGGCCGATGCGCTGCTGCGTCAGATACTCACCAGCTCTCGGGTCACGCAACGCTTTGGCCAGACATTCAGATAGTTCTACCTAATTAGAGAAGTAATATTGACATGTCCAACAACGTCAATGTCTATAAGGGCATGGCATGCCCACAGAAAAACGACAGATTGCATAACAGTCGTCCTATTCATCGGAATCAGCAAGCCGTGTACCATTATCCCGGGAATCGAACCCCCAACTCAAGTGGTAACCATAAAGCAAATTAATCAATTAGCTAGAGGCATGTCGACAGCATTACGAGCAACGTTTAATTTTGCCCTTACTTTCGGGGTTTAAATAACCAGAATATCACGACCCGGTGTCACAGATTAAAATGGCTATATCAGTGGGTCTAGCAAACTCTAAAAAATATCTTACAAAAAGCACACACGAATTTGCGACTAAACCCAGTGAAAGAACGTTCACATTCTATTTAGCCGCGATAGAGTATCAGAGCTTCATGCGAGCAATATTGAATCGTAAGTCACAAAGAGAGCGTTTAAATTCCCTTGGGGAATAATCGATGTAGAAGCTCGCCACAGTTTGCACAGAAGGGTAAAAGCTCTGGTAAGCGAAGTGGGTAATTTTTGTCTGTAATGTTGGGGGTAATTTTGTGCAATTTCGCTGACGCATTTTGCCGTTGTCGTCGAGTGCGTTGAGTACATTGTGTTCGTAGTTTATGATGAAGAGCTCTGGTTCCCCTTGTAAACAGTTTTGTCGATGAGTTTTGTAAATGTTTTACAATTTGTAATATCTGTTACACATAAGCGCTTTAGAGAATGTGTAGGGACAAACTGTTGAGTCTCTTGAGCCCTCTTGCGCTTGTCTTTGAACTTAAAGTTAATATAACCAATTGCTGTTGGAAAAGCGACAACTTTAAAAATTATGGTTATAATAAGTTTTTATACTAATTAATGACATTCTTCATTGGTTCTAATTTTAAAAAAAGATTTGTATGAAATTTAAAAGATTCTATTTAATTGTACCTAATCGAATGCTAAAAATAAAGCAAGAAGTTTTCAAAAGCTTCAAACTGCGAAGAAAGCTAATAAAACCTCTAATTTGTGCTCTTAGTACAATGTATACTAACATCCTTTAATTTCTCTAGCAGACACCATCCAATCAGAAGCTGGTTCAGACGGGAACAGTGAACATGCTTCTTCAGGGGACGAAGACTCGCAGATGAGGCTTCGATTGAAGAGGAAACTGCAGCGGAACCGGACCTCCTTCACGAATGACCAGATAGATAGCCTTGAAAAAGGTGAGTTTGAAATGTCAAAGTAGCAAGATTCAGTTGGCAACACTTGCTTATGAGTATTATTATTCGTAAGTGTTTCACTCGACTATTCTCGCCACTCATGAAGTGTGGCCCAATTGGATTTAGCCTTTGCGATACATATTAAAGCTTTCGGTTTTTCTTAAATAAATCTCAGGCTAGAAGAAAACTTAGAGTAATATTAGACACACATGAAGTGAAGCCAAAAATGCAACAAATTCGTCTTATTTTCTTTTACGTATTGTGTGCGTGAAAGCACTGAAGTTGCACTTGACAACTCACACATCTATTCGTTTTTTGCTTTCAAACAAAGATAATAACTGTTGAATTACCCTATGCCTGTGTATTTTCTAGTGATTTTCCTCTATGATCTTAGCTGTTTTGATCCTATACTTCGAAGTGATAAACAAATACTGAAATCCCCATAATAAAAGCAATATTATGATTCCCCAACGCTCCTCAATCGCAATATGCCTGGTCCTCGTCATCAAACCACTTACCGTCATATAAATCAGAGACCTCCACTTTTGTTCCCATGAGTCTTCATAAACCGATTTTGTCCCTTATTTATTGTTTGTCCCGTTATTAGTAAATAAATAAATATTGTCCCTCGTTGTTTGCTATGCTCTCTCGTTGTGGCACCACCGCCAATTATTATGTTGACCAAATGATTATTGCTTGTTCGCTTGGATAATAATAATAAAAAAATTGTATTTATATCTTTTTAATATTGTAGAAAAAATCTGATTGGACAGCATTTGTACGTTTTTGCTTATGGAGCATAACACATTTCAGTACCTATTTTTATATTTTTTTTTTAATAAAAACTATTGATGTGCGTAAATAATGTAAATTATCGATGATGAACGAGAACTAGAGTATAAAGTTACATGATTTTTGCATTAAAGAGTCTAAAAGTGTGTTGTTCGTTATGGAACTCAATTTCTGCGTGAATCGTAGTCTGTACGACTTCTCAATTATTAAAATAATTTTAAATGAATATTTAATAAAAATAGGTATAATATAGCTATAACTCGAAGAACCAATCACCGTTGGGGTTCTCGAATGGCGACCGCGATGCAATGCGAAACGGAGTGAGGCAAGACCTCCCACTCGATGGACCGACGACTTTGCAGCGGTCGCAAGTAGTCGATGGATGGAAGCGGCTGGACTGCTATTCATTGCATCGTTTGGGGGAGTCCTATGTTCAGTAGTGGACGTAGGTATACGGGCTTATGATGATTCAAATATTAATACATCTACAAGTCTTCACGACTTAGAGTCAAAGTCAATAGCATTCATTTCTTTAGGCTTACAAAATAAGCACTTAGACAAGTCATATTTTATACCATAAATTATTATCAAATAAAATTATTATCACTTAGTGTAGGGTTTGCAATTATGTAACAGATCTAATAAGCCATTCTTAGTTAAACTTATATTAGTTTATATTTTTAAAGATTTGTATAATACTAAAGTCATTTAAAACGGGATATTTACCATGAGTTGATTTAAGTTTTTTTTCTTTAGTAATTATAACCATGATAGTTTCAAAAGTTTTATTGATTTGTATAATGTCTTAAAGTTAAATAAAGATTTTATTATATTTATTTAATTATTATTAATAAGTTATGTTTTCTTGCAGAATTCGAGAGGACGCATTACCCGGACGTTTTCGCGAGAGAACGACTGGCCGAAAAGATTGGATTGCCTGAGGCACGTATCCAGGTAAAATCTGTTTTACATCGCGGTAAGCATTGGACAGGAAATACTAACTGTTAATAGATATTCAATTAACCGGTGGTGGTAAGTTTACGAATTGAAAATACGAGTTATGTCTGTTTACGACAAAAACTAACTGAAAACGTTGAAAATCGGTATGGTTGTACTGGTTGTACTAAAAAACCTTAATTGCGTGGGGTTTTATTATGTCCCACAAACATAACCCGGCGGGTTATGTTTTTCGAGTTTCTATGTGGATAGAAACACAGAGAGTTTCCATGTGGATACAGGGTCAGATAAACACGTATCTGATATTCTTTGTTATTTCGAATCATCGAAACGGTTTAGCCGTTTCGATGATTCGAATTTTTATTAATTCGTGATTTTTAAATGCTGATTAAAATACTAGGCTGCACTCAAGTCCTTGGCTACATTTTATTGACCCACAATTTGCGAAAAAAAGTGAAAAAACTGAGACCGTGTCTGTTTTTTTATAGTTTTCAATTAATACTTGTTTCATCGCCATATCAAAATGACTAATTCATCATCATCATCACCATCATCAGCCTATATTAGTCCACTGCTAGACATAGGCCTCCCCCAATCAGCGCCATAGAGCCCTGTCTTCAGCTTGCCGCATCCAGCATCTACCTGCAGTCTTTCGCAGGTCGTCATCCCACCTGGTCGGAGGGCGTCCTACACTACGTTTACCGATTCGTGGTCCACTCAAATAAATGACTAATTACAATAAGTAATTAGCCACGTCGGTACGTGAATGTTGACTTTCGCACTAATAAGTCGAAATTGTCGGCATCCAATATAAAACTGGCAGCGTCGGCTATCCAATCAATGCATGCAAATTAATTCAATTTAAAATAAAATCCACTAAAACACGCGTAGGGCGGGTTTTATTAAAAGCGTCCGCGAATGCGTTCATAAGGGCCTGTTTACACTGACTGTTTGCGTAGGCATGGACCGCATGTAGATGCGTCTTTAGCAAACAAGCTAAAAAAACAAGGGCCATATTATTATGGGACGTGAGCCAGTGTGCAAATATAATACGTATGTATGCTTAATATACTTATTACATAGATGAGTAAATATTGAGTTTTGGAAGCTGCGGACTGTTTTTAAGGGAACATTGTTTATTCAGGGATGAGAATATTAGGGGAATATTAAAAAGTACATATTAATGAGACATTGTGTATTGGCTTTGATGTTACTTAAACTTAGCTTGAGTTATAATATCTAAAGTAATTTTAAGTTGATATCTAATTCTGATCTACGACCCAAATATCTGAGAAACCTACCTCATAATGGCCACAAATCAAATAAAGTTATGGGCGTTTCGATTGTTTAATAATTTTCATAGAATATTAATATGAGTAAAGGTAGAATAGAAGTGATGAAATGAAATGAAATGAAAGTTTATTTCTTTAGGCTTACAAATAAGCACTTAGACAGGTCATAATTATAATAACATTATTTTGATGTTCACTTCAATTTTTTTATCCACCAGTGGAAGAAGTGAGAAGAAACCACTAGTATGTTCATAACTTATGTGTCTAATATGATGTTTATAATATATAGTAGGTAATCGCTATAAAGTGTTTTCTACGTGTTTAATACTAAATATTTCTCTATGTAATGTAAGTTAAAAGTATCCATATCTCAAGCTCTGCTTACTTTAGGGCTAGACTATACTGTGTGAATAGTCCAGCTTTATTTATTTAGTTGGACTAAATAAATAAAGCTGGACAAATTCAAAAACTTTATACGAAACTGGAAACTTAAACTACATACTCACTATCCAGGAACTTATCGATAACTCTAGACTAAGCGGCCTCACCCTAACACTGGTAAATGTTGGCAACAGTTTAAATCGCCATTAATCACGGCAACTTGGATCTCTCAAGTTTTGTAATGGCTAATGCGATTTGAACTGCAACCTTTTAAGCTTTTACCGTTTTTATTACGTTTAAATTTAAATTGTAATCGCGTTTCGCTAAGTGCATGTTACTTGCTTTTTTAAATTATATGTTGTTTATTTATGACGCGTAAATGATGTAGGAATATTTCAAAGTTATTTATTTGCCGTCAATTATGACTAAGAAGATTTCGATTTTCGACCGATGTGGCGCGTTGGCCGAAGGTCGATTCCCGCCTCGGAACAATTGTGTGTACGATCTGCAGATATTTGTTGCGGGTGCTCTGGTCGTTTTCTATGACTAATAAAAAAAACGATCTGTGTATTGTATTGTAATATGTATATCAGTTATCTAGCACCCATGACACAAGCTCTGCTTACCATGGGGCTAGATAATGCTGTGTGAATTGTCAATTTATTTATTTTTAAACAATGTATATTAAAAACTGGCATATTCATTCGATAGAAGTCGATTGCGGACAAAAACCTACTAGGGTATAAACATACTCTAGATGGTAGAGTGTGAATATATAGAGACTATAGATTTATTTTGAAAATAATAAATAGATAATGCGGGATCTATACAGCATCAGCTAGCTCCAAAATATCCTTGAAGGAATATAAGATATTTCCCCATTTAGATCTGTATTTTCTCAGCCGCTGCGCTAGTGTGGATTTACGCATATTAGTCACTTATAGAAAACACAAACCGTGTGATTTCAGCACTCAAAGTGTTAAGTTTGAAGTTATCTGCTTAAGTTTTTGCCACAAAGTTACCATCAGCACAAAAACAGAGCATCAACATAAAACAAAAGCGAGAAAGTTCGCCCGTAAGAGTTTTCTTGTTCGCGCCAAGAAAAAAGAAAATGGCGTCGTGTCCCGAGAGCGGGCTAAGCTCCCACATTAACCTCGTGTCGTCGGCCGTAGTTAATATTCTACACGTGCTATTCCACTTTGTGTAAAAACAGCGAGTAAAAGTCGTGCTTTATGGGTTTAACCTTAAGACCTCGTCCATTTAAGTTGGCAAAATTCTCCGTCTTGCTCTTTACACATAGTTTTTTTGAGGATTACCTTAACCCAAAAAAAATATAATAAATTAGGCAAACATTTTGTCCGTTGAGGACATCATTTTTTTAACTTATTTAAAGCTTTAGGCAATTCAACATTGGCAAAACATATTTCGTATCCTATTCGCTACGCTAAATAAATGATTTTTATCTTTACGTCGTCGTTCACCAAAATTATTCTTCACCCGAAGAATATCGACAGTTATAATTGAACTCGGTTGTCATGTCACATCCCTAGCTGAAACTTCAGTGCTATGTGCATCGCATTACAAGCCACATTGGCCGTTAACAGTGGCGGGCTAAAGCTCAATTTCGTTTGTATTAATGGGCGGTTAGGTTTTCAAGGAAGAGAGTGAGCATCATTTTGTATTCGGAGGGACTCCACCACGTGTTGCCCCCGGGTTCAAGGCTGCGCCCGAACGAAATAGGGTTGCCACGGTTTTCGGGAAAAATTACTTTTTTGGCGGGAGATAAATTGACAAAATATTTTTTGTATGTACAAGCCGTGCTTACACTCAAAATATCGCTGATAATTTCATAATTATTTGATAAGTTCATATTTTTTTTGTGGTTTTAGTAATTTAATGTGGTTTTCTTATGATGTAGGTAACTTAATCCTTGGTACATAATTTGACAATTGGCAGAATTTCAGTATATCCTTAATTGACATTATTATTAGCTAATGTACACTTACGCTGCATAGATAAATAACTCATGGCCCGTATTGCAAAATAAATAATCAATGTGATTTTATCAAATATTTTCGTTTTACACTGTTTTTAAGTTTTTCGCGACATTTACCTATCCCTCGGGAACACATTTTATAGGCCGGTCTATAATTGACGGAGAAATTGAGGAACTTACGACAAAATATACCTACTTACATCCGAGCATAGAACCTCCTTTTATTTTTCGTTTCGTCGGTTAATAAGTACGAAATAATTTGGAAATTAAATATAATTATTTGTCATAACACACAAGAACCATTTGTAAATAAATATCTCCTATAACCATGGATCGTAGTCACAACACCAGGGGAGTGTATCGATCTCGAGCCTACCGGAAGCAGGGGCGCGCTTCCGGTGCGGGGGAGGTGTTTTGAAAAATTGGCACCTCCATATTTAGACGCAAAAAAAAACTTTACGTCGATACAGATAAGGTTCTTTTTATCTTTCATTCAGGTGACGTAGGCAGATCCTGTGGTACAATGAGCCTGGACTCAGATTTTCCTTGTTTTATTCCATTTGATTAATATCCTCGTTTGTGAGTATAATGATGTATTTCCAGTATATTATAAGAACTAGGCATTTTCCCAAAAAAAGAAAAAACACCTTTTCAGCGTTTCAAATCTGATTCAAAGATGGCGTCGATCTATCGCGAAAGAATAGAGGTTGTCGTTAGTACGTCATGTCACGTCATGACAAACTATGTACGGTCTATAAAGGGTCAATGACATTTCAATGAAAACACAAAACAACATTCCCAAACTCATAGCGACCTCTTCAAAAACCATTTTTGCTAATTAGAAAATTATAATGCTGGGAACCATGACTCGGTAAACGTAGTGTAGGACGCCCTAGGGTCAGGTTGGATGACGACCTGCGAAAGACAGATGCAGGTTGCGTCAAGCTGAAGACAAGGCCCTAAGACCATATTTTTGCCATAGCAGCATAGATGTAAGGGGAGGCCTATGTCCAGCTGTGGACTAACATAGGCTTATTATGATGATGATATGCCTCATTACCAACAGGGTTTCATTATTAAAATATTAGTTTTCATTTGAATAGTTACAGAATAACAAGTATGCAACTGAAAATTGTTTGTAACACAAATTGAATACGCTGTGCAAAAGTTCCCGCTCTGTATTCGTATTTAATCCCAGATAATGAAGTAACTTTTCCAAAACGAAACAACTACTCCTACGGTATTAAACAAAATGTGAATCATACTTTCATTAAAATACTGCAGAGAACACCAGACAGTAAACAATTAGAGCACCCTATAGCTCGTTTATTAAATAAAATTATGGGAAAATCCCATTTGGTAAGGAACCCCTCTAACTCTATTTGCCGCAACTATGAGGGTAGGCGTACAATTTATAAAAGACCAATGGAAATAGCCAAATAGCTGAGAGGCGGGAAAAGTCTGTCGACGCTGTCACAGGCTGCGAAGAAGGGAAATGTAGGGAATGGAAAAACAGAAAAGGTTTTTTGTTAAGCTTAGAACACATTCATTTTGCGTAGAGCTACGTGGCGTAGCACTGCGTAGCGATTCGTAGAGGCTCTACACGTTTGTACGTTGAATGATATTGTGTAGGTAATAGAATAACAGAAATGCTTAATTATTTATATCATAAAGTTTGAGTATCGTAGGGCATAATAAGCGTTGGAGCTTTAATTGAATTGGAAAAATAATCACAGAATGAGTAGGTATTTTCATCAGTGAGTGAAATAAGCGTTTATAATTTAGCAATCTTGTAGGTACCAAGCTATAAAAAAATCTGAAGTACCTACAAAACAATCGTAACGTTTTATTATTTTCCTCAATGTGTCTGTAGCTTTACAGGCCCTTTCCCTAGTCCTTTGCGAGGGTTGTAATAAAATATTGCCGGTAACATTCTACCGAATTTGTTGGAGGCCGAAGCAATAATATTATGACATATTGCCTTGCGCGAAACCTTTTTGAACATTTCCTTTTCCATAAAGCTAAGGAGCATTACGTATTTTCTATAAGTTGTGTACTTAGCTTTATAATTCAACGGCCCAGCCTCGTAAGCAGGTTCAAACAGATTTGAAGTGCGAAACTTCATAATAGGATCCTTTTTCTTAAATAAATCAGTGACTGGAACAATATATGGTACATATCTGTACCTGTATATGTACTTGAATTAAGTACCAAAAGAGTTTTTAAGTAGGAATTAAAATACATGGATGGTACCTAAGTCTTAACCTTTTGACATATATGTAACTCAACGTTGTTTCGAATTTAGGTAACATTTTTCAAGTTCTAAGAAAATAAGACAACTATAAATAGGTCTCTTATGAGACGATGTGTTACCTACAATTTATTCGTAGCATTCTCAAATTCCGGTGTGGCACAAAGCGCGGGAAAGCGAGCGCCATATTGTCGTCGCCATGACACCAGGAAGTGACGCGCACGTGAGGGCTACTTCCGGCCGCGTTCCGTTCCACGCAGTTTCAATGTCACAATATTGTGCCCACGGTTGGATTATTGTAAATCCTCTTAGCTTTAGATGGATAACTTCTTGCGTGGGCATTAGGGAAATAAACATATTTGGAAAAAATACATTACAAGGGACTACGGGGAGGTCTTTGCCCAGCAATAGGAAAGCACAGGAGCATAAACAAAAACATACAAAATTAAAACGATAATAGGTTGTGTAGATAGGTTTTTAAACGAGTAAACTATGTTGGGTATGTATTGTAATCTATGTTTTTCATTGGTTCATTTTCGTAACTCTGTTTTCGTAATCGGCTACGATTCCGGTTAGTAGGTTAGCATGAAAGTTTCCGAACGAACAAAATGAAGTCATCACACCGCTTTTATCTAACTTGATTTGAAAAATAACTAACTTTTCCGGTAAAATTCCCTGGCATGTTCTGTCGCTAAACTGTTATTATTTCATATTTACCCTGTTAACTTTATTATCGCAGTTAATCACTTAATGGTAGAGGGCACGATAATTCACTTATTTGTAAATAGGGTCAAGCAAATCATAAGGTTTTATTTTCATATTCCAGTTCTCATATTGTTTTTTTCGACGACTGCGATCTTTTTTTTAACTTAAAAAATTCGTGCTGCCGCTCAACACAGCGGTTGTGTTGCGCCGCACATGCGTTTCGTTCGAAAAATATTACGGCTGTGCTGAGTCACACAGATCTGTATTTTCTCAGCCGCTGCGCTAGCGTGGATTTACGCATATTAGTTACTTGTAGAAAACACATACCGTGTGATTTCAGCAATCAAAGTGTTAAGACATGGGCTAGTGTACACCTAAGATACTTAATAGCATAAATAACACTCCAGAAGCAGAATGATAATGATTCTTTGTTAATGGCAATTGTGTCTGGCTGGACACTTTTCTGACAGTGTCAACTAGTGTAAAGTAATGGAAAATAGTTGTAAAATTATCTGAGTTATCAAATTAAGTAGGTTTGATATTTTCATCATCATTCATCTAGTAGAATAGAATAGAATAGAAAAAAAACTTTTATTATATATAGTAGGGTGTACCACGTGCAGGTTAGGCTGGCTTTGGAGATAATAATGTTGGAGTCCCCCTTACATCCCACAGAATCAGGAGCTCCATTTAAATTAAATTTTTTGACAGAAGTTCAAACCGTCAACTAAATTTAATTGCTCGAATATTATGAATTTGTTTGATATTTTATTTTTTTATATTTATTTTCCCCTTTACCTTTAGATTTCTCATAGTTTCTTCTTCTACAGGTATGGTTTTCGAACCGAAGAGCAAAATGGCGGAGGGAAGAGAAGCTCCGGAGTCAGCGGAGAGATGCCCCCGCGGCGTCGCCACCCGCCCCCGCTGCCCCTCGCTTGCCCCTGAACGGGGGCTTCAACTCTATGTATAGCCCGATACCTCAACCGATTGCTACTATGGGCGATACTTATAGGTGAGAATATTGAACAGTTATAGAGACAGTGATATGAGTAAAAAAAATGTTTAGTACCTCAGTACCAGCTTCTTATCGAGTTATCAAAACCTAAACCAACAAAATTTCAACATTTTTAACCCAAATTTAATTCAACTAAGAAAACCTAATCAATCGCACAAGAATCCCGCCACAATGCTTCGTAACGCCATCTATGATCGAGCAGCGACACTAATTGAATTGCGCGTGAAATCGAGCGGAAAAGGTCTCTTGTTCTTTGTTTCCCGCCATTGCACCTAGACGATCCAAGTTCCCGCCGAAGCGAAGGTCGGCTTCCCAGTTTCCAGTTGAATTGTTTTTTAATAGTGAACTGCGAGTTTTCGCTTTTGCCGTCTCGAGCAAATTAACTCAACGAAGTTTTCTCTCTTAGTTTCGCCCCGGGCTAGTTTCGCTATGAATAATTTACAGTTGTAAGCAATGTTCTTTGACTTAGTTTGCGGATTTGTGTTTAGATTGTGCACTGGACGGATTAAGAAATTATTTTCTTTTATTCGACGTTCATTTTTGATAGCCAACGATATCTTTTATTTTAATTTCAATTTAAAAACACGTCAAAGCTAGCATCTCTTTATCAAAGACTATCTTCTATCTACTTTTTTCTCCGAAGATGTTAGTGACCTTATTTTCAGGGTGAATGTATCTATGTATATAGTTCTTGTGTCTCAAAACTTAGCTGAGTTCGCTGTCGCTTCAGCTTCAAACAAAAGACTGACTAGATTCAGACAAGGTATCGATAATTGCTTCTGAATTAAGATCAGAAAAGAGCGACATTGGTTACATATCTTAATATAAAAACTCCGTTAGAAATAGAAAGCAATTTTAATGACTTATGATATGACTATGACGTTTCTGAATAACTTACGAGTAGGTACTTATCATGAAATAAAATTTAAACTAGCAGTCGGCAGGTAGAAGTAATTTTCTACCTGCTTACTGTCAGTTGTTACTTAGTTACTACCACCGACAAGCGATGGGGTAAACGTGTTCTAGAGTGGAGACCGCGACTCGGCAAACGTAGTGTAGGACGTCCTCCGGCCAGGTGGGATGACGACCTGCAAAGGACTGCAGGCAGATGCTGGATGCGGCAAGCTGAAGACAGGGCGCTATAGCCCTCATTAGGGTAGGCCTATGTCCAGCAGTGGACTGCTATAGGCTGATGATGATGACTGCCAGTTAGCTCCCTTGTTTAAATTTCCTCTCACCCTGTATATTACCTTTTTATTTTTATTGACAGTACCTTTTCCTACAGTTCTATGTCAGGCGGCCTAACATCCTCCTGCCTACAGCAACGGGAAGGCGGCTACCCCTATATGTTTGGAGATGTCCTGGGAAGCGGAGGGTACTCGAGAGCACCAGCCGCGCATCAGCAGCACCCAGCTTACTCACAACCACAAGCTGCTGGAGGGACCGGTGAGTTACTAACCTTTTGATTTAGAGAGAGTCTCAGAAGTGAACTCATCCTGGTAAGCATGAGTTCACTTCTTAAAGAGGTTATCCGATTAATCAAGAGGGTTCAATCGCCTAGTCCGATCAAACAAGAGGTTCAATCGCGTAGTCTGATCAATCAAGAGGTTCAATCGCCTAGTCCGATCAAACAAGAGGTTGAATCGCGTAGTCTGATCAATTAAGAGATTCAATCGTCTAGTCCGATCGAACAAGAGGTTCAATCGCGTAGTCTGATCAATCAAAAGGTTCAATCGCCTTGTCCGATCAAACAAGAGGTTCAATCGTGTAGTCTGATCAATCGAGAGGTTCAATCGCATAGTCTGATCAAACAAGGGGTTCAATCATGTAGTCTGATCAATCGAGAGGTTCAGTCGGATAGTCCGATCAAACAAGGGGTTCAATCGTGTAGTCTGATCAATCGAGAGGTTCAGTCGCATAGTCCGATCAAACAAGGGGCTCACTCAATCGTGTACTCTGATCAATCGAGAGGTTCAATCGCATAGTCTGATCAAACAAGGGGTTCAATCATGTAGTCTGATCAATCGAGAGGTTCAGTCGGATAGTCCGATCATACAAGGGGTTCAATCGTATAGTCTGATCAATCGAGAGGTTCAGTCGCATAGTCCGATCAAACAAGGGGCTCACTCAATCGTGTAGTCTGATCAATCAAGAGGTTCAATCGCATAGTCCGATCAAACAAGAGGTTCAATCACGTACTCTGATCAATCAAGAGGTTCAATCGCATAGTCCGATCAAACAAGGCGTTCAATCGTGTAGTCTGATCAATCGAGAGGTTCAATCGCATAGTCTGATCAATCAAGGGGTTTAATCGAGTTGATCAATCTTATAGAGTCATACCTCCGCTAAAATGTTGCGTTGAGGGCTAATATCACTCATAGTTATATGATCTAGTAGGTAAAACAAAAATTGCAATACTATGAAGTAGTTTCTGTCATAAATATTTAAATAGCAGGTACAGTAGTTCATAGAAAGCTGCAGCATAACCCCCTGATGGGTCCCAAGATTCCAATTCTCGTCTCTACATTCCTTTTGGTTTTATAATGTTAAATTAATTGTTATTATATAGAACAGCTTGCTTTATCTTCTTCATTTAACCGAAAGAAAACACTTTAAAAACTTTACATACTCAGCATTTTCTTCGAACAAGTAGCATTGGTAATGTCGAGCTATGGCCTAAAATGCATTATATACCCACGGCCTGATAAAGTTAACTAAAGTATCGTTGCGATTGAGTAGACCAGAATTTCTCATTTTGATATTAAAATTATCAGAAATAGCAATTACATCAATGGCAGCCCATGTTTTTATAATATAACGTATCTACCGAAGTGATTGCCATTTCCCTAATTAATTAAATTAACATTTCGAAGGACGAGCATTGAAAACGTAGGTAACGTTGAAATGTAAAACATACAAATAAACATTACAAAATCGACAAAATAGAGATGAGAGGCCTTTGGCAAGAAGGAAAATATTTACCAACTTTCGCAATAAAATGTAAAAAACGCCGAGTCAAGAGCAAGGGGCGTCTGGCACAACCGCGACACGGCGGAGAAACAAAAAGGAGGGACAGGAAAAATAGGAGTTTTAGCCCCGATTGGATTTGCTGTTGTCTGTTCCTTACAAATGGCTTTCAAATTGATTTTGAATATTCCGAACGCAATAGCTTCCACAATTTAAATCACTTTGCAGTATTCCGATCAGCTCTGCACTGCAACATTACTCACTAAAAGCAAAAATACATAAACAGAAAAATCCAGATTTATTATTCAGAGACGGAATAAACCGAGGCGCTGCCGCTGCCATTGTTTTAAAAAGCCGTAACTTTTCCATTTGATATTATATATCACGCGGCCGACATTTTTAGCCGTAGGTGGCGGAAAGCGGCATGAATTATTGTTGTTTGGGGCGTTTCGCGGCATTGTTCGCCCGCCGAGTTTCCACCACCGACCGCGAACAAAAGAGTTTTTCACAATTCAAAATGCACGTTCTCGTTTCATTTACTCTTTTGCGCTCTTTCGACAGGCGCATTTCCAGCTTCGGGCGGTATTAAATAATGCGGATTTGTCCTACTTTTTGCTTTTTGACGGGGTTTTTACGCGAATTTTACGGGGTTCCCGATATTTTTCATCACTCTGCTGATTAAACGGTGCATTCTTTTCAAAAGCAGCTCTCGCAAACATAGTGGAGCTAAATAAAATCTCTTGGTTAAAAAAAATACATTAAATAGTATGCCAATAACCCCCTGAATCAATTAAAAAAAGAACGTCGTATTCGTATAGTCGTATAAACCGTTACGCCTGGCAATGTACGCTAAAATACACACAAAGCTAAAACTAAAAAAGCTCTCTAAAATAATAGCTAAAACTCCAAGAAACTATTAAATTTAATCGCCAATTTAAGGCGGAAAGCGTCATAAACAGACACAGACGATTGGGTAAAATGGGTAAACGAGTTGGGAGCGCTGGCTGTTTAGCGGCGATAATAACGCGTAATGAATGTGAACGTGGCATGGAGTGTGGCAGCACGGGTTATCGCAAGCCCGCACGCTAGGGGCGGGGGCTAATATCGATATTGTGCAGTCTAATTATGATGTTGTAACGTATTAGGAAGGCTAACAAAATGTAATGGAAGTTTGTAATGAAGATGGCGTTTTGATAAATTGCTGATCCCTAAGTCAATTCATTTACGCAGCGCATCAGCATTGATATACCTACAGCGGGGCAATGAAGCCAGAGCCTTGGGGACGCTTCCGACTGGTATTATATAAAATGGATGAGCTGAGATTGTTTGCATCAGTCTGCAGTTAACGCAATTGTTGCAGTTGTAAATACTAGTTCTAATTTGTTTCTATTATTTTTGTGTAATTTTCTTTGCTAATAAAGTTTTACTTTAAAAACCATCGTATTTTGACAAATCAAAAGTTTCAATAAATTTTTTAGCTACAACGATAAAGTAAATAAATAAGTAGGTACTAAATTTTTCTAATAGGTAAAGTGTTTATGTAAACGTTTTTGGGGTAAAACGTAAACGCTAAGTTTTAAAAATAATAAAATGTGTTTTACATTTTTATTTAACATACCCGTACTAGTGAAATTAAAGAAAGAAATAACAGGAAATTAAAGAGCAAAACAAATGAGATCCTATCGTCGATGCTACAGTAAAAGATAAATACAATTCCACCGAACTCAAAACCCCCAAGCATAACACTTATTTTCAACGGGTGCCTTTATCGTAAAAGCAAATGCTCAGCCTTTAGGCACCTCACATTCTATAACAGCCCTATAAGCGATTTAGCCCTTTCATAGCCGCATCATCCCTGACACGTCTATGGGCTGTTGTTGTCTATGAGCTGCTAGGGGGTGCTATCTCATTTTAAACGCCAGACTGTGCTGTATAGCATTACGTATAGATAGACTTTTTTACATAAACAATCACCATGTATATTCTTAACGTAAATTGTAAGTGAATTGTTAGGAAAACTATTTATACAGAGAGTAACAAACAGTAAAGACGAAACTTTAAGAGAAGGTCCAGCTAAAGCGAGCAGAATACGAGAAAAATTGAATTGATGCTACATTATGCTACTTAGGGTTTAAGTTTATATTTACCCTGTAAGCTATTTTGAAAGCCCTGGGCAGTTTATTATATAATTATAGTAAATATAATATTAGGAAGATTTCGAACTAAAGAGCAATAAACGGCTAAAGATATATGTAACTAGTATTGTTTAGTCACGCCACGACAGCCTTTGAAATTTAGCCATTGCAGTCATAAATTATTGCTATCGCTAAAAGGGCAGGTTAGCGCTTGGCGTTTGGAGAGTAAAGGGAATAGTATCAGAACCCTATTAGACGTATGGACGAGCTGCGCCGCTCGCAGATAATAGCTTTCCTGTTAGATGTTAACATGCTGGTTTGATTGACCGGCCTATGAGATTGGCCTGTTGGGAGTTTGATGGATTGACGCCTCAAAGGATGTTGCCTAATGAACTTTCAAATTGGATTTGCATGCCTCTTTTTTGGTCAAGTTCGGATAAGAATTATTTTCAGTTTTTTTTACAAGAAGAATTTAATGATTATAATTAATATTTTATTACTTACGTGATACCAGATACAATAATTGTAATTTGTAATTTCCTGAGATATTTATCTATCTTTGTCAGCCTTGTTCTGGATATTACTTACCAGTTCAAAGGAACAGTCACATCAAATAGCGCAACTTTAATCATACAAGTAATAAACGATAAACGAATCACCCTTCAAGCTTAAGGGACTAATAACGTGCAATACACTGACGCCCTCTTTGTTCCATAGGTGTAATATCGGCGGGAGTGAGCGTGCCTGTGCAAATACCTTCGCAAGGGCCCGACCTTGCGTCGAACTACTGGGGAAGGCTACAGTGATCGCAGCTTTTCGGGTTCCCGCGCTTACTTATGCCTGAGAACCCGAGTGTGCAAGACACGCCATCTAGCGGCGACGTGCACAACTATGACTCTCATCTTTTGTCTATGAATGCGATAAACATGACCGCTGGACATGAATTGGCGGGAGAAGTGGACAACCATAATTCTGTGTCGTAATGTGATGTGAAGTGACTTTGTATAAATAATTTAGAATCTATTGTACAAAAGTATTTTCTGTAGGTAAGGCAACTGATGATGTTCAAAGATAATTTTTAAGAGTTACAGAGGTGATTTAATCGTGAACTTTCGGGTTATTTATGTACCAATTTAGCGACAATTTTAAAATTGGTGGTGGTAACCCTTGTTCAGGTTCTTGTAAATAAAGCATGTCTCATGTGTGGTCACTAGTTTTAAGAACGTTTGTGAATACTAGCGCCATCTGTTGTCGGGTAGAGGAAGTTCAGTTTAAATGTAAATTGTGCCAACATTTTGTAATAATTGAGTGTTTCGCCCCACGCAATACTTTTCACCCTTTCTTTTCCTTTGATGTATGCAACAGGGGTGCGAAAATATTAATCTGTATGGAAAAAATGTGGCAATGGGCTTCGTTACGATCATTTGTATTGTAGAATGCCACCCTTGTGTTCGCTTACAAATTGTCAAACAGAATAATCATATTTGTATTATTGCGATATACATTTGTGCAATTATACCATAGAAGTTGTGTTGTGTTGACATGTTCTCAATTACAATGCTTGGAGCAGTATTTCTTGGGCTGTAAGAAAGTCATTTATAACGGGATACCTATTTAAAATTATTTAAGTATTTTTTGAACATTAAAAGAACGAAAAGATAAAACTATATTAACTATCATAGTTATTAATTACCACAAAAGTCATTTATAACCGGATATTAACGAGGATTTTGATTTTTTAGTTTGACAATAGTTCACCAGTTTCATGCGCCATGATCAAGGATTAAAAAAAAATTACATGAGTGAGAAAAAAATACTTAAAACAAATCATTTTAAATAGGTATCCTGTTATAAATCACTTTTGTTGCATTTGGTTATAGAGGTACATATTTTTCCTAAAACATTTTCCTCAAAGATTATATTCAGTTATCTACTTTACCTTGTATCATAACATTTCTGTTTGTAAATGGTGCTTCTATGGCACAACTTATCACAATTAAACAATAAGAATTGTACATTACCATATATATATTATATTTTCATTATATAAATATAAAAAAATGCAATATTGTCGGTTTAGGAGTAAAATTGTATGTTAGATTGAATTTTAAGTGTAAATTATTATAAGATATTAAGTTATAGATTGAGGAGATTACAGTGAAATTTATTAATAAATATTGCATTAATCATTATTTGGTTTTTTAATTTATGTGTTGCCAGTATAATTTATTCGGGTTTCCACATTTAAAACAACTACCGAATCGGTGTTTTACTTTAGTGATTCATAATAATTTTAAATGATGGTTTGCACCCTCATATTTGGCTAGGGGTGTGTGCACAATAGGGATTAAATGTGTCTTATTGTTGCCATTATAAAGATAGAGCTTGGATGAGAGTGGGCTTAGTGTGACGTTATTTGGGGGTCTTTTAGCATAGGAACTGCATTCGTGGAGTTCAACCATTTCTTCTTTACCGGATTCACATTTTATTTTTATCCTTTACTAGCTGCGCCCCGCATCTTCGCCCGCGTGGAAATTTCTGCGCAATTTTAGCATGTTTTCTCACCGTTTAAACCTTCCCTGGACTACGACAAACATTTTTGACAGTACCTTTTCATATAATGCCTAAACCAAAACACCTCCTCAACAAATTCGTCCACTGCTGGACGCAGTCCTCCCCTGGTAAGCTCCTTAACACTTTGAGTGCTGAAAACACACGGTATGAGTTTTCTACAAGTGACTAACATGCGTAAATCCACACTAGCGCAGCGGCTGAGAAAATACAGATCTTTGTGACTCAGCAGAGCTGTAATATTTTTCGAACGAAACGCTTGTGCGGCGCAACACAACCGCTGTGTAGAGCGGCAGCACGAATTATTTAGGTAAAAAAAAAGATCGCAGTCGTCGAAAAAAAACCGCAGTCAAAGTGTTAATAACTTTTATCTCATGGGGGGTAATGCCCGTAATCACCACGCTGGGGCATGCGAGTTAGGGATCGAAGTAAGGTAGTAAATTGTTCTGCAGGAGCCGCTGCTGCCCGCCCCCGGTGGATATCCCTGAGTCGCCTCTTACGACACCCGCGGAAAGCGATGGGGTGATGCAAATTATAAGCCATAAGTACCACACTGTTGGGAACTACATCTATGGTCTTGATAATGACGGTGCTGAAGAATTCATACTTCTTGCTGAAAGTGTGTTATGTGTTCAAATCGTGTAAATATAAAAAAAAAAACTTTGCAATTCTTCAACACCGTGTAAAAATCACATTTATTTGGCGCTCTATGCCAGCATCAGGCAACAATGGCGGATTATCAACGCATATAAATTGGCTTAGATTGTCTGTCTGTCTGTCCCCTTCGATACGGACGTTTGATTTTGTTTAGCATAATCTGGGTGTAAGCTAATTATAGTGGTTAAATATTAGTTTTACCCAATGCAATGTTTTTCTCAAAACATTGCCTTGAGTTTTTGTTTATACAAAAATCGAAGGCAAAATTTTACTGGCAATGATTTCTTTGATTCTCTTACATCGTTTTACTAAAGTCGTGTCTAACAAGTAATTAAGTATTATTTAGTACCTAACTAAATATGTATATATCAAATTTGAATATTATTTTTACCAACTTACTATCTTAAACTTGTATAGATAAGGGAAACATTAAACTTAGCTATTTATTTTTAAAAATAAAACCTTAAATTTACATAATAATTTTTAAAAGGAAATTCAGTTTGATTTTGTCACAACTTTATTACAAAAATTTTAAGATACATAATCACTTTTTAATCACCATAAGCAGTCTTATTTAAGCCTTAATATTATCCATATATTTATCAAGCACCTAGTACATTTTATAAGCTAATTTAATAATATCGAAGAATAGAGTAACATCTTTGGGTTGCATTTAAGCCTAATATTGAAAAAATATCGTTTAACAGCACCATTGGTTTAAAATTATATCTAATTTTACATAAAATGCATAAAAATGGCGTAAAAACAAACCTATAGGAACAAAGGCAAAGTAAGTATTGCCTATAAAAAGATTACATGGGATAATCATTCATGGATAGAAGAGATAGGACAGAATAGTTCTATGGTAAACAAAACTTTGATCGCAATAAGTGATGCAAGATATTACATGAAAAAAGTATTAATATTATTATAATATGTATTTATCAGATTCTAGCTTAAATTTTATTAACAATGGAATACAAATGGCGAAACATAACGAATGTTTCGCCATTTGTATTCCATTGTTAATAAAATTTTCAATGAAAAATTTTGTTGACACGTTAATTTAATAAGAAATTGCTGAAATCACACCGTATGTGTTTTCTACAAGTGACGCATGTGTGGGCGCACACTCATGTCATGCGTAATATGCGTAAATCCACACTAACGCAGCGGCTGAGAAAATACAGATCTGTGTGACTCAGCACAGCCGTAATATGTTTTTTCGAACGAAACGCATGTGCGGCGCAACACAACCGCTGTGTAGAGCGGCAGCACGAATGGCTTAGGTAAAAAAGATAGCAGTCGAAAAAAGATCGCAGTCGACGTGGGTAAGATAAGAGTGAGAAGAGACGAGTGAGAAGGGACGTAGATAAGAGTGGAAATATTGTAAGGACGAGAAAAATAAGGTGATAAGGAATTATGAATATGATGATGACGTCATGTCGTCATGGTAATTGCTTATTTGGTCAATTTTAGAGAGAACAATACGGTGCTCTTATTAAGAGTATAAATCAGCATTTTTATAAACTTTGGCATAATTACTTAATTAGGAATTAATTATAGGTAACATTTCTATAGAATATCAAGATTGAGGTTCATTAAGATTAAAAATTAACTCGTGCAAAATCACTTACTTATCTTTAAAAACGTAATAAAATACCGATAAGTTTTGACTACATATTTCTTTCGGTTTAAAGATTTTTGGCTTTGTTCAAGACTTAAAGTTGGATTTGATTGAGTTCATCTAACTTGATTACGGTTATCTAAGTCTAAGTCTAATCTGCATTCATCAGATAAGTACAACTTAAAGTCATAAATAACTGAGCACCAGGAACTTAACTCTGCATCAAGAGATCTAACTGACACCCAACTGAATCAGCTCAGCAGTGGGCAAATGCCCTGCTAAATAGTGACGTAGGTATTTTTGCCTGTGTCTATTCTATAGTTCCAATTATGGTCCGGGAGCTAGACAGATTTTCATTGACCAAGTCCCTCCCAAGCAAAACTTCGTAATATGCATTAGGGATTAATATTATGAATACTTGTGACCGTCAGCTGCGACTCCGGGGGTGGGTTGGGCAGTGGCAGCGATGACGACATTATTCCAATGGAATAAGGTTCAAATCAGAGTTCTGGAATATGCGAATTTAAATTCTGATTTCGCTCGGGAGGAAATAATTGACCAAATTTGTACCTGTGGCTCCCGGACCATTAGGGTCATAGACTCAGGCTGGTTCTATGCTTTAGCAACGCTTTTGTCATAAAAAAATCGTTACTCAAGCATTGATCGATGACTGAGTAAGCTCTCTCTATAATACGGGCCTTAATCACTATGATTAATAACTAGAATATGATTATTTTATCAGCTAGTAAATATTTTTACCTTATTTGTATTGATACGTGTAAGTATGTAACGAGTATTACTTGTCTTTTTTTGGTAAGTATGTAGATAATTTTTTTTTTTCTTATTCTAGTTAAAATAACATATTATTGGCCTCACTGTCCTTGGTTCACAGTTTTTACGACAGCAACGGTGTTCTCTCGTCGAAACGGCGAGGCACACTGTCCGCGCTGTCCACAGTCCTGAAATGACAAAAAAAACCAATCATAGATTACAGAGTACCTATCTGTAATCTGTGGTTTCAATTGATGTTATAATTGTTGGAAGACCGTAGCCAAAATAAATCCAGTCTTATTGAGGGGTAGAACACAGCAAAGGCAATTTATTATTTATTTATTAATTCTTATATGTGCCAAATGGGGGTTCCATTCTCAAATTCTGAAAGAACAAAGTTTTTTTTTTTAAGGTTCTAGATTATTTTTCCATACTTCGACATGCCACCTGTCTGGGACGCGTCCTATACGAGCCGAGTCACGGTCTCCATTCAAGGACACGTGGATGTAACCTTATGACTACATAGTATAAAACAAAGTCACTTCCCGCTGTCTGTCTGTCCCTATGTATGCGTTTTTTTAAAGATAGAGTGATTCAAGAGAAAGATTTATAAACTACAAGTAACTAGTTGCGCCTCGCGTAATCGCCCGAGTGGAAATCTTTGTGTCAAATAGATAAACCTTCCTCTTGAATCATTCTATCTATTAAAAGCGCCTTTGTTTTATACTATACTAGCTGCTCCCCGCGGCTTCGCCCCCGTGGAAATCTATGTGTCAAATTGTTTAAATGATAAAAAGTATCCTATGTTAGACTCCTGGTTCTACCTCTCCACCAATTTTCAGTTAAATCGGTTCAGCCGTTCTCGAGTTATAAGTGTTGTAACAAACACGATTTTCTTTTATATATTAGATGAGGGAACCTTATCACCACGAGTGTTTGGAAAACTACTACTAGTGATTTGACACATATATTTCCACGCGGCCCGCAGCTAGTAAACTGATATATTGTATTGTATTGTATTTATTTATTCCATAAAGATACATTAGTACACTTGGAAATGTCAAATTTTATACATATTTTATGTTACAGAGTAAAACGTACGATGTAAGTTAAAATCTATCTAAATATAAAGAAGTAAGTAACAAACCTAGTCCCGCTAGACTCGGAGATGGATGCCGGGTCCTCTGGAACCGCCCTGACGCTTCTCGGCGGCGGCGGGAAGGGCGGCCGCCCTCGGTTCTGATGCCTTTGGTACACGAACCCGCCTATAGCCAGGCATATCCACATGGTGATTAACATGCCGTCTGTAACAGATTTATTTACTTTGAAGGTTTATTTTATTTATTTTTTATTCTTAATTATAGGGATAACTAACAGTATCACTTAAAAATGTACTATAAACTTAATTCTAGAATTGAACCAGCCCCGTTATCCGTAGGTTAGGATAAGGTGAGGGTTTTATGAATCGATGTTTTATATCGGCTGCACACAGGAGCTTGAGGGTTCGATTCCTGCCTCAGGACAAATGTTCGTGAAATAAATAAATAATGCTGGATAATCCACACAGCATCATCTAGCCCCAATCTAAGCAGAGCTTGTTTTATGGGTACTAGATTACTGATATAATTAATACAATACATTACATAGTAGACCCGCAGATATTTGTTCTGGGTGTTTTCTATTAAGCTGAGTATAATAAGTAGCCTTCCTTATATTACTCAGTTTTATCAACCTTGTTTAGGTGTCATCATCATCAGCCTATATTAGTCCACTGCTGGACATAGGCCTCCCCCAATGAGCGCCATAGCGCCCTGTCTTCAGCTTGACGCAACCTGCAGTCTTTCGCAGGTCGTCATCCCACCAGGTCGGAGGGCGTCCTACACTACGTTTACCGAATCGTGGTCTCCACTCAAGAACACGTTTGCCCCAACGGCCGTGGGTTTTTCGAGATATGGCCGGCCCACTGCCACTTCAGCTTGCTAATTCTCAGAGCTATGTCGATAACCTTGGTTCTCTGTCGGATGTATTCGTTACGAATACTATCCTTCAAGAGAAACTCCGAGCATAGCTGTTGTCTGTCTGTGTTGTTTAGGTGTTAGTTTTCCTACATTTAATTAGTTAATAATTGTATATCTTTTTATGTAGTATGTTGTATTAAGTTTACCAGTTATCACCAGATAGACAACGAAAGCTTTGCCTAGCCGGGACTAGATGATGCCGTGTGAATCGTCCAGCATATTTTTTATAGGGATATAGGCATCACCATTACATATTTGTTCTCTCACCTTTCCATTGATAAGTCGTTATCTTCACAGCCTTATAAAAAATCGCAACAGTTGCACGCCTTATAACATAAATCAAAATATACTTCAAATGCGTGCCTAGGTAGTAATCTATAGGGAGAATAGTTGCGTACGACCCTATCACAGCGCAGCATATGAAGCTAGAAACATTGCTGGTCAATACAAGGATAATTGTGATCAATGCTATTGTTAGAATGAAGAGTGACCAGAAAGTCACGTCCAAATCGAGGTAAAATGGTACAACATAGTTCCCTGTTTCTGTATCCAATTCGGTATCTGAAACAAATGTATTTGTATTTATAGAACACGAATGAATGAATGAATGTATGTATGAATGAATGTATGATGAATGAATGAATGAATACTTTATATTATTAAAATAACAAAATAACACCTTATATAATAACAGTACAATAGGCGCTTAAAGCGATTTCTTCCAGGCAACCAGGAATGTTATTGTTGAAAGGCTTGCTATTGTGTTAACGGTAGAAGGAAGGATAAACATAAATACATCCAGTTATCAAAATTCCGGCTAGTTCCAAATTTAGTTAGTGGAAGGAAACTTTCATTATGCTGTATATTATATGCATCTTTGTTTAAAACGTACTTAGGGATAACGTACCAGCTATCAAACAGTAAATAGTTTTTTTTTTTTATCAGATTATTAGTTAGGTTTTGAGATTTCCCATTTTTAATACTCTTAAACTAACCCACTAAATAAATCTTGTAGGGTTTCACATAGTCATTTATTCGTTGTTTAAGAAAATACATTCGTATCGACCGAATACGTGATCCCGACTGCTGAGTGAGTCGCTGAACGATATCATAGAATGAATGAAAGGTAAGATAGGCAGGGATCCCACCAATAAATAGTTTTTACCTTATGTCTAGTGTGTGCATCCTACAATCTATAATTATTTTTAAACTTAGAGATGAGAAGTGTAATTCAACAAAGATATTGATAGAAACTAAGAATTAATCAGGTAACATTCGGTACCTTACCTGAGATTAAATTAAATTTAAAAATACCTTCATTTTTAAACTAAACGAACAATAACAATCAATCCAGTATAAATTTATCCCAGATATATTATACATAAATTTATAATATATCTGGGACAAATGATTAAAAGCGTTATGCTTTTCCAAACTTACTAAAACAGATCAACTGATATATTAAATATAAATAACTAAATAAAAACAAATTGACTAATTAATTACCTGGGATTGAGTAAAATATAAGAGAAGATATTATGAATCCAACATCCATTGACGAAAGTACGATAGAGATCACTGGTAGCCCGTATATATACCAAAGTACAACTCGTACTGCGCCGACACACGTTCCAGAAAACGCAGAAATGGCCAGAATTGCTAAAATAAAGTAAAAGAAAACAAAACACATTTATTTCAGAAATAGCACATTAAACAAACAGTCCATAATAATAAACACACCAATTAGTAAATAAATTAATGAAAAGTCAAGTTTTTGATGAAAACTGCCCCTTGTTTATAGATAGAATTAAATGCGCCCCGCGGTTTCGCCCGCTTGTAAATCTACACAAGCGGGCGAAACCGCGAGGCGCAAATGGTTTATAAACCTTCCTCTTGAAACATTTTATTAAAAAACCGCATCAACACCCGTTACGTAGTTTTAAAGATCTAAGCATACATAGGGACATACAGACAGCGGGAAGCGACTTGGTTTTATAAATACTATGTAGTGATTATCAAGGATTTACATGATACACCAACAATAATGAATCCTGGGATGTTAGATTGTTGTAACTGATTTCATAGTTTCGCTTTCGAGGCTGGACTATTAAAAATTAAATAGATTTCGAAATCAATCTTAAAAACGAAATAGTCGTAAGGAGGAAGGAGATATAAGGGCAAAGGAGTTCCACAAGGTTATAGGCTAAGGATATACTTAAATTGTTGCCACTGTTATTGCTAAAAGCTGCAAAGACTTAAAAAAACACTCACCTGACGTATTTGTATTATTATTAACACGAGAAGCCAGTATATAGGTAACGACTAATCCACTCAGCAACCCGATCAAAAATGTGAGCGTTTTGAAAAACCGGTGGCCGTAGAAGCAAATGAAGATTCCAATGAAGAATAAGGACGCACACGCAAACTGGGATAGTGCGTCGTCTGCAAAAAGACAATTAGTTATAGAATCTCTCTTCTTTATATGGTGCGGTTACAAACAGGAGGTTGACTGAGGTTCTATCCTCTAAAATAACTATTTATTTTTAAAGTAAATATATAACTAAATATTCTGTGAATATTTCAAGCTTAATAACGGCAACAGGTAGACTTGTTGCCGTTATCAATATCAAGTAAAAACGAGCAAAAAATCACGTTTGTTGTATGGGAGCCCCCTTAAATATATAGTTTTATTTGTTGTTATTGCGGCAGCCAAAATACATCATCTGTGAAAATTTCAACTGTCTAACTATCACGGTTCATGAGATACAGTCTGGTGACAGACGGACAGACGGACGGACAGCGGAGTAATAGGATTCAGTTTTATCGTTTGGGTGCGGAACCCTAATATTTTATTAGAGCACGATATAAGAATATTCTTATCAACTTAAATTCATAGTTACCTAATAATTCGCAGTCATTCTCCAGCGGCGAGCACCCATAAGTGACGGCAGGGACATAAACTGCGTAACTGGTCTTGTTGACGATACCGTTGTTAATCGGGTTGACGACAACAGTGAATACAGCGCCGGTGCCGGTGTAAGCGCTTATCATACGGCGGTTTAGCCATTTTGTGCGGGGTATCTAAGGGTTTGTGGTTGTGACACTTTAGGGTACATTTAGAAGATAGATTTCCAATCTTTCACCTTTATATGGTGCAAAAGTCCTCCTCCAACCAGGAGGTTGCGGTTTCTATTCTTGCCTACGGACAAATGTTTGTACGATCTACACATATTTATTCCGTGTGTTCCGGAAATTGTCTGCGTAATATATTGTAATATGTCCATATATCAGTCATCTAGTAGGTACCTATAACACAAGCTTAGCTTGGGGCTAGATGATGCTATTTTGATTGTCCAGCATTATTTATTACTTTATTTTTATATAAGAACTAATAAGGCGCTTAGGGAAGCTTAGTCTAGCTGTGGACTGGTAAAGGCTGGTATTATTTAACACTTTGACTGCGAACTTTTTCGACGACTGCGATCTTTTTTTTAACCTAAGCCATTCGTGCTGCCGCTCTACACCTCGGTTGTGTTGCGCCGCACATGCGTTTCGTTCGAAAAACATTACAGCTGTGTTGAGTCACACATATCTGTATTTTCTCAGCCGCTGCGCTAGTGTAGATTTACGCATATTAGTCACTTGTAGAAAACACATGCGGTGTGATTTCAGCACTCGAAGTGTTAAGAGATGAACGTAACTTTAGACATTTAGATTTTTTTTTGCACATATTAAACTTCAGATCTTGTTGACGATCCCGTTATTAATCGGGTTACCGACAACAGTGACACACAGTGCCGCCGGTGCCGGTGTAAGCGCTTATCATACGGCGATTTATCAATTTCGTGTGGGGAATCAAATAAAGGGTTTCTGAAACTTTAAAATATAACATTTATAGTGCCTTCAAAATGTACAATTAGAAGGCATAACAAATTTTATTTATTTTATTACAGGTTTTTTTTAAGCTCCAAAATATAGCCCATAAATAAAGCGATGTTATATCTACTTATAGTATACTTATAACGTTAAGAGGCGACGTGGAAGGCCCAGGATGAGATGGCGTGACGAGCTCGAGGCACATCTTCCATCGTGGCCTGTATTGGATCGCAAGGAGTGGAAGGAAAAAACGGAAGCCTTTGTCTAGCAGTATGACAATAATGGCTAAAAATAAATAATTAATAAATTTTTGTAGGCGAATATACAAACTAAACCTGAAACGCCTTTAATTTAGTGAAACGAAATATAGCAAAACCAATAAAGGAAACTTGGAAGGGAAAAAAATCTAATAAAAATGGAGCTACTCTACTCTACCGACTTATGTGCCTACTTACATTACAAATTTGTTATTTAACGTCAGCATTTCAATGACACTCGATATTGTTATTATTGCATTAACATTTCTTAATTCGCCTTGATAATGGTTATTCAACTTTTCAATTGATAGAACATTTTAACGTTCTTTCTTATCATTATCCTGAATGACTCTTAATACTTTTAACCTATTTGATAGAAATGCTATTCACCCTGAATAGTATGTCTTTCAAATAGGTTTTAGGTATTACGTAAGTGATTACATGCAGATGAATCTACGAAAAATAGGTAGTTTAAAGGTATCATATTCAGCATCTCAACTATAGTTTGACCGAAACCGCTGTACCGCTCCTTAGGAAGGTGCGGCGAGGTGGGGGGTGAGGAAAAAAGAGCAAGAGTACGCGTTGACGGTAGACTGATGGATCGGAACGGCCGATATTTGTCGCATGTAATGTCTTTTTTAATTATCTGTATCTGGTGTACAATAAAGAATTTTTATATTGTATTGAATTATTTATAATATCAGTAGGATCAACTGACACTTACCTCTTTCTTGTTCCTCAAGTTTTTAAGACTCATCATCTCCATAATCCCATTAAAATAAACATCAGAATCAAAGTTATGTGCTGGTAGATACATCATGTAGAAAGTCAGCTTGGTTTCATCACATAAATTACAGTCACTATCACCAGGCCCTCTAGCGGGGGCAGCATCTACGTTGATGTAGCTTCTGTTGTGGGTAACTATTGTAAACGGAGCTACGAGTATATTTGTAATTTCACTGCTGCAACCACCTGGTTGGGGATCTGTGAATGGGATATATTATTAGAATAATCAATAGATATAAGGTGTTATTTTGTTGTTTTGAGTGCAATAAGTTCATTAATTCATTCAATTTACTGTTAAAAATAAATTGGCGTGTTTGAAAAAACTATAAACCGACTTCAAATTCCTAATTAATATAAATGAATTTAAAAATCAATGAATGAATGTACACTGTATTGCACTAAAAAAGAACAAAATAAAAACCTTATATCTAGATATCAACAAAAAGTACAATAGGCGGCCTTATCGCTGATAGCGATTTCTCCCAGGCAACCTTTAATACTTAGTTTAAAAAAGAATTATCGAAATCGGAAATTGCGTGATATTTAGTTATTCGTGCATTTATGTGGTACATATGTACTTAGCGCAAATTTAAGACATATATGATTTTCTCATTGATGCCATAGTCAGAAGTGGACCAAATTGAAATGGGACCACTCGGGAAACACCAGCTTTCAAATAAAAAAAGCATCATCAAATTGGTCATTCTTACCTTTTATGTTTCTTACCTCAGAGCTTTTGACTTTCCAGTAAGAAACATAAAAAAACCAATTCAGTCAAATTGAGAATCTCCCCCTTTTTAGAAGACGGTTAAAATTACACAGAAGGGAGCTGCTGGCTTTCATATAATTCATGGAACACTTACCATAATCAAAATAGCCATGCACAGCAATATACAATTTGACATCAACATGGTGCTCATTTTTTACAATAAACTTGTCTGTTTTCATAGATAACTTATCACTATGCAGTCCTATATTAGTTCCTCTAACTATCTCATTCTGTGTAACATTTTCGTCGGTAACATTTTTGTACAACGTAACATTATACAAATGGCTGTGGACCTGAATAACCACAAAGGACAAGTCTTCTCTGATTTCATTGAAGTCTACTTGAAGTGTCGATGTATGGTTTAGAGTAATAAAATCTCCGTACAGTTGTTTGTCTCGAAATATTGTAGTCTTGTTTAGAGGTATTGTGATATTTACATCTGAAACAAGTTGTAATGCAATCATTATATCTACAGACTAAAAAGGCCATCCTCCATATAACAGGGATTAGTTTTATCTCCTCACAAAATGCTTTCAACAACAAGAAGAATAGCGATCAAAGACCACCACTATCCATCGACTCCCTGCAATATTAGACTACTGGCAAGAAAATGTTATCCAGCTGTTTTAGCTATAGTACGTAAGTGATCTCAGACCATTCGAAAATAGACTGGCTTACTAGCAGCTAGCAAAAGGCTTTTCAAAGTGGTTACAACCTTTACCGAACATTATGCAGAAGACAGGCAGTAAAACAGTAGATAATGTTAGACAAGTTGTAGTGCACTGCCTACTGTATATATAAATATGAAATTTATTATCCCTGATTGAAACTACCTACTGAAGAACGTGTAAAAATAGACTTACCCTGTGTAACAACATTAGTAACACAAATAGCAAGTATTAAACCGAAAAACATGTTAAAACTTCCTGGGGATAACATTTTATCTGTTCACACACAGGCAGGAAGACTAAGGTACGAAGAGGTATACTGACGCCGCCGGGGGAAAACGAATAACATTTTTTGAAAAAATCAACACGATCTCAGAGTCAGAGTAGTCAGCTGATCAGTAGTTTCAAAAGTTTTACGTGTAAGTAAACGGTAATGCAATTTGCCGACTTGAATTTATAAACACTTAGTGAGTAATACGCACAACCAGTATACTGAGGTACTAAACTTCATAACCGATTCCGATTGCTTTTGTAAGGACAAAACAAAAATATTATCTACAAACAGGCTATTGACACTGCAACAAGCGCAAGCTAACTTAACTCTACCACACCACTATATAACAATGCAAAGCAAAGCAAACAAAAATACCCAAAATTGATCTCTATTGAAATATCACGTCAATTTGACGTTGACACTAACATCTTTATATGATCATTGGTATGCCAAATAAAAGAGTCAAGTCAAGTACCTAAGTTACTTTCCCATAAAAAGCTTGCGATGATGCTATCATGAGACGGACACTGTCAGAATTGCGTCAATCCAGATGCAGAGCCATCTAGAAAGAAGTTGAAGTTGAAGTGAACCGCGCGCCGCGCGCCGCCCCGCCGCCGCCACTGCGTCTTTTAGAGCCACAGCTGTTGACTGTGGTCGCCTGAGTCACCGTACCCTCCCTAACCTAAGTTATTTGTAAACGAAAGGTATGACGAAAGGTAAATAAAGTAGGTATGTAAGGTAGGTACCTATTCAAAAATAAGGGCTAGACTCTGGCCTCAAACAAGAATTTAACAAATGTCATTGGTCGGTGAGCGGAGCGAGCCACGAAGAAATTATGTGAATTAGTTTTACAAGTAGTAGGTACTTTTACGAGTTATTTTTTGGCCCTTAGTTGGTAATGTGACCTAAAACTAGGCTCTGAACCATAGTTAGAAACGGGTTTAAAAGGTGACTGGAGAAGAAACTATTTTTTAATAATCCTTAGAATATTATTATTTCTGATACCTAAGTACTTTTTACGGTGCTGGTTGGCAAACATTGATTTAGTTATGAAACCATAAATATATAGGTAGAACTAGTACATATTTACTGAGACAGTTTTAAGAGAATTGTGCGGTAAGTTATATAGTAGATATTATTGAAATAAGGCTAAAAATAAGTAACAATAACATAACAGCAGCTACCTGAGTGTGCCAATGAGTGATGTGTGTGTGTGTGTGTTTGGCGCGCAAGATAGGAAATAGAATTTCAGTTTAGATTTGTACGAATTGATAGAAGGTGCAAGTTAGATATCGACTGGCAATTTCCTCCAAAGCGACACAGCCTGAACACTAAAAAAGTTGCCATAGAAGGTTTGGGAATGAGAAACTTGAGTAGTTAGTTGGTATATAGGTAAGATAACTGTTGATGATGATTGTGATGAATCACTTAAGATTGTCGTAGTTAGGAGAATGAAGGAACTCAAACCAGAATCAGTGCCATAGCTATATAGCCAAGGGGCCATGTCCGAATATTAAAAGGTTCCTATCCACAGGCCTGCTTCTTGAAGTGATTAGTAAAACCGCAGGGATTCCCCAATTCCCCACCACCAATCGGTCATCTTTTTGACAGTGCAGAAAAAAATTGTAAATCAATCGATTCCGTCTACAACCGCTAGAGCGCAGCGCGCGCACTCACTTATGTCAAATCCTCGAAAATGGCGGCGCGATCAATGAAGTTGTAGTGTAGTGTAGAATTTAGTGTAAAAATATAATGAATTTAATTCAGAAAAAAGTGTTCGTGACTGGTGAATAATAAATTAGTGGCCATGGGCCGAGGCCAGGATTTATTGGATGCGGCTCGCAAAGACGATAGGAGTACAGTGGAAAAAATTATCGCGCAACTAACTAAAAGGAGTGGTCCATTCCCGAGGTACGTAGATAATTTCGATGTTTTTCATGATATCTCCTCTAAACAGAACATCGACAGCATCACAGTTTGTCTGAGTATGAAGTCATTCTGTTTTATAACAGGACAATCTTTGTGGAACACTCGCACAACACAGTTCATTTTATCAACAAAGGTGTATTGTTATCCGATAGACTTAGCATGTTTACGTGCTTATCATTACACTTGAGGAGGTTTGAACACTGTTCTCCGTCGTAGGATGCCTGTAGACTTGTCGCGAGCGGGCTAGGACTCAAGAATTATGAATACAAGGCCAGTTACAGGCAATTCTTCTGTGTACCTACCTATAGGTACACCTACTAACACACTTACCTACTTTTGTATAAATCAAGGTACGGTATACGTAGGTCATTAGCCAGACAGGTACTCATCATAATAGCTGGTTGGTTAGTAGATTAGTTCAGTTTAGTGAAACATAATCATATTTGTTTCAATGTTAGTATATTTCTGATGGATAATAAGTATTCAAAACAAATGGCCTGATGCTGAAAATTATCCTTAAAATAGTAAGTAATATAACAAAATATTCCTCCACATGTATCCAAAAGAAGCAGATTACTCATGTTATATTATCATGGAAAAAGCATACACTGCACTGTACCCACAATAACGGACCAATTTTAAGTCCAAATGTATTTATGAACGCAGCTGTCATATCATATTTCTATATTTAACATTGAAAAAAATACAAACAACGATTAAGCGACCACACCAACACTAGCTAATGATCTACTACAAGAAAAATACTATGTAAAATGCCTCAAGAGATGGCATATACTAGATATTGACGAAAGGAACTGAACTGTTCCAACATTATGATGGCGCTGTTCACTGCAATGGCAACTAAATATTCCATCCAAGACCACATCTAATTATGGCTGAATAGCCAAAAGTGGATACAAAGGAACAAGAAAAAAAAATAACATTGAGTGCCAATGATGATGAAGAAGTAGAAGCTCTTGTAGCTACTGCCTGCCCCTATGTATTGAGCCTGATTGCCCACACCAAGATTTTTTTTGTATATTTTTTTATGTGTTTTTATCTACAATCTGCTGTTTAGCCATAATTAGATTCCTGTGAAAAGCACCATCTTTAGATTTGAACATTAGTTCAGGAATAATAATACAGAAATACATTTTATTGGTAAAACCACTTTACATGTCACATTTTCGTATAAGTAATTGTACTTATAAAATGTATTGACATTTTATTAAAATTGAATTTGAAAATCAAATTAGAATAAAGTCAGGTTTAAAATTGTAATAGTTCGTAAACAGAATGGAAATTCTGTACGACAAGCCAACATATAAGTCTTATAAGCATGCTAGACTGCCATCAGAATTGACAGAGTCTGGTTCTTTTGGTCAAGTTTGAGTAAATGCCATCTTTTTAAGGCATTTTATGTGGTCTTTGTACTGTAATAGGTTTTTTGCTAGTGCTAGTACAAGCTCCTTGTCTACAAGGCTATAATACAAAATAAATAAAAGCAATTTCTTTTATTGCACAGGGTTATTAATTTATTAACCACATCAAACATTAGTCAATTGAATTACTACCCTACTTCAAGCAATGACTATTAGGGAGGTGCTTTAATGTGAAGGAAATATGAGGGTTTACAGTAGATGTTTAGCTTTAGCATATCACATGTCAAGCCTGATTCATAAATTCATGACTAAAATTTGTTTCATGCATTTTTATGTTTCAATGCTATGAATGTACCTAGTCAAATTAATTACGCTACAATCAGCTTTCAAAGGTTGCCTGGAAGAAATCATTGGTGATTTCTCACAGCGATAAGGCTGCCAATTGTGCCACTAGATATAGCTAGTATTATGTTTCTTCTAATTGTTTTCTGTATTGATGGTGCTATAAAGTATTAATCTGTCTATCTAATTTAGGTACTGTTGTGCAAGTTACCTTAATGTTTCTTAGAGTTGTTCACATGAACATTTATACAGCTTAGGTGAAACTATGACTTACATGCCACCCAGGTCATCAAGATAATGGAAAGTCTTCCATAAAAGATATTCGAAGTACTTAACACATATACTGACCATGGGGCGCCCCAGCCAAAGCACTAGGGGCTGCACATCGCCATAAGAGTCTTAGGCCATATAGTGTTAGCTTTGAAGTACCTACACATGAAATCCTTTATTTTCTTAGAAATCTGTCAAATATGATAATTTTAATTGAACTACATAAAATCAGCAAAAATGCAGGTTTGAGTAGCTATGCCTTAAATTCAAATAAGTAATATTTGAATTTAAGGCATAACTACTAAATAACAACTACTACTAATATTTTAACAAAGACAGGCAATATATTATATTGCCTGGCTTTGTTAATGTGTTTTTATTTGAAAGCTGGTTCTTCCCATGTGGTCAAATGATTGTAAGATTAAAATTGTATACTGTCATCTTGTAGAAAACTCGAAGCCCTCCATAAAGAGAGGGATCACATCAAGGCGCGCCTCACCGCATAATAATATTTGAATTTAAGGCATAACTACTAAATAACAACTACTTCTAATATTTTAACAAAGCCAGGCAATATTGCCTGGCTTTGTTAAAATATTGTAGTCTGTTACTGTTTAACATACCTCTAATTTCAAATACGTAGGTCCCTGACTTAGCCAGTATGCGGAACAAGCCTTGAGAATAAATTCTGCATTTAAATTCCTACCAAGATGCTAAGCTTCCTCAAGCCTGAAACTAGATAGTTTTTTTCTTCTATTTCATAATATTACGTTTTTGTTTAAAATTTTGGCAAAGACAGTCTCCACGGAAGACCAGCGCTATGGTACAATCTGCTCTACCATAGCACATGCTGAGTGGAGACCGATTTTGTCAGTTTCTGTATTCTGTTAATCTTAGTTTAATTTATAAGTGTCTCTGTTCTGACAAAATAAAAATCTATTTACTTTACTAGATATGGGGCTTGTTATGGACTTACATTGTTAATCTGGACTAAAGATTGTGTGTAGTTGCTATCAGCATCTTTAGAATAGAATAGAATACCTAGTGATATATTGCCTGAGCTTATGTCTACTTAAATGTACATCTACATAATATAGTAAAAACAACTTATATCTATAATAGCAATAAGTAGGTACTTACATACACTTTAGATATTTAAACTACAATACAATACAAAAATAATTTATTGTACACCAGATACAAATCATTACAAAAAGACATTACATGCGACAAGTACAATGGGCGGCCTTAACGCTTAGAAGCGATCTCTAAAATAATTACTATGTACATTCAGACAATGGGAGTAAGCTCAGCATAATGCGAATATCTATAGTTGCAAGAAGGAGGAGCTGTTTTACAGGACAGCAATCGGTGAAAATATTAAAAACTAGTTTCTATCCGCGGCTTCGCACGCGTTGTTTCTATGGAAACCTTATAAGTTTGTTTCTATTTCATGAGGACTGATTCATCGGATAAAACGTAGACTATACTATTTTATTCTTGACCCAGTATTACCTGAATGCTCTAAATTTCAGCCCAATCTGTTCACGAGTTTTGGCATGAAGAGGTAACAAACATCCGAACTTTCGCATTTATAATATGTGATTAGTGTGATAAGATAGAGACGGTAGAAAGTAAGGAATCAAATGTCGCTGATTCCGTTGCGTTTATTGAGTAGGCACGTAATTTTGCTTGAATCGTTAACTACCTACCTAAACTCAAGCCATTCTCAAGATAACATGTTTGTAAACAACACAATCCACAATTCCGTTCTTGGCTTCAAGTTTGAAAAATAACTGCCACCGTCATTAATTATAGGAAAACTCAAATCGACAAGTGCATCTTTGGTCGGAACACAGAAATATATCGTGATATTACTGTGGGCCGGAATACATTGTACTATTATTTTACAAGTTGTGTCTAATTAGGCGGATAGGTATTACTCAACAAGTGTAATAAAAGCTAGCCCTGAAAACAAAGGCGATATGCCAAAACATTTTCATTGAATACACAAAACAAACTGTAAGTAAGTGGATTAAAGTTTAATGTTAAGTCATTATAGTGAAGTGTTTCGGCTGCTGGCCAGATGCCAATCGACGTAGAAGTTGGTACATTGAACTTTTGTCTTGAGTGTTCGTTTCTTAGATGTTTAATAAGGAGCTCTTTTTCATCAGACTGAGGCTGTTGAGTGCAACTGTCTACCAACAATAATTCGTATGAATTTAGTGCTTGATGCTCGCATAGCACTATCGCTTTGTTTGATTATAACTACCTATGTACCTACTATTTTGTTCAATCAGTTTTAATGTTATACTCAAACTGGATTTATAATAATAAATATAAAAATGCGGGACAATCCACAATCCACACAGTATCATCTAGTCCCAAGTTAGGCAGAACTTATGCTATGGGTACTAGATGATTTATATACTTTAATACAATATATTACATAGATATATATTTATTCAACACATAAAATACAAGGAACAGCTTAGACAAATATTTATAGATCGTACCAAGTTTTGTCCTAAGGCGGGAATTGAACCGCAGGCAGGTGGACCTTCTCCCGCCGCGCCACAGAGGTCGTTGAATAATGAAAATGATAATCAAATAGTGTTAGTAGGTACAGAAAGCTGTATCCACAGGTTACTTAACAGTGGTTTCTCCTTCTCCTGATTAGTTCATTTGTATCTATTAAATTAATACATTCGTACTTATTGGCGTGGTGCAGTGACCCAAAGTGCAACCGGTCCTTTACCGTCCAATAAGTCCAATCTACGACGACGACGACAGCATGAAAGTCCCATAGGTAATTCTCTACTTGGTCGTTCCAGTGGTATCGGATATATTAGATATAGAAAATGTTTTATACAATTTGTTTAAAATTAATTATTATTAATATTAATATGCACCTAGTGATTTTTGGCAAGTTATTTTAAAAAGAGTTAGTTACCCTTGGAGACCGCAACTCGGCAAACGTAGTATAGGACACCCTCCGGCCAGGTGGAATGACGACCTGCGAAAGACTGCAGGCAGATGCTGGATGCGGCAAGCTGAAGACAGGGCGCTATGGCGCTCATTAGTGGAGGCCTGTGTCCAGCAGTGGACATAGGCATAGGTTGATGATGATGAAGATGTTACCCGTTGCCGTCTATTATTTTGTTATTAAAACCAGTTTGAGTACTGTACATATATAGGTATCAAAAATACCAATACCTAACATTATTTAATAGCAAAATTACCAGCATGAATAATCTCGTAACGCCTTCCTTTAGTCGTCGCGTCGCGACGCTTCGTAGGCGTCGTTGGCCGTTACACATTGACCGCATCATCGGTTTTCCCGATCCTATTTACATTTCTTCCTTTTTGGAACACTGTTGCTGCTCCGCGCATGTGTTGCCTTAATAAAACAATGGAGAACTGATGATAATGTACGTAGAAAATAGAAACCTACCTATTTTCTCCGATCAGGTAGGATGACGACCTGCGAAAGACTGCAGGTAGATGCTGGATGCATCAAGCTAAGACGGCACAATGGCGCTCCTCAGGGGAGGCCTATGTCCAACAGTGGAATAAGCTGATGATGATGATTTTTGTAAGACATTTTAAAAAAGGTCAGTTGTTTCAGAGGTATAGGAATGGGTCATGGTCCAATTCCTATAATTTCGTGGTTCATCCATTAATTTCGTGAAAGGTCAAAACATGTCGTAGCAAAATAAGTATTGCGTACATTGTTTGAATCCAAAAACTAAATTTATAGTAAAATTCCTTGTGAACCCAGTCGCCAGTTTACTACGTCTGTGACTAAGGATTCCAATCCAGCTGGATTTATGCTGGATCGAAGCAAATTCAGCTAGATCCAGTAAGTACCAATTTTTCCATTAAAATTAAGTTAATTTTGCATCGAAACCGCAAAACATTTCTCTCCATTTTCAACCGACGACGAAAGACAAAAGTCGTGAAAAACATCCATCCATTCATCTGAACATCCAATCTTTCGCATTTCAGATATTCCCTCACCTCACCTCCAATAGTTAATTGACAAAGCGACAATTCTTTTCTGTTCTACCTTAGACAGCAATCGCTGTGATTTGGCCTACTTAGCCGTCACTAGCTAGTACCGTCGAGTTCGCAGAAGCCTCCATTTTGTTAATCCATCGATGTCTGGCCACCAACTGTTAAATGCCCTGATCATTTTACCTGCAGTGAATCTCTGACCGCTCGTTTTTCCTTTTATCGCCTTTGTATCCTATATAAGTAATGCATTGTGTAACATAATAAATAGTGTCTTAATAGCTATAACACAAGTTCTGCTTAGCTTGGGACTTGATGGTGGTGTGTGGATTGTCCAACATTATTTATTTAATACAGGCAGGCATCGCTGGATTGATTGATTTCTGTGAACTTGACGCTAGAAGCGGTAACAGCTCAGGACTTGACAGTGTATCCATAATTTTGCAATGTTTTATTAATAAAAAAAACCGACCAAGCGCGAGTTGGACTCGCGCACGTACATTATCTATATGTATAAGCGGCAAAAAAATCTTGTCTGTTGTATGGGAGCCCCCTTAAATATTTGTTTTATTTAATTTAATTATTTATTTTTAAAGTTATTGTGTAACTAAATGTTCTGTGAATATTTCAAGCGTCTAACTGTTGCCGTTTTCAAAATATCGAGCAACATTAATATTAAGGGAGTTTTTGTTTGCGCCCTTAAATATTAATTTTATTCCGTTTTTTAGTATTAATTGTTATAGCGGGAGGGACAGACGGACAGCGGAGTTTTAGTAATAAGGTCCCGTTTTGAACTTTGGGTACGGAACCAAAAAAAAAAACATAGTCATGACAATGCTCAAACAGCAGAATACTTTGACATTTTATCTAATTTATAATATTATTCCTATTTTAACTAATTTATTATGTTTTATTGTGACAATTTATTTTAATTTGTTAAGAAGGCATGTCTGTCTGATTTTCTTTGCACAATGCCCTTTGTCAAAAGTTAGTGTGTGTTATAATAAAAATATAATTTAACTTTTAAAATGTATAGTATTTAACGACATCAAGTGTAACATGTGTACCTACGGTGGAAATAAATAAACTGATAGACTCATAGAACTTCCACAAGTCGGTTAAAAATGGTGAACAACACTGACTTTAAGAAGGCTGGTCTGGTGTCGGTGCATTCGTGAGTAGTCTAAGTCTGATTCATAATTTCAACTCAACCTCTAATCAAAATGAATTGTAGTTGTTTGTTGCATCAAAATCACAACGTACCTATGTATATAACATTGGCATTGAATTAAAAAAGCGTTGAAATGAATATTTATGAGCGATTTTCGTCGGATTTGTTGGTGGATATGGTTAGTTAGTTCTGCTTTAGAGTGTATCTGATTCTCTGTAAAGTCTTACGTAGCTGTAAATATTCTGAAAATTCAAAAGCTTTTAGTATTTATCAATTTGTAAGTCTCTTATAAGCCTCTGGTTTTCCTTCAAATAAATATAAGACATTATACGACTGTGTAACACACAAGTAACACACTTCTACAAGTGTGTGATCATATAATTGTGTGTTACACAGTCGTAGGGTAGTGTTTTTCGTAAGACAATTGGACAATAAACAGCACCATCGGCCACTTTTGTCCTATACATGGTGTATCAAAACTACAACTTCAATGTTATCCGATTATTATTTCTAAATCACATACCATTATGGTCGTTTTCTATGTATAATAAAAAATATATATCAATATAATGTATAGTATTGTGTATATAATGTGTAGTATTGTGTATATCAGTTATCTCGTACCCATAACACAAACTCTGTTTAGCTTGGGGCTAGATAATGCTGTGTGAATTGTCCAGTATTATTTATTTATTTATTTATAAAGGAACGGCACGGCAGCGCCTGATTTTCTATGCTTCACACACACGCTACATTTGTTAACAAAAACCTTAAGGACCTGATGGAAACTGAACGGCGGCGGCGGCGTTACGGGGTGTAATGTAACGTGTTATACTGCAAACGTTCGTGCAGTCGGTACGAGGAAAGAAGGCGCTCGCAACGAGCAATGTATTATGCTCACTGCGAATAGTACCTACATTACGCCCCGTAATATCGGGTCAGTACCCGAACATAGCAAACAAATTTACCTCCCCTTAACAGTTAGGCAGGAAAAGATACCGCAACAAAAACAGTTGACCTGCGAGCCCATGATTCATCTGTAGCGATCATAGCTTACACAGTAGCTGCTATGCGACGACCTCTCTCCAGTTAGTCACAAACCGTGGTTTGAGCGTTCCGATCGCTTGAGCTGATATTTTAATATAATATTTGCATAGAGCTTTGAACTGATAAGGAATTGTCAGACACCATCTCTGTCTGTGATAATCTACCTAACTATGTGTTCAGTTTGTGTTTAAAATGAAGTGGAAAGTAGCGCGCTTGGATAAAAACATGTTCAGGGATTTAGTGAAGAGTCTCAGTTTGTAAGTTTTTGATTATTAAGAATGTGGCCTTAAGTTTATAATCTATTATAATACAATACATGCAAGTGCGAGTTGGACTCGCATACAAATGGTTCCGTATCTAATACATAATAAAAACAGATTTTTAATTTTATCTGTCGTGCTTGGGTATTTTGTAGTGGTCGATAAAAGGTATATTGAATGCCATAATCATTTTAAGTAATTAGGAGGAAAATTTCCATAAATTTAATGTATATCATGTGTACATTTTGTACACAAAATCGACCAGCACAAAACCAATCATGTGCTAGCTAATTAAGTATATCATTCATCTAATACCTACCCATAACACAAGCTCTGCTTAGCTTGGGGCTACATGATACTGTGTGGATCGTCCCAGCATTTTTTTTGTTATTATTAAGTGATGGCAATCGTACGTACCATCTAATATTTATTAATAATAGTATTAAAGAGGAAAGTTTAGATTTTTTGTTTGTTTGTTTGCATTGAATAGGCTCCGAAAGTACTGTACCGATTTGAAAAATTATTTCACCGTTGGGAAGCTACATTATGCCGGGTGACACAAGCTGCATTAATATTTGCAAAAAATAAGGTACGTTTTCATAAATTGTTTTCCTTGTAGTTAACCAATTTCGATGGATGTTTGCTTACAAGGAAAAAATGGCCTATTTTATTTTGGTTCTACCAGATAATGTTTACATCCCACAGAGTAATTAACAACAATAACAAAGCGAATGACATAAACGTCAGCTATTGTCATATAATTGTTTGTAAACTACAACGTTTCAACAATTACATTTACCTGTTATCATTAACAGTTACCAGATATTATAGATTTAATAAAGCGCGAGTTGTCGCGCTCTCGCAGTCATAAAAATAATTCTTTCAGTATAGTAATACTAGTATTCTGTGTTGGCTTCTTACATATTAATTTATTTAGGGTTCAGGTATTTTTCGTATAAACTTCTTATTGAACTGTGTCTAGGAGAGTTGCCAGTTGCTCTGTCTCCATACCGCCTAAATTATTACGGTCTAAATTAAAAATATACCCGTGGCGGCGGACAGACGGAGAAGACTAGAGAAACGGGGCGGTTGGCGTTGGCTTAGTAAGAGTCTCATAGCATCTTTTGGCTACGGAACCCTAAAACCGGTCGTTAGTTAGCCTTTACTTAGCTTTAGCTATAGTACCAATTTGGCTGGTCAAATATTTGAGTATCGCGTTTCTTAAGTGGATATGATAGATAGCGAAGGAAACGTAAAGATAATGGTTACTTTTCGAAGAAATATCTCTTTAAACATTTGCACAGGTTTGCACATACCCAAAATACAGGTTGGGCGAACAAAAGTTTTTTTAGCAATATTTTCCGTGACTTCAACATTTTGTTGATATACTTTGTGACATTCAGTATCCTTAACAATTTACACTGGTCCTTTCACGGTTCGTTCACTGGCCGTTTCATCCATGTATCATCCACCATCAAGTCATCAAATCAAACGAAATTAGTCGAAAATTAACTAGATTTTGTTTCTGGAAAAAATCGATCGTGGTATCGAAGTGTTCCGGGTTTAAAACTAAATACATACTTCCAAACCCATTTACATTATTCAGGAATTTGAAGTTTATAACATTTCTAGTTGTTTGAAACACGCCAAATTATTCAATATAGATTTTCTGAAGTTTTTCTGTTATATTCGTGTAGATGTATGTAGATATACTATTCAATGCTATCTGAAACTGGTTGACCCAACTCATAAGAGATCTTCGTACTTGTTTTTCTACCCTTGACCACTCAACAGACATTCTTCGGAGACATTCCCTGAATCGTAAACTTTAGTTACGATTCAGGGAATGTCTCCAAAGAATGAATATTCTAGATGATTATTTATTAATGTGATTTTCGATTCGATTTCTGCATTATTCTTGGTCCACTTATGCTATCTTATCGAAAGTGATTTATCGTTCAGCTATTGTTTCAATTTCACTCGTAAGTACTTCTAGTTCAAATTTTATCCAGTACATTTCACGTTGTCCTTTATGCGGTTTCAAATCCAAAGAAATTGGATGAGTAATTTAATAATTTTAATTAATATCCTGCTATAATTAATATCGTTATACGTTTAACCTTTAGTCTTGATGGAGTTTTCAAACGAAGTGGGTCTGTTTCATTGCAGCTGATCACGAATTGAACGGAATAAATATATGGATGTAGAATGTCAGCATTGTATACGGAAACGTCGGAAACCGCAGTAACTTGTTGCGGCAGTGATTTAAATTTGTATGTCAGTGATTTAAACTACAATGTTAAGTATAGTGTTAAAGACGGTTTTAGAGATGTGAAGTACAGCATTTACAGACAATGGACCAGAACGAAGAAAACCAAGGACAAATTACTCGATAGGAATCATAGGTAAGTTACAAAATAGTGAAAGTAATCGCGTTTTCGAATTGGCGGCACTTGTCTGACCTAGATAGTTTTTGCGGTAGTCTAATCATACAGTATTGATGTCATTAGGGTTCGTTGAAATGATGTCAAACCCTACTTGGTATAACCGGTTTTATGATAGAGGTTTCTTTTATCTTTGTGTTATAATCGCTTATCATTCTTCGTATATCAAACAATCTCCTAGTTGTCAAATGTGTTTTTATTAGTGTCTTATTAAATCTGGAAATTCACAAATTACGTTTCAAAATGACCAATGGAAATCCCAAACGGTTTCGTGCCTGGTAACCCACGCTACGTTATCCGTTGAAGCTACGTTTTGACCCACGAAACGAAAAACAAAGGAAGCAGGTTCTTTGTTCGGGTGTATGTATTTTATTTTATTTTATGTTCATTCTTTTAAATTAAGTTCGTTTGAAACTAGTAATTTTTATTATAAATGTATATTGTATAAAATTTGGCTTGACTAAGTGTTTATTTTGTAAGGTAAGCCTGAAGGAAAAAATAATTTAGAAAATATATTTTTTTTAAATCCTTTTTTCATCCTGTGTTATCAAGGCCCTAAAGCAGGTACCCGGTACAGCCTATTGTTTTGCCTCAAATAAATTCCTGCACCCATGCGTATCGTCCTCTAAGCCCCAAGCAGCCTCAAGTTTACCTTTACCTCAACTCCGTCCGGTTTATCGCAATTTCCGCTTCTTAAAAATTCTCATTAATTCAATCGAAATTTATCATGGTTAAGGTGGTTCGATTCACGTTGCCATGATGCGTGCGAATTGTAATATTTGAAAAATATGAAACTTGATAATAAGTATCCTATGTCCGTCTCCTGGTTCCACCAATTTTCAGCCAAATCGCTTGAGCCGTTCTTGAGTTATAAATAGTGTAACTAAGGCGACTTTCTTTTATATGTATACATAGAAGTGATATTTTATATTTATTTACCTACCAAATGCTAAGCACGTAAAAGTACCAAAATCGAATCGAAGCAGCTTCTTATAATTTGATAAACGCTACGTGTACAATTTCGCGGGAATGCTAATCGAACCACCTTAATTCAATCGAAATGTATCGTGGTTAAACACCTATTAGCGTTATATCTAAAGAATTTGCATGTGTGAGTCATGGTTCGTTGATATTCGTTCGGTTGGCCTTGACTTTGTTTTACATCTGATCTAAAGTGTCTTGCGTGTTGTTTTTATTTAGGTAGGTACCTATAGTTTCTATTTGAACGAGTCTTATTTGAGCGCCGGGAGGTGGAAATTGTGATTTGAGACCAATAACGGTCGTTCTCAAAATGTTGTTAATGATGCTGTCAGAATTGTTTTTGTTGATTCAGTTTGCGCTGATTTCGAGAAGACTTCCTTTGTTTGTAATTCATTGACCGGGTTTTAGGACCACTGTAACTTTAGCACTATTTCTTGGTATGGCGAATAAAAACCTCTCAAACACACGTAAACTATTAAAAAAAATAGCATATAAGTTGACCTTGCAGCAAAATGTTGTTTTGTTATTTTGTAACATCGACTACGTTTTATAAAGACGACATTCATCAAAATTGGAGCGCCCGCTGTTTGCTCGCTATTTTCGCTCGTTCTTTCAAAAGCAGTCGTGGCCGAGCGGTTAAGGCGTCTGACTAGAAATCAGATTCCCTCTGGGAGCGTAGGTTCGAATCCTACCGACTGCGAATACTTTTTGCTTATATTTTCTTGTTTTCTTTTGCAGCATGCGAAGAGGGCCTGGCGTCAATGTGAAAGACGATAATGGCTACACACCACTGCATCATGCCTCTCTGAATGGCCACAAGTAAGTCACTCTATTCTATAGTCATTAACAATAATTATTGCTAAAAAGGGTGGTCAAGCTTTCAAAATGTTGTGAAAGCAGAAAAGCAAAAGAGTTTTGGTCAATGTTTAACCATTTTTGGTGTTATCCGTTAGTTCCTATGCAGCTTAGTCATCAATCATCATACAGCTAAATATAGTTTGAGTAGTTAAATAGGTACGTTACCTTATCGACAAAACGTTAGGTAATTAATTCGATCCTTAATATACACTTGCGAGCTATAAACTGGAATCACTTCATCGCTGGTTTCTGCAGACCATATTTTACAGTTTCCATGGAATAAACTGCAGATTGGTGTATACCATTTGAAAAGAAATTTGTTAGCTTTCGAATGGTATAAAAATTATTTAAATTTAATTAAGTTTCCTACCTTCATTTAGTGAATTATTACAATAGGTCGAAGTTGTGGATGTTTAAATTAATAAGAAGTAATATGAAAATATCAAATTTTTATTTAAAATCTTTGTTATTTCCCGCTTAATATTTTGTATTGCCCCCCCCCCCCCCGGCCCTAATGACTGCTTGGAAACGGTTTTTCATTGACCTAATGAGTTTCCTGATGGAATCCTGTGGAATTTCCTGCCACTCTTCGATAAGAGCAGTTTTTAGGTCTTCTATTGACGCCGGAGCTGGAGATCTTCCTCGTACCCGCCTTTTCAGCTCGTCCCACAGGTGTTCGATAGGGTTCATGTCAGGGCTGACGGCAGTCTATTGTGGGAATCCCGACTTCTTCCAGGTACTGTCTAGTCGCACGAGCGGTGTGGCAGCGGGCATTGTCGTGCATTAGCAGGAAATTTTCGCCAATAAACCCGGCGTAAGGGAGTACATGGCCCAGCAGAATGTCGTTGATATACCTTTCTGCGGTTAGTCCTCCTCCCCGACCTCCACCGGGTACGAATACCAGCTCCGTTTTAGCTTCAATTGAAATCCCCGCCCACATCATACAAGACCCACCCCCATATGCCACTGTTTCCGCTATACAGCATTGTGCGTATCGCTCTCCCGGTCTCCTGTAGACTCTCCGTCGACGGTCGCTGCCATGCAGGCACATCCTAGTCTCGTCCGCGAACAAAACTCGGCTCCATTGCTGTATATCCCAATCTAAGTGATCACGAGCAAACTGAAGTCGGGCTTGTCGGTGGGCTGTAGAGAATTTGGGTCCCGTTGCTGGCCTTTTTGGGGTCAAGTTAGCTTCTTTCAGTCTTCGCCTCACTGTCCACTCGCTGACAGTTCTCCCTCGAACTTTTCCGAGCTCCCGCTGGACGTCAACGCCGGTTAGATGTCGATTTCGGAGAGAAGTGCTGACAATAAATCGGTCATCTCTCGCCGAAGTGCATCGCTGTCGTCCAGATCCTGGTCTTCGGACTAAGTTTCCAGTCTCTCTAAACCTCTTGTATACTTTGGAGACACAGGACTGGCTCAGATGAAGCTGTCGAGCGATAGTACGCTGAGAGAACCCTTGCTGGATTAGGGTGACGATTTGAGCGGCTTCTATTGGTGTGGTTTCCATTTTCTTGTAATTCCAGTATTTTGAGTGACGTGATATATTGGACTGATGACAAAATTGTATAAATTCCTAGTTTTTATAGGGATTCAGGAGTTTGAAAAAATTGATGTTTCGTTCCAAAAATTTATGTCTATTGTTTTCACGTTCCATGACATATGATGAACATTTTTTTCGCTATGATATCGAAAGAGTTTGAAAGCTAATAAAATTATCTTTAAAATAATATACCACAACCTACAGTTTATTCCATGGAAACTGAAAATATGGTCTGCAGAAACCAGCGATGAAGTGATTCCAGTTTATAGCTCGCAAGTGTAGTCTGTCAGCTGTCCCTTCAAAACAAAAACTAGAGTAATCAAATCACTAATCAGATATGATATCAGATTATATGTAACATCGCCCAATACATATCACTCAGCCAACTCAAAAAGCAAATTGTGTAAAATACTAATGAATGGGGCGCTACGGACGATAAAAAACTGCTCTCAATAAGGCAATGTATCTTCGCCCATAATTGGCGCGCCTCCGTCCATTACAGGCAAGGCCACACGCGATCTTTAGATAAATAGATCACTAGAATATATAGGTTAGTTGGTTACGTATAAGGTGATGTCATTTATACGGCAGTTTACACTGATAATAACTTATCTGATATGCAAAATACAGGCTCGACAGCGACAAGAACGTCACACGACCCATCGGTGAGCACAGGACCTACGAACTACGAACTGTTCACAGGATGGAACTGCGCCTATAACTTAAATTTATCTCCAATTATACATAATACATAAATATACGTACATAATAGGTTCAAGGTTCGATTCTGCCAAAGGCCGATGCTGTTCTGTTTCCAATCTCTATATCGAGATAAATTAGTACCGAGTGTGGATTTTCATTGAACCCAGACTGAACGAACCCAACTTTTTTGTTTGGTTCTGAAAGTGAGAGATATTAAGTTTTCTCTTGGCGCCAAAATATCCATATTTTGGCGCCAAAAGAAACTTAATACTCAGTAGTTTATTTCAGACCTAACAGAACTTTTGCACACGTCAGAAATCAATGGGAGTATACACTCCAGTTATTAATACTAATAACTTCAATATTAGAGCGACACTCAGTGTTGGAACCATTGGAGGAGTGTTTCTAGGTCATGGTTAACTAGATCTGTCAGGCAGGTCAATGATTCGATCACAAGTGTCAATGACCGATTTGACGGAAAATTAATTGTGAAGTCTAAAGATCGTCCATCGATCTAAATGTTAAAACTGGTTTTATCAAGGCATTGTTATGATTCAAATCAGGCGGAGAATTTCCTGTATCTGTCTCCAAATTGCATGAAAACAAAAGCTTCATGTGTTCATACAAAACAATAACATGGTTCACTTTTCCATTTCCATGTTTTGTTATTGGAACTTGAAGCGTTATAGTGCTAGATCAGAAATAAAAGAAACAAGAATTTGGCGAACCATTTAGAAATAGTTCGCTAAATTCTAGTCTAGTCGTGGTACTCTCTTGAATTTGAAGAGTAGTAAGTTCTCCCTCTTCTATGCAATTTCACGCCAGTTATTCACCAGTTCATTTGTTTTTTTGTCAGGGATATAGTCCAGCTACTTCTAGCAGCTGAAGCGTCACCATGCCACGTCGACAAGAGCGGCGCTACACCACTCCACTTGGCCGCATTCAACGGCCACTCGGAGGTGGTCGCCATGTTACTCGCTCACAACTCACCGCCCGTTAATATCAATCAGCTGGTAAGTACCAACTACATTTGTAATCTAAAGTTTTTGTGTGTGTATGTATCTGGTGCCGGCTCAGAATTTGCACCACCCCAAACTCTTCCCGCGCGTGTTGTGCGACGAAGGGATATCCACCAGGGGGCGGGTAACAGCGTCTCCTGAACAATTCTACTGACGATGTGGGATCGCCAACCCATAAGCTCAGTATAGGGATTATTGAACATCACCCCAACATGAGATATAAGCCAATAAGGCGGTTAACAGGGGGTAGCCATCCAGCAGTGGACCAATATAGGCTGTTATGGTAAGGGGGAGGTGTATGAAGTAGAAAATAAATAAATGATCTAACCACTTAAATAAAATCCATAATACAAGATATTTTAAGTCAACAAAGACTTATGCAAATTTAACAAAACTTATAACAATAACAGAAAACAGGTGACAGTAAGTTAATCGCTAAAACACAACAATTACGCTTTTTTGAAACAAATTTCAAAAAAGCGTAATTGTTAACGCGCAGCAATAAATATCCGAGCTCGAAAACAGACGAAAAACTAATAAAACCAATTTTTTTTTCGTACTTCTGATGATACTGTGTCCTAAAATATTTCCATAAACAATATCTTTTTACATTTTTTGACAATAAAATATCTAGAAACGAGAATACAGTGTCTCACGGGCCATGGGACATGCAGGGCAAGTACTAGAAATATTAAAGATAATGTATAGACATCAACATGAACTAAAACAAGAATGTGGAAGGCATTCGGTGAAAATTAATCGAGTGGGCAGCACTAGGACCGGTCTAGGTCGTTGACACAAGCTTTGCATTGCATTCGTAATTAAGTGACCTTTGTTGTCTAAAATAATATAATCACGTCTTTTTAATTCAACCTAGTTTATTTTTAGGTGCACGAAAGTTAGATGGTGTTACCGACTTAGAATTTTCACCGCTCCAACTCTTCCCCTGGTGTCGTAAGAAGCAACTAAGGGATAATGGGAGAGCGGGAGCAGGCAGCAGTTTCTGCAGAAAAGATCCCCAACCCATATGCCCAGTGTGGGGATTAGATTATGACAATACCCCTTAATGATAAGAGCGAATAAGTGCTTATCAGGGGAGACCTACGCCCAGCAGTGGAGTGGTAAAGTCTGAACGACTGAGAAAAAGATTTTCATCAATATTATATTATTCTAAGTGATCGACGTGGTCTTCTAGCGTAAGAACGTGTGCTGAGTGACAGAATATTTTATACTTGAACATTGCTGTTAATGTAACTCGGTAATGTACGAGTAACAAGGGAATATAACATGCTTTCAACAGACGCAGACACACGATACGGCTCTGCTTATGGCGGCAGAGTTCGGTCACACTCGGGTCGTGTCGATACTGCTGTCGCACGGCGCCGACGCAACCATCAAGAATGCGAACGACATGAACGCATTGGACCTCGCCGTGCAGTTTGACAGGTAACTTGACAGCTCTCAATATGACAGAAGCAAGATGGCTGTGCCGCCATCTTAAACTGAAGACACTAACCCCGGAATACTCAAACGCATCTCAGATTAAAGCACGTCTCAAGTAGATGTTTTCTTAAAGGTTGCAATGAAAATCTGTCAAAAAATTGCGATTTGAGACGTGCTTAAATCTGAGATGCGTTTGAGTATCCGGGCATTAGCTGATTCGGCCAACTTAGACTGACTTTCCTGGTGCATCTAGCAACCCTTAAAAGTTGATCTTAAAGTGTGTCTTTACCCTCATACAAAATACCTTCTTCAGCTTCTTGACTGTTGTCCGCCTCTCGGTGTACACGTATTATATTTGTTTTAAGCGGTTTTAAAAAAGAACGAGGTTCTATGTTTAGCTGTATTAATGAATAACTAATCATAAATATAATTCTATGATATGTATGACGATTACTCCTGTCAATTATTGACCGATTTCGGTGATTTTTTTGCTATTGTAAATGTATTTAAAGAATTTGAAGTAGGTTTTTTTTCATATGAATCAAATCATTATTTACTGTTTTTTAGATAAGATCACTTTGCTGATCGGATCCGATGAGTCAGTTTGTTATCATTATCCGTGTTTATCATCATTTGCCCTATCAAAACAGTGGCATCACCACTCTATAGATAGATTTTTACATATTTTTTTACATGGATAAATAATGCTGACGCAGCAGTTCTATTATCATTATCATCGATTCCTCTTTCATTAAAATGTATAAATAAAAGCCCCTAACATCCTTAGTACTAGTACTTGCTCAAAAACATATTCCACTTTCAAGGAAGTTTACTGAAGGAGCTCGTTAGAACGCAGATGCTTAGAATTTGCTACTTTGATAGTTTGGTATACCAAATATTTTCCCTCTAAATCGTAGGGGCACTTACACAGTATCCGTTTTACATCAACTATTTTTTCCGTGATGGTGTATGTAGTTGCTGGAGCGGGCTCACATACCAGATACGACTGTATTCCGGATCCAGTATACCTACCATAGTTTCCAGTAGTGAAAAAACAGTTACGTAAAAATAAAAACGTGTCTGCATTGTAAATGCGCCCTTACTTGAACTATTTTGTGGACTATACTTCACAACTTTTTTTAATCTGGCAGAGTAGTTGTATAAGTTAGGAACTTTTAGTTTTTTGGAACTGTAAAAAGTCTTCATCTTATTTCAATGTCTTTTATGTATCACAGGCATCAAGGGGCTTCCTTCTTAGTAGATGCATAGTACCTTACAAAGGTAACGCTAAATTTGGTCTGCATTGACGCAGACTAGTTGCATAGTGCTGTCTAAAGTTAATTGAATGCGAACAAGAAATCAATAGCGTATTTATTTTAATTTATTAAGTAAACGTTGTTTTTTTTAGTAAAAAGGCGTCTGTCTGTACTTACGATTGAGACTTCGTCATGTGCGTAAAATTATGCAGTTGTTAAATGCCCGGCTTAATCGCTGGAAGGATATAGTACCTACAGAAGGTCAGAATTGTACATACAAATAAAATAAATAGAATACACTCAGATAGTATTGGTGGCAGACATGGCACTAGTACCCACTAAATTTACATTTTCTTGTAGGAAAGACGTAGTGAAACTGCTACTTCGAATGAGGCCACAGCTCATAGACCAGTACAGGCATCTGGATGGCAGGATCTTCAAGCACACGCCCTTACACCGCGCTTGCATGCATGGACGGGAGTAAGTATTACCTTTACAATTTAAATCAACGAGAGAGCCTCTTTATATCATCATCAGCCTATCATAGTCCACTGCTGGATATAGGCCTCCCCCAATGAGCGCCATAGCGCCCTGTCTTCAACTTGACGTATCCAGCATCTACCTGTAGTCTTTCGCAGGTCGACCTTTATATACCCCGACGCAAAAAAAGGGGTGGCATCGTAGCTCGCGAACGGATGAACCGATTTTGATTTTGTATTTTTTTTGTTTGAAAGGTGAATTAGTCGGGAGTGTTTTAGGTATGTTTGATGAAAATTGGTCCAAGATGACCGCCGCTACATAAAGGCGTGTTTTGAAATTTTGTATGTTATTCAACTGACGAAAAACAAAAGTGGAGAGGTCTTATGTTCGGCTCGACTATGTAGGTATGTTTGTCGATTTCTCCGTAAAGTATGGACCGTTTTGGAAAATTATTTTGTATAGAGAATTATGCCAAGGTGTTCCCATAAAATGTATTTTCATTTCAAGGAAATAGTATGTGTCCCGAAAATCCAGAAAAATGGTGTAAACACTAAGGAATTTGATTGGATTTATGAATTAGTTGGCTTTTAGTTGGTTCAAAATAATCAAAGAGCTGAACGCGCCTCCCCAAACATTGCGTATTTGATATAATCACAACCCACATGATATTGGGGATTGCTGATCGCAGTGGAGGTGGTAAGGAAGCTGCTGCCCTTTGGTAGGTTATATTACGAACCTTTACTCCCCTTTGATGGTTATAGATTCTGCGAGCTATATGAATTAGTAACTTGTTATTATTGGGATACTAAGTATGAATTTGTAAGTTTTTAATTATGTCTACCACGGTAAATAAAGCTGTAGTCATTGCGAAGTAAACAAGTAGCGTGTTACACACCTTACTATTGTATTATTCATGTAATGGTAATGCGGAGGCGTGTGGTCTCAATATTCATATTCGTTCGTTATAACGCGTCGATAGCTTTCGTGCTTGTGAATTCACGTTAACGTTAACGAAGAAAATTTGGATGCGGCAACCCTAGCTTTCATCTTATTGATCATTATGAATGTGAGCAAGTGACACCTCAACGAGAGACATATTCTGACATCAGTAATTGTAAGGAATGAAGTTTATAAATTGAGCTGGAAAGGCAATTCGTTGGTTTTTTATTTTCTTAAAACTTATTGGGATATAAAGCAATTTGAAGCTGTAGTTCCGCCATCTACCTACACACACGTTCTTACCTGCTCTAACTGGTTTGTGCAGGCATGCTCGCAGGTAAGACGGAGCGTTCAGCCGGGCTATTAGTAAACAGTAGAATTACCGCATACCCACGCGTCTCTATCTAACGTTCGGGTAGCGAACACAGTTTGGAACAGGCCTTTGCGTTTCAAATTAATTATTTTGGTTCCTAACTGCCGCATCCACACACACTTTAAGTCGTCTATGTGTCAATTTTCCGCGTACATTGACGAAGGGGTAAATTGGTAACGCTTGACGTATGACACGCCTTTCTACAATCATAGTTTCAAGCTACGAGTGACAGCGTTTTGAACATTCTTAGGTATTGACCCATTTGGTAGGCGACAGCGTTATCAAAACGCAATTGCTTTTGCGATCCGTTGCGATCGTGGTCGCATTTTGATGGGCTGGGAATATTGTTTATTGTAGAATAGAGAAAAAATACGTTACTTTATCATAAAATAAAATATAAAAAAAAAGTAACGTAAATTCCTCCAAAAATAATTCCTTCAACTTCAATATTGTACGCAATGTATGACGATGCGATGTCATTGTGTATTCTACCCAAGAGAACAATCCCCGTGCTTGGCCTGCTGGATTTAAGGAAGTACCTGCTTCCATGTTTATGTTCTATATTGGCTTCTGTTGAGAGAAAAGTATTATATATATTATATATATATACGTTATTTTTGAACATACATTTCACTATCATAACTATTAAATGAATGTGTACAAAAATAACAGGTTCTATAGGCGTTACGTTAATAACTTCAGCGTTACCAAATTCAGGCTGTTTTTGATACAAACTGATATGTGTTAAACTTGTATAAAAAGTAACAACAACTAACAGGCACTACTTTAGCACAACTTAGTGTCATTTCTCACAATCGCTAAAAAACATAAAAAAAAACAGAATTTCGCGTAAAAACAAACAACTGTTCGTTAGCTCCATGAATATGTATGAATTGATTCATGGATGTCCGCGATGTCGATTGATAACTTCCCCACTGATTGGTTGTAAATGGTTACACGATAGGTTACGACTTTATGACCACTTTTATGGCCATTTTTATGGCAAATTTTGTACCCACTTTCGAACATGTAATAGAGACGGATGGCCTGTTTTTAAAGATCACAGTATAGACGAGTGTGTCGGAGATTGTCTGAGATGCTATGACTGCGGATTCGATTTCCGCAGCGGGACACATGTAAATAAAGTGTTTTGGATTTGCGTTGTATGTACGAGCGGTATACTCTTATCAACAGCGTGGATTTTTTTGGACGGGGCAGTACCTTAAGGGCCCGGCGACCCTCGCTTGCAAAAATCGCTCCGAATATCGCTGTTCCTGTTTAACCCTTGCGCCGCGCCCCATGCGTGCGCGATAGCAATATTAGCCGTTCAAAATTTGGTTTGTTCCGTAATACCAAAAATTATGACTGAAAACTTTTTGTATTCTTCACAAAGTATTGTTATTCTGTAACTAGACAATATAAGCTATGTTCCTAAATAAATAACACGTAAGATATTGATGTTTTTAATACGAAACAAATAGCAAGAAAACTTGTCCATTTTCGCATAAAAATGTGCAAAATGCGATTGGCTTTCATTTAAATTTAGGCAAGGATTTTGAAAAAAAAAAAACTATTTAGGAACCTAGATAATTTACTTTATTATACTACTATTACTATTTAAATACAAATAATACAATATTATAGTGGAAATATGCTTGAATTGGAAATCATTTTGGTATTACGTTTGTATGAAGAATTCGTCCCTCCGGAGGCCTTTTAAGGGGATATTGGATTGTGTATTGTTAGCAATTCCTTTGTCTGAAAAACAGGTTACACAGTACAAGAACTATGTAAAAATCTGTTTTTCACGCATTATCTTATACCAGAAAATAAAAGATTAAGTTCTCTAGTTGTCTGTTTAGTCCCAAGTTTATTTGCATAATTTATTTTGTTCATTTATTTTTATTTACCCAGGGAATTAGTAAAAGAGCTCCTAGCAGCAGATGTAGATCCAAACCTACGCACGGAAGCCGGTACACCACTCCACGAGGCGGTGAACTTTGCGCGAGAGTCCATAGTCCATCTTCTACTGATGGCGGGAGCCAACCTTCGAGCGAGGAACAGTGACGGAAGAACTGTCTTGAATATGCTGGCTGCATATCCTGAGAAGGGTGACCGGTTTAAGGCTGTGCGGCTCGTGATACAAAGTAAGTTAATCATCTATTTTTATTTATTAATATTAAACAAACGTAGTGTAGGACGCCCTCCGGCCAGGTGGGATGTCGACTTGCGAAAGGCTGCAAGCAGATGCTGGAAGCGGCAAGCTGAAGACAGGACACTATGGCGCTCATTAGAGGATTCCCATATCCAGCAGTGGACTATTATAGGTTGATGATGATGATGATGATGAATATTAAAATGCATTATGTTTTTTATAGGATTTTGTTTGCCTGGATTTTTTTAATGAATTATTAAATACTAGCTGCGCCCCGCGGCTTCGTCCGCGTGGAAATCTATGTGTCAAATGGTTTATAAACCTTCCTCTTCTTAAATCACCATCTATTTTAAAAAACCGCATCAAAATCCGTTGTCTAGTTTTAAAGATCTAAGCATACATAGGGTGGGACATACAGACGGCGGGAATCGACATTGTTTCAGTGTTATTGGTTTTAATATAATCGTGCTAGTTAATACATAAATCTAAAATAATTCAGCCTAAATTTGTCCAATACTGGCAAGGCAGTTCGTTGACGCAGGCTTCCCCCTGATAAAGAGTCTATTGGCTAAGTTAATAATACTTATTCATATGAAAGTATTCATTATGCCAGGAAGGCCTATGTCCAGCAGTGGAATAACATAGGCTGATGATTATGCTATTGATTATTAGTTTCAGCCCACGGCTTCGCACTCGTTGTTTCTATGGGAACGTTCAAAAGTAGTTTTTATGACATGGGTACTCTTGAGGTACCTACTGATTTAAATGGAACAAAATATTTTATTCCAGGCCTAGAACTACCTGTGTGCAAATTTCAGCCCCGATCAGTTCAGTAGTTTTGTTGTGAACAGGTAACAAACATTCAAACTTTCGCATTTATTTACTCATGTGATTTTTGTCAATAGAGTTCCAAAGCCAATGTGCTTCAAGATGCTCGTATGACAGCGAAGAAGAATTGCCTCCCTTCCCAGTTCTGGACAGTCCCCCCGCTAAAATGTAAGTCTTTATTATCAACAGCACAAGGTTCAGAATAGAATCCCCGTTTCTGCCGTCAATTACATAAAAACCACTGTATAAAATCGACAAAATATTATAAATTGAATTTTTTTAAACAATTTATTTCGTAAATTTAAATGAAAATTGTTAAGACTAAGCTGATATGTTTTGAAACTATAACAGTGTCTATTTATGTTAAACAAATTTTTCCCAGTGATGTTTTTTGGTAACAGACTTCAGAAAACTGATATGACAATACAGAATGTAAAGGTACCACATAAAAATATTCTTTAAAAATAATCGTTTAAAATTTGTATTGTATTTGTTACGTATATAATAGTTTCAAGTACTTTAACAATCTGTATTTCATCAAATAAAAAAAATATATACAAGGAAACAAGTTTAATGGCCCTTTTTTTTGCATAACTTTAGTATTCTATTTTAATGCGTAGGTATGTAATATTATTTTACACAACAAAAATAATTAATAACGGGATAACGGTTCAGTTAAATCAATTATTCCGTGATCATGAAACTGTGACAAAATATTGCAAAATTTAATAATCAAATCATGTTAAATATCCCGTTATAAATTATTTTTGGTTTAATAACCAATAATTTTATACAAGCCACGAAAAAACGACGCACCCTTTGAGATGCTTAAATTGAGAGTGGGTCGATTTTTTTGCGGCCTGTGTAGTACTTACCTGTAGATACTAGATGTTACACTTAGTAACAAATACACATCACCTTCACAAGTCACGGTATGGGGTCTTTTCTCTCCTTGCATCGCTAACATCGCATGTTCAACATTCAAATCAAATGAAATCCCGTAATTACTCAAAGCACCCGCAATCTCTAAACATTCATTTTTAATTGGAGTACCATCTCCAAACACGCTTTCAGAGGCACCTTTGAACTCCTGATTTATATATCTTGTCCTCTCTACCTCTCCCCACCTTTTTGTCTTTAGTTTGCCGTACAAAATCTCATTGACGCAAACCGTTTTAGCTTCAAACGAATGGAAAACGCAATATTGAAGCTTAAATTCATAATCAAAGACATTTTCAATAAAAATAACTTCACGCGTAAAGAATAGATGGGACACAAAAAGGAGAAAAACATTCTATGGCTGTACCTCATTAAAGTCTTCCGTGTCTTTGATTTTGTCTGGAAACGGGCAGCGGAGATGTTTATAATGTCGAGAAAGATTTCCCCCGACGCGACTGCCTTTGATGGGTGAGGCTCTGCTTTTGAAAATAAAGCAGAACCACTTGTGTTGAGATAAACCCTAAATTAACGAGATATGAACGACTCTCTGCTATATGGCTTTCAAGCCGGTAAACTTACATTGTTTTAAATTTATTTTTGTAAGATTCATTATTGAAAATGTTTATGAATTGGAAACTGGCTGAAAAGTGGCAAACTCAAATAGCCAATAACGAAGAATTCAACTATAGTTCGTTATCCCGGCATCAGTTTTAATGTTAGGACTTGGTGATTTCAATGACATTATCTTTCAATTTACAGGCCTATATCGCTCTTCCCCGGTACAGAAGCCGGTGTTCCAATTTCTGGTGTGACTAACGCTCATTTACCCAATTCAAAACCAACCTCACCGCTTCTTTCATCAAAGCATGCGAGCTCTGATTCATTAACCGATCTTAACCGTAACAGAACGGATAGTTTCTTAGAAAGGCTAAAAATGTTCAAAAAACTTGCAATCATTGACAACGCTTCGACGAAATCTGACGCTATCATTAACAAAGACAAACTAATATCTCAGATTAAATCCATAAATTCAGCTCTTCAGTCAAAAACCATGCCAACTCAACTACCGCAATGTAATGAGAAGTTTATGATGAGTGACGTGTACGAAAATGTAGTAGTTAGCTATTGGCCCGAATTAGATCGCGAACCGCGGGTTAACCATGAAAAGATAGAAAACATTTACGCTAATACCGAAACGAACGTGCAGCCTGAGTGGCATGAGGAGCAATATAATTTAAACAGAACTAAGGTCAACCAAGTCAACGATGTTAAAATATCCACCAATATTAACGACTTCAGTATTAGAAGCCCAGTTCTCAATCGAGATAAAATTATTCAACGTAACACAAAAAAATATCAGATGTCAAATGAAAAACACGCCTACGACAGTGCAATTTGCCGTAAAATAAGCAAAAGCCCAGTAAAAAAAGTGAATAGCCAAAACGATTTGTTCAAATACAACCAAGTAAATAATTTAAGACGTGACACCAAGGATAATGAATTTGAAAAAGTAAATACAATTAAATCAAATACATTTTCAAAATATACTCCAAGACCTGAATTCGTTCTGAATAATCAGTATAGGCGCGAAACTATAGATAGCGCTTATAAAAAACAATACTTTAGGGAATCACTAAAATTAACTACTTCCAATCCAAAAATTACTTCTCCCCGTCCGGAACGTAGTCAGCCATTTAGGCGTGAAACTCTCGAAAAAGAATCATTGGCTCCAAATAATGATTACAAAAAGAGACCAAGGCCGTTACCTAAGCCTAAACTGTCTCCAAAAATCAGCGATGCTATAGAAAAATTAAGTGCTATGCAAGCAGAGAAGGAAGCGAAAGAAGCGCAATTAGACAGATACTATGATGTACTCATTGATTCTGAACGAATCTATGAGAACCTACCAATAAACATATCAGATGATATGAAAGCTACCGGCATTGTAGAGTCAGATTACGTTACCATGCAACCCATAAAACAAAGTAATCGTAAAAGGTTTGCATCTGATTACATCCCATCGGCTATTTTAAGAACAGACAATAAAATAAACCACAGAACCGTGACAGATAGAATCAGTTTATCCTATGACTACGTAAATTCTGATGATATGCGTTGTTTTGATTTTGGGGAGCAAGGAAAAAACCTTACACGCAAGTTATCTGTACCTGAATTCTATAAGTTTGGTGAAAAATCACCGAATATGCATATGAGGGGTGTTGCAGGCTGTCTTCACGAAGAATATGATTATTTATACTTTTATGAACTGAATCCAAGGGCTCTTCACGAAAACGTACACCCGTTTAACAGGAAGAAAGAAAAAGCTATTCGAATGCCGTGTTACTGTCGCGATTTAAGCAATTTTAATCGAGATATTGACGCTAGCCAATACCTGAGTTGTGAAGACATGGCAGACAAAGAAGATGCGGTTTACTGTTCCGTGGATGAAGTGTATCACTTAAATCAATCTAATAATCACGACGAAGACGCTCCCTTTGAGTTTCACCCTTTTGATTCTCCTGCTGAGGCTTCGGCACTTGATGAACAAGAGGAGGGTCCTCGCCTCCAAAGAAATCTTACAATCATAGTCAAAAAGAAAGTCACTCAAATTAAGCAATTTTTAACAGATTGGTCATAAGAACTAATTTTATCATTTTCAATACTCATTCATTCGATAATTTTAATAACCTTCATTTTATGCTAACTCGTTTCCCATGATTTTTACTGTATTTTTAAGCTATTATGATTTTATTTTTGTTGCTCTGTGTGTTTTACAGGAAAGCCCCAGAGACCCAAGAAATACCTAACAAAAATGAAAGCTTTTTATCACCATCCTCATCATCGCTAACGAAAATCCATCCACAAAGTTTTGTTAAAAAGCTTGCTTCAAAATGCTTGGGCCTAAAAGCTAAATTTAACTCTGCTCCTAACATTTCTAATAGTACTGAAACAGAAGTCGATGTTGCATCTAAAAAAAATGACCAAAAGAACAACAGTACCTTGCTAATAGGAAATAGCAAGTTTTTCAAAATTCTTACAAAAAAAGACGAATCTGGTGAAATTGTTTGCAATGATGAGTTTGACACGATATCGCTAGATAGACTAGGTACACTTAATAGAGATTCTGTAGTCAATAGAAGTAATAGAAGTTGCCCTGGTTTCAAAACATCTTTACCAAACATATCAGAAAATAATGAACTTAGTGATCAGGAATCGACAACTGAATCATTTGTCATGTGTGAAGTAAACTGTGGTAGTCATCCTGTAATCGAAACCGCGAATACCATTCTTAACATATTTGAACCACGGGATAGGTTTTCTGTTATATCAAATAAATCATGCGGATCAGCTACTGTAATAAATGAGTGCTACGAATCATACGAATTCAATGATTTTGAATTACGAATTACTAGTAATACAATACCACGACCAGACGTTACGACAAATAATAAAACTGAGAATTTGATATACGAAAATATTGTAAGTATAAAGTCTAAACCAACGCCCGCGGCTCGCACACACATACCTGTCAAACTCCCCTTAGATGAAGCAGAAAAAAAAATCTTGTACGAAAATGTGACAATATTACGTGATAAAAAACCCGAACCGCCTAAAAGAACCCTATTTCCAAACCAAATACGGTATGACAGCTTTGACAAAGATTCGTCTCGCAGTGCTAGTAGAACATCCACTATATCCTCCGATTCCATGGTAGATGAATCTAACCTAGAAGACATATTACTATCAGCTAAATCTAAATCCTTCAGGCACGGAAAAGTTCCGCTTTTTTACTCTGGAACTTGTAAATCAAACGCTTCCAGAACAAATTCAAACGCATCTAACTCTTCGGAAGGAAGCGATGTAAGCGCTATCGAAAATATTGACTGTAGCGAAGATGTCGACAACTCTGTAAATGATGACAAAGAAAAGTCTATGTACTTGTCTATGACAGGCACATTACCAACAAAAAAAACCGAAACAAAGGGTACTAAAAAAGTTCTTTTCAGGCACAAAACTTTTACTAATATGGAAGTAGATAGAAATTCTTTCAAAGTAAGGGATTTGCCACAGTGGAATACTGAGTTTTTGAAGGAAACTCTAGCTCACTATCACATAAGGGGCACTGGGCACTGTATTTATAAAGCACCAACGGTAGAAGAATTTATTTATATTTTCAACAGAGAAACACTTTATAAAGACGTTCCACCCTTTACCAAAATCCCTAATGATAAGCGAGATAGCTATTTCGAAACAACTATATGTTTTTGTAGACCTAAACCTCCAAAACACCATAACAGCGCTGAGGATCTGTTAGCTTCAGGAGTATCGCAGGAAGATGAAAAAGTAATCATTGACGTTGATGCTTTAAAAGATAGACGTGAAATATTCTCTACTTCTTTTCAATGCTTTTGCGAATCTGGGTCATGCAAGTTCCATTCAAATCGTCGTAAAACTTTAAGGGATTTAGTTGTGAAGTTTTCGGCTATAAAAAGAAGTATTTCGACTCCCGATATTACGTTGGACTATACTCTGAATTCGAAGAGAAAGCAATTGCCCAAAAATATGTCTGTTCCACAAAATCTCGAAGAACCATATTATGCGGTTGTGGATCTTAATGACGTTGCTGAAAGAAATAAAAGCATAAAAACTGCAATAGAACAGGGCTACGTTCCAATGTCGCATACGTCTAGTTTGTCGTCTCATCCCTCAACCTTGCAATCAAACTCATCAGCTCGTCCTTATTCAATAAAAGATATCGCAGAAGTGATATCTTTAAACCGATCAACATCGACTGCTTCGAGTCAGTCTAGTGACCGTTTGCCTGTCTGTAAATCAAGCTCCTCGGAAAACTCTGGTCACTGGTCTTTACAATCTTGCAACTCTGACGTCACCATAAGATCAGACTTATCATTTAAATCCTGCGTCGAGGAATCATCGGACGATGGTTCTGACGGTACTCTGCAATCAGACGACGATTCAGAAGCTGAAACGATTAAATCCACCAAAAGGCCTTGGGTGCACAGTGACTCATTCCGATTCGGAGGTAACTGTAACTCAAAGCCGGAGACCATAGCGGAAGAGACGAACAGTTCGTTCGAAGATAACCTCGAGTCGTTCTCTTCTAAGTTTGAGAGTGGTATTAGCGTAGAGGGGTCTTCGAGTTCGTCGTCTGGTGGGGAGGACGACAGTGGTGTTCCGAGGAGTGTGGTAGGTGCTTCGCTTGAGCGGGGTAACGGGGGTGTTCGCAGCGGGTCGGGGCGGCGGCGGTGGGACGATCTCGAAGGCACCAGTGAGGGCGATGCCCTCAGCATCTCCAGTGCTGCGTCAAGTTGCGCGCCCTTGCATCTGATGCAGCATTACGAGCACAGCAAAGTTTCGGTGAGTATATTTTATCTATTGTCATAATATTTCAAGACACCTTTTTTCATATAGCAGATTTATTATAAGGTAACTACGAGAACCTCTACTAGTACATATCGACTAGTACTCATACTTACCTCATAAAAATAATTATTTCCAAACCCCTGACAAACTGTGATTAGTGACTGCACTCCAAATAATGCCATTCTCCCATTTTGAATTATTTTACTTCTATAAAGAACCTACTCATAAAGTTTCCTGTTGTACTCATCCTATTAAATAGTTTAATAACTAAAAAAATACTTTAAACTGTGTCATTAAAATATCGTCGAGGAAAAAATTTTGAATAAACCCTAACTTGACAAACCCGTACTCGACACGTTAGTAACATGATTATGACAATCCATAAAACCTCTATTGCATCTTACAACACGTTAGTAACTTATGAAAACCTACATTGCATCTACCTCTATCACCATAAAGATATCGCAATTGGTTTACTGGGTTCGATGACAACATTGCTGTATTGTATTGTATATTGTCTCATGGAGTTTGTGCTAAAAAACTCAGTGCTAAGTTCGTGGCGCTAGTTGTAAAACAAGTTGGTTTTCGTTTTCGAATGTAAGAAAAAACAGTTTTGAATTTGACCAATGGCTAAAGTTGTTTAGCATGAATTCTCGTTGTTCTATTTATTGCCTTTGTCTCTACAAAGACGCTAAATTGCTTGTGGAAAAACTTATAATTAAACGCAATTAACGGTTAGAATTACAATTTTAGAGTAGAGACAAAGATTGACCTCTTTTCCAACGTCTTAAAGTCTCATTTACAGTTATCGCCATTTCACCAGTTTGTGGCGAACACAATAGGCATATTAAGGCCGCAATGACACGAAAACTACCTTAAGCAAATCACCATATCAACAGTAATGAAATAAATTTAACAGATTAAGCTCGGTTCTCGAATTTACGATGTTTTGTGAACAAAGAAATGTCAAGTATAAATAAATAATACTTAAAAAAAACTAAAATACCACGCTTTTATAAATAAACCGAACTAAAAAGTAGAAAATAATTCAAATTATGGATAAGAGTGATAAATAAAAGAAATTATTTTAATTTAAAATAGCGTGTTCCCTTGACTGTGGTTTCGCTAGATAGTAGATAGGGACAGTGGGAATCTCGTTAATTCATTCATGCGCGTCACTAATTAGATGACTATTATTTATTTTCTATTTTTAGTTTAATCTTATCAAATTATTGTATTGTCATCGGTTATTAATAAGTTCACTAAGTTTAAATGAAATCTGACCGTTCAAAGTGGGTCAAAATCGAGTCCAAAGGAGTCGGTTACAAACAAACATACATACATACAGGTGAAGCTAATAAAAGCGTTTAAAAAAAACTTCAGATTAATTCTTCTTAATACATATATCGTATCTCGAATAAATTTGTTCTTTTTTGTGAAGTGTGTGAGAAGATGCTTTGTGTCTCTCAATTATAACGGTTTCTTTACAGTAGCAAAATGTAGCTCTGACGTTCTTCTCCAACAATTTTACTCTGATGATGATATGTGTTCAGTGTTCTAAACCCACCCAACCTGTCCTTGGAAAGTCATGCCATTCCAATCATCATCACTGTTCACCGAATCCCTAAACTACAACAGAGCTGAGTGCTTATTTTTGTTGAATTATCAGAATTTGGGAGAGTCGCGGTTTTGGTTGACCTGTTGAGCTATAGAGGTTGTCACGCGACCATTAATGTTATTAAGTTTTATATTTATTGTCACGTTATTTATATACTGATGTCACGGAATAGCTTTTGATGTGTTCGTTAAGCAACCTACCAGACAAAAGGACGTGTTTGTTTGCGAACAACTTCTTAACCTACTATAGGATTGAGCAGAAAACACGTATACTTCTACATCTTTAATAAAAAATAAATGTTTAGAGTACTTATCCTGGAAACGAGAGAAGACAGGGACCGCAAAGTCCATCAAAATTACCTAGTTGTCAAAATTGTAATATGCATTTAGTTTACGTTTCTCTTTGTAGTTAGTCCTTAGACATGTAACTATACATATCTGATATTAATAAACTACGAGTATTTGTATTGATTTGTAGGTGTTGCGTGATGTCCAATTGAAATTTTTATATTTTGTAATCCTCATTTCTTGTGAATAACTAAGAAGTAAAATCAACATCAAAAGAGAACAATCTCGTGAATTATCTCATAATGATCGCTCAGAATAACAAGATCATGGGAAATTTCATATACGTCATTGCGTTTCTTCCCACGTGGTAAAATCGTCTGTTTTCTAGCAATTTTGTAATGCTACACAACCAGCTTGCTCATGGTTTGTCTCTGATAATAGTGGAACTTTTATGTCATAGCATAGGTCACAAAACATCCTAATCAATTAATCATTCATCTACGACCCGAAATCATTAACTACTGCTAGAAAATTAAACGACCTCCTTCAGATCTTTAGGCTTCGTCGCGAAATTAACACTCTGTGTATTTATGATCAAGATCATAATAAAATCCAATCCAGTCCTTATCTTTTATTATCTGCCTAAAATTGAGCCGCTCGGACAAATCTGCCTATACTATAGATAAAAGCTTTTTTAATTTCTACTAATGTAGTCCTCTCAGCAATTTGGATCTTAAATCTATCAACAATAGGCCATCTATTTTTAGTTCTATATTGTTACTGTATGAGCTCATTTTCCCACATGTGAGCGGGCGTGTTGATGCGAAGAAATTGGGCTGGCAGTCCGCGCAAGACATCGACGCTTGCGCATGCCGCGTCGCGAATCGGGAAAACCATATCGATATTGTGTGTGGATTGTTTCTATCGATTGTTGTGACTTATTATCGGTGTATAAAAGTGTATGAAATGTGTGTGTGTGTGTTCGATTGGATTCAGTGAAAATTTTATGTGAGTTATTAATAAGGTTTTAATCTTTTTATCTTGCGTAAATGGTGGATTGTATATAAATGTAGGTCGTATTTGGGTGATATTATCGTCTAGTTATGTATATTTTATATTTATTATCGATAGAATATATTATTATTTCGCAGAAACCGCTGAATTCTTATAAATAGGCGTGTATAGCCTAAATAGATTTTATGTTTGGTTTGATAATGTCCTTGATTTCATAGATTGACCTAATTCTCTGTCTTCGGCTGGAATGTACTTGATGGAATGTATGGTGCGTGAGGAACTGAAATAGCACAGATTATAAGACGATGTGTCAAGGGCTTTATAACCTGATTCCTCTGGTTAGTTAATATTTAGCGAGGTGTGCATTAGGCTTTCTTTCTGTCAACTATATTATTTAATTGCTATAAAATAACAATACAATAAGTATTTTAATGTATAGCAAAGAAGAGACCGATTAATTTAACTTCGACCACATATTTTACTTGATAAAAATCACGTTTGTTTGTGGCCAGAAGAATAAGTCAGCATTTATTGTTATACATACAAATCCATCTTAATAATCGAATAGTTCACGTTCGACAACGTGATATATTTGTAGACATGTTGATATATCGAAAGTTGTGAATTTACGGAAATAGCAAACCGACTGCCGTTTGGCGGGTCGCCAGAGCCGATTTGAACATTTAGATATTCGTATATTACTTTAACTACTATGTTCGAAGCTGATTATGTTCTAATTTATGAAGTTGATAATAAACGATTTATTTACATCAATAATAAATAACTCAAAATAATTCTGTATCAGTAAGAACTTGTTACATTAAGCCTATATCTCTAAATATTGAAGAAACCAATTATTATTGGTCTGTTATAAGAACTTCTTAGTCCATAGACGAATAACTCAAGATAAACTGCGAACTGCAATTTTTTAGTTCAGCGACATTATTTATTTTGTGTTCAGGGTTCAGATGAGAGGTTTCTCCTCTCATCTGAACTTGAAGGAAAAAGTGTGCCTTTAGGCCGAGAAGAGCAGAAAAAAATATGATAAAACAAGCTACTTTTAGAGTTCCGTGCCTCGGTGCGCGAGTCCGACTTGCATTTGACAGTTTATATCTTTCCGCTTCACCAAAATTAAAAACGCCCATTTCAGCCATGTGCTATTACAACACAGACACGCATGTGGCCGCAAACAGATGTGCCCACTACTTATTGTAAACGATTGCCTGAACTATTAACTGTATTGGCGGTTTCATCACCTATTTTTGGGTTACTGGATCAATTTTGTAAATATTATGTTTGTGGAACGGAGCTACTCAATTATTAACTATCTAATAACCTTTTATATTATCTTTTAAAAATAGATTTTATGTTGTAATGTGGGTAGCTTTTGTTATTTTTAATTATTGACTAGTTATCGTATGAAAGTATTTTATTTCCGATAATTTGCCAGCAACTGGGACAGCGTTGAAGTTTACCACTTAGGTTGCCCACGATGCATATGCTTTACAGCAGCGTAGCTCGGCGGCTACGCGTCCCTCCAGTACGTAACGCCGAGCCTGGGCAATGAAAGAAAATAGCAGGGATCACCACTGTTTTATACAAAAACAGAAGCGAAAAGCGTTGGTTGTTCCCAATTAGATTAAAATTATAATGGTGAAATACTTGAAAGGTATCACCCCTTACTCTGTTCTTCGTTAATCCTAAGCTCTCTTACTTATTTGTAAATTCAATCAGTCATGGCAATGTTCTCATTCCCCATTTACACATATCAATGGATTGCCATCCGTCCTGGCGCCGCGCCGTTTAAGTGTACCATGCTTACACGCTTATAATTTATACCTTGACTCTGTGTCACTTTAGGTCGGATTGAATTGGGAATCAGTTCTTCCGCTGTTGTTTAAAGCTTATTGTCGCTTATCACTAGTGAACTGTGAAGTGAACACGAATTTGCTTCGCTTTCATTGTTTTGATTGGTTATATCTAACTTTTGAAACGTTCATTTAATTTCTTTTTTTTTTCCTTCATTTTATAATAGCATGTCTTTTATTTATGACTAGCTGCACCCCACGGCTTCGCCCCCGTTGAAATCTATGTGTTTAATGATTTAAATGATAAAAGTATCCCGTGCGTCTCCTGGTTTTAAACTATCGCCCCACAAATTTTCAGCCAAATCGGTTTAGCCGTTCTTAAGTTATAAATAGTGTAACTAACACGACTTTCTTTTATATATATAGATTTATATGCTATATATTCAGCCTTTGAGATCCCACAGGTGAGCTCTGTGTACTAAAAGGCCGAGGTACGAGTACGAGGCCTAAATATATGGTCCCTGTCATTATTCTTTAAATATTGTTTAGTCAAAGTGAAATTTCTTTACGTTATCACTATAACTGCAACTGTGTTTCGGCCCTTTGATGTAGCAATCCTTACATGCTTCCGAGAATATAGTAGCTTTGTAGTATTCTTGTTAATTTGTTTACTGTGTATAGAGCTTTATGCGTGGCAGCCCATTAATGCCGTGATCGCTTCTCTAAGTTTATGAAGTTCTGAAGACTAGCTGTTTTGTTTCGTAATCATGCGAAATATCGCATGTGTTTATTAAATTAGTCTTAAACGGTCTTGTATTCATCTGGATTATTCGATTAATAAACTGATTGTTACTTTGATGTAACATTACAGTTGTGGTTACTATATATCTTCTTTATAGCTTGTTGTTTATTAAACATAATATCTAAACGATAAATAGCTTCATCGCTGTTCGATTGTACCTGTATTATCCTCCTGAATAAATGTCGAGGTAAACCATCATTCTGATTCCAACGTATGTAGTTATAGGTATCTGGTACACAGCAGCCGCATATTATGTCGTTCCCGGATAGGCCTTACAAGTCATGTACGCGCCGAAACAAACACACATAAACCTTCCTTCATGAAAGTTAAATGCCAAATGATGGTGATAATATAGTGACCCTAGAATATACAAGCATTCAATAGTTTATATTTGAGTTCGCTCGTGACTTATTTTGCTGACTGTTGCATCATCATTATTAGATATAAGAACTTCATGCTTAGGTATCCACCTTAAGATGTGTGAATTTAAATCAAGCTCTCAGTTAAATGAACTGTACAATGTCCTCCTAGATCTGTCGCGTCGTAATTGGCATTATGCTTGGAAAATGACCCATCCGCTGGCCGGCTGTGGCCAATTTGACACTCATCCGCGGCTTAGTATTGAATTACTTAGACTGCTTGGCCCGTTAACTGTGGTCTATATCTTGAGAGATGGTGGGTTTTAAATTCCTTGGGCTAATGCTTGTGTAGGTACCCAAATGGGGTAAGGGAAATATTATATACTTAAGTACTTTGAATTTATATAAAATCGGTCACTTTGAATTCAGTTGTAAGTTAATGCAAGTAAGTAATAAGTAATGTGGCGAGGATTGTTCAATCTTATGACTGCTCCTCTAAAAAACTTTTCTTCTCTGTCCTTTTGTTCCAAGTTCCTTCCCTAGGGTTGATGACAACATGCCTCAAAGGAAAATCCTGACAAAAAGCTCAGGATTTTTAGATGTTAGATTTTTATCTATAGAAATATCCTGACATTTTAGCCGGGGCAAAAAAAGAAGTGTTTGTTTAGTAAAAAAAAGGTTCAGCGTTGAACCCTATTATAGACAAACATTTATTTTGCCGGCAAGTAGACCGAGTTGCAAAATCTTTGTGTTTTTCAGTTATTTGAAATTTTCAATATTTTGGTTAGAATATAAAAATATTTTTGGTCAAGCATTTTTTTGCTCTGTTGGGTATGTTGACCCTAAAGTAACATATCAAGCAAAACCCTTTTGCAGATTTTGATTAAACGCTTTTCCAACCGCTCCATGTTTCTAACTCGCACCATGTTTAATGTCATCCTCATAGTCGTTCAAATTCGCTATTACTCAATTGCAGGCACTTATTCCTTCATTCTCTCTTATGGGACGACTCAGCCGAGATGAAGTAGTAATGGATACGTTTATAGTGCGTTTAAATTGGCCATTATGATACGAGAGGGGATAAAACAGAGCATTTACGTATTCAATAGCTCCAATGATAACCTGTTGACGCTTTAGGAAAATAATATGAATCTAGCTTTTTTACTAATAGTTTCAATGTAATATTCAATGTAACTATACTATTTTATAAAAATATCAGAGCGTCTGCTTGACAAACCGCTTGACCCGAGAGCCATCAGCATTGCCGTAAAGCGTAGCAACTTGCAATACAGCCAGTCGCGTCTTGGGGACGCTTCCGACTGGTATTGATATGGATCAGTTGAGCTACATGTAGATTGTTTGCATCAGTCTGCAGTACGCTCAATTGTAAATACCATTTAAAGATATTTTTCATAAAATATATTGATTTCTCCGGTGTCTTATCTACAAGTTGTTTATAAGTAGGTACGTTCTTACTATATTTTTCCATACTTTATGTAAGATACAATTACCGATTAAAATATTTGAAACGTCAACAACACGACAGCAATGTGTTTTGAACCCAAAAACCAAATAAAAACCTATAGCATTAGATCTGACTGACTAAATGACTGTACCATTACTTTCCCTATTTGATACAAAATGACGACTATTTAATAAAGATTTGTTTGGGCACAAAAATCTGCCCGTATCATTTCCATCTCTTCCCCTGTGCTGTCTTGTCTTGACACACCCGGTACCTTGCAGCCCACTCCACCCAAGAAACCACCTCGGCGGAACCTGTCAGTGTCCCCAACACATGCCAACTCCCCGTCGTCAGGATACAGCTACGAGCTAAGGATCCATGCGAGGAGTCAGGATGACTTGGATGATATACAGGTAAAGGGGATAATCATTGACCTTTCTCGAGTTATGGTCTGACTTAGATGATATACAGGTAAAGGGGTATCATCATTGAACTTTGTCACGTTAAGGCCTGACACAGGTAAAGGGGGATTATCATTGACCTTTCTCACGTTACGGCCTGACTTGGATGATATACAGGTAAAAGGGAATCAATCATCATTGTCCATTCCGACATTACGGCCTGACTTGGATGATATACAGGTAAAAGGGAATCAATCATCATTGTCCATTCCGACATTACGGCCTGACTTGGATGATATACAGGTAAAATGGGATCATCGTTCACCAGGCTTCGTCTTTTTATAAACGACTTCGAAAAAAGGAGGATATTCTATTTTTTAGGTATTCTCGTTGATTTCACCGTCAATAATGCAGCGATTTGTAAAATTCTTTCGCGTACAGAAGATGATTCAGATGTGGTTTCATAAAAAATGTTATTCCCGAGTGATAAGGATTTAACCGGAAATTTTTAAAATACTGGGAATGCATATAATAAAGGGATTCGAAGTCTGTTTTTAGTTTTTTCAAAATATGTACATAATCAAATTATTACGTCTATACAAAAGATTTTAGAAAATTTAGGTGGCGGGCGTGAGAGTTAGCCATATCAGGAAAAAGGAAATCAAACACGTAATATGATGGCGTTATTTACTACTAGCTTCTGCCCATGGCTTCGCTCGCGTTGATATTTCCATAGGCACTGATATATGAGATAAAAAGTATCCTGTTTTATTACAAGTCTAAACTAGAATCTAAGCAAAGTTTCACCCCGATCAGTTCAATAGTTTTGGCGTGAAAAAGTAACAAATATTATATCAAACCATGCAAACTTTCGCCTTTATAATATTAGCGTGCAGATTACTTCTTATAAACTTGGATACTGGAGTTGTGATTTAAATGACAATACAGATTAAAATACTTGAGATCAGCATCGCCGAAACTTAATCTGTGCTATTTTTGGTATTTTTGACGACCGATGTGGCATGGCGCGGCGGTCTTAGGTCCGCCTGCGACACAGGAGGTTGGGTTCGATTCCCTGTATGTTTGTACGATCTGCCCATATTTGTTCCGGGTGTTCAGGGTATTTTCTATGTATAATAAAAACATAGAAAATACCCTGAATGATATAATAGAAGAATAAAATATGTAAATGTATTCTATTAAGTATATCAGTCATGTAGTATCCATAACACAAGCTCTGCTTAGCTTGGGGATGGATGATTGTGTGGATTGGCCAGAATTATTTACGAGAAGACTTTGTCCTGGACTGGATAGGCCATGCGTGGCTAATTTCCCAGATAACACTTTGTTTCCAAAACTTAAATGTGTTTAACAGTCTTCGTAATCATTTCATTGTTATATTGGTCATAGTTTGATTATTGTTTGGTTTTCCTTTGCATTCAAGGTAACATAAGGAAAGTAACAAGTTGCGAAGAACTTGATAATGGTAATTGAAATGTTTTACGAAAATCGTCAGCTGTGGAAATTAAATTATTCAGTATTGTAATGTGACACACCTTGTTAGATTACGAATAACCACAAACATCCCGTCTTGTTACAAAATATTTATTTTCGCCAGTTACTTGTTTTAATACAATCATAATGTGTCATAAACACCGAAGAATGTGAGGTTTTTGAATGAATCCCTACAGTGCTAGCAATTTTAAGATTTATCGTCGGCCATATTCATTTAGAATAATATATTTGTTGCAGGGTGCTAAACACTACCTCAAACACGGCCGTTCGGTCGACCACTACGAAAGCAAACTATCCTACTCCGAATACGAGGAGAACCACAACTCCCCTAGAGTAATCCCTATCCCCAATCCCCGACCCAGTCTGAAACAACGCTCACAGCCCGTCGCCATAACTGCTATGTACGAAAACGTAGTCATAAAAGAACAGAACCCCAGAAGGAAACTGAGACGGAACGTCCAACCGGGGGAAACCTGCGAGCCGAGAACGATCGAACGCGTCCGGAAATACTCCAACCAAGAGCGGTCTTCCCTAGAGAGTTTGCTTGACGATCAGTCGATGAATAGCCCGAGCGATTGTGAGCGTTATTACGATGGGCCGAGGATAGAGGTTCCGTTGTCTCCATCGCATTATGAGCAGCCGCCGACGCCCGAGCATCCGCCGCCGTCGGCGAAGCAAGCTGAAAATAGTATTCACGAAAGGATCAGGCCTTTGAGCCAGGTTAGTCCTTAGACTAGTTGAATCTATAGTCTATCCATCCAGAATGTAGAATGTTTGTAAACAGAGCCACTGACAGTTCAATCAGCTGATGTAGGGGTGAAAAACATTTTTTTATTTAGGTCACATCTTGAGCTTTGATGGGGGTGCCTTCCTGGGCTGGTGATATTTGATGTAAATAATTAAATGGCATAAACAAAGCATCCCTGTGAAATCAGCCTACTTCTTTTATCATTACCTATCCTTATAGAATGGAATAAAAGCTAAAGGATTATGAAATAATACTAAAAATCATTAGACTTTTTGTGCTCTCAAACTATTTTTCACCTGTGCCAACTCAATTAAATGTAAATGTGCCTGTTTAAAGTATTTTCCTTGAAGCACTAAACATTATTGATGAAATTGGAAGAATTCATAACCTTTGGACTGATTGTCGCTAAACAAATATACAGCGTGAAATTAAACGTTAAATAATCCGGCTAAATTAAAATAATACTCTCTGTCAGAAATATGTATGGTCATAGTGCTATCCTTGATTCGAAATCATAGTTAAAAAGTAACCAACTGTTTGCAACACGGGACGTCAAAACTGAGATTCGCTAGGGATGGCACTGTTACAAAGACAAAAAATCTGTAGTGATTATAATCTTTGTTTACGATCACATAATGTCGATTTGTAAATTGAAATAATTAGATTCTGCATAGAATTGACGTCAGGATTATAAAAAGTAATAAATCTAATAGAATGTATATGTGAAATCATTAGAATTCTATTAGGCCTGCATCATTTCGTGGTGATAACCCTAAAAATCTGCTGATTTCTAATGTTTACAAACATTCTACATTCTGGATGGATAGACTATAGTTTTACTGTAGCATTCACTGTAGTCTTCCTATCCTTGTTATCAAATTCTATAAGCACCGGGGGTAATTATTTCTTGAAGTTAGAAGTATTTTTCCTATTATTACAAATTTATGATAGAAAAAAAAAACTGGTTCTTACCTGAACTTCTGTACCCCATGGCCAACGCGTTATCTTGTTCCCATAAAAAAACAGCATTATCCCGGCGGTGATACCATTGTTTCTGATAACGTTACATGTCTATAGTAATTTTTATTTGTATTTTCTCAAGTTAAACTTACTATTGTTTTATTATAATTTGTTTTAACTTTCCACACAGTTGCTAACACGCATGGGCATGTTTCACGCAATTTTTAATTTTATTTCATTATTTTTTTGTGTAATTTCAGCTTATAATGGAAGTTGTAGAAGAGATAAGAATTAGAAAAAAATCAGAAGGCCATAAAATCAAAAGTTGATTATTAGACTTAATGTGTTTACATTTCATAGAAATATAAAGAGCTAGTGTAAATAGAGTCCCTTATGCAAATATGTCTAACATAAAATATAATTTCCGTAGAAAAAAACACTAGCTCTTGATATATTTTTGCACCTAGTCTTATGTTTATGTATTATGGTGCTTGTAGTGTAAGAAATTTATGGTTTGTAAATATATATAAAACATATTATAACTATTTAGCTTAGTAATTAGGTGCTACTTATGTATTACTTAGGTGCTTTATTTTGTTCATTTTTTAGTGATTAATTATAGAAGTATTTTATGTTATTTAAGTAAATTGTTCATAACAAAATTATGGCAATATTAGCAAAAATTGTCACAAAATGATTCCTCAAAGCATTTTACATTCTGGTAAACATTTTCAGTACTTACCTTATTAAATTGTGTACTTTTTTTGTTTAAGGACCTATTAAGTGGTGTTAAGTAGTTTCCGATAAGAAAGTTAATAAAATTTAAAGATTAGATTATATAGGCTACCGATAATTTTAAAATGTTAATTATTTCCATACATGACAGTTTCAGTATTTACCTAAATAGTAATAAGTAACATCACAAAATAGTGATTTTTTAATATTGATACATTAACATGTAATCTGTAGAATGCGTGTTTTATTGGTTGTTTTAAAAGTATTAAGACTAATATTAGACTGATACCAACAGATCGAAATATGATCTAAACTTTCCAAAATATGAATTTATTATCAAAATGTATTCCTATGTTATTTTAAGTTTTAACTGTTATCTTTATTTAAAAAAGTGTGTATTAATTTCGTTTTTTTTTCTTTTATTAAATAGTTTGGCTATTTTATTGTTTATTTTATTTGTTGAATTTATTTGCTTAAAGCACGTAGGCGCATGGATAGATCAGTCAACTAAGTTCTTCCCTACCCTGCACATCATTAGGCATATTTCACACCCTGGTAGACAAATTCTATTATTTTTTTATTTAGTACCTTCGACAGTTTCACAGTCCAGCGTTTATGAAGGTAACTGCTTTTTTTTTATTAGCTTAGGGTGGCTTTCGTATCACGGCGGCCATTACAGACCTATTGTGATCGCCACTTATACGTTCAGCCCCGAAGCCGTAGCGTTCATAGTTAGGTAACTGCTTGGTAGTTGGCGAAGTTAGAAGCGTAACTATTATTTTTCAAGAAAATAAGATTTTTCCTCCACCTTCACAATACGCAGTTCATTATTTTTTGAAAACATACATTATTTCTATGATATTCAGTGAGTCTTTTCTTGCGTTGATCGATTACGGGCGTTATGGTTTTTAAACTAAAAACTTTCTCTTTTCAACTTTTCATTATTTTAGGCAGGCAACGCCCGGCGATAAGACTCGCTGTGCGCTTAACTAAATCCTATTAACGATATCTGTCAAATCATCATTGGCCTGCTAACATCTGTAAAATGCGATCATTCAGGTGTCTTCGTTCTGGCTGGGAGTCAGTAGGGTCAAGGTGGCTGATCTGCCATTGTCACGTAGGTATGGGGGGTCATAATATCTCAGGGGGCGCTAGAAGGCCACGTGCTTCACGGGCACTCAGGTAGGTACCTACATACTAAATAGGTAAACTAGACTGTCAGTAGCTAAATAAACTAGACTAGATTCATTGGACTAAAATATTTCTGTCGCTATACAAAAAAAAGGACCGTGACATTTTTACAGCTGTCAAATTAGTCGATTTAAGGTAGGTATGTCGTAGAATACGAGGCCGAATTATGCTAACTACTCGCTTTACTATGACAATGGTATCGTTGCAGAATCGCCTGTAAATGAAGGAAACTAGATAGAGCGTGCCTTTCTACCTATTCGCTGTAGTTTCTTTCATGGAAGGTAAAATATCAAAATGTACTTACCATTCTGGGACGATACGATTGTTATGGTAAAACGGCAACCTACAAACAAACGAATCGACAATCTGGGCGTAATGCAGCCTACATTAAATTTATAGCAGAGCAACCATTGCGCCTTGTCTGACTTGACTGCAACGGTCAAGTTGAATTACTACGCCTGATTCTTTATCTATTGCAACATGATAAATCGCTGATGCTCTTTTCTAATAGGCTTTATATCTCCTGCCTAAAATGTCAATATTATCTGAGAAAGGTTTAGGCATTTAGACGAGTACCTACTAGGAATTGCATTTTAGGGCGGTAGATACATTATCATAAAGTCTGTCTGCAAGGTAGATATTTATTGGTTAGATACGTATGAGAAACAAACATTTATAACTAGGTGATTATTAGGTTTTAGAAATAGCATATCTTCATTTTATAACTCTTTTGCGTGCCTGATTTTATTTACGGGCAAATATGATAGCTTATTTATTATAAGTCATTTGTGATCAGGCAATTATATGGGTGGAACGAATCTACGTTTAAAATTTTTGTTATTCCATTTAGTGAGAGAGATTCCATTGGCTCGGATATTACAATTTCTGGAACTTCTGCAGCGTAAGTATATTTTTCCAAATTCTAGAGTGCTGTTTAATCCTCGCAAGTGTTTTGGTTCTTCAAAAACTAGTCTCGGAGTGGAGACGGCAAGGCATTGTAGGACCTATGAAATTTTTTTTCTTCGCGGATGTTGAAGTTGGTAAACCGTACAGCACATTATGACAAATTCACCAAGCATGGTATGGTACCTACCTACTTTGGGACAGGGAAATTCATCCTATGTCGACTCCACTTCGAGCCAAAAGCAAATTTAATAGGTATCTTCAAAGAAGTTTTGTTTCCAACAGGAGTACAAAAGAAGATCAGCTCTCCGCGACAGCTACACGGAAACAGAAGTGAGCCTGCTTCGCGCCGCCTCAGCTGCTTCTGTCGCCAGTGGGGCCACGGACAGGAGTGGCAACACTGACAACTGCGTGGAGGAATACGTGTGCGATGTGCCGTTTGCTGGTAAGTCATTAGATTTTACTTTAATTAGGGTCTTCTAAAAGCGAAATCCATCAGTCGCCATGGACCCTTTTCTAAACGGAGTGGCAACACTGACAACTGTGTGTTATAAGTGTGGGATCGAAAAGCTGTAGATGTGATCTAAAGGGGTCACAATGGGAGATGCTGTTATTTTCTATCCAATTTTTATCTACGCGTGTAATAGTAACTTACTCAGTAGGTACATACTATTATTAGTACCTACTTTCTGCAATGCAATAGCAGGCGCTACGTGGCATCACTGACAGCTGCGTTGATGTCTAAAGATGTGATGTGTATTTAGTTCCTACTTCTTTAATGAATAACCGACTGAAAATAATAACAGTCTTCAAATAAGGCGTAAGTATCTTCAGTTTTTTTCAGTTTAAATTTGCGCACGGTTTTACTTCATTTATAAATGCTGAGAGAATTCTACTCGATTTATTTTTAACTCTTCAGACAAACCACTCAAAAGCTTTATTACCATTATTGAAAATGACTATAAATCATTTAAATCTATTGAAAAGGGCCACAAAACATTTAACTCCCGAAATACAATGCGGCTAAATTGCGGCATATTACCAGAGTAGTAGTTTTTCCCAATTTTTCGGGATATTTATCCAGCAAACAAGGCCACGCACCACTGGTTCGCCAAACGGCAACAGACGGCAAACAAACACTACATTGTTTAACAGAAAATCCCGCAACATATTTTACAAAATGCCTCAATATTTGTCGTGTTTGACATTGTCGCCACTTTTTTGTGACGGATTTCTCTACGAGAAATGTACAGTTACCTACCGATAAAAATTGGTGTAACAAACAATACTTCAAAAGCGTTCCTATATAAAGACTTATTTTATTAGGTATATTCTGAAATCTGCAGAATTAGGTAGGCATTTAGATATACCCTTTCTGACATACCCGATTATAATTTTCGAGCGTGTGCAATACATTCGAGATACGATTATGTTATCGCATGCTATACATATTTCTTAGCACTTTGCGGACGGACGTGTTGTTTGTTTAGGTTAGGATTCCCTATTTTAGAGTCAAAGTGGTTCTGATATCTCAATAGCTTTATAGAAGAAGCATAAATGGTTCCGAAAATAGATTTTTTTTCTAGGATTTTCTCCCGTAGGAATTTTATGAGTTTAAATTGCAAGGTGCCGAACGATGAGTTGCCTACTAGGCCCTCATTCATAAATCAATTAAAATGTATGCTGATAACCTACGCACGTTAAGAACGTTATAAAATTTAAAAAATATTTTAAAATAAGCTTGTGTTATGGGTACTAGATAACTGATATACATAATACAATATATTACATAGATAGATATTTTTTATTATACATAGATAACGACCAGAACACCCGGAACAAATATCTGCAGATCGTACACACAATTGTTCCGAGGCGGGAATCGAACCCGCAACCTCCTGCGTCGCAGGCGGACCTTCGCCCACCGCGCCATATCGGTCGTCGTATATATAGAATATTCATATTACTATATGACACAATAATGTAATTGGTGTAAGATACCGTATTAATTAAAAGTAAGTAAAGTGAACTAAAATTTAAATAAGTTCATAAATAAAACTTTTGAAACTATCATGGTTATTAATACTAAAGTCATTTAAAACGGGATATTTACCATGATTTGATTTTTGAGTTATCCAATATTTCGGCACAGTTGCATGCGCCATGATCACGGAGTAACTGAAGGCACTGCGAGTTTTTATGGGCAGACATACCGATCTACCCTCATTTTTTGTCTTTTGCTACGAACGTTGCCACTACCACCGGTTTCACTATTATCGAACGCAGCTCGATCACGACACAACACTGACGGTATCAGAACGCGAAGCGGTTGGTACATCACTTCTTCCGTTTTTGCACATTCTCACAACAGGGTTCCAGGTTCCCGATAATTGGAAGCCATCTTCTCGGTTGAAGTTCCTGTGTTTCGTAGTGGCAACGTTCGTAGCAAAAGACAAAAAATGAGGGTAGATCGGTATGTCTGCCCATAAAAACTCGCAGTGCCTTCAGTTACTCCGTGATCATGGCGCATGCAACTGTGCCGAAATATTGGATAACTCAAAAATCAAATCATGGTAAATATCCCGTTTTAAATGACTTAAGTTCATAAATAATTTGAAATTATTATAAAGAACCTACATATATATTTTGAATTTAACCAAATTGCTAGGGTTATGGAAAGGCCTGCAATTAATTCAGAAAGCCTTCTCGTTATTTAACACCATGTCGTGTCTGTTATCTGGAGTCCATTAGTGCTTAACAAACATTTTGTATTCCCATGCAATGCTTTCGCAGAGTCGGATGAAGATGCATATCATTAGGGGTAGAGAAAATACTTACAGAATCGTCCGCTAAACAAAAGCTTTAAATTTTAATACGGGTGTTCCTTTGAGAGGCACTCGCAATATTGGCACAAGATCGAGAAAAGTGGCGGAAATGGGGGAAAAACCTTTGCCCTACAAGGTTTTTATACACTATTTCGAGTGCCAGTTGACCAAGATACTAATAACATACTGGCTTGATATCGCACTGAGGGTTATCGAACATTCTGATATAACAGAAGAATTCTAGCACTATCCCCAACCAAACTATTCCTTGGGTAGCCTCTGTATTATGCTCAAGCACGCAATAACCTTGCAAAGAGGTAAAAATAATATAATACCGTCCTCATGTCGCCGCCATTTTTTATTCGTTTAATTGTACCCATTTTGATTTGAACCACGTTGACGTTCATATTTAAAAAGATATATTGACTGGCTTTCTTGTTATTGAAAGGCGCGTTCACAAAGCCACGTTTTTTTTTATAATTTTACATGGCGATGGTATATTTTTATGTACTACAATTTATTACAAGATAAGGACACAATATATCATACAATTTACTAACTGATGTTTTTGAAAGTAAAGCTGCTACAGCTTAGCCTATCCATATTGCTATTTTCTTCGACGCATGAAAGTGTGACTTTGTGTGAACGTGCCCGAACCTCGAATCTTGGTATATCAATGAATTTATATCGACAAAAGTAGGTGAATGATTATTGGGCCAATTTAAAAGCACAGCTTGAACAAAGGGCGGGATTTAATTGGGTTCAGTTGGCACCAGTGTGAATAAAAGTAGGCTCAAAACGGCCAATTATAATATCCAAATAATATTATTTATATCAATAAAATACGTGCTGTTTATATTAAGAACTGCATTTTGTTCTGCGGGTGTGGAACAAATAAATGAATGACTATAAAAAAAGCTCATGGTGATAATCTCTAATCGTCTAGGTTTTATCTTTATCAATCAGAAACGATCTCTAGAAAGGTACATTTACTACCTATTATATCTTTGATCCTAAAAGTCTTAACTCTTTTCTTTCTAACACAACTTATAACTTATGTGTAATATTTAGATATAAGGTGTTATTTTATAGTTTTAAGTGCAATAAAGTGTTAATTCATTCATTCATTCATTCTTATGTAATTCATAATTCATTTATTTTCCAAAAATATACTTAGATAAGGATATCTAGTGACACCCAAACTAAGCACAAGGCTTGTGTCTTGGGTGTCAGGAAAGCACTAGTTAAGACTAAACAATAGTTTTCATGGACGTAAGTAGGTACATTATTACTTATAGAAGTTAATATTAAATAAAAACAAAAATGTTTACTTGGACGCATACAAAATGACCGTTGATGTTCTAATTATATTGTGTTAAAATGATAGAATAATTTTACTTATATCGAGGGATTATTTAAAAAATGTCACCCCTTACAATACAATACAATATACCTATCCTTATTGCACTATCAATACAAAAAATATATAACAATAAAGGATCTTAATACTAAGTCTAGTGGCACAATCGGCGGCCTTATCGCTAACAGCGCATTTCTTTCAGGCAACCTTTGGATGGATAGGATCGGCACGGCACGTATTAAAAAATGTTAGGAACTCTTACTCTCAGACTCTTATATTTATCTCTATTTACCCTAAACCTACTAAAACTAAACCTACTTTCAAAAACCTCCGTTCATTTCAAGCTCGATTCATCTTAGAGAAGCTATAAGCTATACTTTGTGGTCGTCGCTTGCGGTTTGAGGTCGATTATTTACACTCTGGAATGTAGGCAAGGGTATTCATAGAGATTTGATTCTTGATTACATGTTTGGGTTCTACTTTCCTCGCCGTATTGTCTATATTGATCTTAGAAGTATGAATGTTTCGAAACGAAGCAGTACGATATTGCTGGTTTTTTAGCATCTATGTGAAGTTGCGAACGAATTAACAAATAGGTAGGTACTATTCGTACGTGAGAAAGAGTTTTATACACACCAACATTGAAAAATTGCACATAGGTATATTAATTTAATATGGCCATATTCAGTTGGTATTATTATATTTTATTTTTATTTAGATGGAAACCAAACAGCTTATTAAACTTAACAGCTTATAAATATAACAATGGTGGTCTAACGGCAGCTTAACAGTTTTCACTTACAGTACTAAAAAATGCTAAAACTAACATTTATATATCAGATATAGGACTTAAGGAGAGACCAGAGTCTAAAACTCTGTTGAAGGTAACAGTAAAAGACTGAGACAGTTCGACTTTAGGGTTTAGAGTTAAAAACCCCTTACTCTAGTTTCTAGAGCGAACGGGATATCCTCCGTAGTTCCAAAGTCTAGCATTCTGTCATCTCTTACTATCGCTCCCTTTTAAGAGATTTTGAAATTTAACTTATACAGCATTATATTTGCAAAAGCACTCAAAACTATTAAGAACTCAGGATAAATAATGATCAAATCATAAAACTTCATCATCTGTAAGACCTTGCACAAGATGCAGCTACTTTTTGCCCCTCGCACCGACCGATCTATCTACTAATGTACCATTGCAACCGGTTGCCGTAGCCTTTGACCCCTGCATTTGTATGTCGAATTTCAATTTATTATAATAAACATTCTCTCGAAGCCAAACCTTAGATATCGATGTTCACAGTGTTTATAAACTTAAATAATACATATTTCTGCGTGTCAAATGTATTTCGATGCGAAAATTTGTAAATTCTCGCAAATATATATCTATATATATAAAAGAAAGTCGTGTTTGTTACAACACTTATAACTCGAGAACGGCTGGACCGATTTAGCTGATAATTGGTGGAGAGGTAGCTTAGAACCAGGAGTCTAACATAGGATACTTTTTATCATTTAAACAATTTGACACATAGATTTCCACGGGGGCGAAGCCGCGGGGCGCAGCTAGTAATCTATAAAACTTCCTGTATAGCGTAAACCTATTCCGAGCTTATGCATATTATACATACCTACTAGGTGCAAAATGTCAGCCCGATCCGTTAGTAATTTTGGTGTTATGTTTCGCATTTACGATAATAGGGTGATGTTGTGACATTGATTTAATATTATTAAGTACCTTCTAGGCTTCTACTCCAGCCAAATTTGAAGTTGAAATCTGTGGGGCATAGAAAGTCTCTACACTAAACGTTAATCTACGTAAATCAGACCTGGCTAACTGCGAGTACCAACCGTACCAACTGATAAAAATACTACTGGCCATCCCGAGGGCCTATTCTTAGTCTCAAAATACGCGATTTTGTGTTTAGGAACTGATGTTATAACCCGTTGAAGGGATTTTCGATATGGTTCTTTTAAGAAGTTGTTTTAAAACCCTGTTATAAGGTGTAACACTTTCAATGAATAACCCACTTTTAAGGTTAACCCCTTCAAACCCATTGGACTGGGTAACCTATTGCAAGGGTTTTGGGCTGCAATTAGCGGCCAGCGTTATAACGCGTGCACTTTTCGACTGATTAAGTTAATATTCGATCGGGCTATCTCATGCTACTATTTCAAGTCTACTGTAAGTTAGCAGACAAGTTAATTTATCTCGATAATATACGGTTCCGATTTCGGAGGCATAAATTAAAAGTTTGTCAGCCTTTTATTGAATAATGGCTCGCGATTATTAAGCAGTCTGTCAGGTGAGATAAGTTTGGGTAGGGTTATCTAAAGAACTTGTCGTATGATCGGTATGAGGAACGAAATTTAGTTTTTACTTTTCAATACAAAGTTAATTTTCAAACTTCCAGACCAACCTAGCCATCAAGCTCCAACAAGTGAAAATGAAAAATGAAAATGATTTTTTTTATTTCTTTAAGCTTACAAATGCAAGCCTAACTCCAGCTGTGGGCCAGTAAAAGCTGTTGATGTGATGTGTATGATATTGTTATCACAACAACATCTATTTAGCAACACAATATCTATTATTATATTACATTATACTAAATAGATGTTGTTGTGATGGCAACAACATCTATTTAGCAACACAACATCTATTATTACATCATACTGTTGTTATCACAACAACATCACAACACAACACGCGGTATTTTTTAATCAGGGTACTATTTATTTTCGAAAGGACCTGTTATATTAAACTGTAGATGGAGAGATACTTATGTACAAAAGCAATAAAAGAATCAATCAGTATTAAAATAATTTTTATATTGCATATCACAGCCTAAAACCACACGACACTTTGCATCTACGAGCTAGACTATCGAATGTTCCATTCCAAATGAATAAACCAGGCAATTAAATAAATAAACAAAACAAGACGAATAATATAAATAATACAGCACGAATTAATAAACCGAAAAGCGAACATGATATGCAGCCATATCATAAACAATACATGCGTGGTGAAGGATGGGATTTAATTGAAGGTGATATTGAACTAAATATGTGGACAGTGAAACAAGGTGATGTCATCCTTCATTCAGCAGAATTAATAATTTGTTTATTTGTACACTTACCTAACTGTACATCTTTTATTAGTTAAGTTATTTTGTGTACAATAAAGAATTACAAGAATTCCCATGGAATAGAAATTACGTTAAATATCGCATGCTAAATTGCGGGCAGAAACTAGGATAAGATAACAGAGCTATAGATTTTTTTAAAATTAATTCTCTAATTTTAAGTTCATGTTCCCTGTTTTATTCAATATGAATTAAGAATGGCTGTTACGATGGCAAAATTTCAACAGTAAACATTTTCTATAACCCAACATCCCATCTCCTTTTGTTAAATTAAGTATTCTATAAGATTACTTGCTTGACATTAGATGAAGCACCTAATGGCCTGACACAATTTTTTTTATCAATGCTACGATTTCTTTACACCTAATCATCATCATTATCATCCTTGGACATGCCTCCCGTATGAGCGCCATAGCGCCATGTCTTCAGCTTGCCTTTTGCAGGTCGTCATCCCACCTGGTCGGAGGGCGTCCTACACTACGTCTTTACACCTGTTTTAATGTAATTAACAAGCAGGTGATTAGCCTATGGTCATAAAAACTGCACATGCGCGCTCATTAACAATACAGAATTACTTTGCAATTGCATTAAACGCTGTTCAGTAACTTTTGATCGTATTTTTAATTATAGTAATGAGAAAAATAAACTAAACTAAAAAAGGCCATGAACTAACACGCTGGGGCGTGTAAGCTCTTTTTATAACTTTTTACATGTTGTGTATTGTATTTGCGAGCCGTGCTGTTCCCCTTGGTCGCTTCGAATTCGAAATCCTCAACCCTAAGTTAGTCAAAAACTATACCCATATCAGATTTTTTGGATGTGGGAGGGGTTACAGGGTGGCTGGGGGCATGGGGGAGTCAAGGCACGGCTATATTTATTTAGCAAGAATATTATGATACAAGTTTCGCACTCTTCCATATGTGATTGGGTCCATGTGAGTTAAAGTGTCTAAAACGGCGTATGAAAAGATAAAGACAAATTAGTAGGTAAAATGGAAAACATATACCTATTACCAAAAGTTTTCATTCGCACTCTTTATAGAGCATAGACATGTGTTTTAGTGAAACTATCAGAAAATTGTTACAAGTGTCCGGATACTCCTTGGATGAATTAGTCGTGTCTTCGTACAGACTACAGACACGACTAATTCATCTCCACCTTATTTTGAAAGTCGTAAGGTTTATTTTCTGTTTATTTACATCCTAAACTTGACTTTTTTGATGGCGCCAAGCTGTAACCTTTATGAGTGTGATTTTAGAGTTGAATTTAACTCAGTTTTCGTCGTTTGTTTTTGGTAGACGGTGGCGCGACATCGAGGCGACATGACGATCGTGATTCGTTGCGCTAGGTCAGGTTATTTTGTTTATTTTGGACTATATTTTTACGGTGAACCTTTGCTTGCACTTGTTCAGGACATTATTGGCAATTTTGATGGGTTTTGTAAAACGTGGTGTAACGGTTATTATTGCTGAAAACTATTTTCAGACATTCATTACCTTTTCCTTAAAATAAAATTGTGGAGGTAGGTACCTAACAAACCAATGCATATGTAGAGCATATTTGGCGAGGAACTAGGAAAAATTGCCAATGATATAATGTTTACAATACATTGTTAATATCGTACCTTATCGTAACACATCACTCGACGGTAAGTCCCATCTTGTCTTCCTGGAAGAACCTTAGCACTTTCAAAAACTCATTACGATGCATAGCTTACTCAGAGGCTCTACTACGGTAGGGAACTATGGTCGAGTCTCTAAAGTTTAGATCCTTTTACCATAGTAAAAGTAATAACTCCAAGTAGTTGAGTTTAGACTCAAATTCTAATGCTTAAACATCTGTTTGACAAAAACTTCAAACAAACTGACGTTGGAGTGCGTAACATCATCATCACCCTATATTAGTCCACTGCTGGACATAGGCCTCCCCCAATGAGCGCCATAGCGCCCTGTCTTCGTCTTGACGCATCCAGCATCTATCTGCAGTCTTTCGCAGGTCGTTATCCCACCTGGTGCGTAACATAAGGATTCAAATTTTAAACTTTGATATTTAAGAATGTGTCCATTCATACTGTTAAAAAATATCATGGTTATTAAAACTAATGTTATTATTAAAACACAACGCAAGCAAATATGTGGAAATATGGGAATACTCAAACATCAAATATAATGTTAAATATTCCCTGTTATTTCCTGGTAAAAATGTTTTTGATTCTAATTCTCTTTTCTAGTTACCTGAAGCTTGTGGTAGGGCCCCAGTTTCCCTTTCAAGATGACGTGTCAATTCGAGACATCGACGTCGAGCGCCGCCAAGTTTCTGGGTCGGAGACGTATTTCCTCCTGACTCACTGCCTGTATTTATCAAGCACGCTTTGTTCAGCTTCTTTTGTTACAAGATTGTAATGTTTCAGTGTGTTTTACCTTCTGATGTTTGCTTGAATCCGTCTGAGAAAAATCAAGCTAGCTTGCCATCCCTTTTTTACGCATTGACATTTTTCAGACCTATTTATACTTATTTTTAAATAGGTTTGAAAGAGAATAGCTAGATTATAATACAAATACATTTATTTTGATTATAAATAAAACACGCATTGCACTCAGTAGTGCAGTGCGTGTTATATCATATGTTATCTTTCTCTCTTATCTAATAAACTAAGCTTTTTAGAAACCTGGCTCACTTCCATTCTGGAATTTCTTCTGGTTGGGTACCATTGTGTTTCTTATACATTACCTAGATACTAAGATCTATAAATGTACACAATGATGCAATAATGTATTCATGATATTCATAATATTTATTATGAATATCATTACCTCATCTTTAACTACGATTGAATGGAATCAATAATCGAACTTGCAAACGAAAATTACTTAAAGTATCGCACTCTGCAGCATAAAACGATACAATTACGGTATCTATAACATGAAATGTTTAGATTTCTATCGGATTATTGAACTCAACTGTTCATGTTACCCTAAATATTTTGGAAGAACAGCCGGCCTACTTCCAAACTTAGACAACTCGCTGTGTTTTGAAAACCCAAATATTTCTACAAAGTTTTGCGTAAATATTTGCAACAGCTTTCGTTAAAATTAAATCTGTTACTATAAACCAGACTATAAACAATGAAAGTTATCGTGTCATAATTATGTCACCAATAAACGCTTGATAAATGCCAAGGTAGGCCTCATTCAGAAGGCACTAGGCTAGTGCAGTTTCATGCAATAAATATACTTTACTTTAGTGTATTGATCTTTTCATATTTTGCTAATTGGATTGCAATTGCAACAATCATTGAGGACAATCATGACAGGTGATGTCAGTCGCTTTCGAAAATATTTTGTCTACGATGATGATCACTAATTATACTTTAGTTTGTTTATTATTATACACACATTATATACACATATTATACACAAAGTCCTGTCACTGTTTACAGTACAGTGCTGATTTAGCTATTGTTTTATTCATTATTTCTAATTATAACTATGTCTGGATCTGTTTCTTCCTTGTTATTGTCTTCTAAATGAAAAGTTTATATGTTTGTTTTTCCGTTCGTTAAATAAAGCCTTTAAATCTACGAGTAGATCTGCCAATTTGTTACGTCAAATTTATAAAAATAAAAATCTAAGTAGTGATACAGCTAAAACATAATATACCTAGGTATGTTTTAGCTGTAGCACTACTAACGTTTGTCCGTCACAAAGGTCTAAGCTAAGTAGGTACATAGGTAAGGTATTAAATACAATTGTTTAAGCCGTTTTTACTTGTAAAAACAGCTTAAATTGGCTTAAAGTAAAGTAAAAGTAAAGTAAAGTAAAACATCATTTGTTTCTTTAGGCTTACAAAATAAGCACTTAGACAAGTCATATTTTATATATAAATTATTATCAAATAAAATTATTTTACTATTCCCTTCAATTTTTTGTCCACTAGTAGAAGAAGTGAAAAGAAACCACTAGCATGTTTATCTCTTATATGCTGGCTTGTATTATTATGAATTATAGAGTAAGCCAACCAGTAGGTATCATGACTATTATGACATTTATGACCTATGTTGTGACTTTGTGAGGGACTGGACTGGTACCTGAAATAGGTTTTTTAAAACTGTGGCACAGCCCACAGGTCATCACTCCCGTTACCTTCTTTATTCAGTCCTGTTAGTTTTATCCTTAGCCTGTTCAGTTCTGTTCTGTTAGTTTTATCCTTAGCCTGTTCAGTTCTTGTCCCTATAAATTTTAACCGTACCTCCCGTTACCCTTTAATTTGAATACGCCAGGCAGCTGTACTTCAGTTTCATAATACGTCCTCACAGAAGCTCCGTTCGTTGACACCAGCCCACTGTTCCGTGTTATTGGTCCAAATCGGACGGGGGATCTTATTTAGAGCGATTTAACGACACTAATGAATTGGGGCCTTGTTCCGATTTAATGGTATCGAAAAAACTATCAGTTGTGTCGGAGATCAGTTACTCGTATAATGAGCACTTTTTCGTTCATCTCAGGTTTAAAACGGGTTTGTTTTCGGTTATAAACTTACAAATCATTTCGTTTCGGTCAAGTTTAATAGCACAGATTTATTTTCTGATTACGCCATTTGTGACTGCATTTTCCACTTCACATTTTTTTACGGAAGTAGCCTTCTAACCGTCCAAAGTCAAAAAAGTATCATTGTGTTCATAAAACAGATGTTACCCTTACCTAATTTACTCACTTTACGATTTTTACTAACAGAAGCCCTTGGCCCTACAGAAGTTATTACCTGGCCGGTATCTAAAAATACACCAGTTTCACGGTGAATAAACATACTACAACCCTATTCGTTCAAAAACTATTTCATTTTCAAGCATTCTTGAATAAAAAGGTGACTATTCGAATTTGGTCGGGGAATGCTGCGCGAGCGCATGGCTTCAAGATACTACTACTGCTCTGTCAGTAGCTCTCGATCGATGAAACCTGACGCACGCGTGTTGAATTAAAATTATCGATCGTTGTAATTAATCATTTTTAATTATTGTGTATCTTCTATCACAGTGTTTTGAAGCGATTTATTACAGTCAGTGGATTGTTGTGTGTATTTCTACCCTATCTGATTATTGCCGGTACGTATATTTTTATTACCTTGATTTATCTATGATGTATTAATGTCAATCTAGATAAGAGTTATAGTGGTTTGGTTAACATACTCAAAAGCACATTTAAAACTGATGAAAATCTTTAAATGTTGACGTCTTTAGCTATACACACACACCTTTTCATCTAATGAAATATGTGATATCATCAAAAGCAAACACTATTTGAGTCATCGTTTTGAAAGAAGTTGATCTAATGAAAATAACATTGGTAAGTTCACACACACATAATAGCCAGCTAATCAAATTGTCAATATTATTATCAGTTGTTTATGTAATGAAGACTGGTACGTTCGTTAGATTCGTCGATAGAGGTCACGATTTGAAACACGTTTATCTGGTTCGGTTTGGATATCTGAATTTGATAATTAAATTGCACAATTTAGAAAATTTTATCGATGATATTTAATTAAAATCGAGGGCTTTTTACCCAACTGCGCAATCAGGAGAGTTACGTTATTTTAATTTTTGGGTTAGCGTTGTATTAAGCTTTACTCTCTAACAAAAATAAGGTGCCTACCTCTCTTCTACGTTTTTTACTTAAAATGTAAATTCTTTAAATGTAAGTTCTAAGTTCAAATGACCAATTAACAGTTGACCTCACCAGTAATTAGAAAAACAACAACTAATTAACATTTTTTTAGACTTACTTATGTAAGTCTTATCAGTACTTAACTTATGTTATGATTCATAATTCGTTTTAGAATATGTTTTGATCGTCCAGTTGTGGTGGGTTTGTTGTCTCAATAAACATTGATTTAACCTGCGAAATATCTTCTGACTATTTATTCTGTGGGCACAGACATGGTTGGACATTATCGTGTTAGTTTAGGGATAGAGATGTCTAAGTAATTTAAACACTGATATAGAACGTATTTCAAACTGTTATCTATCATTAATTATTATTAATTGAATGAAGTTCTTCAATTATTTTTTACCTCTCTATATGTTGACCTCATTGATCTATTGACCGCTTATTTATATACTTGTATTCTAACAATTTTGAATTACGTACTCTATTTTAAAAACAAAGCTTTGAATAATATTTCATAATATCGCAGTTTATGTCCAATATGGTTGTTCGACGTTTTAGGTGAGTTTTCCTCATCTTTTTACGATATTTCAATAGCTCGATAAATCAGTAGGTTTTTTATCATATTAATTGATAACTACACCCGCTTTAGGAAACTCATTACAACAGTTTCGCAAACAACTTATTAAGCTGCGTGCAATTTACAATTAGAATATATTTTTGGCTCGATCCTATCTCCCACGTGCATAATGTCGTCTACACCTCTCGTTTTGCCTATTTGATTTATGGATATTCTACACCAACACGTATAATTTCATATCCATTATGTTTATTATTTGAAAACTCTCGTAACTACTTTTATTCTATGATCTCTTTACGTATTTTTATTCTATATTTCTTTTTTTTTACACTTGTTTCTGCTCGTGGCTTCGAACGCGTTGTGTTTATGGAAACGTTTAAAAGTGATTTCTAACCCATGGGACCTATTTTATGGGAGAAAAAGTACTCTATGTTTGATTTCGGGTTTAGAGCTAAATGCTATACAAAATTTCAGCCTGATCCGTTCGGATTAGTCTGAAATTTTGGCGTGTTTTATTAGTGTTGGCGTTATGAAGTAGCAAACATCCAAACCTTCGCATTTATAATCTGATTTGCCCATCCTATATTTTTTCCCCCTACACGGGTTTATAATTGCCAATTATATAACTATTCATAAGGTTTATTTACCGTACAAGAAGGTACTAACATTATACTATCTTCCTTATTATCTATCATCTGGACTACACTATACTAATCTTTCTATGCTATTAATTTTTTGCAATGAGCTTTTTATGTAGATATCTATAATTATTGGTTCCTATTGATAGAGAACGCTATCATCCATTTTATGTTTTCTATACACGCTACAAAAAGTTATATCTGATTATTGGCAACTTTTTCTCTAAAAAAAACTCCCTTGGCTCACAGAGAGCGGATAAGCAGCCGGTTTTTGTCGACGGGATGCGGGTTCGCTTCCGTAGCTATCGCTTTGAATATCTGCTGTTTTTGTTGCAATTATTTGCATACCTTGGTTAGAAACCTGTTCACTCTTACATAGTTAGTTAGACTAGACCCTTTTAACTTTAAGACTCCGTTTGATTATTAGTCTACGACGTGCATACAAGAAAAAAAAACCTTTTGCCATTTTCATACTACTGGATCTAAGTGTTCCTTCATTGTTTCTTAATTTTTGTCTCATTCATATTTTCAAAAACATTAAAACCCAATGAACATCTCTCAAAAATCTATAACTCATTTTTTCAAAAGTTTCCGGCATTCAAGTATTACCGGATGGTAAACTTTAATACCCAGATGCTCGATGCAGTCGAAAAGTGCCGTTAGCTACGTGCCATGCGCACACGCACGGGCTCTCGATCACAATGCAATCGAGTTTGAACGTTTCGATTGAGAAATGCGAAAATACTTTAATGTTTCTTATGTTCTCGCATGTTAAGACTTGGAGGTATCAATTATACCAATATAATAATAGCACCTTGGTTCAGCGAGATTCAGTTTAAATTGACTGAAATTAAATTTGTAACTTCTTAGAGATTGTTAAATCATGACTTTAAATGTCATGATTTAACTACATCGTGAGGCTAAGTTTCTGCCTTAATTGCAGATGCATTTTTATAGTTATTTGAATCGGAGAAACTTGTTTTATTCATACAATTTATGACCACTCAAATTAACACAACAAAAGCGTGTTCCCTAAATTGATGCTCGATCAACGGCAATCACGAATTTTATGGTGATATAAATACGAGAGAAAGATCTGTGAATTGATTGGAAAATTTTCTTTTAATTGAAATACTTTGTCACACTGTATTGAGGCCAGGAGGTTTCTAAATTTGTTTGTATTTGCATTTTCTGCCTTATCAGTTTTTGACTTTTTACTGGCTCATTTATGGAAAGAAATATGTTTTCCAATTATTTATTAAAAACTTCTCTCACACAATGGAGAAGTTTTTATCGAACTTATCTATTGTGTGGGAAAAGTTGTAGACGTTTTGTTTTATTGTCTCTGAGGCGTACGCCTTTTTGTAATGCATAAATTTAGTCGCAGTTTGCATTGTAAACTGTATGTGTGTTTACTTTACTTTTACTTTGTTAAAACAACTAATTGTGAATTAAACTCGTCAGCATAAAATAGAAACTTTAGCTTTTACTTTAGCCGTTCGAAGAATCGCTTAAGTTTAAATAAAGAAAAAAGATAGACGACAGATAAGTTGGGGAAGTATGTAGCTACTGATACAGTGTACATGTGCCTAACATTCCTCGATTTCAGATAATCGTAGTTAAAATACCACGTGTGTATGCCGCGTAGGTGGACATAGATAACCTTATATTTTACTCATTAGCTACTTTGTCTCAATGTTTATTTTATGTTTCATTATCAATAGTTAGAAAAGCGATAGTTCCATGTAAGATAGCTGTTATTTATTATTATAAACATATTATGTATTCGTTTATGATGATGCTTGCCCTACCTAATGCTAAGTGAAAATGTGGAAACGATTTATCACGAAGATCTTAAAGCACCTATTCACTAATACGACAATAATCCGAACTTACTTTACTGAGAAGTATACGAATAATACAGACATGTATTTCCATTTAAAACGATATAGAAATTTTCTCTTCCGTCGATTTCTCGTCCGTTAGCAATCTCACGAAGACAATAAACTCTAGTTCTTTTATCAGCACACCTCACGTCGTTTCATAACCCACTTTCAACACGAAGGCGCGATGTAGCAACGGCTGTAGTTTTATTATCAGTTTCACCAGAGGATACAAACTACAAGGCCAGGTAGGCTGTTTGTCGAACTGCTAGGGACAGAGTATTTGTACTGATAATGTCTCTTGAAGGTTTTATTGATGGTGATAAAGCTTTTGGGACATGTTTCGGGGAAAAGATAAGGGATCCTTCAATGGATTATGGCTTTGTTTGCAATGGGCTTTATGATATGCCTCTTTTGACGTAGTTGGTAGTAAAGCCTGTTCGCTTGAGCTTAATTTGTCATTTTTGTGGCCCGAGATTACCATGTCCGACAACATCAATGTTTTTGGTAAAACTCTAGCAATCGGACTATGTACAAATATCGGAAACTACTTTTTCTAACCGGTATAGCTATTAGACCATCACTATGCCAGAATCTGCTACCGTTGCAGTGACTGCATTGAAATAACCAATTCTATTGTATACAAAAATCGCAACGCGAAAGCATGACGATCCATCGTCCTAATTACACAACCATTCGTCACGGTACACGTTCCTATTGTCAGTAACGCCATATTTTATTGTTACAACAATTTATATTGAAAACCGGCCTATAAAGACCTCCACTGCCGTCCCTGTCCCTTCCCATCAATTGCATTTATAAATACACCGGTATCATGATTGGGTTCATTGTATTCTGGTTCAGTTTTGACCTCGAAATGGACCCCGTTGATATCATCTATGCAGGTCGTGACCTTCGGACGTAATCCAGATACGTAGGAGTTTCATGGTTTGAGTGATATGAAATTAGATTCGATGCGGTAGTTTGTGAGGTTGCGGTTGAGTGATTTGACATTGGCAATGATTTTGAGGTTAAGGATCGTATCAACAGAATTAAATCGGTTATCCTTATCCTGACCACTTCTTAAAATAGTTTAAAACCTAAGATCACTATGTTACCATTACCACTGTAAAATAGGGTCGGTGCAAAATGGGCAGTAAATTTGATTATCCGTCCTATTGTATTCTACAAACTTTTTATGGTTTCGTCTGTTTCGCCCCTAAAAAGGTTTTGTTTGGCTTTTTTTATCATCAATCTCATAGCAAAAACTCCATAATTTCGGTCTCAATTGCTATAACGGAGCCATTTAACCTTAAATAGCTACCATTGTCTCCCTACGTTCTAACTAGTTAAGTATTTACTTCTTTTATACATGCGACATGCGGCCTCAACACCACTATTTTGAACCTTATCTTTTAACGGCACGGTTGATTTTGTTTCATCATCAATTTTTCTATTATCATTGTTAATTTCAGCGACGTAATCGTCCTGACAATTGCTTGATTACAACAATTAATCGCAATTGAATGGAATTTGTGCGTTTCCTCTTCTCTTACGAAATTTGTCATCAGGCATGTGCTATCATTATCTTATTTATATCTTTAGCAAGGTTTACTTTAGCTGACTCTTGGTGCTTTAGATACTCGTCTGAAAAGTTTGTAACCGTAACTTCTATGTCTTCTCCTTGTAGTAATGGTCCTTTGAAGCTGTATTAAACTGCTTTGAATGGGAACCTGTTTTGAAACCCTCCAAGTAAGAAGCCTTGGATCTGATTAAATGGAAAACGGCGCCAGGGTGTTGTGGTTGTGAGATTTATAGTCCTGGCGGAAATACTAGACGTGATGCTTTTCTTTTGTTTCGTGTCTTTTTATCTTGATTATGTTTTCTTATTGCCTTGTTATGTTTATGTAAGAATGTTGCATTATTTTGTTCTTTCGTCTGTTTCGTTTTAATTTAGACCTCTGCTATCCGTCCAATCAATTGATTATGAATGACAATTGCTTCTGTCTCATACTTATATTATAATGTTCTATTTTCCTTACTGCACTACTGAACTAATCTAAATTCACAGCCGAAGTCAGTTAACGTTTGTTCTCGGAATGCACAGGAAGCGCCGTATAATAACAGATATAACCACAGACAGTTGAAATAATTATCAACGTTAGAAGGAGCAGTACTGAATGGTTCAGTAATTGTACTATTATTGCGAAAAATATATGCTTATAGAAATAAGGTCACCATAATTCGTAAACCTAACCAACTACAACCAAATTTTTCTCGTTCTTTGAGTACCAACTTGTATGAGCTATTATCTTAATTGCTTTGATTTTGTTTAAAAACTAGAACCCGGCATACACCACCAAGCCTACCCCTGGTGGTAGGCCAGGACAAAACCTTACCAGTCTTATCAAAATGCACAGACACCAAACACACACGCCAGACACCACGCACACGGAGTTACAGTCTTTGACTTCTCTTTTTTTTTATTATATAACTTTATGTAACTTTAATATAGCACTTAAACTGAATTTTAACTTGTATGTAGGTATATATATATTTATCGATCAATCTGTTATGTATGTACCTTCACTTTGTTGAATTGAAACACATTACAACTATAATTCCCGGAGGTGGGCGTTGCGACCTGCGACACAGTATTTTAATTCTGCAGGTCGCATCGCTTCATATTTTTGTTCTAGCACCTAAGTATGTTTCAAAATAAAGACTTTTTACTTTTCTTTACTTTTTTTCCTTTATCACCAAAAATAATTCTGTCCTAGTAGATACCATTTATTAGCTTAATATTTACTTACTAGCTGTTCCCCATGGTTTCACCCGCGTTAAACTCGAATTTCACTTTATTGGTTGTTTTTTTTACACCTTGGGTTTTATTATTGGAGTTTTAGTAAGGATCTTACCTTATAACTTTTTGAAAATATAATATAGCCTATGTTCACCGGGGATAGTGTAGCTTCCGAACGGTGAAAGAATATTTCAAATCGGTCCAGTAGTTTTGGAGCCTATACAATACAAACAAACAAACAATCAAACATTTCCTCCTTATAATATTAGTATAGACTACTAGGGTAGCATAAACATATTTGGGTACTATTTATAAAAATATTTATTTTACATATATTAAAACAAAATCATTCTCATCGCAAACTGTGTTTAATACTCAGTGAATGATAAATCATTTGATTGTTACTTCTTCTATCATTTCTCTTGTATTTCATAGCTGCGTCCATTCATTTACGATCGCGCACTAAAAGCATATCGTTATTTGAAACATCGATTAATGCACCTTTGTTATTGTTGTTCGGGATATGAATTGGTTTTATATTTTCGTTAATGAAAGGATGTTGATATAGACGAAACAGCTTTGTTTGATAGATAACTTCTTACAATGGACAATAACAATAACTGTTGTATCTGGGTTTATTTATTTACCATTTATAGCATATGACCAAAAAACCATATATTTTAAAAAAGTTTTCTTTATTTTTTGTTGTTTGTACATACAAACCCTTTTTTATTTACAACTTGTCCCAGACTGGCCTGGGTGGTTCTATTCTGTTAATCTCTAATCATAGCCTGCAATCTTGGTCCTGAGATCTGTGCATTATTAAAATTTGCGTGTTATTTTGATGTGTGATATGTATCTTTTTGTTATATCTAAGGACCAATGTTATTATAATACATACACATAGTTTTGACATTATTTTAATTAATTTTCCAATAAGTATACATATTTGCAATTAATATTATATAATTTTTGCACGCCAAAGCTGTTTCAGCTGGTAAGTCATCGCATGGGACGTTTTAGAATAAGCATACTAACTTATAACCCGTTGACTGCAAATAAATGATTTTGTATTTGTATTATTTTTAATACAAATACAAAATCATTTATTTGCAGTCAATTGTCAATATTGGCTTGAAGCCAAAAGAATTTAAAATACCGTTACTGTAGAAAAGGCTTTGATCGGAAATATCATTATATTTCCGATCATTTTATCAACGTTTTGTATGTTAATTAATTATGCAAACTTATTAAACACATCAAAGTAAATCGATATAACTGGTTTCGTATTTCAGGTATTAATGTCGCTTACGTTATCTCATCTTAGGTATTTATCAGAAAGTAAAGATTGCATTTAGCGCTTTTAAAGAGAAAAAAAACAAATGGGATACATGTTTAGAATAACTCGACGACCGCGTTTTTCTGCTATTTAGCACTAATAAGTATTTACTTATTCTTTGAAAAATCTAAACACCGAGTTCGAATCCTTCAGTATTAAAGCGATTTGTGTTTCACTTTTGCGTGATAAATAATAATCTCTCTGAAATACAATTTTATGACAACACCTCGGGGTAACTTACTGCACAACTGCAAAATAATCATCCAAATCGGTCAATAAATAATGGAGAAATGTATGGACATACATAGAAGAAAATAAATTCAGCCGAACATGAAAACTGTCTTGTTTTCGGAGTCGGTTAACATGTATGTGTTTTCTACAAGTGATATATATATATATAATATGCGTAAATCCACACTAGCGCAGCGGCTGAGAAAATACAGATCTTTGTGACTCAGCACAGCCGTAATATTTTTCGAACGAAACGCATGTGCGGCGCAACACAACCGCTGTGTAGAACGGCAGCACGATTTTTTTAGGATAAAAAAAAGATCGCAGTCGTCGAAAAAAAACCGCAGTCAAAGTGTGATTGTCTTTGTCAAGCTTAGTGACTACCTTATATTAATTGATTATTTAGTAGAACATCAATTTACCTTATGATTAGTAAACTAAGGATGTTGAAATCCAAGCCACCGGATTGCGTAAAATCTGTGAGTTACCTACGTAAGGTTACTTCGTGCCACGGCGTCTGCGCAAGAGCATATTGTGAATAACACTAATTTCCTTCAGAAATTGATGCTATTAGTCGTTATTGCAAGAAGTTTCCCGGCTTTACGATACTTGCTTGTTTATTACTGGCTACCTTAGCCTACGGTTACCTAATGTTTACTAGGAAAATATTAAAACAAGAGTTCAGAGTTCTTCCTTATCTCCTTCTACCTATAAGTACCTCAATATAGCACTGGCTTAACGTGTTCTCTTCTATTATATTCTATCACCAGTCTTCAATAATCAATAATCATTTATTTCGTAAATTTCATGAATAACACACATCACATTCGTTTTTACTATTGTACGTTGAAATTGTAGATTAAATTAATCATACAATATTATATAAAATTTAATTATACATATAACAATAGAAACAAAAATAAGAATGGAGAACACAATAGAGTTTATCTACTACTAGAGGAGTGTTTAGAGAGTTTATCTAATTCTCAGGGTTTGTACCCTTTCCATTCACACAATCTAACGTGTCTTCGGTAAATTCCGCGCGATTTCACCACAGCACATAGTATGTGTCAGACGTGTAAAAACAACCAATAGAATATCGAAATCATACCATGTTGATCATAATGTCGCTATTTTCACAACATTCTATTGGTTCATCATGTTGCTCTACTTACTACTACTCTATTCTATAGTTTCTGGGGCTCTATTTTGCTTCGATAGGAATCTACATGACGTCACAGGTATTTGTCGGGAACCTACACCATAAAAGCATAGGTTTCCATTCATTTACGTTACTATGGTGAAGTAATTGCACGCCTCTTCGTGCGCAGCATTAATTAATCGTAATTAGTCACTGTCTCAGGCAATGGTAACGCATTCTTCAACTGTGACGAGGTTTTGAAACTTCGATATATTAGGGCTCTCTTCTTGTCATGCGGATTTCCGCCCGTGTGCGGATGTAGTCCAGGTCTAGTATTTATGTAAGATCAAGTGGTGGGTCTTGGTTCTACGATTCCCCCCCTACCGAACATGGATTGTATATATGGGACCAGGGGGAGGCCTTCAGTCAGCTGTGTGATACAGCATGGTAATTTTTATGGCGTTGTTTTCACTAGCACCGACTTCGCCTACAAGTTCCAAAGAACTTGTAAGCCTACATGATCCTATGCAGCTATTGTGGTTCTGGCACCTTTTCAGAAAGGACATTGGCTACATATACCTATCCTGGAAAAGCGTGCGAAGCTGCGGGCAGAAGTTTAAACTTCATAAATTGTATTTTTGTTCTAAAATGTCCCGTGCTTGTAACATAATTTACATGAATACATCGTTATTTATGAGCATTATGTTGTTGATGTCAGAGGGCAAGTCGTGAGTCCAACCCGTTAGTCCAAGTCCTCCCAATTAAAGGAACCCGCTGAATCAACCAGTTTTTTTTGTTCACATAGACACAATCATTGGTAAACATGGTGACCAGATCTAGCAATGTAGTGTATTTGTGAATGTAAATATTACTAATGTATTATGTATTACACTATTTGACTGTATTCCCTCACTAAAATTGGGTATAAATGTGAAAAGATTAGATGATTAGAATTTTTGTAACCTTTTGAAGCCAATACTACTGAATGGATTGGGCTGAATTTTCGCGTAGACGTCACACGTAGTTTTAAAGCTGAAATAGCTTAGAGGCTTTTGTTAATCCCAGAAAAACGCGTGCGAAGCAGCGGCCGGAACCTACACAACTAAAAACAAAAGAAACAAGTTACAAATAAAAAACAAAAGAAAATTAACCAAAGAGTAGTTTGAGTCATGCTGATACACACTCACGAATCCACATCAGAATTTTGATCTGTTGTCCATACGCGAGCGGAGAAATTAAAGGACGACCCGTTGGACGCTTACCTTTACAATACACTGCATTGTATGTGAGTATGTTTGTTTGTATGTAGACCGGAAGCTATGATGTCCTTTGTATGGAAACTAGGGCGGGTTGGCATGGCTTATTATGAGGTTGGATTGGTCACGAACTGTGATCACGATTGTTAATTTAGTTCATCGTTGTCTACGAGTCCTGACCTATAATTATCAATTTATCATCCACGACTTAAACAACAGTAAGTACTTCTGGCTTAATTCAGTTCTTGCTATCGGGCCACCCGATCTTAACCCTCCTAAAAACTCTTCAACATCTCATATTCAGCCTATTTTTTATCACTCTCTATTAAGGAAATTCAGCTACTCTCTCAACGTCACATTTTTTCCTGACTTTTTCCTCTACAACCTTCTTCCTCTCATCATCAGCGGCCCTAATAACCACGCAAGGTGATTCTAGTAGGTAGGTACTATTCGGGACTAATAGTCACCATACCCCTCCGTAAGTACTCACCTTACCAGGCGTTTGACAGATGTTTATTGTGCCGATCGAAGCGCTTCTCTCGACCATCTCTGATATAAAAATTGACATTTCTTGAGGCATACCAACACAATGGGACAACCACAATATTAATACTATGGATGGTCACGCCGCTCACGCAGACAATCACTGACAAAACTTGTAAAATTAAAGCTTTTTGAGAGCAATCTTTACCCCTCCTAACCTTGCATCATAGCACCCACATACGTCTGTTGCTGCACATAGGCCTCCCCAAAACAATACCAAAAATAGCGATCTGAGCCGCTTCATCAACTATCTCTATCAACCATCTTGTGCTATACAACAAGCTTATCTTCTAACATACATATTTCAAAGGAAACAACCCATAATTTCGCTTCAACGATGATTCCGAACAACCAAACGCTGATTTCATTCAAAGCCAATAAATACTAACAGTTACGTAGGAAGCTCAGCAGGAATCTAACGAGACCACCGGGACCGTGTTTTTGTACTAAATATTGGACAGGTGTTCGGTAGATGGGCTGTGGCAGTGTGACAACACAGGAAATAGCAGTTACGGTTATTTTACACTGTGATTTTAAGATTAGGCAAGATTTATTAAAAAAATAGGTTCCTTTGTTTTCAAACACATCATTATCATGATCATGTAGGTACGCCTTTTAGGTCTCCTTTGGTAGGTTCCGCCTACCTTTTCAGTCACAAGAGTGAAAGAAGACGTGTGTCCCTAAGAATGACAACCTTCTTGGAGACACACTTAAACAATCAATAAGAATTTGTTAGTGATATTGATCTACTAAAAACGGCGGGGAATATAGAAAAAGCGGTTAGTATATGTATTTACACTCTCCAATATATTTTCTTACGCTTTATAGATAAACTTCGATGATAACAAAGCGAAATAGATTTTATTTATCATCAAAGTTCAATATCCCAACAATTACCCTACACTATATATCTGTAGTACCTACCTATATAAGTATATTTAGTAATGTTGCATCGTACAGAATAGATTCTGTGGTCACTTCACTCACACCTACATAATACATGTTAGTACTTACTAGCTTTGCAGTTTCGTCACATTCTGTCGTATGTTGTGTACAGAGGTAATTCTATCGATTCATCGTTGTTTTATCACGATTTCATTATAGACTATGAAATAGGTGAAATAGATTGATAATAATATGTGAAGAAAGAAACAACTCAAATTTTTTTTTTATAGAACACCTGTGAATTGCGTTTACAGCATTATTGGTACATGTTCTAAAGTTCTATTGTAACATTATATAATTATGGTAATTTATTTTGATAATGGTTGATTATACTATAATTTGTGATGGAATGTGACTATGATTTTTCCTAAAGATATAATAGGTCTTCTGACAGAGCTTCTTTATGTATGGATTTTGATGAGTATGACAGACAAACTCATCAAAAAAAGTAAAAGCAATAATAGCCTTGATTTACCTTTTCTAGTTACATACTTTGCTTTCTTTGTGTGTATCTTGCTTGGTATTTTAATAGAAACATTTATAGATATTATCATCTGCTCAAATCTCTAGATTTCGCCCATTACAACTTTTTCTCACGGTTTAAACTGATTTATATTTTAGTAAACATTGCGTTTTTGTTGCCGTTTTTATGGCCATAAAAACGACTTCAGCTGTCACGTGTCCAACTCCAATCGCATTTTATATCCCATGTCCCAATATGATACTATTGAAGTTTTAATATTTCAATTTTTGCTTCGAGCTTTTCTATAGATTTTCTTTGCAGAATTTGACCTAATTACCGTTTTTTAACAATAAAAAGGAACTATGTCCCTGTTTTAAAGAATTCAGCCGTTTAAAATTGTTCCACTCAAATTATTCTGACAGATTTACCTACGATAGAAAATTATAAATTACGGCTCATGCTAAACGCCTTTTGTACGGTATTCAATTGCACATCTCAATTCTAGTTTAGTACGAAGATGTCGTAAAGCCTCTCGCAAATGAAGTAGTAAGAGTAAGTTCAACTTTTCTACCATACCACTATGGACAAATCATTGCGTTAATCTATAATACCACTCAAAAATAAGACTACATAACATACATGCCTTAAGTGTTATATTAATTGAGTTTTAACCCTTTGGTTCTATTCTATAGGTACCTTTGTTTAGTGTAGGCTTAGGTTCATTTAATTTATTTAGAATGCAAAATGTATTATAAGAACATAAAATGTACAGAACTTATGGTCGATAATTTTAGAGAATACATACAATATGTACCCATTTATATAGGCTGTTGCAATGGGAGACGGCCAGATAATTTCTATTATACAAATTAACAATTTTAATTTCATTTAATGGTAATTTTTAATAGGTTCGGTGGGATAAGCCAGGGGTCTGTTTTTGCGCTTTTGCCCAGTTTTAACACAGTAAATTATTCGTTTTAGCGATTTCTATGACCTTTCTCTCTCATTCCCTCTAGCTTAATATATTGTTTTAAAGAAATCCTATTTTCTAAATGCAGCCGTAACTGACACCTTGACACCCTGACGATTGCATGAACCGTACAGAGCTCATCCTAACCAATTTAAGACAAGCACCAGTATCACTTGACCTCTTATGTTATACTCTTTCTTCAACTACGAAGCTCTTTGAATATTTGTCCTAACGTGAACAAGACCAGTCATTCTTGATCCTTATTTTTAGGAGTGATCTTTTAAAACGGGGGGTTTGCTTGCTGGTTTACGTCTACGAGGGATTTAGAACACCAATTTATCTGTCTGTCAACAGGATAAGGGAAATTTAGTGTTCGTGCTTCAGCGGTGGATTTGGAGTGATTTTTGCTCTATTTTCGGACCTAATTACGTTAGAAAAATAACCTCATTGGTGTCTTCACTAATCTGGCTGGGTGGATTGTTTCCTTTGAAAATTTCTTAGGCTGCTTTCGAATGTATTATTGATTGAAGCTTACGAGTATGTTATTAACATCAAAAGAAACGCATTTGCAATAGAATTATCTCAACTCTTTAGGCTCTCGTCTTATCAAGATATGACGCAGTTCGCAATACAAATATGTACCTAGCTATACTCCGATTCAGAATCCAAGATATTTTATGTCAACAAAGACATATATGAAGTTACAATTACAAAAAACAACATTTTATCACTAAAAAGTAAAGCACAAACTTTCATAACGATTAATTTCACATATGAAGCGAAAAATGTCTAAATTTCGTGTTCAATATTCCTTGTGTTTTATAAACCCTTTGTGTAATAAAAATAGCCAGATTTTTTGAATCGGAGTGAACACAACAATCACGCGTACTACCTACTGTCAACTACATTGCTAATTCAATATGGAAGTCTTCAATAAAACTCCCACTCGTTCCTACATCGCTACCAAGGTTGTCGTAGATCCTCAATAACTACAGTTTAACTGGTTTTATTCTGATTTACCGATACATGTAAACATTTTAATATTTAAAGCTACTGTGGCAGAATAAGTCCATCATGGCTGCCAGATGTAGGCAATAAAAAAGAAAATAAATTAGTCGTTGAATGACTAGTCCCCCGACCTTGAACGTGATGAGATGTCAGGATTCGAATTTTAAAAATAATTCTTATATAGAATGCGGTTCCCGCGCTGCTCTAACGACCGGTTTAAAATTAGAAGTTCTATTCTTGATTTGAACTCCCGGACGAGGGCATCTTATTGTTTTTGCTGGATGCTGCCATAAAGGAAACTAAAATCTACTCGTCGATTCGCATTTTCTGGACAAAAAAGTAGGAACTAGGAAGCTTAAATGTTATTCTATGTATAGAACGTTCACATACATACATAATAAACGTGGTATAGTGTTTCTAATGGGCTATGAAAATTGGAAGAAGCCCAAAACAGATAATCGAGTCGATTAAGCCCCGGACGATAAGTGACTCTTGCGTATACCTAATAAGTAATAAACATCAACAACTTAGATACCAACTTAGGTACCTTTTAGATATTAATATCAATTTTATATAATTAATGCTAAGTTATTACATTTCTTGTGGATCGTGAGACGAGCTAAACAATGGGACGACCGGCAAAATAAATATAGTTGCAACATTGCAAAACAAAACCCCGGTTTAAGACGCCATTTTCTTTTGTTTAAAAATGTTTTATAGTTTTCGAACAATAGTTTTCTCTGGCTAGACGAAATTTTAAAGCTGCAATAGTAATCAAGAAAGTTAAATTCAAACATTTTACGACGATCTCTGGTGTGGTGGGCGAAGGTACGTATGTGACGCAGGAGGTTGTGGGTTCGATTCCTCCTCGGCACAAATGTTTGTACGATCTGTAGATATTTGTTCCGGATATTCTGGTCGTTGTTATCCCTGTATAATAAACAATATGTATCTATCTATGTTTGTATTGTATTAGTTTTGTGTATCTGACATCCAGTAGTAGCAAATTACTAGATACCCATAACACAAGCTTCGCTTAGCTTGGGACTAGATGATGCTGAATTTTCTAGATTTTTTTTTTGCGGTTGTTTTTTCTGCTAATTATTTATATGTATATTCCTTGTAAGAATATAAAATATTACAAGTACATGATACTAGATAAACAGATCGGTTTTCGTATGCGATCCTTATGAAAACAGTGACGACAGCTTATAGCGGAATATCCAGTTTAATACCAACATACCTAAATTATAGAAGTACCTTCCTACCTACGCCTCACCCCCTCAACCTCAACAGCCTAATATTATCCACTGCTGGACGCAGGCTTAGGCTGGGTAGTGAATGAGTTAAACTATCATTTACCATCCATACAATGTATTCGTCTACCTACCAGTCTAAAACTAGAAATAGACTGAGCCCGCGCCACGTAACGTACGCAACGCACTAGGAGATTTGCATGCTTGAAGTTATTTCATATTTATTTTATTGCAAGTTTCATGAAAACAGATGGCCTAGCTAGAGACACACGCCACACAATCCGGTGTTTCCTACATTTCTCGCGTACGTTGCGTGGCAACTGAACTTCTTTCCGGCTCTTGTGGGGGGTACGGTAGGGAGGGAGGTCTCGAGTTTTTACCTCTTTACCCTGGCTTCAACTGAAAGGGTGACGACCGGTCCTTGGGTTTAGGACAAATAGCACCACGCTATTGTCATAGCTATATGCTTAGTCCTATAACTTTAGTAAACCAGCTGTTTTCCAACAAGCTACCTCATGTCTCAGCTGTCGTGATGCGTTCCAAACGCTGTCATAAGCTTCCTCTGATGGCTGAAATAATATCTGTAAGTTGATAGCGTTCTGCTAATTGTTTGGAGGTGGTGTGAGGCCATTGGCATTCCAAGTGCCCTTGTAAAAAGAGATAGGTATATATGTACATTAGTTGATAACTCGAGCTAGATAGTTCTTTCTTTTTATAACTTTTTTTTTAACAAAGATAGTTATGAAAGCTTGAGCGACACCGCCAAATAGTTATAATAATATTTTGTACTAGTTTATCTTGTTTGTTGTTATTTTAAATGTGCAATAAAGAATTTTCTATCTATAGATAGATAAGTAGATAGATCTATGTTCAGATGTTTAAACAGAGCATTTGATGCAATTAAACTTTTCACTGCCCAGGTTCTCTAACCCAAACATGGATTAGACATACGTACACCATGAACACTGTAAGTGTTAACCAAACCACTATATCGACTTTTGTTCTATAAGATTATTATTTTCTTTCGTTATTTTGATTTGATTCTGTTCTTCCGAAGGTAACCGAGAGTCCGGTTCAGTGATGAGTTGACTGTACAGTTGGACCATTAGGATGTCCAGTGATTCTCTGTGATTATTACAAGTGTTCGTTACCATTCCCGCTTACGCGATCGAAACCGAGGGGCCGATGGGTATGTTATCTTTATTTTATTTTATTGTTTCGTGAAGTAATACAGACACTTTAATAAGTAGTTGAAAATTATGGGGTCTTAAGGGTCATAGCACATTATGTACATCCAAGTCCAACGCCGCTACCGCACAACAGAAAGATGAGCATTCAAATAATATGGGATTTGACTCGTCATATTTAGATGCATAATAAGTCACATTATTATGCATCTAAATATGACATAAGGCACATAATATATACGGCATAAGATAACAGAGAATGCGCTGGCGTACGTTTGTATTGTACCCTTCCGGCATTTTAAAATGTATCTAAAGATTACGTGTTAAAGCCCATATCTGAATGCTTATTTTTGTGCTGTGCGGTAGGACTGCTGGATGAATGTGCCATGTCCATTTAGCTCACCAAGACAACGACAAAAACAACTAAACTTTTTTGAAATATCCGCCATTTTAAACACCTAAAATTGCCTTTTGAAATATCGACCCTGTCCAGCAATTTTGGTTGTTGACTGTACCTACTAAACGGGACCCTCTTGAATTAAATTAAAACTGGATCGGTCTTATTCACACTGAAGATAAATCGTCCATTATATATAATATAATGAACTTGATATGAAAACTCTTTTACAAAATTAAAGTCCATTCAAAATGTAGAGCAAATCCTGCTTCCAAAAAAACCACTTTAAACTTACATAAAAATAATCTTTAGCTGTCTATACAGAGGGTCCAAAGTCCCTTGCACAAATCCTTATCCCTACAAGATATTTGTGTGATAAATTGAATGTTATGTCCATGAAATTAAAGTGCAGTTTCACTAAGAAAAGGCCATCTTGCCTTCAAAAGCGCCCATTGAACATTGAACCCTGTTTCGTAACTGTTAAAGTTGAAATTAAAATTTGAAACTGAATGCATTGTGTTGAGATCAGATAAAAAGGACAATGCTTGAAAGACACCAGTTTATTTCCATACAAAATGAGGATAAAGTTAAGAAGCTCCGTTTAAAATGGATTCTTGCACGTGGTGGAATTAAATCTTCTGTTTTTTTTATACATCTTCAATATCCACAGCTCTTAACTGTCTATACTCTGGCCAAACTGAATATACGATTTTTGTAAAAGATTTAGGATTTTTAAATTTTTTTCATTAAATAAATCATTTATGTTAGGCATCAGGAGTTATCAACGTTTTTTGTTATTACAGTGCGTAATCCCTCGCACTCAATTAAATAATATCGCAGATTCAAGTCCCGTCGAAATAGATTATTATAGGTTATTATTTAACATTAGTCTAGTACAGGATGGAAAATACTTAACACTTTGACTGCGGTTTTTTTTCGACGACTGCGATCTTTTTTTTTACCTAAAAAATTCGTGCTGCCGCTCTACACAGCGGTTTTGTTGCGCCGCACATGCGTTTCGTTAAAATATTACAGCTCTGCTGAGTCACAAAGATCTGTATTTTCTTAGCCGCTGCGCTAGTGTGGATTTTCGCAGATTAGTCACTTGTAGAAAACTCATACCGTGCGTTTTCAGCACTCAAAGTTTTAAAAACTACGGCCCATAGGTATATAAAATATATACCATAGTCTAATATACATAAAATAAACCTATTTACTAGCACGTAGTGTCGGCGACGTGTGACACGCAATAAGCGCTGCGATCAGTACGCCGGAACAGCACATTCTTTGCCCAGAATTCTTCCCTGGTGAAGGTCGAATATATTCTCAATTGGAATACGACCACCATCAAATTATTTCACAGGGCGATTACAATAGAAACACATTACAAACAGACAGATAAATCAAGTGCAACGGCCATTGTTCCGCTCACTAAAAATCGGATATGGCTACATGTTACTTCCGGAAGGCTCATTCTTCCGGCTTATTGAGCCCTTTGGCACTGTGATTGTATGAAAAGGTACCCTTTTTATATGTACAATCACTATGCTAAAGGGCCTACTATTCGGAGACTCGGACGAGCAATGATATTCTGTTGTAAAGAGAAGAGAAGTACTGTAGAATTTTGCACTATCGTATATTTCACTTACAGAAAAAAATCAATCATCTAGAACCCATAACACAAGCTCTGCTTAACCTGGAGCTAGATACCGTATAAATTGTGTAGCATTATTTATATTATCTATTTAGTTCTACTTAAACGACAATACTTATTTAACTATATTTATATTATCTATACAATAAGGAGTGGGTTCTCCTTGCTGAGGACCGAGATGAGTGGAAGAAGGGGAGGGAGGCCTTTGCCCTGCAGTGGGACACCCCGGGCTAATATAATAATAAAACAACTACCCTACTACAAATACACACCGGAACCTGTACTAGAAAACGCCACCCACAAACTCTACTTTGATAGAGCCATCCTCACCGACAGAACCACACACTTCAATAGACCAGACTTAACCCTTCTAGATAAAATCAATAGCACAGCACTTCTTATTGACATTGCGATCCCTAACACACACAACCTGCAAAACACCATCGCAGAGAAACTATCAAAATACGTAGACCTGAAAAATTAAATAACTCGTATGTGGCGTCTTCAAAAGGTATCAATTATCCCAATAGTTTTGTCATCAACCTTCGTAATTCCAAAACAGTTATTCCAATCCATAGAATATTTAGATTTGCCTAAGTCCACTTTCATCCTTTTACAAAAGGCTGTTATTTTAAACACATGTAGAATAGTAAGAAAATTTCTTCAAAATGAACTTCCTACTGAAGTTCGCCTCCCTGAAGCGCACTTGGCCTAGGCCCGTGTGCTTCAGGTATTACCGGTTTCTCTCTAAACCGAGAAGATAAAAATCTTAAGTCAAAATAATAATAATATATTATCTATATACTTATTATGTTAAGAACCTACTTATGTGAAGAGTCAAAACGTGACCTTTAGAGACGTGGTTTGGTCGAGTCGAATGTTTGGAAAGTGTTTAGCTGTGCACGCGCATTCTGTTTGCTTGTTAAGCTAGGTACACACTTGCTATGAACAGACAGACGAAACAAGCTGAAATAGATTATTTTTAAAAGAGTTTATGGCTAAATGTAAGAGAACGATATAATACTATTTTGATTCAGGTGAAAAGATTTCTTTATTTATTTAAATATGAATTGTATTTTATTTAATTCCCAATAGAATTTCGTTTGACCCAATCTGAGAAAGAGAGTTAGAGAAGTTCTTTCAGTTCTCTTCGTCCTTCGCGTCTAGTTGCCATATCGTCCCAGTTAAAAAGCACAATGCACTTAATATTTAACTGATAGTCGTGAGAGTTATTTATGTGGTCAATTATAACCTGGATCTCTTCTAGATCTTCGTGATACATCGTTGGCCATATCTTCACTCTACATCAGTTATCGAAAGTTTATTGATTAGAAAAAAAAATGATAAACCATAACTAATCATTTAACGTAAAAGTTAGAAAGACGTCTTCAAATGTCCCGTCTCCACTCAGCCTTAGGCCCTTCGGTGTTAGCACCTTCACTGCAAGTAGGTCGGAGTAATCGACAACAAGGTTGTACAAATCCATAGTTATTATTATGTACTCGATTGTACCAGTCCCTTTGAGCGGTAAATGTAAGTACTGTTGCGCTTAGAAGTGAATTTATGCATCATATAATGGTGTTTATTTAGTTGGGTTGTTGTGTCGATTTCTCTTTGAGATCATTGTTGTGTTCATTTATTTACCTTTTAAATAATGGTAAATAATGACATACCTGATGTGCTATATGTAGGCCATGGCCTACATAGCTAGCAGCGGCTGTGCATTCACAGCTAATGTCCTCTAGATAGAATATAATAGAAAACTTAAAAATAACTTAACTAAAAAAAATGTACATAGGCGACTACTCTGCAGTGCATCGTCATATCACATTGTTATATTAAAAAATGACAAAGTTTGGATGTTGAGATGTTTGTTACTTCTTTCCGCTACTACTACTGGACGGATTGGGGATCTTTTAATTCCATATATCATTTCCCATGGGATATAAATAATCTTAAAACGTTTCCATAGAAATAACGCGTACGAAGCCGCGGGCAGAAACTAGTTTTTAATAATAATAATATATAATGCTGGACAAATTCACACAGCATTATCTAGCCCCATGTTAAGCAGAGCTTGTGTTATGGGTACTAGATAACTGATATACAATACATTACATAGATATATATTTTTTTATTATACAAAGAAAACAACCAGAACACCCGGAACAAATATCTGCAGATCGTACACACAGTTGTTCCGAGGCGGGAATCGAACCCGCAACCTCCTGCGTCGCAGGTGGACCTTCGCCCACCGCGCCACATCGGTCGTCGAATATAAAAAGTAACTCATAATCGGAACCATAACACAAAGTCATTTGTGTTCCTGGTCCGATTAACGTTGGTTATGTTCAATGAGCATCATAATTATTATCCGTGTATATGTATATATAAATTATATCCGAAGCTTATAATTTAAAAATAATTTAATACTAAAATGACGAGAAGGTAATATTAAAAGTAGGTACCTAGCGTAACAGAAAGTTTAAATTTTAATGGCCTTAATCGTGATGGGTTGGGCGAAGTAATGTCTATGCCGTTTCGTTCGACTCACGACGACGTATACAACTTTAAATTGTTATAGCAATCATAGTTTTTCATTCGTATTGTAATAGTTTTGAAAGTGCTGATGAAAGAGTCTAATGGTGCAATGGGTAATTTGTTTTTCGACATTATTATAAGCTTGGACGGTAGACTGTTCGTGAACTTTTTAGAAACGTGGTTTTCTTTCATTATACTTATGTACCTAGGTTCACTATTCAGGCAGACTAGTATATGTTACTGATTTATAGGAAATTCGACTCAAAAATATGCCACCGTGGCCGTTTGTAAATGTACGATCCGCATATCGTTTTAGACGAGTTGTTACTAATCGAAATATTTTTAGTCAAATTGTTTTTTGTCGAAATCATCATCATCATCAGCCTATAGCAGTCCACTGCTCGACATAGGCCTCCCCCAATGAGCGCCATAGCGCCCTGTCTTCAGCTTGCCGCATCTACCTGCAGTCTTTCGCAGGTCGTCATCCCACCTGGTCGGAGGGCGTCCTACACTACGTTTACCGAGTCGTGGTCTCCACTCAAGAACACTCGTTCGTAGAAGGTTTAGTCGAATTGTTTTAAACGTCAATTCGTTGTTTAAAACAATTCGTAACAATAAACAATTTTAGTTGATATTTCTGTTGACGAAATAGGTTAGTATTAAATTTACACACTTTAAATTTTATCACGGTTAAAAAAAATACTATGGAAGTACCTACTAGCTACAGTATCTCAGAGAATATATTAATTATTTACGACTTCTCCATTGATCTCCCTCTGACGTACGGGAGATGCCTATGTCCAGCCATGGACGTGGTTATATATGATGATGTCTCGATGCAGATAAGAAACCTCTACCTGTGTGGCTTTCTAAAACGAATCAGTAACGAACAATTCAGCGTTACTGATATTAGCAAGTCCTGAGGTAATAGAGAAATTGCGATAAATATAGTCTTGCGGCGATGCAAGGTCAGCAGGTGTGGTGGGTCAGAGCAACGACTCGAGCGAACGTTTCCACTGTCTTATACGATACGAAAAGTTAATATATAATAACAAATACCATAACCACCGCTCTGGAACACAAAGCTGGTCAGGTAGTGCAAAGTGTTATTATGTGTATAACAGGCCTTGTAACCAATTTGACGGGGTGACGAATAAAAACAAGTTCGCCGTGTGATCAATAATTACAAAACTAAGACGTGACTTGAAACTAAATTTACATGTGACTGATTGAAACAAATTTTAATGGTTTTTGCTTTGTGACCAATAAGTTTGTGCTGTGACGAGTTGTTGCCTAAATCGACGTGACATTGAAGTACCTACATAAACATTGCTATTTTGTGGCTGCACAGTCTTGCAACGATGCAAGGTGCTGTTATGCTGCGGTGCTCGATCAAACGTTTCCACTGTCTTATACAATCCGTAAAGTTGTAAAGTGTAGTCGACACATAAATGTTACAGAATATATTATAATATATCTCCTAGACAGGTGGTAAAGGACCCGTCTAAGAGATCAGAGAGAATTGTATCTTCCATTTTGATCTCGTGGATAAAAACCTGTTGATTATGCAAATGTAGATATCCCTCCTAATTTAATCTAAACTTCTTGCGTTCCAGTTTTAAATTACCTTCTACAAAAACGATAACCACAGATTACAGAATATTATGTGCATATCTTTATAGTAATTATGAAAGTAAAACTTTTAAAACTCATGGTTGTTAACACAAAAGTCATTTATAACGAGATATTAAACTTACTCGCAGTGTCTTCTGTTATTCCGTGATCATGGCGCATGAAAGTGTGCCGAAATATTGGAATACTCATAAATCTAATCATGGTAAATATATCGTTGTAAATGACTATGGAAATAATTTAATACCTTTAAGTAACTTGATAGGTTCAATATTTTTACCCCAACCACGACACCTAGGTATTTTTCTTTTATCAGATTATCAGCTAAGACCAGGACCGCCATACATTATTTAATGTCCCGCGACTAACAATAAATAATTTTACGATCTCATAAACGTCTAAAAATATATTTCGCACTACAATGGAAACAGGTTCCATCGAAGTCAACGAACTACCTTTGTCCACCCTGTATGGCTGCATTTAAGGGCCTAGGTCTTTTACAAACAAATAAACATTTTTTAATGTATTGTTATGGTATTTGATAATTTTCAGTTCTTGTTAGCTCATTAGTGTCTGGGGAAATATTTGTGACTAGTGTCTCAAATATTTCTCCAGACACTAATGTACAAAACTAGTGTTTTGTACGAGTTCAGACGCTCGTAAAATATGTTTTTAAACGTAGGTATAACTATCCCTCCTTATTGTAAATAATCTTTTGTGCGAAATAAAATATTTAAATATATTCTGGTAGGTAATTATATTATTAATTTTGTTTATTGTTGTACTTAACTATTGCTAAATTTTATTTTAAATATGTATTTTTAGTTTTATTTACATTGGGTATTGTTTTAAGTTAGTTTTATAGAAATTTTAAAGAACGACCTTAGGTTTAGTTCGTATACGAATTTCCGCCTGCTTCCTTTGTAATGATGTTTTTTTCAGTTTCTTTAAAATAAGTTCATACTCGTAGTTGTTATGCATTGTTGGACAGCTAAGAAAACGGTTATGTTTTTAAAATAATCTGCAAGCCAAGTTTCATAACGTTTTTTTTTTAATTTTTAAGGCATTTTAGAGGAAAAAAATCTTAATGAATAATCAAATAATATCTTTTTTATCTCACATTTTTAAATTTGGAGCGATAATTGTTGTTTTAATATTGATGAATAACCAGTGTTTATTCGTTTTTATAAATCAGAAGAAAAAATAGATTTAAATGGACAGTTTTTTTAAATCAATTTATGATGTTGCACTTTTGACTTATTTTGAAAAAAGCTAAAAATCATGACAACTTAAAAATGGTTCACTTTTGCGTGATGCACATGGGGGTGAAAATTTTCGCAAATAGTCACCCCTATCACCTCCTAACGAGAATACGTCGAATTACCAATAACCCTGTATAGGTACTCGTATAATATTAATTATACACGAGCGAGTTTTTGATATAAGTATGTTATTTTAAAGTTATTTCACCTGATACGCTAGCTATGAAACATTAATAGGAATGTACATGCAACGATAACTGCTTCAATTCCTATCAAAAACACTACCAAGGTTACGTTGGTTCAATAAAAACATAGCGGTTATCAAATATTTAGCATTTTGTATGGATGAGTCATATGTGTGAGTTGTATGAGTCAGGTCAATGTTTATGAGTCAGGGAGCATGGTGATTTCCTTGATCTACTGTAATTTCATGGTAGACTGGACGGTGACACAGATGTTGTAAGATGTGATTTGAGATGAAACCTAAGGTACGCGTATCTTTCAGACGAATTAAATCTGTCTAATTACTACTTACTTATTATTATAAATAAATAATAAATAAATAATGCTGGACATTTCACACAGCATTATCTAGCCCCATGGTAAGCAGAGCTTGTGTTATGGGTACTAGATAACTGATATACATAATACAATACATTACATAGATAGATATTTTTTTTTATACATAGAAAACGACCAGAACACCCGAAACAAATATCTGCAGATCGTACACACAATTGTTCCGAGGCGGGAATCGAACCCGCAACCTCATGCGTCGCAGGCGGACCTTCGCCCACCGCGCCACATCGGTCGTCGTCGTTATTATGTTGGCCTTGTCCTGCTCTACCAGCAAAGTTTTTGTATAGGTTAGAATAGAGAAAATAGCGTAGCTACATTGGTAAATTATTGAAGTTGAAAGTATAAAACTCAATTATTTTACGCATTGATGATGGACACGATGTCATTTGTGACAAGATTATTTTTAACTTGTCCTGATAGTTTGTGCTGGACAAATCTTGAAACTGGATTCTAGACCAGTTATCAACTCTACCGTTTGATTTGCAATTTGGCATTTAAAATATTTTTAACACTTTGATTGCTGAAATCAGCAATCAAAGTGTTGTGTTTCATGTTGTGTGTCAGTATGTGTTTTCTACAAGTGACTAATATGCGTAAATCCACACTAGCGCAGCGGCTGAGAAAATACAGATCTGTGTGACTCAGCGCAGCCGTAATATTCGGCAGCACGAATTTTTTAGGTTAAAAAAAAGATCGCAGTCGTCGATAAAAAATCGCAGTCAAAGTGTTAAATAGACTAATTATTATCAAATCGTTTTGTTAACTATAGGATTATATATTTGGTAATCTATCTAGCTTCATAAATTATCTCCATTGTATATTAAATTATTATTTATTAGTATCGTATACTTCGTATCTTATCATATCATATACCTACCAAACAGTAGCCTAAACAACACCTACCTATTTAAAACATTGGAATGTCAAATTACCTTACAAGACATGAGATAATCTTGTAAATAGTATCTATCTAGAGGTACAGTGACGTCCATTGTTATCTGAACTGATTAATGTTCAGATTTTTTGATGTTTGTTACCTCTTCACGACAAAACTATATAGATAGATAGAAATAATCTTTAAACGTTACCATGAAAACAACGCGAGCAAAGCCGCTGGCAGAAACTAGTTTTAAATAAAAACAACAAATTTATTAATGTTAAATCAAAAGTTATGTAATTACGAGACTTGGAACTTGCTCGGGAGGTCAGCTAATGATGAACACCACACACATATGTATTATGTACATGTACATAGTTATTCATATAATGGGTAGGAAGGTTGTTGGAGTATCTCTGAAGGATAGGATTCGTAACGAATACATCCGACAGAGAACCAAGGTTATCGACATAGCTCAAAGAATTAGCAAGTTCTTGAGTGGAGACCACGACTCGGTAAACGTAGTGTAGGACGCCCTCCTACCAGGTGGGATGACGACCTGCGAAAGACTGCAGGTAGATGATGGATGCGGCAAGCTGAAGACAGGGCGCTATGGCGCTCATTGGGGGAGGCAGCCATGTCCAGCTGTGGACTGCTATAGATGTTGTTACTTACTTATCTATCGTAGATATTTAGTAAGTACCTTCCTTAGTTACACATGAAAATAAATATGCAAGTAGTACTTACATATTTCTTTCGTTACTACGCTTACAAGAATAAATATCTTATAAATTAATATATCCTCTGTAGGCAACATTTAGGTCTTACGTCAGGCATTTTTCGGAAAGAACATGCATCAGAGGTTTTCTAGAAATGTATTTTCCTCCAAGCTTATGACGCTGTTAGGGATTAAAAAACGGCTTACGTCACGCACGGCTTTACTAGGTTACTAAATTATAAATCATTTTCAAGATATGTACCTGCCTGGAAAAACTACCGATCTGATTTGATGTTACATACATAGGTACGTAAAAAACCATTCATTTTAATGTTTGCTTTAATCTTTAATCCGACTGTGTGTTTTGACTTGAGGTGTTTGAGTTTGGGTTCCTTCAACAAAGCGTCTCAATGAAAAATATTTAATTTCGAAAACACGAATAATGTTCTGAGCAGCTTTGCTTTCTACTCAAAGAATACTAAAAAGATATTATGCACGCATGTGTATATGGTCAATGGTCATATTTTGGGCGACGACGTTATTAGACTATGATAGTCCACTGCTGGACCTAGGCCTCTCCAAACGCTAGCGCCTCTCCAAACGCTAGCGCCCTGTCTTCATGTTGACGCATCCAGCATTTCCCTGCAGTCTTTCGCAGGTCGTCATCGACATCACGTTCTACACTACGTTTAGCGAGTCTTGGTCTTCAATCGACAACACGTTTACCCCAGCGATCTATCTTTTGACCAACTTGTTATTAGCAAATTTACCTACGTTCGCTTTTGTCTGTTTTATTAACTAATATACTAGGGTATGACGATATATATAGAATATAAACACACAGTGTACTTGTATATAGGTACTAAACCTACTAAGGAATTTGAAGTCTGCTTTTAGTTTTTTCAAGACAATCAAAGTACATATTTATGTACTTAGTTAGATTTTTTTGATTTGTTATATGTTCTATAGACATAGAAACTGTACATAAACATTAACATACCTACTATAAATACTCGTACAATAAAAACACTATCCTTTCAACCCCCAAAAAACGAAAAGAATGTAAAAAAATCCCAAATGTAACATTTGGGAGCACATTAAAAAAACGTCGCTATCAAGTTTCATTCTAACCTGATAGCTTAATTTAGTCTCGTTATCCTCACTCCATTCTGAGCTCTATTACTATTAAGCTTTGGATGTTTTTTGGCTTTTAACGCTATGCATTTTATTTGTTGGCTTCTTAACAAAGTCTGTCGTTGAATAAGAAACTTTCTGGATTGAGTTACAGTATTTTTGTATCAGTAGATGTTATCTTTGGAACAGTTTTTATTGTAAAGGATAAAACTTTTGAACTAGAAATATTTATGTGAGAAGACCATTTTTAAGGTAAAAAAAAGGTTTGTGCATCCACATTTGATAAAAAAAAACAAAGCTGAGATAGATAGATACTAAGGTATGTATTTAAAACGTAGGCCATAGAACTCTGATATTGCAGTATAGGGTAATCTAAAGTCATTTAAAACGGGATATTTACCATGATTTGATACCGTCATTGTTGTGTGTCGTGATCGAGCTGCGTTCGATAATAATGAAACCGGTGGTAGTTGTAACGTTCGTAGCAAAAGAGAAAAAATGAGGGTAGATCGGTATGTCTGCCCATAAAAACTTACTCACAGTCGCAGTGCCTTCAGTTATTCCATGATCATGGCGCATGAAACTGTACTAAAATATTGGATACCTAACTCAAAAATCAAATGAAATGAAATGAATGTTTATTTCTTTAGGCTTACAATATAAGCACTTAGACAAGTCATATTTTATACTATTCATTATTATATTGATGTTCACTTCAATTTTTTGTCCACCAGTGGAAGAAGTGAGAAGAAACCACTAGTATGTTCATAACTTATGTGTCTAGTACATATGATTTGCTTATCTGTAAGTTTTTAGATTTGAGTTGGAGCAAAACTCGTTCCAAGCTTTTTTATCTTCTAGATAATCTGATATTTTGTAATAAGCCTTTTTACAATGAATATGCTTCACAATTTTTTTAAATTTATTTATTGATAATTTTTGCAACTCACTTGGAGTTTTGTTTTAGAAGCGTATACATTGCCCTTTAAAAGATGCACTTATCTTATGTAATAATCATGGTAAATATCCCGTTTTAAATGACTTTAGTGTTAATAACCATGATAGTTTCAAAAGTTTTAGGGTAATCGACATACCTACCTACTTTAAATTGTATAGGTTGTTTTTTAAATATAATTATTAAAAAATTGTACATTGTTTGCAACAGTCTGCCGTAAGCTCAATTGTAAATGGTACATTATGTACTTCTAATTCGTTTCTAGTATTTGATTGTAACTTTATTTCATAATAAAGATATATTTGTTAATATAATTTCTATACTTACATATATTTTAAGACTTATGGGGTTTAAATACGTCCTTCAACATTCCGAAGTCCTCCATAAATAAAGTGAATGTGTTTAACCTTGCCTTACCTTGAACACATGTGTATGGTGTTATTAAACTCAAGTTAACTACCAGTAACTTGAAGTTAATTGACAAGTTACCTCGAAGGGAGGCTATTAGAAACTGTAGCTATCATCATCGTCAGGGAACATTCAACAAATCGTCAGATATATTTTTTCTTCATGTTTGTATTTTGACTAACATAATTTAAAGCTAACAAGGCAAACGTCCCTTTAAAGTAACAAACTGCGTCATACATATATAACTGTGTACTAGGTAATGGTACCAATCCCATTTAAATTAGTCATGGTAACCCAGTAACCTAAAATTTGCAAGTCGTTATCAAATGTCCTCTATTTCTCAGTAGTCAATGACTATACAGATATTCCTGAAAATTTTGTAAAGGGGGAATCAAAAAGACTCTCTTTCTGCTTTTCTTTGCACAATGCCCTATGGTGTTTCCTTTGTCAAAAGTTAGTGTGTGTTATAATAAAAATTTAATTTATCTTTTAAAATAGTATTTAACGACATCAAGTGTAACATTGTGTACCTACGGTGGAAATAAATCAACTGATAAAATGATTAAAACTAGCTTTATCCTTGGTACACCCCCTGCCTTTCTTAAATTCACATAATTATTTCCATACAAAGGTTGCCTGGAAGAGATCGCTTCTAAGCGCTAAGGCCGTCTATTGTACTTTTCGCATGTAATGTCTTTTATAATGGTCTGTATCTGGTGTACAATAAAGTTTTTTTGTTTTGCATTGTATTTTAAAATCAAAATCAAATTATATCAAAATAAACCAACAAACTATTAAAACATATAGAATTAACTAAAAAACCACAAAGTACATGTTTATGACGACCGATGTGGCGCGGTGAGCGAAGATCTGCCTGATCTGTTGTTTTCTATGTATAATAAAAAATCTTTCTACCTAATGTATTGTATTAAGTATATCAGTTATCTAGTAGGTACCTACCCATAACACAAGCTCTGCTTACCATGGGGCTAGATAACGCTGTGTGAATTGTCCAGCATTATTTATTTATTTTATATGATACTAGTTTAGTTTCACCTTCGCCCACCGCGCCACATCGGTCGTCATGTATAAGTACGACTTATCTTAAGAGCGTTTATTCCTAAAATGCGCAGAAACAGTACTTTTCAAACCCGTTTATATCATGAACCACTTATCTTATAGCATATGTTATTTACTAATCATTTTAGGAATTTTAGTGTCCAAATAGTTTGACTATAAAATATTTCGATTAATATAGTATGTACGCGTTCTATCACGATAACTTGTGAGAGGTTTTCATAATTTCCCTTTCAGCATCAGTTTCGAAGCTCAAAATAATAGAAAATACTGACATATCTAATTAAGAAAAAAATATAACCTACTGATGAGATCCTTAATTGTTACTAGGCTCAGCTATAGGTGAGACTAAAGAAACTGTTGTCACTTTATAACGTAGTAACTCTTAGAACAGGTAATCGAAACCTACTAAACAAATGTGAGAAAATACAAGTTATATCAATTATGCTTAGAAAGTAAGTTAAAATTTAAATTTGTTAAGGTTAAACCGTTTATAAGAGATGCTATAAAATTTAACGAAATAACATTTGGGAGCTGTAATCGCTTCTTGTTGATTAATGATAATCGTCGACATACTTTTGAGTTGGGTTTTGAATTTGTCACGAAAATGTGTTTTGGGACAAAAATATTATGTAGATGAAATGAAAGAACATATGTAGGTATAATATGAGGACTAGGACAAGACAAGGACTCCAGTATAGAGAATTGAGTTTAAAGAGAGGAAGTTAAAAAAAGTTATTAGATAGATAAATAACTCTTTAATGTCCGACATAAATACAAAACACAATACATAAGCGAATGCTGACAAACAAGGAAGTAAATATGGGTCTTTATCGCTTTGAGCAATCTCTATCACCTACCATACATCAGCTACCTCATCATCATCATCATCGTCATCATCAGCCTATATCAGTCCACTGCTGGACATAGGCCTCCCCCGATGAGCGCCATAGCGCCCTGTCTTCGGCTTGCCGCATCCAGCATCTACCTGCAGTCTTTCGCAAGTCGTCATCGCACCTGGTCGGAGGGCGTCCTACACTACGTTTACCGAGTCGTGGTCTCCACTCAAGAACACGTTTGCCCCAGCGGCCGTCGGTTCTTCGCAAAATATGGCCGGCCCACTGCCACTTCAGCTTGCTAATTCTTTGAGCTATGTCGATTACCTTGGTTCGCTGTCGGATGTATTCGTTGCGAATCCTATCAGCTACTTAGGTTAAGGTTAAACACTTGCATTATAAAAAAGAAAAGAATACCCTCCGTACATGCATTTTCAGATTAGTATGTTGTTCTATTTTTGACACACTAATGTCAAAAATAACCCTGATTTATATTGTCAGCTTTCCAATGCTGTTCCTCGAAATCGACGTGATAAATACAATGTCTGCATGCCGAATTCACGTACTGCTTTGATGCGCAAGAGTATCTTCTGCATGGCCCCTTCTATTTACAATAAACTGCCAAAATCACTGAGAGAATCTCTCACACTGTTTCGGAGAAAGATAAAAGCCACTTTGGAAGCTAAATGCTACTATACAATTTTTTTAGATTTAAGCAAATGACATCTCTAGCTTTTCATTATTTATTTAAATTTATTAATTATTATATTCGATTTATTTACTAAGTATGTGCAAATTTAAATTAAGTGACAATTATTGTAACCAGATTTTGCACGCCACAAAGGTAGAAATACATTGTGTCTTATTGAATCATACACCACTTATGTACCCTATTTACGTATTTGATGCAATAAATATTTACTTTACTTTACTTTACTTTACAAACTAAACTATATTCATATACATAGGTACCTACTCTACATAGTTAGTATGTATGTCTTGACTATAAATAATAAACATTGCTGTAAATCTAAATGTTGATAACATAACAGCGTAACTTTCTGATTATTCAATAACAGCATTGAAAGGAAGCTGTTAATCCTTAACGCCACTATAAATTATATCGAGATTGTGTATCAATAATATACAATTGCAAATCAAGGCACTAAAACATAACACGTATTCATTTACACGACGACAAAATGTGACGTGATATTCGTGATATCTACAAAATAAATGATTATTGTTTATTTTTTATTTGTGGTCGTTTTCTATGTATAATAAAAAATATCTATCTATGTGAAATATTGTATTATGTATATCAGTTATCTAGTACCCATAACACAAGCTCTGCTTACCATGGGGCTAGATATTGCTGTGTGAATTGTCCAGCATTATTTATTTATTTAAATTTATATACCTACTGCATAACAAAGAGACTACAGGATAAAAAAACTTTTGATGTTGCCCATTACTAATATGTCTTAGAAAAAGAATACATTTGTTTATAAGCGAATAGTCTCTGGAACAACTTATAACACTTTCGTTGCCCATGACGTCATCAACTATAAATAAATAAAAGCCTTACTGCAGGAAAAATATTGTAAATTACAGTATAGTACAGGACGTTCTTAAAAAAACGATCTACCCTATCCTGCAATATCCGAGTTCTATGGCCTACGTTTTAAATACGTATCTACCAAACAAACGAAGCTACGGGAAAACGAAACTAATTTAAAATTATAAGTAAAGGAAGTCAAAAAATCAAGGAAAGGAACTGAGAATTACTTTTAGCTGTATATCAGCTTATCTGATAAACATGAGACTCGGTGATAATGCAACTTGATTCGCGGAAACACCGAAATGTTCGCCACATGTGGAGTCTTATCTGGACCTCACACCGGGGCAACGATTTTAATAATTTCAATCATTACTTTGACAATCTGAACGAAGCATTACAATTACTTTGTAGAAATTCGTGTAGTTTCGAATATATTGAATGTGCTCAAAGTCGAGGCCTTGAAGATTAAGTACTCGTATCAAGGAAACCTGTGTCATATTACAATCTGAATGAACAATAACTTCATTGACACATTATTGACGTACCTTTATCATAACAACATATATGTAATACTCCACTTCAAGGTAGTTCTATCAGTGCTCCATTGATTTCGGTTAGTAATGCCCTCCCAGACATTCACATACCCAATTGTCTCAATAAATTGATGCAGATTAATAAAGTGGTCGATAAGTGACGTAGTCTTATCAATATATACTTACGTAGCTGTTGCTTCAGTTGGTTCGCGGACCGCAGTTCGAGTAAACGCATTTCGATCACATTTTCCTTGTTTCCAAATATATAAATAAATGCAAATATTTTCAAATACACGTATGTTAATGCCGACGTGAGAGATAAAACATCTATCAGTGATTTAAATCATAAGAGGAAAGAAACAACGGTAGTTGAAGATGATAAGTGTGAGAAAAAAAGTTATGATATATTAAAAGTGAATAATTAAAGTGTTTCTAAATGTGTTGTTGCGATGCAGTTTTACAAATTTTATGGGATTCTTGATGTTGATTACACTGATGGGGAACTGTAAGTATAAAAGTCCTTTACCTACAAGCTAATGAAAAATACCAAAATGAGGGTAAATATGTAGATATACATATAGACACATTTTACTTGACTTTCTGTATGTTTGTGTAGAAAATATTTTTTACACAAATATAACAAACAATACAATATGAAAACAACACAAACAGACATGTTTACAAAATTATAGCAAATGGCGCCCTTTGTAGTACATCCACTAGGAATAATAAAGGGCGGCCTTATCGTAATGGGCAATATTTTTCATGTAGTTGTAGGAATAGGTAAATCTATTGGTAAAGAATTAATAGGAAATTTTTTATTTCGTCAGTCTTTCTTATTTCCTTACAAGACGTGTTGTTATCAAATGTCATCATAAATATGCAATACTTAAGATAATTTATTTCTAAATAATAAACCAAATCATTTTTTATAATCAGGATGTGGTAAAACATGTGCTCTTGCACAAACAAAGATATATATCTCTGCTGACAGATAAGAAACATCTATGTACAATATTTAAAATTAAAGACACATTGTTTAAATCCTACTAATATTATAAACGTCAAAGTTTGTAAGCATGGTTGTATGGATGTTTGTTACTCTTTCACGTAAAAACTACTGAATGGATTTTAATGAAACTTCACAATAATAGAGCTTACATATCAGAATAACACATAGGCTTTTCAATTCATAAAGATATATAGTATATTATCCAAAATATCTATCACCACGCGGATGAAACCGCGGGACGCAGTTAGTTTTCAATAAAATAGCAGAATTTCCAGCCGCAATATCATATTTTATCTACGTTAATAACTTGTTGAATATACACGTTAATATATTACAACTGGTTAGAGAAAACAGGTAACGGTTCGTTCATTTACAGCATTTCTATTAATTTCGCAGCACTCAAAACTTCATTTTACTATTAAAAGTTTTTATCGATCAATAATTTAGTAGGTCATTGTAAATTTAAGTTCTCAGTTTATTAAAAAAAAAAAAAGTTTTATTCCAGAAAAAAGGCTATAAGTACCATGCTTAACGTTATAATAATTATTTGCACACTTAAAAATAAAACAAACAAGATAACAAAAATACAAAATATGTATGTGACAATTTGGCGATCTTATCGCTAAAGAGCGATCTCTACCAGGCAATCGTAGATGGATGGGACTATAGGATTGAACAAATGAATAGCGCTTTTCAAAAATCTCATGACAAGTATGAAGTAGAAATTCGATTTGTCTACTGAAATTCCAGCAGTCTTTAATAATAAAGATGGTGTGTTTAACAAGTGCCAGGGAATGTTTATGTTCACCATGGGTTACATAATTAACATCAGATGTATCATCGTACCACAGCGGTAACAATAGACCATTGTTCTACCATTGTGCACCATCCACCATTTACTGTCACTTTCGTTACGGGCGTCAACTTTAAACTTGTAATTTGTTTGTTCTGTTCTTTTATGTGACTTCTGGAAGGAGTTTTTTTTTGTCAGGAAAGAAAAAGGACGTTTTGTGTACGTAGACTATTAGCGTTGAAGTCTCGTAAAGTTAAACTGTGTATTTATCGTCCACATTTCTCAATCGTTTTCCCACCCTCGTTTATGTCATTTTCTCACATTTACATTTTCTGTATATGTTCATTTTTCCTTTTTTTCTCTATTCATTTGCTACTTGTAATAAGTACATATCATCATCATCACCATGAGCTTATGTTAGTCCTCTGCTGATCACCATAGGCCTCCCCTCATGAGCGCCATAGTGCCCTGTCTTCATCGGCATCTGCCTGCAGTCTTTCGCAGGTCGTCAACCCACCTGGCCCGAGTAATGTACAGTATAAGTATAAGTACATATACCATAACATAAATATATCAATACAGGTAGCATAATTATAATGTCTAGACAGACCGAATTCTGTTATCCAATAGCGCCAAACATCTACGCAATTATGAATTATTTACTTACAATGCTGTAAGTAAATTGGCACAATTGTATGGAATGCGCACGCGGCGGGCACATGCAAATTGTGCATTTAATATTTAGTACTAGGCTACACCTATGAATTCTTGCTGGCAATTTTCGGACATAACGTTATTTCACGATAGGCATATATAATACCTGCGTGGTAATTTTCAGTATATTTTTACAAATAACATACAGTTCTGGGCTTGAATGAAAGATTCTTAATGCCGTTTCATTTAGAATCTTTCGAGCCCAGAACTGTATGTATACTATTTCTTCCTGACCCTACAATTATTATCAACACTGATACATCTATTCTTACTAACTTAACCTATGTATTCTTACTTCTACGACTTTTTTCGTCAATTTTCAACAACCAAAGATCTCTTAAGATATTAAGATATTACAAGCACTCTTAAAGATATTACAAGCTCATTAAGTAAGTAGTTTGAGGCACATAATAACTATGTATATATTGTTATCACTATGATCCTATCAGGTGGCTATTTAAACACATTTTTTTCTCATAGATTTCCTGTAACATGTTCCAAGCGTTTGTTATCCTACCTCTTCCAAACATCGTTGGGTCTCGTACAACATTCCCTATCGTCTACAGTATTTATTCAGCCTTGCATATACACAGATTTATGATTGCTTTATCTATAGTTCCAACCTTGGCATCGTTTTCATCTTTTCTACTTTTCTTTTACCATGGCCGCTATTCGTCACGAGTGGCAATTTACGTTAGAATTTTACAGTTGCTTTTAAAAGATTTTTCCGGACCATTTGATTCGAAAATTTAAGCTTAAGCTTTAAGCTTTTCGTTTTAGATGGTTACCACCTATGGAGTTGAAGAAAAATTTTCTTCATCTTTATTTTTTATTTAAATTACTCTACAGCCTTATACGGCCGATTTAAATTACTCTACAGCCTTCTGCGGCAGAGTTCCCAGTACTCTCCTAGTAGATAAGTTACATATGAATCGTAATTAATATGTCGTCAAGTAAGATAACATCTTCAGTAGTATTTATGAGATCATAGTTTGCTTTTATTCGGGTTGCAGTAATTACTCTATTTGATTGTTCTGTTCTGATGTTATCAGTTGTATAATAGACCTTCTAAGAATGAAGCTTTAATTGCTATAGAAGCGTCTAATTGTGTATTGCAATCAAATGGCAATCGTACTTTTTGTTAAAATCATACCTATTGCTATTGAAAAGGTAGATTTAGGTATACACATTATTTTGTTGTAATTAAATATAAATATTAAATACCTATATAGTTACAGACATAAAAAAAGGCTTACTCCACAGTAAGGCCATTATATAAAACACGGAATCCGCGCTGCCCGGCGTACTATGTAAAAATTTTGTTCTATACTCGATCCCAAAAACGAATATTTTTTTATGTCAACAAAACTACTACAAACTAAAAAAAGGTTTGGTAAATGTTTTAAAACACTGATACCAGGTTGGGAGTATCTTAGAAGTCGCAAAGTTCGTATCAATATTTGGATTTGAAGTTGATTGACGACCTCTGTGGCGCGGTGGGCGAAGGACCGCTTGTGACGCAGGAAGTTGCCTATGCCATGCCGGTTTAATTCCCGCCTCGGGACAATTGTGTGTTCGATCTCTAGATATTTGTTCCGGGTGTTCTGGCCATTCTCAGTGTCAAATAAAAAAAAAATATCTATGTAATCTATTGTATTAAGTAGTCATCTAGTATCCATAATACAAGCTCTGCTTAGCTTGGGGCTAGATAATGATGTGTGAATTATCCAGCAATAGTTATTATCATTTATCAAATTCGTAATATTCTGTTTTAGAATTCAAATGTGCACGATTTTGGTACCGCGTGTGCGATTAAATATTATTGTTCTAAACCTACTGTCCATTGTCCACAGGCCTCTTCAAAGGCTCAACGACAACCCTCGACGGCATCGGTCTCCGGCCGATGCCGGCGGAACGGCCCAAGACGCTGCGAAAGCTCAAGTCTGTCTACGACTCCTCGCCGACAGACCCGCCGCTCAATGGAGCCAACATCAATGAGGAGGAGGTCCGGAGACGGAGTAACACCACGTCCTCGAACCACAGTGCAGACAAGAGCCTGTCGATACTTAGCCCGTTTGATGAGCAGGTGAGACTTACTGAGCGCCGAGTCCGGTTGATTATAGGAGTAAATATCTATGAGGAGATCCGGAGACGGAGTAGCACACGTCATCGAACCACAGTGCAGAAAAGAGCCTGTCCATACTTAGACCGTTTGATGAGCAGGTGAGCGGTACTGAGCAGCAGCAAAGAGTTTTAAGAAAACGATTACAGTCTAACATAAAATCTGACATCTCCGTAACATTACATAACTGAGAGGTCATTATTATTATTTTAGGATTTTAACGTGAATATAGGTTTGAATAGGAATCCATACTAATATCATAAAAACTGAAGTAATTCTGTCCATTTGTATGTCAGTTATCTCGAGAGGATAGAGATCAGTATCTACCAGAGAACCTACAAACTATCATACATCTATAATGCATCTTTGTATTTTAAAGAACCTTGCACGTCATAAGTTGAGGAAAATATATGAATTCAGATGGAAGCCATTCTTAAATAATGCATAAACATAATTTCTGACAATTTGCAAACCGTCTCCGGTGACACACGATTCTAACTCAAATTATACAAGTCGACAGACACTTTCAATTACAGACAAAGGCAGGAAACATTTAAATTATACATTTTATTTTGTCGTAACGGCCGTGATGAATATTGTCCCTTTGTGGTTTAACGGTCAGACAGGTGGTCATTATCGTTACCATAAAAGGTAAACATTTAAATTATTTACAATACGCATAACATATTTTTTCTGTCTCTATGTGCACTGCGAATTTCGAGTAGTTTAAAAGGTCACTTCGTAAAGTATACCGGTACCTATACATTAATAAAATTCGATGTAGAATGCTTGTAAACAAACCACGCATACTTAATCTAATATTCACTTTGTGGCCGCGTCTTTATATACGCAATTTAAATTACTTGAGTTTCTACGATTTGAGAGACTTCCTTTAATAAAATATTCCTGAAAATCGACGCCGAGCACGTGAGTTTTAGTAATTATGGTTGTGGTTTGTTTACAAACATTTGATTGTACCACGAGTTTAGCTAGTGTATACATAATGTGATTGGTGCCTTAAGAGGCCTCCGGAGGGACGAATTCTTCATACAAACGTAATACCAAAATTATTTCCAATTCAAGCATATTTCCACTAATTGGTAATATTATTTGTATTTAAATAGTAATTATCTAGGTTCCTAAATAGTTTTTTTTTCAAAATACCTACTTGCCTAAAATTAAATGAAAGCCAATCGCATTTTGCACATTTTTATGCGAAAATGGACAAGTTTTCTTGCTATTTGTTTCGTATTAAAAACATCAATATCTTACGTGTTATTTATTAAGGAACATAGCTTATATTGTCTAGTTACAGAATAACAATACTTTGTGAAGAATACAAAAAGTTTTCAATCATAATTTTTGGTATTACGGAACAAACCAAATTTTGAACGGCTAATATTGCTATCGCGCACGCATGGGTTAAACAGGGACAGCGATATTCGGAGCGATTTTAGCAAGCGAGGGTCGCCGGGCCCTTAATTGTGATAATGAGTTTGAGGAACAGAAAACAATTCGCAATTTGATAGAACGGAAGATCATATTATAAATACATACTAAAGTTTGGATGGATAGATGTTAACTTCTTCACGTCAAAACTACTGAACGAATCCGGCTGAAATATTGCATACCGGTAGTTCTAGGCCTCGATCAAACGTAAAAAAATTATAATGAAGTTTAATAAATAGATGTTTATGTATTGAGACATTTTAGTCTACTTTGTTAATGAACAAGCTAGAGGGGCTGAATATATTTTTATGGAACAAAATGTTAATTCATAGAATATGATAAAGAAATATCTACCAAACAAGATTACAAACCACACCAATCTTTGCTGTCACCCAGATGCGGGATGCCCTCATTTAGTTTTTATTTTATTTGATATTGATAACAATGTTGGCCATGTTGAAAGATGCAGGTAGGCAGGTGCTGCTAAGACTGACGTCGGTTGTCACGATTTTTGCAGCTGGTTTTGTTTGAATACAGACTTATAAGTAGATTTAAGACATAAGTACAGCATAGAACTCAATTTTTGAAATTTAATCTTTGAACGTACTATTTTAGTACCGACAGGTTCTTAGTCTTGTATTTATTATCTTCATTTTACCGAAGGGTTCTTGTTTATATATATTTCCATATTAATAGAAATTGATAACAATGTTGGCCATGTTGAAAGATGCAGGTAGGCAGGTGCTACATACGGTACATAGGTGTGGTACATACGGTACTGTATGTATAGGTTTATGAATACCAATTATTAAAAACCACTACATTTAAAAAAAAGTTATTGCTTGAATATTGATCTCACTGCACAATTCAATTTCTTTTTACATTTTGCAATGCGTTTCAAATCTACTTAAAAAACTACTTACTGTGAACGGTCCTTCAAATTTTGAAAACAAACCTAATAGGTACGTAGTTGGGTATGGCAAATTAGTTCATATAAAAGTTTCATTTAAATGAGATAAGACAATGTTATGACGAATGAGTTCAATTCTACGTAACAGCTCAACGATCGAATGAACTTTTATCAAGTTAATTAGTCAGTGTCGTGGGAATCAACATGGCTTCCGATATTTTTCTAATAATTAGGACAAGCGGGTTCATTAGAATTCTTTGTTCTCATATTCTAGAGGTCAATTAATGATTATGAAAGAGAGTAATGAACTTTTGAAAAATGAACTTTTTCTCAAGGTATGTACCAAGAGGCCATAAAAAAGTGCTTGAGATTTTTCATAATATCTGTATTTAACCACCAATGTAATATTGATTTATCAATCACGCAGGTGTAGATGAATAAAAGATCTTTCCTACATTCAAAATACTCCTCTGTAATGCAAATGAAAACTGAACCATTGATTTGTAGGCACCTATACAAGTAAATTTTTGAAGGTCTGCCCCTAATATTTTTATCAATACTCTCTCAGCTCAACTATATGTGCAATAAAAGTTTTTAAACCAATTCAATATGAAGGCACGTTGGACTTTCTATTTAAGACGCTTTATGCAAGGATTGTGATTTGGTTTATTTCTATGTATTCATCTTGATGGCCATAGTTTTATCATTATCACCACGCTTGTTAGGCGGATTGGTGATCGCAGTGAACGTGTTAAAAATAAATAGAATGAAGCTACTGCCTTTTCTTTGTGGTTTCCTGAGTCGGCTCTTACGACTTTGACGGGCTGAGTTAGAGAAGTCGGTATTCTTACGCCGCGACCCCACAGCAGAATTATTGTAAGGCCCTTTGCCCGAGTTGTTCAAAGCATTATTATTAACCTGTGTTTTTTTTAACAGGAGGAATGGGCCAAGATTTCCGAGATAATGGCCTCTTTTGGCAGCAAACTGGTCCGAGAGTCTGTGTTCGTCTCCGAACTAGAGCAAGAGTTCACTAACCGACTCGGACTAAGCTGTTCGGAGTCCAGTTTGAGTCCTTCTGTGGCCTCTAACTTAGGCCTGTGGTTGGCTGGCATTGGACTGCATGACTACGAGAGTCTGTTCCTGGAAGGCGGCTATGATGATATTGACTTTGTTGTGAGTGCTTTGTTTATTTTTGTAGTTTACATTTTAACTTTGCAAGCTGAATGAGTTATCTGTTACATTTAGTATTTAACGCTATGTCACTGTAAGTGACCGCATTAATAAATAATAATGAAGGTATTCCTTCATAAAAAAGGGTCATTCTCGATATAATCTGCACAAATTTTAAAACGTTTGATGGTTTTTATGATTTACTTATAGAAACTTTATTGTTCTAGAACGGAGTTCTCGACGAAACAGACCTACGTGAAATGGGAATAGAAGAGAACGATAGACAAAAAATACTAGAGTCGTCAAAACAATTACCTCTTAAAATAGCAGAAATAAGCAATAACCATAACAATAATAATATTAGTAACAAAAACCAAAATGAATCTGTGGACGAGTGGTTACGACAGATAAACCTAGAACAATATAGTGATACGTTTAGAAAGCATTTGTATGTTGACATGGACAGAGTCAGAAGGATCTGGGAGGTGGAACTAACTGCTGTGCTAGAAATAAACAAAGCTGGACATAGGAAAAGGATACTGGCGTCGGTTTCTGGAGAGCAGAATGGACCTATCAACAACCACATGGAAGACGTTAACACTGATCTCAATACCCTGGTAAGTTCCTAGCCTATTTCTAATTCGACAATTTATTTTGCTATTTTGTTTCCTCACGGCTGATAAAACGTTTTCCGAAGAAACCTTCTTGTCTAGATTTTTATTGTGAATACTTTTTTATCACATGCCACACAAAAAGTAACACTGTTTTTCCGTTGACTAAACACGTAAACCGACACAGGTGCGTAATAACAAGTAACACGTCTGGGACTCATACATTTGCAAACCAAATTGCTAAAACAGTGCCATAGTAGACCTTATTACCATAGAATAGGTGTATTCAGAATATGAATAGGCCTTTGATAGAGTAATCGTTGCGTACTTCATAACCATGCCACCGTGATATGGACGAATCATGCATATTAATGTTTATTTATGTGACATAACGCCTTTAGATTGGATCGTAAGATTACAAGTTTTTGCGGCTTTGTTTTGCAACGGTTTTCTATTGGGTTACCGCAAGGGTCATTGCTTGATCTAATTTTATAATTTGAGGCACCTATACATGTTGCCATTCATTTAACGTATTTGATAGTGTCCTAGATATCGGTTAAACAAATACGAATATCTTTGAGTTGAGCAAAGAAACAGTCAAACTATTATCAGAATTCCTTGATAGTAACAAAGTGCAGTGAAGAGAATCACAGATAATATCAAAGCAATAAACTGAGCAATCTCGAATCGGAAACCTTGTAAAGAGGATATCTTCCAGTCAACGGTGAACGATTGAGTGAGGGATAGAGGGTGTTGCTACGCTACTCTCGTCATTTGAAGTGGACCAGACAATTGGTTAGGCGTAGGAATGGGGTAATGCGATCGCTGAGAAGTGGCCAATTTGCTTTCAATTAATGTGGAATTACTGCATCGTAGAAAGGGTCGAAATAATCAAATAGTTGGTAACATAAACTTATTTTTTCTAAAAGTGGTGTTGTGAATAGTTGTATTATCTTTAGGTATTTATAAAACCTGGCAAATTCCGCCAGCTAAAAGAGTGGTAGTGATAGCTTTTTCTATGGTTCTTTCCAGTAATATAAAATGTTTATAAATTATAATGCTAATAGTGTGGATGTTTAGATGGATGAATTATTTTTACTTCTTCACGCCATACTACTGCGTTCAGTAGTTTTTCTACCTGGTCGACCACTATCACACTTAGCTGGCGGAATTAGCCCGATCCGTTCGGGCTGAAATTTGGCCCGGAATAAAACATAGGCTACTTTTTATTCCATAAATCAGTTCCCATGTGATTGAAATTGCCTTAAATCGTTTCCATAGAAACAACACTACGTACAGCCGTGGGCAGAAACTAATAATAAATACATCCAGTTCAACCATCTTTTGCATGAAATGCTATATCGTTTATCGAGCCTAATTCTGCACAAAGCTTCTTATAATTTCTCTTTCAAAATGTGGAGCCTATAAGAAATTACGTATTCATGACTTATTTAAAATCAATCGACACATCCTTCTGCGTAAGTACCCCTGCATTGAATAAATTATTATGTAGGATGTCACTTCACCATAAAACCGTATCATTATTACAACAGGCCTTTCGTTATTTGTATCGAATCGATTGCATACGAATGAAATCAATAAATAATCGGTACCATAACATTATGTAGTGGAATTTAATATACTTTATGTATTTTATTAAGACACAAAGCGGCTTAAGAGATTACGATGGAAGTTAATAATTCAAAGTATTGGTGCCAGAAATATCAGTTTCTTAGGTGAAAGTATCAATAACTTGAATTAAATTCAAGTTATTGATACTTTCACCTAAGAAACTATATATAAACGTAATATCTGTCTTAATCGTCTATAGTAGTCACTTTTATCATATACAGATACATATGTATTTTTTCGAAACTCGATCAAATGAAATGAAAAATGAAAAAAGAGTTTAAATGTTCAAATGAAACAAAACGATTAACCAAAACTGCATCTTTTGTTTTTCTTTGTTTTAATAAACTGTATTTTTTCTAAAGTAGTGTCATAAATGAGAAAATAAACCAATTTAATTACATTGAACGAAAAAGTAGTATTTCTATAAAACAATATTATTTTGTTGCTCATTTAGTACAATGTCATATTAAAATCATAGTCATCAATAGTAGATTAAAGGTAGGACATATGTCCTACCTTTAGCAACAAAATAGTGGATTAAACCACTATTTTGTTGCTCATTTAGTACAATGCCATATTAAAATCACTGAGCTGGCAACTCCGTAAAAACGGATTACCGATATTTTTGCTCGTTATCATCTCTAACCCCTTTTAAAGTGAGCGATATATTTCGAATTAATTTAAAGAGGCACTTCACCGTATCAGACATTATCACACCTGCTCACCTGCCGTTGCCTAGCTACCCCCCTTTACAACCCCCTCGCACGTGCGTGCCATAATTAAGAACTAGATGAGCAATTTAGCGGGGATTAGCCATTTTAATCTCATTACAAATTTTAAGGGAGGCATCGTTGATTAAGATTAGATTTTATACAGGTGTAGATATTATATGTAGGCGTCTGGTTTTTGCTACAAAATATAATTATGTTATTTTTTTAAGTGAATACTTCTGTAGGCGCGTTGAGCAGTTTTTGGGTGAACAAAAATCATGGAATTCACGTCATCGCCGAACGTTTTCCTAACTGCGTATATTATGTGTACTTTTTGGGTGAACAAAAATCGTGAAACGCGTCACCGCACGCGTCCGAATACAAATAAAGTATAAAATTATTTAGTTTTCACTTCTATCGGCAGTCCCCAAAGACTGTCTTGCATGTTTTTTTACTAACAGCTTATGTTAACTCGCTTAAGTAGCAAGTTGCTCCCTTATTTCGACTGGTTTTGCTGGTATCTAGCCAGCAGCGGTAGCAGACATAATATGCTAATTTCGTAAATATGTATATATATCATCTAGAATCAAATGTATACCGCAAATGCATAAGATGCTAAATCTAAATATACCTTAGCTACTCTAAGTTGTAGGTATATGTTGGTATTCCATTCAGGCAGTAGCCGTGCATTTTTTTAATTTCACACTTGGCCAACTCCGTATAGGTAATTAGAGCACCATTCAACGTCTATTCACGGTGTACGAGAGTGGGGCACTTTGCTGTGCCGAGGTATGTTGTTAGGTGCCTACTGGTTAGGCTTTACCATCGTTCTTTATGGAAGAAGGGTATTTACGTTGTAAATATAGTATATCTTAGTTATTAAAACTTCTTCCGAGGCAAGACTTTCTTGCAGGACTGCAGGCAGGGCACTATGGCGCTCATTAGGGGAGGCCTATGTCCAGCAGTGGACTGCTATAGGCTAATGGTGATGATGATGAAGACTTACCTGCAGCGTTAATATTACTATATATTCTCTGCCTGCGGTTAAGTGAAACGTTCCTTGGATGTTGATATTCATGGTAGAAATCGTAGTTTGTATTTCGGTAAAAGTGTATTTTCAAAATCATATGGCATGTCAATCCTTTCCGGTATTAGGTCTCTCTAAATTTAGAGACACCTAAGCTGACGCACCTAATGACATATAAATTAATTTTACCAATAAATTGTATTTCTGTATTTCCTAGATAGAGTACCCAGCAAAATCTGGCTACATATCTTACGCCTGCGACGATCATGAATTTTCAAAATCTGGCTATATATCTTATGTCTGCGACGATCATGAAGTTTGAAAAATATATCTGTTACGTCCCATTTTATACCTACCATTTCTTACCTTACTAATTTCTCTACATCTTCGAAACGAATAATGAATCGAGTTCGTCCACCCCTCGCAAACCACTAGTAGCCCTTAACTAAACCGCAATCTCCCCATTCGAACTCACCCTGTCGGAACATCATTCCATTCAGTGGGACCTGAATACGGAATGCACACTATTTTTTATTACCAAATGACACTCGTCAAATTATCATGTTCACTCTCCTCTTTGTCTACAGTACCATATAGTGCCTTAATTAAATTTTTACGCTATCTCGTCACCTTTATTTGCTTGTTCGCTTTTGTTTTGCACCTCTGAGGTGTGAAGCGGAGTGCCTTTTTGTTCAGTTTTTATTGGCAACCCTTTGGATTTAATTAGGGGCTTGTTTTATTCATTTGTCGTTTTTGTGATTCGTTTTCAGGTGCTCTTTTCATTGCGTAATACCAGCAGTGTATATCAAAATTGAAACACTTGTCTGATTCCCAAACTTTCAAGTTTTATGACTTTGATATCTTTGTCTTATAGAAAAACAACATACAGCAACTGAAAGAAGAAATCAAAGAAAAACTACCTATAAGCGAGAACCTAAAAGCCGTGCCACCTCCCGTGGTCCCAACTCTCATCCCCCCTGGTGGGGAGACGTTGAAGCGTTCCAAGAAGAACAGACCTGCTCCTCAGCCTCCAAGACCCTCGGATCTGGAGATCAGAGCGCCGTCGGAACTGCTGGTCGGGGTGCCGGGAGCGCTGAAGACACAGTGGAAGCATCAGCCGTTTGTGCTTGTCACGGGAGCGGTGACTTATGTAGCTAATGTGAGTTATTTTGTGATTATGAATGAATGCTCGCAAGGTATTTTTGTTGGCTATGCCCATTGTTGTCATTAGGAATATGAATGTTTGGATA